>BSBM01000211.1:3947500-5147500 GCA_027924585.1 Larix kaempferi
TCTATGACACTTATGACAATTATCAGACCTGATTGCTGACATATGACCTATATGACATCTCAGGGATAAAAATATCCTCGAAGAGGGCCCACAAGGGATTTATGGAAGCCAATATCCCCCACATTCAAATTGATGGAAGAGGAAGGATAGGAAATGTTGGACAAGTGGCACTCATGGGAATATCACCCTAATTCGAGTTGGGATGAAGCTCGTGGAGGGAATTCAAGAGATGGAGGCATTGGGAGGTTAATAAACGAAAAGAATAAATAAGGATACCATATTTTGATCATTTATCATTTGGTAAAAATTGGAGAGCTTAGCTTGTCCTTTCAGGGTGGATGCTTATCCTCATTGCCTTAGAATCAATTTCGAGGGTGCAAGATTCCAATCCTAATTGGTTGATGGAGAGGCCATTCAGACATATCAACATAGATTCATGGATTTTTTTTATGCAGGTTCAAACCCTAACTGAGTTCAAGTTCATTTTCTCTCATTCTTCTCTATGCCTATTCTACTATCTTTCTCTCTATGTAATGTAAATGTGCAAGGGTGCACTTGTTGTTGCATATAGTTAGTGAAGGACTGTTATTTCAACTTCATGGACATGTTATATGCTATATATATATTTAGTAATCATATAATTAGAGCCACAGCTCGAAACATTATGTATTTCAAGTGATCTTTACATTCAAGGAAGAGATTCAAGCCATTTTCCCCATAGCATTTGCATAGTGATTTTGGAAGGATATTGTACATGTTTTATATCAGAGTTTTCTAAGTTATTTATCATGTTATGAGATGCATATGAAGTTACTTTTATGTCCCAAATAATGTGTGCATACCTATGAATTTTTACTATGGTTTATGAATAAATTCGAGACTCCTTGCCCACCAATTTCACCTAAAAAACTAGACTCTAGAAGTTGATGTTCATTAGGATTCCTATTCGACCCTAAAACCAAATATAATACTGCACATATACTATTAATAATGTCCTCTAACATATCCAAGTATCATACCAATAATTAGTGAAGGACGTACAGTGTTTAGAAGAGCATCTAATGTCAGACCTAGGGGGGATCTCCACTTCTCAAATTAATTAGTCTTGTTCCGAAACTTATTCCCATGTAATTTGCAGACCATGGATGGGTATATCAGTTGTTTTGATTTCTGATAGGTGTGTTAATATTTCCTATTACCCATCAATACCTTCCTCCCCAAATTTGAAATCATTTGGAGGTGTTTGGAACTAGTTGTAAACAAAACCCTAGAGTCAAAACAAGCTGAATCCAAGGACTTTCCTTTGAAGGGATATTGGAGTGGTATCAAAGCATGGTCCTTGCACCTGATTTTGGTGACCATTTATGAGGTCAAGAATTCATCCCCCACCCTTAGAAACCGAAACTAAAAGTACCTTTGGTGAAGAGGAAGAAGCATGAGAAGAGGTGCACTCTATTGAGACTATGGCTAAGGATGAGAAAGGAACCTTAGAGTGTAATGCCCGCCTCGGTACTTTAACTGATTAGACTAATGAGGGTACTAGTTTTGAAATGAACCGGCTAAACAAAACACGAACCATTTGAATTTACTTTGAGAATGCCTTAAAATAAAAATGAAGAATAGTGTATATGCTCGACTGAGTGAGACATGATGATAAATGACGAATAATTTGTATGCTCGACTGACTGAGATACTAGAATGCATGATGTAAATATTTTATATAGTGGAGCGCTACTAATGTGGACTTGAGTGTGTGCAATGGCAGGTAAGACGATATACCGACTGACCCACAATGGAATTTTAGGGGTCGTAAGAATTGAAAGAACACATAGGGGTACGACGACTGACTGTCGACCCTTGATTAGCAATCCACGCACTGGTGAAGCCGTTTCAGCTCACCCGAGGAAGCGTATGCCATATGATAAAGGCCATAATGATTTGGTCACATACGATGAGTTGAGGGGCATGCAATAAGGAGAGCCTTATCCCTCAACATCCCTTAGTATCCAAGGAGCATAGTTGAGAGATCGTGGTAACGGTTCCCAGTCGCTACGCAGTACTCCCCATAAGAAGGAAGAAATGAAGCCGTCAGAAGGGCCCGCCGAAGAGGTACCTAGACAAGAACGAGAGGAAGAAAGTTAATCAATGGTATAAATGAAAATTTCACATAAGATTTAAGAAATACTTTATTTCATTTTGTTCTATTTTATTAATTTGAATAATTATTATTCAAGATTTTATTTTTGATTTAATTAATTTGAATTGATTTTATTTACTTGAAAAAAATTGAAGAGATTGATTTTATTCAATATTAAATTTTATTAATTATGCTGATTGAAAAAGATTAATAATAAGATAATTATTTTTATTCAAAGATTTTATTATTTTAAATCATTCTATTAAATATTTTATTTAATTGAATTCATTATTTTGAGAAAGAATTGAAATAGGTCATTAATAAAAGAATTGTTTTTCTTTTATTATTATTCAATATTTTACTTTAATTAATTTTATTATTCATTTAAATTATTTTATAAAGAGGAAATTTAAAATAGATTATACTTTTAGTAAAAGGAATCATCTTTTAATTCAATCTTAATATTAGGAAAAGAAAGAAAAGCAGAAAGCAATAAGTCTAACTAAAATATTGTTAAGTAAACTAAATGAGAACCGAAAGAGAAGTAGAACTCTTCTACACCTAACTCCCACTGATCTAGGGATTTATGTGCACATTAAAGACATTAAGAAGACATGTGTTTGAGAATATTGGAAATTAAAATATTAAATTAAATTAAATATGTGCATGGACAGACACATGGCACACAGGCTTTTTCTATATAATGAGGGAGGAGAAGGAGATAAGGACATCTCTTGCTCCCTAATGCTAGATGGTCATCATAATCTCGGATTATGTTATGATCCTTGGAGTTGGGATTAGCCGGAACAGGGATTGGGAGATCCTTTCGGGAGGCTAGCTTGTGTGTTCTTACGACCCCATTTGCTCGAGGGTTCGGGGTGAAGAAAAATAACCTCGATACGGTAGGGATGTCAACCGAGGGGTCAATCGGTACTTCATCAGGAAATTTGATTGGATCGTGCAGGAACCACTTCGAGGACTCCATCGATTCGCTGGACCAACCATCAAAAACAGGTTTGAAGTATTTAGTTTGTTTATTTTGCTAACTCTTGTGGTCGAATGAATAAATCTGGGTATATAGTTTTATTTATTTGACATTTATGTACTGCAATAGATAGAACTAGATCTGTGGCCTCTATATCTTCTTCTGAAAAATCGTACTGGAAGTTCTGCAAATAATTATACTTACATTTTCAAATTCCGTGGAAGTACATTTTGGGGAACCCGAAATGGGGGTCCCTACATTTGGTATCAGAGCAAGTCGAGCCTTGAGGGCACCGGACTCAAATTTTAAGATGGTAGATAAATTCTGATTATATGTTATAGGACTTACTTCTATCATGGCTCTTTGGAAAATGAATAATTTCATTTCTGTTCAAATATTATTTCCTAAATTCTGTATTGTTGAATATGACTACAGTGTTAATGGATGTAGTATCATATTGTTAGGATGTTCAAATCTTGTATTGTATTCACCTCTGTTTTTCATTTATCTTTAGGAACAAAGGTGATCTGGAAAAAAACAAAATCAAACCTTTAGCTCTGTTTTTCAAAGAACAGTTATCTTTGTTCATTAATCCTTATGAACAGATGCAATCTGGACAAAGATCATTCACCTCTATTTTACAATATTTTTTCAGAATAATACGATCTATACGATCTGGAAATTGGACTTTATCTCTCTATTTTTCATTCCTTTCTGAACAATGCGATATGGAAAATAAGATTTATATTACTCTGTTAACTTCTGAAATGGCTAAACGCCAATCTGGAATCCGATCTTGTATTCTGCAGTATTTATTTTTGATAAACTAAATCTATTTTTATTTAAAAGAAATGATGGGAGGCAAGAACAAATGTGTATCTCGGTTCTTCTTCTAACCTTCCGAATATCGATGTCTCCTCCTCACGCATGTATATTTCTGATTTATTGTTTCTTATACCATTTAAATCACCAAGGCACTGATTTCTTCAAATTATTTCTGGAATCACTTACTAGGATCGACAGATCCGACATTATGTTTCTATTGCACCTCTTGTGGCGATTTTCTTAACATCGATCTGTCCATTCTTTGCATCTGCAAGTCTTCTTACGAGAATGAAAAAAAAAACCCTCTTATGTATTTCTGGTTTTGTTGTTTCCAATCTCTGTAAAATGAATTTGATTTCCAAACAAGAATCTGCTCCTAATCGTAGCCCATCTCTGTATATGTGATTTGACTTCTAGATCTGTTAAGAGGAAAAGAATCCAATCTTCTATTCACAAATCATCTCTGATTACCTGTTTTGATTTCCAGATCGCTTTTGATCACATTCATAACCCCAAAACGCCTTCAACGCATGAGCAGTAACCTAACCATTCCTATATAAAATCTGGTTTAATACTGTCAATCTATATAAACGCAATTTATGTTGGTATGCGAACTCGGTTTAAATATCATTGCTTGAATCGGCGTAGATGTATCTTTCCAATACTGAATTTGTACTAAAAAAAAAATTTAATAGACTGGATCCATATAAATGTAACCATTCTCGCACCCCTGTAAATAGAAGTCAGTATTTAGATCTGTGCAATTCGTCTGTACTTCAACCTCTGCACATGGTAAAAAATGAGAGTTCAGATTTGGGCATTTGTAACCAGCATTGTGACTTACGCACTTTGAATTGGCTGATTTGATTCTGTCTAATTTACTCAACTTAATTGATGGTTAACATTAGTTTGGCCTTCGGAAGTGTGGTGCGATCTGAATGTTTTAAATTGGAAATTCCTTTCATTATGATTGTTGTGTAAATGTTTATTTTGTTGTTGAACTACTCAACTAAGATTTAATTCTAGAGTAAAGTCATGGCAACTAGATCCCTAAATATATTGTATCACTAAGTTAAAATACCCTGCGTCCGGCTATGACTGCGGATCTGGCTATGATTGCGGATCACTCCTGATCTAACGATACCTTTAAAAGTACAGAACGTCGATCCATGCCTTAGATTTCTAAATGTTAACTTATATTTACAAATGTTATAAAATTTCTACGAGATTATTTTGTTTCCATCTTTTCAAACTCTGTGTCGATCCCATAAACCATCATATTCCGTATATATCTTATTTATAAATCAAACCCAGATTGAAGTGCATGAATCTCTGTCTCATGGCGGAAAGACTTGCACTTCCATCTTACCCATCGTTCATAATTCATATGTCTAATGAAAAGAAAAAAGAAAAAAAAAACATCTAATGTCAGACCTAGATGCACTTCCATCTTTCTCTCTATGTAATGTAAATGTGCAAGGGTGCACTTGTTGTTGCATATAGTTAGTGAAGGACTGTTATTTTGAATTCATGGATATGTTATATGCTATATATATATTTAATAATCATATTATTAGAGCCACAGCTCGAAACATTATGTATTTCAAGTGATCTTTACATTCAAGGAAGAGATTCAAGCCATTTTCCCCATAGCATTTGCATAGTGATTTTGGAAGGATATTGTACATGTTTTATATCAGAGTTTTCTAAGTTATTTATCATGTTATAAGATGAGTATGAAGTTACTTTTATGTCCCAAATAATGTGTGCATACCTGTGAATTTTTACTATGGTTTATGAATAAATTCGAGACTCCTTGCCCACCAATTTCACCTAAAAAACTAGACTCTAGAAGCTGATGTTCATTAGGATTCCTATTCGACCCTAACACAAAATATAATACTACACATATACTATTAATAATTTCCTCTAACATATCCAAGTATCATACCAAGAATTAGTGAAGGACGTACAGTGTTTGGAAGAGCATCTAATGTCAGACCTAGGGGGGATCTCCACTTCTCAAATTAATTAGTCTTGTTCTGAAACTTATTCCCATGTAATTTGCAGACCATGGATGGGTATATCAGTTGTTTTGATTTCTGATAGGCGTGTTAATATTTCCTATTACCCATCAATACCTTCCTCCACAAATTCGAAATCATTTGGAGGTGTTTGGAACCAGTTGTAAACAAAACCCTAGAGTCAAAACAAGCTGAATCCAAGGACTTTCCTTTGAAGGGATATTGGAGTGGTATCAAAGCATGGTCCTTGCACCTAATTTTGGTGACCATTTATGAGGTCAGGAATTGATCCCCCACCCTTAGAAACTGAAACTAAAAGTACCTTTGGTGAAGAGGAAGAAGCATGAGAAGAGGTGCACTCTATTGAGACTATGGCTAAGTATGAGAAAGGAATCGTAGAGTGTAATGCCCACCTCGGTACTTTAACTGATTAGACTAATGAGGGTACTAGTTTTGAAATGAACCGGCTAAATAAAACACGAACCATTTGAATTTACTTTGAGAATGCTTTAAAATAAAAATGAAGAATAGTGTATATGCTCGACTGACTGAGACATGATGATAAATGATGAATAATTTGTATGCTCAACTGACTGAGATATTAGAATGCATGATGTAAATATTTTATATAGTGCAGCGCTACTAATGCGCACTTGAGTGTGTGCAGTGGCAGGTAAGACGATATACCGACTGACCCACAATGGAATTTTAGGGGTCATAAGAACGGAAAGAACACATAGGGGTACAACGACTGACTGTCGACCCTTGATTAGCAATCCACGCATGGGTGAAGCCATTTTAGCTCACCCAGGGAAGCGTATGTCGTACGGGAAAGGCCATAATGATTTGGTCACGTACGAAGAGCTGAGGGGCATGCAATAAAGAGAGCCTTATCCCTCAACATCCCTTAGTCTCCAAGGAGCGTAGTTGAGAGATCGCAGTAACGGTTCCTAGTCGCTACGCAGTACTCCCCATAAGAAGGAAGAAATGAAACTGTCAGAAGGGCCCGCCGAAGAGGTACCTAGACAAGAACGAGAGGAAGAAAATTAATCAATGGTATAAATGAAAATTTCACATAAGATTTAAGAAATACTTTATTTCATTTTGTTCTATTTTATTAATTTGAATAATTATTATTCAAGATTTTATTTTTGATTTCATTAATTTGAATTATTCATTTTAATTGATTTTATTTACTTGAAAAAGAATTGAAGAGATTGATTTTATTCAATATTAAATTTGATTAATTATGCTGATTGAAAAAGATTAATAATAAGAGAATTATTTTTATTCAAAGATTTTATAGATTTTATTATTTTAAATCATTCTATTAAAGATTCTATTTAATTGACTTCATTATTTTGAGAAAGAATTGAAATAGGTCATTAATAAAAGAATTGTTTTTCTTTTATTATTATTCAAGATTTTACTTTAATTAGTTTTATTATTCATTTAAATTATTTTATAAAGAGGAAATTTAAAATAGATTATACTTTTAGTAAAAGAAATCATCTTTTAATTCAATCTTAATATTAGGAAAATAAAGAAAAGTAGAAAGCAATAAGTCTAACTAAAAGATTGTTAAGTAAACTAAATGAGAACCAAAAGAGAAGTAGAACTCTTCTACACCTAACTCCCATTGATCTAGGGATTTATGTGCACATTAAAGACATTAAGAAGGCACATGTGTTTGAGAATATTGAAAATTAAAATATTAAATTAAATTAAATATGTGCATGGAGAGACACATGGCACACATGCTTTTGCTATATAATGAGGGAGGAGAAGGAGAGAAGGACATCACTTCCTCCCTAATGCTAGATGGTCATCATAATCTCGGATTATGTTATGATCCTTGGAGTTGGGATTAGTCGGAACGGGGATTGGGAGATCCTTTCAGGAGGCTAGCTTGTGTGTTCTTGCGACCCCATTTGCTCGGGGGTTTGGGGTGAAGAATTATAACCTCGATATGGTAGGGAGGTCAACCGAGGGGTCAATCGATACTTCGTCGGGAAATTTGATTGGATCATGCAGGAACCACTTCGAGGACTCCATCGATTCACTGGACCAACCGTCGAAAATAGGTTTGAAGTATTTAGTTTGTTTATTTTGCTAACTCTTGTGGTCGAATGAATAAATATGGGTATATAGTTTTATTTATTTGACATTTATGTACTGCAATAGATAGAACTAGATCTGTGGCCTCTATATCTTCTTCTGAAAAATTGTACTGGAAGTTCTGCAAATAATTATACTTACATTTTCAAATTCCATGGAAGTCCATTTTTGGGAACCCGAAATGGGGATCCCTACACAGAGATGGAGGAGAAAAAGGAGTTTAGGAAATTCATGAGGACGTTTTTTGAATACATGACAAGGCAGATAATGCAAGTGTTCTAATTTATGGCTATTCAAATTGGAAGCAACTTTGAAATAGGAGGCAACAGTAGTTCCCCTTTCGAGGAAAATAAGGAATTTGGTGGAAGCATTTTCTCAGAGACATGGCCTCACAATCAACCCAATGAATTCCAGAGCTAACCTAGATCCACCACACCCAATTTTATTGAGACCAAAGAGGATCTTCACACCCAATATGGAATGCAAGAAGTTCTAGAAGAATGGTAGCAGTTGAGTGAAGATTGTAGGAGAACCTTACCATTTGATCAATTATGTATTGTCTCAAACAAACTCAAGATGAGGGGAGGAAACATAAATTCTTTCCAAAACCAAGAATTGAATTATGCCATAGGGAGAATGCTCCTTCCTATCTTTGATGGCTCATCTCAGAGTTCTACAAATACATGGATACCAAATTTAGATGTATATTTTTCAGTTGAATCCAATGGTTGAAGAGGATGATTTAAAAATGGTTATTATGCATCTTGAGGGAGAAGCAAATGCTTGGTGGTTCCATGGACTTAAAACCTTGGGACATGATCAGGTCACATCATATGAATATTTTTTTAACATGTTAATGGAAATATTTGAGAAAAAAGACCTTGGAATGTCTTTCAAGGAACTAGCAGAGTCGAAGCAAACTAGAACCACTGAGGAGTACATGTTTGAATTCCAAAAACTATCAGTTATGGTGGCTGATGTATCTATGGTTTGATTGGTATTGCTCTTTACTAAAGGATTTGTTGAACCTTTGAAAGGTTTAGTTAAGGCTCACAAACCTACTTCATTAAAATATGCCATGAAATTTTGGCAAGACATCTACAAAATGTGTTATCCAAGACAAAGTGTCCTCCCAAGACAAATTTTCCTTTTAAGTTCATATTTGACAAGATACCATGGAAAAAAGATTCATTTGGGAAGGAAAAGAAAGAGGGACCAAGAAAGGAAGAACTCAGAAGAAAGAAACTATGTTACACATGTTTTCAACCATGGGTACCAGGGCATAAATATGCTAAGGGGAAAGCAGAATTAATTGAAGTATTTTATGAGATGAAGAGGATGAAAAGGCTTTCCAAAGAATGAAAGAGGTCATGATTAGTTTTCAAGTACTTGCATTACCATATTTTTCTAAACCACTTGTTTTGGAATGTGATGCATTAGGGGAAGGTATAGGGGCAGTCCTAAAGCAAAATATACACCCCATAGCTTTTGAGAGTAGAAAATTGCAGCCACATGAGAGTCTCTACTCCATATATGACAAAGAAAATTTAGCCATCATGCATGCCTTGGACAAGTTTAGACAATATCTGGTGGGGATCAAGTTTGTGGTCAAAACTGATCATAACAGTTTAAAGCATTTACTTACACAAAAAGATCTCAATGAAAGGAAACAAATATGGGTAAGTAAGGCCAAGATTTTTATTTTTACATTTAATATGTAAAAGGGAAGAATAATATTGTAGCAGATGCATTTTCTAGGAGGCCTTCATTTTCCCTTATGGACATTTAAAAAGATTGGAAATATGTGCTAATAGTAGAGTATGCCAAAGATAGATTTTCTTGTGATTTGTTAGATGGGGTCAAAGGAGATGATAGATACAATATATTGAATGGCCTAATCTAATATAAATACCGAATATACTTAGTTCATGGTTCGAACTTAAAGCACAAGATCTTGAAGGAAGCTCATGATTCTCCTTTAGCAGGCCATCCTAGTTTCTTTAAAACATATAGGAAATTAGTACAAAGGTTCTCTTGGAAAGGTTTGAAGAGATATTTTTTAAAGTATGTGAATGAATGAAAGATATTTCAGCAAAACAAAGTTGAACACACCCATCCTGCTGGTCTCTTACAACCATTACCCATTCCGGAAAAAAAATGGGAAAGCATCTCAATGGATTTCATCACAGGTTTTCCCAAGGATTTTGGTAAGGATTTTATTTATGTTGTGATGGATAAAATCACCAAATTTTCTCATTTGTTTGCTATTAAATCATATTTTACTGCTGCACAAGTAGCTGAGCTATTCTTTAGATATATTTTTCAGATTGCATGGACTTCCCAAAAACATTGTGAATGACAGGGATAACAGATTTATGAGTGCTTTTTGGCAAGAACTCTTCAAGTTGGTAGGCACTCAATTGACTCCTATCACCAAATATCATCCTCAAACTGATGGCCAAACAGAAAGGGTGAACCAATGGTTGGAGGGGTACTTGAGAAACTATGTTGGTGAGCAGCAGAAAGCATGGGTTAAATGGCTACATTTGGGTGACTTTTTCTACAATACTATTTTCCATATTTCCATTGGAATGTCTCCTTTAAAATAAATTTATGGTTATGAAGCACTCACCTTTGTTGATCACATTTTTGGTGATATTAGAGCTCCAAAAGGTAAATATTGGGTTGAGGAAAGTCAATATATTTTAAAGCTTTTAAAAGACAATTTGCAGGTTGCCCAAAATCAACAAAAACAGTATGTGGATCAACATAGGAAGGGAAGAACTTTTCAAGTGAATGATTTGGATTATTTGAGGCTGCATCCATATAAGAAAACCACCTTAAAATGGAAAAGATTAGAAAAGATTAAACCAAGGTTTTATGGTCCATATAGGATAGTTCGAAAGGTTGGGGAGGTAGCTTATGAGATAGAACTTCCGAAAGGTAGAAAAATCCACAATGTATTTCATGTTTCATGCCTTAAGAAGGCTATTGGTTAGCAAAATTATATTTCAGAAACACTCCCTCCATTATATGATCAAGGGAAACTCATACTCATTTCAGAAAAAAGTTTCAAGACAAGAGAATGAAAATTGAGGAGTAGAACCATAAGAGAATATTTGGTACAATGGAAATATTTGCCAAGTGAGGATTCCAGATGGGAAGATGAACAAATTTTGCAGCATCCAAATTTGGAATTTCTTGAGGGAAATCTATCTTGGATGGGGAGGACTATAATGTCCCCATCCAAATAAATCACATGAATGGAAAACTCCACCAATCTACTAGTTCCCTAGGTTGGGGTGGAAAAAATTAGACTTGGAATAAGGCATCTATCAAACCTAAAATGGACATTATATTGAAAAATATATATTAAAATGGGATAAATAAATATTAATAATAAGAAAATAAGGTGGCACTTGGTCATGAGCGTGCATAGGTGGTGTGGGACCCACACAAGGAAAGATTCTTCATGCCACATGGCATCCTATTCTCACCCATTCGAATTCAAGGTGGATTCTAATTTTCTTGGGGGAATTGGAGAGGAATTATACTTCGCATGACTCAATGAGGGTCGATTTTGAGTAGAAGATTAACGCCCATGGAAGAGGAAGAGGCATCTTAGAGGTATTGTGACACTTGAGCTAGATTCCCTAGCTTCTATGAGTACAATGCTGAAGATTCTATGACACTTATGACAAGGATCACACCCGATTGATTAAATTTGACCTATATGACATGTCAGGGATAAAAATAGCCTCCAAGAGGGTGAACAGGGGATTTATGGCAGACAATATTCCCCCCATTCGAATTGATGGAAGATGAAGGCTAGGAAATGTTGGACAAGTGGCACTCATGGGAATATCTCACTAATTCGAGTTAGGATGAAGCTCTTGGAGGGAATTCGATCCATCTAGGCCTTGAGAGGTTAATAAAAGGCAAGAATAAATAAGGATACCATCTTTTGATCATTTTTCATTTGGTAATGTAATATCCTTCTTTCTAACCCTATCATATTTATAAATTTATATTGTAACTATGTATGAGGCCCTGGTGAGGAGCTCAAGGCCAAGGCCCCACCATTGGACTTTGAGAGTATCGTTATTTTTTTCTTTCTTCCTCGGTTGTAACTTATAATGACACAACTAAAACGATAGGAAATGAAACACCAAGGGAAGGAGAAAAATGGCTGCGAGGCCATGAATCGATACCCGTAGTCTTACGTATCATCCTCAGCGTTAAGATGAAGGTTCGTCCCTATAGAGAATTCTATTCACGACTAAAATACTACGGATTATTTGTTTTAATCCTAGTATGATTAAGCCAAAATAGTAGATAATATAATCATATTAATCTTGGCATATAATGCCAAAGAGCTATATACAAAAGCTTAACATAAGAACAAACCTAAGTATAAGATGGGTAATTCGCCAAGCAATTACTAATCTACTATAAGTTATAACCTTTAGACATAGTGGTGTTTAAATGGGTTATATTTCTTTATAGTGATTTTGTAATATATATATATATATATATGAAAGAGTAATAATCCTTAAAACATGGTGATGTTTTGGATTATATATATATATTTATAAGATTTACTAAAATGGTCATTAAGACTACTTTGACAATAGCCTATTATTATAATTGATTGTTTAAAGGGATTGATTATAGATATTTTTTTTTACAATACCCCATTTCTTTAAAACGAAAGAATAGGTACCAAACCTTTTTACAGAAACAAAGGAAATTATGTTATTTGTTGAAGGGGAGATCTTATTTTAATTGCGAATTAAGTTGTGTTACACCTTAGACAAACGGGAAGATCCTTTTACTCTGCCTTTTGTTTCATTGTCTCCATAATGGAGAAGAAGCGTCGATTGTTTCCGGATGGCCCTGTCCCACTATTATTTATGCGGGTTATAATCATTAAAATCTTGAAGTGATAGACGTGTCATCCTTTGTTTCCTTCCACCTCAAGCTATGCCACTTGTCGCTTGGAATTTTTTTGCATTTGTCTTCTCTGATTTTTCCCTTGGAGGAAGACCTCCTCGAGAGAGAATACTCATAAATTGTATATATAGACACAGTTTGGCAGGGGTTCGGGGGAAGGAAAAAGAGATTTTGGGGAATTTTTGGGATGGCTGCGTTGCAGGGGAGCGGATGGCTCAATGGAGCTTGACCCCATTTGGTGAGTGATAACATTATATTGCCCTCGTTGATAAGCTGCCTCTAATAT
Organism: Larix kaempferi; assembly: GCA_027924585.1. NCBI lineage: Eukaryota > Viridiplantae > Streptophyta > Pinopsida > Pinales > Pinaceae > Larix > Larix kaempferi. Next base: position 3,960,829 of record BSBM01000211.1, read on the forward strand.
GTATTATGTTTATAATTATGACGCTAGAGAATTTCACCTGTACCAGGTTTGGGAACTTCAGTAGACATTTACGCTGCCATACAAAAATTGATTAGAACCTTGTTAGTATCTTCTTTTCGTTTGTTGGCGTATGCTTATGTTGAATGCTTCCAGATCTCTGCATAGGTTGGAAATCCATGAATTGCCTGCTTATGTTGAATGCTTCCAGATCTTTGTATGATAGCGTAAACCCAGTATAGATCTCTGCAATGATTTTCTTTTCTTGTTGGAGTGATTTTTTTGAGAGGGTTTTCTTCCATTTCGTTTAATGGTAGTTCTAAAATTGTTTCTTGCGTTTTCATTTCTGGAGATGGTGGATTGTTATTTGATCTCAGTATCATAATTTGCAAATGGCATATCTACGGTAATACAGTAAAACACAGTCTTAGTTTTGTTGACTATCTTGTGGAATTCGTGTTTATTCCTTTGCTTATGAGAAACTTAAAATCTGCTAAGTCTGTGGGTATAATCGAGATGCAGTTGTAATACTCTGCGGATGGAAGTCAGGTTTCTTTTCCTTATTTTTGCAGTATGAAAATTGGAAGCTCCGCCTTCTGAAAATCGTGGGTCTATGGATCGAAATGTGGTTAAAGTTCCCTCATGGATGGTCATGTTGAAGGGTTAACCTGGATCTCTGTGCGAGGAGATACCTGAGCTGCGATAGAAAGTCGATCTTCATCACTGCATTTGGAGAAAGACCGTAAGATTCATTTAACCTTCGCTGTGTTAAGAAATGGGTGATTATTTTACATCACCCTCACATTTGAGTCCTTTGGTTCTCTATAAATATCTGATCAATTGATCTATTAGTTTAAACAACCGGTTGAATAGTCGATCTTGTCCTGATCGTTGATCATCCTAGTTTAAGAGTGGCCCCCATATTAAATACCTTACTTTGGAAAAATAAACTCAGCGGCATGACCGTATTGTAACTTACTGGTAATAGAAAAATAGAAATTATTGTACTCTAGATTCGATAGGAGATCTGACAGAAATTTCCCTTCCCATTTATATTTCTGGAATTGTAGGGGATTTAATATTGCATTCTAGTGTTGAGATTTCATCCTCGATTCATTACTCAGAATTTAACTTTTAGTTGAATAAGAGAAATAGAGATCGACTCTGTATGCTCAGTTGCAGAGCTCGATCCCCAAATTCGAGTAGATTTTAATATTGCATTAGCGCTGAATTTTATTCTCGATTCATTACTCAGAATTTAACTTTTAGTTGAATAAGAGAAACAGAGATCGACTCTGTATGGTCAGTTGTAGAGCTCGATCCCCAAATTCAATTAGATTTTAATATTGCATTAGCATTGAATTTCATTCTCGATTCATTACTCAGAATTTAACTTTTAGTTGAATAAGAGAAACAGAGATCGACTCTGTATGGTCAGTTGTAGAGCTCGATCCCCAAATTGAATTACATTTTAATATTGCATTAGCGCTGAATTTCATTATCAGTTCATTACTTAGAATTTAACTTTTAGTTGAATAAAAGAAAGAGAGATCGACTCTGTATGCTCAGTTGCAGAGCTCGATGCCCAAATTCGACTAGATTTTTATATTGCATTAGCGCTAAATTTTATTCTCGATTCATTACTCAGAGTATGAGCTTTAGATTTGAAGTTATCGTGTCTCCCAGGATTCATTGAATCGTTGATCTATTTAAACATCTCAGCAATGGACCCAATCGTATCGACCCTGCTGGGTGATAGTCATTGGGATCTTCCCGCTATTTATAAATTGTATATAGTATTATTATTTATGTTATAGTTGAAACTCTATTGAGTCTCTAGTATCTAGATCTCAAAAATATGGCTAGTGTTAGTGCTGAACTCGATATGAGTTTAATTATGACAGATCTTTATGAAATCGTAATTGCTATAGGATTCAAAGATTATGTTGAAGTCTCAAAAGAAGACGTATTAGTCTTAGAGAATAGAATAGTTTGAAAGAATGGTGTTGACATATGAATTACTAAAGAATAGACTTCTTTGAATTATTATTGACGAATTCTTGTAAGTTTCTACCAGAGGTGGATTATTGTAATAATTTGTTAATGGTGAACATGTTGGAAACACTCTCTATGAGAATGGTTAACTAAAGGGAGAAATTATGTATTGCGACATTATACAAGGTAAATGGGAACATGTTACCCCATTTATGTTGAAGGATGTAATTCCTTCATTTTGATGAATAATACATGAGATAACATCTTGGTGGACGTAGCCCATAGGTTTGGGTGAACCACGTCTAATCTTGTCTCGTCTTATGTGTGTGATGTTAATTTTATATGTATCTACTTTCATGTTCTTTATATGCCAGTTCTTCTTTTATATATAAAGATGTTTGTATAGCAATGGATAAAGAATCTCATTATGTTGGTAAGTATGGCAGAGTTATTAATAACTTTGCGAATAATGAATAATGTGTCTCATCGATGTATTCATACAATGAAATGATGTTAGTACATATTCTTATCATTTAGATGAATATGCGAGTTACTGCTCGAAAGTTGTTAACATTAAAGCATTGCATAAGAATCGGGGTCATTCAGGTATGATTATGGTTCTTAGTTAACTTTGTTATTTGGAGTATGTTGCAATAGTTATGTGGGACCAAGCATAAAGCATTTTCAACCTTATAGTAGTAGTTGTTGGAGTAAATTTCTGAAGATAAATACGAAGTATAAATATTGGAGATATGTTGTTTTACTAACGTGTGAAGTTGCTTATCGATTAGAAAAGTTAGAATTTTTATTTTTCTCAAAATAACATCAGAATTATTGGATATGTTACATATGGTATTAGAGCGCGAGTTACAACACTCGGCCTATAGTGAGCTCAACATGAGGCACTGAGTTGGATAAACCAAGTTAGGGACTCCACTTGAAATAAGCAGCGGGACTAATTCGGTTCAGAAGCTCGACCAGAAGTAACCAACAAGTCGTCTGGAATTGCAAGTGAGTATGTCCCATTTTCTAAAGCATTATAATAGCATAACATTGCGATATGTGAAAATTGTTTTACTATATATTGAACAGTTTGTTATTGGAAAATATTATCGAGGAATATTTCCTCTTACTCTATATTTACTTACACTCGATGGCGAGAAAGAACTCTTTAGAAGAATTGGAAATAAGTTTTTCTTTTTGTAAAAGATCCTAGTTGTGAATGAAAGATTTGTGGATTGTGAAGTACTAATCGAATTGAATTATCCGATAGTCAGGATTTCCAAATATGAAATTCAATGGAGAATCTAAGTAGCTTAGGTTTTCTAAATAATTATTAAAGGCAATTATCTATGTTAAAAATCCATTAAAGCTAAGAATATTGGGATGGTCTAGTGTTTGACTACGTCAAGAACTATCAAGTTCTTTTCCATATATAAAGTTATTTGAATAGGAGAAATTTTAATGTTGATAGTAATGCACGCTGCACAAGGAGTCGACATGGATAAATATCTAAGTGATATATTCATTATTCCTTTAGTTATTAAAGAGGCATAGTTAGGTTGATGTTAAGATTATGTTCTGTAGTACAAAATCTTTTATATTACAATATATCAACTAGAAAATTATGGGTTCGTTATATATGCAAAACTACATTCCATAAAAAGTGTAGCCTTGCTAAAGTATCGAGATTCTTCTAACAAAGAACTAACTTTAATTGATTTACTTGAGGATTTTACTAGTGTGAAGTTTTCTATAATTAGGACATCGTCTTCTAGAGAATCAATTCTCATGTTCTTCGCCTTAAAGTACCTCCACAAATGAGTACCCTTTGTTATCTATCCTTATCTGAAGATACCAACTATAGAGGGGAATAATTGTTAGGAATCCCATTGTTTCTTTCTCACGTGAGATTGTTTAGAATAGGGGATTATAATACTAATGTACTACATTAGATCATGTTTGTACCTTGTTTAGAAGATCAACAAAAGGATAATGGTTATGATTACTTAAAAGGTATACTCAAGTATTCCGAATAGTTAAAGGGATACAAATAATGAAAATGCATGATTCCATTTCATATGGATGTTGGTGCACTATGAGTGGTGTTATAAAAGTTATACTTTTATGTGATCAAGTTTTAGTGGTTAAGAGATCTCTTCTTTTTGTAAATGAAACATGTATATACGTTCCTAAGGTTTGACGTATCAAGAAAATTAATTTATCTTTCTTTTGGTAAACCTTGTCATAGGAGGAAAATAGGGAACCAGAAGAGGATGTTTATTTCAGATGGTCAAGTATGGATAAAGTAGTATAAAGAATGATTTTCTTTTTACTATGCTTAGGGAAAGGATTTTTCTTACAAAATTTGATCTACAGATACCCAAAAAAAAAATAATAATAATAATAATATATTATGCATGAATGTGTTGCTTTGTTAAAAAGACTTGGACGAAAAGTATAAATATCGCACTCTTGAACATTATTTAAAACTCAAATGATTTTCTTTACTGATAGTCGATCAAGGATCAACAAGTGAAAGATGTTCAAATGCATTTAAATTTGAATAAATAGATGTCGTATAGTGGTTATGTACTAACATTGCAGGACTTCATCATGAATATAACCAATCAAAAAGGAAAGTTATTATTCATTGGGTTAAATGGTTGAGTTAACCACTCAAGAGTAAGTAATGATTCAGTTTTATACATCTTATTATATTGATTAGATTATGAGATTTTCACAACCATGGTTTAAATAATGGATTTTTTTTTTTTTTACATTTCAGGAGATTATTATAATTACAACCGATGTCGTGAACAAGTGGAACGTTGATTATAAATCCATTTTGTAGATGAGTTTGGCAAAATTACTCAAGAGTAAGTGATTTACATTATATTATAGTATGGATTATAGTGTGGCATGAACCCTGATGGGTGATATGTGTGGGTAATTATCATGAATGATAAGCAAGTAAGTGAATCCATTTACCATTAGTACATGACGTATTGTAACTTACAAAGATTGCAAGAAATAATAAATGATGGTTATCAAAAATAAATTCCTGGACTCAAGCGAGAAGGCTTGAGGGGAAGTGTGTAAGAGTGCATTAAAGGAACTGAAGCAGTCCCTAGAAGTCAGGGAGTTGACAGCCACCGAGATTCTCAAGAAAACCGGCAAGCTGTAAAGACCTAGGCAAACTATAAAGAAGATGCATATGCGGGAGGCAGGACGCTGCTTAGTATGCATGAGAGAAATTTTTGCTGCGTGAGCACTAAGGTGTTAGGCAAGACATGAGATAAATGTTTGCTGCGTGAGCACTAAGGTGTTAGGCAAGACATGAGACAAATGTTTGCTGCATTAGCACTAGGGTGTTAGGCAATACATGAGAGAAATTATTGCTGCGTGAGCACTGAGGTGTTAGGCAAGAATTTCTTGGATTAAGTGAAAGATGTGTTTATATTAAGTTAACAGTCTACATTATTGGAGAGTGAGATTTATGCATGCTTGTGATAATAGAAGCACAAACAAAGACTAAAAGATATTCCATGAATTGCAAATGTTATGTGCAATAAAGGACTCATTATTTATGTTTCTGTGTTTGATTACGGAATTGATGATAAGTTTTTTTGTTTCTTTGAATTCCAGTTTTGTAGTCGAAATTGCAGGTATGATTCGAAATCAACCTGTGAAAAATTCATGAAAGTCCGAAGAAGGTCAAATAGAAATAACGAAGCAAGCAAAGGATGATTCCAGAAGAAAAGAATATCTACGGAGAAGTATGAACACCGAGGACGGTGTTATTTTTTAGGGGAGGAGGATGTAACATCCTTCTTTCTAACCCTATCATATTTATAAATGTATATTGTAACTATGTATGAGGCCCTGGTGAGGAGCTCAAGTCCAAGGCCCCACCATTGGACTTTGAGAGTATCGTTATTTTTTTCTTTCTTCCTCGGTTGTAACTTATAATGACACAACTAAAACAATAGGAAATTAATCACCAAGGGAAGGAGAAAAATGGTTGGGAGGCCATGAATCGATACCCGTAGTCTTACGTATCATCCTCAGCATTAAGATGAAGGTTCGTCCCTATAGAGAATTCTATTCACGACTAAAATACTACGGATTATTTGTTTTAATCCTAGTATGATTAAGCCAAAATAGTAGATAATATAATCATATTAATCTTGGCATATAATGCCAAAGATCTATATACAAAAGCTTAACATAAGAACAAACCTAAGTATAAGATGGGTAATTCGCCAAGCAATTACTAATCTACTATAAGTTATAACCTTTAGACATAGTGGTGTTTAAATGGGTTATATTTCTTTATAGTGATTTTGTAATATATATATATATATATATATGAAAGAGTAATAATCCTTAAAACATGGTGATGTTTTGGATTATATATATATATATTTATAAGATTTACTAAAATGGTCATTAAGACTACTTTGATAATAGCCTATTATTATAATTGATTGTTTAAAAAGATTGATTATAGATATTTTTTTTTACAATACCCTATTTCTTTAAAACGAAAGAATAGGTACCAAACCTTTTTACAGAAACAAAGGAAATTATGTTATTTGGTGAAGGGGAGATCTTATTTTAATTGAGAATTAAGTTGTGTTACACCTTAGACAAACGGGAAGATCCTTTTACTCTGCCTTTTGTTTCGTTGTCTCCATAATGGAGAAGAAGCGTCGATTATTTCCGGATGGCCCTGTCCCACTATTATTTATGCGGGTTATAATCATTAAAATCTTGAAGTGATAGACATGTCGTCCTTTGTTTCTTTCCACCTCAAGATATGCCACTTGTCGCTTGGAATTTTTTTCCATTTGTCTTCTCTGATTTTTCCCTTGGAGGAAGACCTCCTCGAGAGAGAATACTCATAAATTGTATATATAGACACAGTTTGGCAGGGGTTCGGGCGAAGGAAAAAGAGATTTTGGGGAATTTTTGGGATGGCTGCGTTGCAGGGGAGCGGATGGCTCAATGGAGCTTGACCCCATTTGGTGATTGATAACATTATATTGCCCTCGTTGATAAGCTGCCTCTAATATGTATTATGTTTATAATTATGATGCTAGAGAATTTCACCTGTACCAGGTTTGGGAACTTCGGTAGACATTTACGCTGCCATACAAAAATTGATTAGAACCTTGTTAGTATCTTCTTTTCGTTTGTTGGCATATGCTTATGTTGAATGCTTCCAGATCTCTGTATAGGTTGGAAATCCATGAATTGCCTGCTTATGTTGAATGCTTCCAGATCTTTGTATGATAACGTAAACCCAGTATAAATCTCTGCAATGATTTTCTTTTCTTGTTGGAGTGATTTTTTCAAGAGCGTTTTCTTCCATTTCGTTTAATGGTAGTTCTAAAATTGTTTCTTGCGTTTTCATTTCTGGAGATGGTGGATTGTTATCTGATCTCAGTATCATAATTTGCAAATGGCATATCTAAGGTAATACAGTAAAACGCAGTCTTAGTTTTGTTGACTATCTTGTGGAATTCGTGTTCATTCCTTTGCTTATGAGAAACTTAAAATCTGCTAAGTCTGTGGGTATAATCGAGATGCAATTGTAATACTCTGCGGATGGAAGTCAGGTTTCTTTTCCTTATTTTTGCAGTATGAAAATTGGAAGCTCCTCCTTCTGAAAATCGTGGGTCTATGGATCGAAATGTGGTTAGAGTTCCCTCATGGATGGTCATGTTGAAGGGTTAACCTGGATCTCTGTGGGAGGAGATACCTGAGCTGCGATAGAAAGTCGATCTTCATCACTGCATTTGGAGAAATACCGTAAGATTCATTTAACCTTCGTTGTGTTAAGAAACGGGTGAGTATTTTACATCACCCTCACATTTGAGTCCTTTGGTTCTCTATAAATATCTGATCAATTGATCTATTAGTTTAAACAACCGGTTGAATAGTCGATCTTGTCCTGATCGTTGACGATCCTAGTTTAAGAGTGGCCCCCATATTAAATACCTTACTTCGAAAAGATAAACTCAGCGGCATGACCGTATTGTAACTTACTGGTAATAGAAAAATAGAAATTATTGTACTCTGGATTCGATAGGAGATCTGAGAGAAATTTCCCTTCCCATTTATATTTCTGGAATTGTAGGGGATTTAATATTGCATTCTAGTGTTGAGATTTCATCCTCGATTCATTACTCAGAATTTAACTTTTAGTTGAATAAGAGAAACAGAGATCGACTCTGTATGCTCAATTGCAGAGCTCGATCCCCAAATTCGAGTAGATTTTAATATTGCATTAGCGCTGAATTTTATTCTCGATTCATTACTCAGAATTTAACTTTTAGTTGAATAAGAGAAACAGAGATCGACTCTGTATGGTCAGTTATAGAGCTCGATCCCCAAATTCAATTAGATTTTAATATTGCATTAGCGCTGAATTTCATTCTCGATTCATTACTCAGAATTTAACTTTTAGTTGAATAAGAGAAACAGAGATCGACTCGGTATGGTCAGTTGTAGAGCTCGATCCCCAAATTCAATTAGATTTTAATATTGCATTAGCGCTGAATTTCATTCTCAGTTCATTACTCAGAATTTAACTTTTAGTTGAATAAAAGAAAGAGAGATCGACTCTGTATGCTCAGTTGCAGAGCTCGATCCCCAAATTCGATTAGATTTTTATATTGCATTAGCGCTAAATTTTATTCTCGATTCATTACTCAGAGTATGAGCATTAGATTTGAAGTTATCGTGTCTCCCAGGATTCATTGAATCGTTGATCTATTTAAACATCTCAGCAATGGACCCAATCGTATCAACCCTGCTGGGTGATAGTCGTTGGGATCTTCCCGCTATTTATAAATTGTACACAGTATTATTATTTATGTTATAGTTGAAACTCTATTGAGTCTCTAGTATCTAGATCTCAAAAATATGGCTAGTGTTAGTGCTGAACTTGATCTGAGTTTAATTATGACAGATATTTATGAAATCGTAATTGCTATAGGAGTCAAAGATTATGTTGAAGTCTCAAAAGAAGATGTATTAGTCTTAGAGAATAGAATAGTTTGAAAGAATGGTGTTGACATATGAATTACTAAAGAATAGACTTCTTTGAATTATTATTGACGAATTCTTGTAAGTTTCTACCAGAGGTGGATTATTGTAATCATTTGTTAATGGTGAACATGTTGGAAACACTCTCTATGAGAATGGTTAACTAAAGGGAGAAATTATGTATTGCGAAATTATACAAGGTAAATGGGAACATGTTACCCCATTTATGTTGAAGGATGTAATTCCTTCATTTTGATGAATAATACATGAGATAACATCTTGGTGGACGTAGCCCATAGGTTTGGGTGAACCATGTCTAATCTTGTCTCGTCTTATGTGTGTGATGTTGATTTTAGATGTATCTACTTTCATGTTCTTTATATGCCAGTTCTTCTTTTATATGTAAAGATGTTTGTATATCAATGGATAAAGAATCTCATTATGTTGGTAAGTATGGCAGAGTTATTAATAACTTTCCGAATAATGAATAATGTGTCTCATCGATGTATTCATACAGTGAAATGATGTTAGTACATATTCTTATCATTTAGATGAATATGCGAGTTACTGCTCGAAAGTTGTTAACATTAAAGCATTGCATAAGAATCGGGGTCATTCAGGTATGATTATGGTTCTTAGTTAACTTTGTTATTTGGAGTATGTTTCAATAGTTATGTGGGACCAAGCATAAAGCATTTTCAACCTTATAGTAGTAGTTGTTGGAGTAAATTTCTGAAGATAAATACGAAGTATAAATATTGGAGATATGTTGTTTTACTAACGTGTGAAGTTGCTTATCGATTAGAAAAGTTAGAATTTTTATTTTTCTCAGAATGACATCAAAATTATTGGAGATGTTACATATGGTATCAGAGCGCGAGTTACAACACTCGGCCTATAGTGGGCTCAACATGAGGCACTGAGTTAGATAAACCAAGTTAGGGACTCCACTTGAAATAAGCAGCGGGACTAATTCAGTTCAGAAGCTCGACCAGAAGTAACCAACAAGTCGTCTGGAATTGCAAGTGAGTATGTCCCCCATTATAATAGCATAACATTGCGATATGTGAAAATTGTTTTACTATATATTGAATAGTTTGTTATTGGAAAATATTATCGAGGAATATTTCCTCTTTCTCTATATTTACTTACACTCGATGGAGAGAAAGAACTCTTTAGAAGAATTGGAAATAAGTTTTTCTTTTTGTAAAAGATCCTAGTTGTGAATGAAAGATTTGTGGATTGTGAAGTACTAGTCAAATTGAATTATCCGATAGTCAGGATTTCCAAATATGAAATTCAATGGAGAATCTAAGTAGCTTAGGTTTTCTAAATAATTATTAAAGGCAATTATCTATGTTAAAAATCCATTAAAGCTAAGAATATTGGGATGGTCTAGTGTTTGACTACGTCAAGAACTATCAAGTTCTTTTCCATATATAAAGTTATTTGAATAGGAGAAATTTTAATGTTGATAGTAATGCACGCTGCACAAGGAGTCGACATGGATAAATATCTAAGTGATATATTCATTATTCCTTTAGTTATTAAAGAGGCATAGTTAGTTTGATGTTAAGATTATGTTCTGTAGTACAAAATATTTTATATTACAATATATCAACTAGAAAATTATGGGTTCGTTATATATGCAAAACTACATTCCATAAAAAGTGTAGCCTTGCTAAAGTATCGAGATTCTTCTAACAAAGAACTAAATTTAATTGATTTACTTGAGGATTTTACTAGTGTGAAGTTTTCTATAATTAGGACATCGTCTTCTAGAGAATCAATTCTCATGTTCTTCGCCTTAAAGTACCTCCACAAATGAGTACCCTTTGTTATATATCCTTATCTGAAGATACCAACTATAGAGGGGAATAATTGTTAGGAATCCCATTGTTTCTTTCTCACGTGAGATTGTTTAGAATAGGGGATTATAATACTAATGTACTACATTAGATCATGTTTGTACCTTGTTTAGAAGATCAACAAAAGGATAATGGCTATAGGTGTGGTTATAGGTGTGTACCTTGTTTGGATGTCTGATAGGTGTGTTAATATGTCATATTCCCCATCAATAAATTCCTCCCCAAATTTGAAATTATTTGGAGGTGTTTGGAACCAGTTGTAAACAAAACCCTAGACTCAAAACAAGGTGAATCCAAGGACTTTCCTTTGAAGGGATATTACCTACTAGCATTATTTATTCTTTGTCAATATTTCATAAAAATGAAAAAGACAAAAATATTAAAAAAAGGACAAAAAGGGGGGGAAAGGGAAAAATTGTATCACATCACAAAGTGGACATGAAAAAAGTTAGTCCTTATCTCCCTTGAACACAACACTTGTTTGCATTAGCCACATTCAATTGGGTTATAACATTTACCTTAGTAAATTGTAGCATGATTATGAGTTTTACTCCTCTTATTACTTATCCTCATAGTCACTATGGAGAATTCATCAAAGTAGCTGACATTGATGGATTTCATTGGTCTATTATTTCTTGAGTCATTTGTTGAATGGGTCCATTATGCATCGTGATGTATGTTCAAGACAGGTTTGTTACAAAAAAATGTGTTATCCATTCCTTATAAATCCTTGACCAATAATGTCTACCTTCCTTGTGTTAGAAGCAATATTTAATGGTTGTTCTTCTCATCCCTAGTCCCAAAAAATCAAATGAGAATCTTGATCTTTGTTTCATTTCAATTGATTTGGGATGACTTAATTCCCTCCTATTGGTGAATGTCTTCCTATTGAAACTAAATCATTTTCTAAGAATATAATCTGGGAATATTAACAGTAAATTGAAACTTTGAGTCATTAGTGGCGGGTTTCCTCGCAATTAATAGTGTGTGTACATCAATGACCCCTGCTTAGTTGATTCTACAAGTGTTCAACATCAATTCCTTTATTCACACTTGCTAAATTGTACTTTGTACCTTCAGACACATTTTCATTACCTATGGATTTCCTCACGTATGTTAAGGGTATACATCAATGATAATTGATCGGGTGGTGTTCTACCATGCTTGACTGTAGATAATTTGTTCATATGATGTATACTCATACTTTCATAGAGATTTGGATTGAAGACCTTGGGAATAATAGTAGCATCCCTCTTTGGTTCTAACTTCCTGAGTTGTGAAAGATCATACTACCATGTTCTAAGTGCTTTGAATACAATCAAGTTTTGCACTCCTCATAGTGTCACTTTTCATTTTGATGTACCTTTTGACATTGATCCACTATTTGTTTTTCATGGCCATGATTATTTACTACTAAACATGGGTATGCCTTCCTCAGGGAATCTTTCTTATATATGAGATTGGTTTTTGCAAGCAGGTACGGCCTGATACTTAGTTTACAATTCTTCTCCTTAGCCCATCACCGTTTTTGGATTGTTTGACTTAATGTATTTTGGCCATTAGTTCCACTTTTTACCTCACAAATCAGGGGGCATATTTTCTATTGATATTTAACACCCCTTATGGCAAAGGCCTAAGTGGACATCAAGAAACCTTCTACATGAGAAATTGACTCCAAACCAATGAAATTTGTATTTAATTTGAGTCTGTTTGCTACTTTTCCTAAGGAAGAGGGTGAATGGTTGTGAAATTAAGATTTAAAGGGATGACCACATCCATCTGGTCACCGCAATGTTCCCATAAAGTGTGACAAAGGCTTCAAATTGAGAAAAAGAAGAACTAAAAGTGCACACTCAAGTAAATATAGGTTCAATTTCATGTGGAAGGGACTCGTAGTGCATGTAAATCATGCACTTTGTAATCATCACCCATGTTAGACCTAATTCAAAGTTATAAAAGATAAAAATGGGGTGAATATATAGAGGTTAGGTAAAGGTCATTGTTCGATTACACAGGGTACTCCCAAAAGACCGAACACCTAGAGCAACCCCTTCACACAAACAGATCACAGATCGATACACCGATGTTTTGATGTGGTTTAAACCCTCATGAGGGAAACACTCCACAAGCCTGGCCAAATAGCTTCTACTAGACAATTTATTATGCAAAGAAATAAAGTTACAAATGAGCTTCTCATAATCGATCAACTTTCCAATGACCCTCCATGCTCTTTAAATAGAGATCATGGACCAATCGAGTGTTAAGCCACAGATCAAGGGTAGGTATGATATAAGAGAAGTTGAGCCGTCGGATCACTCTATGTCGGGAACATATCGTGATAGTCGGATTAAGTATTTACAAATGCATACTAATGCATACTAAAGAAACACACTTTTCCTAACGGATATATTACACAAGTTGATCTTAACTAACTCCTAAGTGTCTAAATATTCTAACATCCCCCCTTAAGAACAACTTGGGATAGGATTTAAGGATTTATAGAAGTGACACTATTAGGAGAAGGAAGGAGGCATTAGAGCCTATCCCCCCTTAATGACAAGTTCCTGAACTCCTAGCATAGATAGAAGTTTAGAAAACTTCGCTTATGTAAGAGACTTGGTCAAGATGTCTGCAACTTGATCATCTGTAGGATAAAAGAGCACTTCAAGAACACGATCATGAACAAGATTTCTGATGAACTGCATATGAAGCTCAATGTGTTTGCTGCGTTGATGTAGGACTGGATCTTTGGAAAGCTTGATGGCACTTTGATTGTCGCACCAAAGTGGAGTAGGTTGCTGCTATTCGAATCCAAACTCTGAAAGGATCTGTCGAAGCCATAAAGCTTCCTGACTGGCATTAACTGTGGCTCGATATTTTGCCTCTGCTAAAGAAATAACAAGAGCTTGTTGTTTCTTACAAGCCAAAGTAATAGATCCAGATCCCAGACTGAAAACATAACCTGTAGTAGAATTTCGATCATCAGGATCGCCGACCCAATCTGAATCAGTGAAACCAACCAACAAAGGTTTCCCCCCTGTACTGTAATGAATCCCGAACTGAATTGTACCTCGAATATATCGAAGTATTCTTTTAGATGCTTTCCAGTGACTTCCATGTGGTGTTTGCATATAACGGGCAACACGACCAACGGTGAAGGAAAGTTCAGGATGGGAATGAGTCAAGTATAAGAGACCACCAACAAGCTGACGATAAAAGGTGGCATCTACTTTAGGTAAAGGACAAGTGGCAAAAAGTTTGACTCCGGATTGGAAGGGAGAAGGGGCTGGTGTAAAATCTTCCATGTGAAAGCGACAAAGAAGGTCACAAGCATACTTAGACTGAGAAAGAAAGATTCCTTCTTTGGTTTGCAGGACTTGGAGACCAAGAAAATAATGCAAATGTCCTAAGTCTGACATTTCAAAATTTTGCTTAAGACTAGATTTCACATGGGTTATAAGCTTAGGGTCACTACCAGTAAGAATAAGTTCATCAACATATAGAACAAGTATGATGATATGGTTTCCTACTTTCTTGGTATAGACACTGTGGTCATAATGGCATCTAGAAAAACCAAGGTCAAGGAGAAACCTATCCATTTTGGCATACCAAGCTCTAGGATCTTGCTTAAGGCCATATAAGAATTTTTTAAGGCGACAGACAAGGATAGAGTTATTCTGAACATATCCAGGAGGTTGTTCCATGTAAATTTCCTCTTGTAAATCACCATGTAAGAAGGCATACTTGACATCCATTTGATGGACTTCCCAGTTATGTAAGGCTGGAAGGGAAAGAACAAGGAGGATGGAGTTCATTTTTGCGACAAGAGCAAAGGTTTCATTGTAGTCAATCCCTTCAACTTGGGAAAAACCTTTGGAAACTAACCTTGCCTTAAGTCTTTCAACACTTCCATCTGATGCATACTTAGTTCTGTAGACCCATTTACATCTGACAAGTTTTCTTACTTTTGGAAGAGGTACAAGATCCCAAGTATCGTTCGCCATTAAGGAACGATATTCTTCACCCATAGCTGCATCCCAATTTGGATTTCCTTAAGCTTCTGCAAAGGTTTCTGGATCATGATTCTCGCAAACTTCAGCCAAAAGAGAAGAGGCTCGCTGAAACTAAGAACGTGTTCGACATTGATCTCTAGGATCACCGGTAATATCACCAGCTACTTCACATGTTGAACGGACCCATCGAGGAAGCACTTGTCCTGGTGCAACTGGAGGAACATGAGCAGGCGGAGGTGGATTTTCATCCTCACTGTCATCATCAAAAACTGGAGTTGGAAACCTGTCAAGGAAGTTGGAAGAATAAGAAGAAGGCACAATCGCCGAATCAGGCTCGCAAGCCAAATATGGCACAATCGTCGAGTTAGGCTCGCAGGCCAAAGATGGCACAATCGCCGAGTTAGGCTCATAGGCCAAGATATTTTCATCAAATTTAACATCTCTTCTAATGATTACATCATGATAATGTGGTTGAAGAGGTCTATAACCTTTTACATCTTCAGAATATCCAACAAATATGCACTTTTCACTTTTAGGCTGCAATGCTTTCCGTTTTTCATCCGAAATGTGAGCCCATGCTTCACTACCAAACACACGGAAGTGACTTACATTAGGTTTAGTTTGACTCCATGCTTATTCCGGTGTGATACCTTGTAATGCTTTAGTGGGGGTGCGATTAACAATGTAATTTGCACAATTAATGGCTTCAGCCCAAAATTGAAGACTTAGTCCCTTAGATTGGATCATACAATTAGCCATTTCTTTTAAAGTGCGGTTCTTCCGCTCAGCTACACCATTTTGTTGTGGTGTATATGGAACAATGTGTTGTTGTTGGATGCCTTGTTCAGTGCAGAAATTAGTGAAATTTTTGTTAACATATTCTCCTCCATTGTCACATCTTAACTTAATAATTTGATGACCATATTGTTTTTCAACAAGGGCCTTGTAGGCCAAGAACATGTTAAATACTTCGCTCTTAATTTTTAGGAAATAAACCCAAGTGCGTCTAGTGTAATCATCAATGAAAGTTAAGAAATATTTGAAACAAGAAAAGGAAGTAGATGGAAGAGGACCACACAAGTCACTATGCACAAGCTCCAAGGGAACCGAGGCATGCCAAGAGGCACGCTTGTCAAAACTGTCTCGATGATGTTTCCCGAGTACACAACCAGAACAAACACTATCCCTGCAAGATACCATCGGAAGACCTGTCACCATATTGTCTTGACATAGTTGTTGCAATGAGTGATAATTTAAGTGACCAAATCGCTCATGCCAAAGTTTGCTCAAGTTATCACTATGAGCAACAAAAATTGAAGGAAAAGGTGATGACCCAAAGTTGTTAAACTTGTACAACCTGGTAATATAATCAACAATTCCGATAGCTAGGACTTGTTGAGGATATTTAAAATCCTTGATTACAACTTTGTGAGGTGTAAACGTCACAGTTTTACCTTCACCAGAATGAGTGGTCTGATAAATTGATAACAAATTGCAGGAAATTCTTGGAACACATTGTACATCACTGAAATGACCATTATCTACTGGAACTATAATAGCACCTACAACACTTAGAGATCTATCATCACCAACAAATATTTGTTTGGTGTTACATTCATGCATAGTAGAAAATATGGCTTGATCCTTAGCCATATGATAAGATGCTCCAGAATCAATGAGCCATTCATTTGAAGTAGAAGAAGAAAATTCATTATAAGAATAACAAGAAGCACAAAGTGCATGTCCATGAGAGGTAGATTCTAAAGGAGAATCTAGGCTGATGTGGTGCTTCTTCATTGCTGCTTCCAAGGCTTCCATCTTCTTGAAACACTTCGATTCATCATGATTATCTTTCCCGCAATAGTTGCAATCACACTCAGTCTTCTTGCCTTTTGGCTTAGATCCTTTGTTATGTTTTAAAGAAGGAGCTAACTGAGAGGGTTTGGGACCCTTATTTGACTTATTATTGCAAAAATTTTGTTTCTTGGGAGGCTTGGACTTTTCTTTCTGTTGGGACAATAAGGCTTTCCTAGATGTATCTGCATTGTTGATTATTCCAAGATGGATGAGCTTCTAATGTCAGACCTAGGGGAACCGTTTTCGATCAAACAAAAACTATTCCCTAATGGAAACGACGCTCCGGACGCAATGGAATACCTCCCATAGCCCAGAAATGCACAGAAATACTAGAACCAGAAACCCTTTCAAGTTTCGGCAAAATAGTTCAAGATCTAGATCATTACCGGAAGAGGCTCTTCATAAAAGCTCTGATACCATGTTCGGGTACACAGGGTACTCCCAAAAGACCAAACACCTAGAGAAACCACTTCACACAAACATATCATAGATCAATACACCGATGTTTTGACATGGTTTAAATCCTCGTGAGGGAAACACTCCATGGCCCCGACCAAATAGCTTCTACGGGACAATTTATTATGCAAAGAAAGAAAGTTACAAATGAGCTTCTCATAATCGATCAACTTTCCAATGACCCTCCATGCTCTTTAAATAGAGATCATGGACCAATCGGGTGTTAAGCCGCGAATCAAGGGTAGGTATGATTTAAGAGAAGTTGAGCCGTCAGATCACTCTATGTCGGGAACATATCGTGACCGTTGGATTAATTATTTACAAATGCATACAAATGCATACTAAAGAAACACACTTTTCCTAACGGATAAATTACACAAGTTGATCTTAAATAAATCACAAATGTCTAAATATCCTAATAGTCATAGAGAATTAAAACATCTAAGAGTAGGATACTTCCGTTGATCGAATATTTTTCAAGTGAGGCTAAGGGAGAAGGAGGGGACTCAGACTCTAGAGAAGGGAGTAGAACAATAATGCTCAAGGACTATACATATTGTTTTCCTCTTCAGTGATTAATGCAAATCAATTTTTCTCCCCCACCCCACCCCACCCCACCCCTCGATGTGTGTGTGTGTGTGTGTGTTTTAGATCAACGATGAATATATTAGTTTCTTTTTGCGTGTTTATCATTATTTCTTGTTTATCCTTATGAGTGCACACAACTAGACTAGTATGTTTTTTACAACTTATTTTTTTCTTAGGCCTATCCCATGCCCTTGGAATGTAGGTGAATTCCCTTGAAACACTTGTTTCCTCCATTGTACACTAGCATTGTTGATTCTTTTTCAATCTTTCATAAAAACGAAAAAGACAAAAAGATTAAAAAAAAGGACAAAAAGGTGGGGAAAGGGAAAAAATTGTATCACATCACAAAGTGGACATGAAAAATTTTAGTCCTTGTCTCCCCTGAACACAACACTTGTTTCCATTAGCCACATTCAATTGGGTTATTAGTAATATTTACCTTAGTAAATTGGACCATGTTTATGAGTTTTACTCCTCTGATTGATTATCCTTCCAGTCACTATGGAGACCTCATCAAAGTATCTGACATTAATGGATTTCAATGGTCTATTATTTCTTGAGTCACGTGTTGTCTAGGTCCATTATGTGTTGTGATGCATGTTCAAGAGAGGTTTGTTACAAAAAATTGTGTTAGCCATTCCTTAGATATCCTTGACCAATCATTTCTACCTTCATTGTGTCAGAAGCAATATTTAATGATTGTTCTTCTCAGCACTAGTCCCAAAAAATCAAATCAAAATATTGATCTTTGTTTCATGTTGATTGATGTGGGATGACTGAATTCCCTCCTATTGGTGAATCTCTTCCTATTAACACCAAATCATTTTCTAAGAAGACAGTCTAGGAATCGTGATAGTACATTGAAACTTGTAGTCATTAGTGGCAAGTTTCGTCGCAATCAATAGTTTGTGTACAGCAATGACCCCTGGTAGTTGATTCTACAAGTGTTCAACATCAATTCCTTTATTCACACTTGCTAAATTGTACTTTGTACCTTCGAACCCATTTTCATTACCTATGGGTTTCGTCACGTATGTCAAGGGTATACATCAATGATCGATGATCAGGTGGTGTTCTAACTTGCTTGAATTTAGATAGTTTTATCATATGATGTATACTCATACTATCATAGATTTTTGGATTGAAGACCTTGGGAGTAATAGTAGCATCCCTCGTCGGTTCTAACTTCCTGAGTTATGAAATATCATACTACCATGTTCTAAGTGCTTTGAATACAATCAAGTTTTACACTCCTCATAGTGTCACTTCTCATTTTGATGTACCTTTTGACATTGATCCACTATGTGTTTTTCGTGGCCATGCTTATTTACTACTAAACATGGGTATTCCTTCCTCGGGGAAGCTTTCTTATATATGAGATTGGTTTTTGCAAGTAGGTACTTCCTTATCCTCAGTTTACAATTATCCTCCTTAGCCCATCAACCGTGTTTCTGGATTGTTTGACTTAATGTATTTTGGCCATTAGTTCCACTTTTTACCTCACACATTAGGGAGCATATGTTATAATGATATTTAACACCCCTTATGGAGAAGGCCTAAGTGGACATCAAGACACCTTCTACATGAGAAATTGACTCCAAACCAATTAAATTTGTAGTTAATTGGAGTGTGGTTGCTACTTTTCCTAAGGAAGAGGGTGATTGGTTGTGAAATTAAGCTTTAAAAGCATGCCCACATCCATCTGGTCACCACAATGTGCCCATAAAGTGTGACCAAGGCTTCAAATTGGGGAAAAGAAGAACAAAAAGTGCACACTCAAGTAAATATAGGTTCAATTTCATGTGGAAGGGACTCGTGCTCAGAGAAATTTTTAGGGGCAAAATTTCGCCAATTGGCTATTTTTTGGGACTTTTTTCAAAAAATAAATTCGCTATTTGGTCATTTTTAGTCTTTAATATTGCTATTTAGTCATTTTTTGGTGGAAAATTGTATGTTTCATATTTAATATTCTCCTACCAATCTATATATATGTTTTTTTCAATCCAAACTAATAGCCTAGAATACTATACTTAAGTATACTTTTATAATCCTTAAAAAATACCCTGCTCGTACTGCATGTAAATCATGCACTTTGTAATCATCACCCATGTTAGGCCTAATTCAAAGTTATAAAATATACCTATGGGGTGAATATATAGAGGTTTGGTAGAGGTCATAGAGAATTAGAACATGTGAGAGTAGGATGCTTCCGTTGATCGAACTTTTTTCAAGTGAGGCTAAGGGAGAAGGAAGGGAATCAGACTCTAGAGAAGGGAGTACAACAATAATGCTCAAGGACTATAAGTATTGTTTTCCTCTTCAGTGATTCATTCAAATCAATTTTTCGCCCCCACCCCCCATGTGTGTTTGTGTGTTTTGGATCAACGATGAATATATTAGTTTCTTTATGCGTGTTTATCATTATTTACTTGTTGGAAGAATGAGGAAGATGCGTTGTTTCTTTGTATATATGATTACTCTCATGGCTTAGGAGAAGGAATCAAAATACAAGGATTCAACTTGACAAATTTCTAGAGAAACTATGATATTAAGGTACACATCTCTTTTCCTTCTTCTAATTTTCTTTGCTTCACATGTGTGTGGAATATAGGGAATAGTATTTAGTAGTCGTTTTGTTTATCTGTTGGTGAGCCTAATCCACTCACTAGGGAAATCACTTAGCTTGTTAGTAGTTTGACACTTTCCCTCACAACAATGACCATAAATACGATGGTGTTAACAATATGAAAATTGGATGAGCATAACTGAGGAAATGGTTGAAAAATGAAGTCCATATAAAGTTATTGTTGGGGAAAAATAAAGTGAACCATGTCAAAGAGTTTGTCCTCTTGATTTCAACGATGTGGATAGCACATCAAATGGATTTCTAGAACTTCCAAATGAGTCAATTACAAAAATGAAGGGATGGCCTATAGAAAGGGTTGGACCCAAATGAGTCAATATAGGAGTTTTAGGTTAGTCCTCATGCAATTCATTTTTTTTTCATCCATTTAATTTTCCTTATAGACCTCTACAAAAGCTTGTTAGGGTTTTTGTAGGGTCACATGGGAATCGAAGGAATAGTCGTGCCATGTGGTGTGACAATTCTTATGATGGTTGTGCTCTGTAAAGGATGTACGGCATTTACACCACACAATAATATAAATCATTTGTAAGTAAGATTAGTCATGCATGATACGATCAAGTAGAGGTTATGCTTGTGTGGAAAAACTACGTGTATGATCATTCTTACAACTACATGTGGGTGGATTTGTAGTTTCCTTGATCATGCGCAATGATCACATGATTAATTTTCTTGGAAAACCTTGTATGGTGTAGTTGTTGGGTTGAACTCACCACGTGAGAATGTTGTGTGGTGTTATTAAATGGGTAGTTGTTGGGTTGAACTCACCACGTGACAATGTTGTGTGGTGTTATTAAATGGGTAGTTGTGAGTGGAATGGCTATCCAATTATTCAGTTGCATGTCTTGATCACATGGTTTGTAAAACAAGAAGATCGCACCCTTATGCGACTATTTCTAGAAAAGTCATGTGAGTGTGTGTTCATTTTTAATTTTTTGGATTTTAGTGAGACTTAGGTAAATTGGCTTAGAACTATGTGTGATTTGTTTGTTTTGTAGGTTTCTAGTTGAGAGATGGCAATTGAATGGTGAGAGCGCCACTTCAATGGTTTTTGCTAGGAGGTGGCTAGGGATCTTATAGTTTGATAGTGCTTATGGGAGTTATTGAAGTAATTTGATTGTGCTATGATGGGGTCGAGTGAGGGCCTCCGATGAGCGTTGATTGGCCTTTGGAAGCTTCGAGAGGATTGTTTTGTATTTGATGGTTAGTGGGTGTTTCTCAACTAGTTTGGAATATATTTTTTTGCTATAATCCGAATTCATGGGATTCAGGAGGAGATTTAGCTTACCCGAGGAGAGGTGAGGATGATTGACCAATTGGTCATTCGATACTATGGAGGAAATTCCTCTGCAAATAAAATTGGGGTTACTAACATCACCAAGATTTAGGATTTGTTGATTGGTGCGATTTCCGTTGGAGTGATCACCTGGTGTTGGGGGTCGTTGTGACCTACTGGATCTCTAGCGCTCGATTACTATTGGTGGAGAGGGCCCTTGAGGGTGTGGAGATTGCATGGGCTATAATGTTGCTAGCTAGCATGAGGTCTTAGCTAACTCATTGTTTCTCCAAGAGGTGGGGACAATTTACGTAGAGGAAGATCATGTATGCATAGTTATTTGAGTGGTTCTCGAATTTGACATTAGGAGTGTTGAGTCTTGTGTAGGATCCATAGGAGACCAAGATGCACCTATGGGGGACATTGATTCCTTAGAGAGGTTGGGGTGAGGTGGGAATTTTTTTTACGTTGTAGTACTTGGTGGTGTGGCAGTAGAGGGTAGGTATTGTGGATATGCACCCTTAACACGTGATGGATATTTGGGTAGACTCATATGTGCATCATTATCTAGGTCAAGGGTGTAGGCCCGTAGGTGAGTAACTGCTGTTATAGGTCAAATATGCACTTCTCCGTCTGTGATCACATTGCTGTGTCGATCACACAAAAGGACACTATGGATGGAAGAGATAGATTGACCTTAGATGACTTAGTGCTCAGATCCTTCACCTTCAGCTAAAAACCATATTTTTTCTACATATTTCATTAGAAATGCGCTACTCTTACAATTTTCATCCAGTGCACCATGCAGAGGTTCTACTGAAGACAACCCGCGCACTTATCCCAAAAGTTGTATGCGCAAGTCATTAAGAGCACTACCCGCACACCATGCGCAGGTTTACTGGTATCATACCTACGCACATATTGAATTGAAATAGAAAAATATATTAAGATTACGGATTGGGATTAGTTGAGTTTGGTATTGTAACTCCCCCAACGTCCCAATTCAACTGCCTCACAAGTCTAACTTCCTGCCTTTTCCAGAAATTCAAGGGGAAGCCACGAGGAAAGGACACATAGAGAAGAAAGCTATTGTTATGCTGAAGGAATTTTTAGTGAAGAGAGGAGCACGAGCCCAGAACTTGGTTGCAGAAGTGCTTGGAACAAGATCAGGTATATCAGTTGTATTTCACTGCATTTCTTTGACAATAAAGTTTGAGATACCCTTCCCGTCCCAATAGATTGTTATTTCTATTGCATTTCTGATCATAATTGATGTTAAATATTGTTTTCAATATAATTATATATTTATAGTCACGATACGCTGAGGAAGGTCTGTGTATTTTGCAGGTACATTGATGTGGAGATTGGACGAAAGCTAGGACCAGCCGCCATAAATCACGTTCTCTTTCTTAAACCCTAATGTCATTTTGCTTATAGTAATGGTTGTAAAATTGAATGTATCTATGTGTCAAGCCCCATGTATGTTGATAGCATCCTTCCCGTGCTATAGGGTATAATCCTTAACAACAACTCCTATCATTATCATTATCCTTTGCATGTGTTGATTTGTGATTTTTTCATGGTCTTACTATGATATCTACCAACATAGATCCAATTTAAACGTGGATTTATAAGGCACCAAGAGGGATCCAATTTCTTAAGGTGTACTTTCCAATTTATTGAGGTGTAATTTTTTTTAACCTTGTTTTTACACATTCAAAAAAATTACATCTCTAGAAATTTGATCACTCTAGGATGGTTTAACATTTTTATTTTATAGGCCGACCTAGTTTTTTTTTAATTACTTTTAGTTTGTTTTAATTTTTAAAAATTTTAATTACTTTTAGTTTTTTTTAATTTTTTTAATTTTGTGAGTTTGTTTGTTTTAATTTTTTTATTTTGTGAGCCGACATGAATTTTTTTAATTACTTTTAATTTTTGGTAGTTTTTATATCTCCGTGATACTCGGGTTTAGAGTACCTCACTCCTCCGGGTACAATAAGAAATTGATATATAACCTATTTTTTTTATGTTGATATTGGTTTTGTACATAAGTATAAAATATGCTTGTTGGTGATATCTCTAAAATAAAATTGTGGCTCTATTTTGGCCCGGCATTTTAGTGTTACCGCACATTATTGGGGTTATTGTCTCTTGTCTCTTTTCCTATTTATAGTCTAGAAGACGCACATGCGGAGGCTTTTCTATTTTGAGAGTGTAGTTTATATTATACGCATGCTACGTTGAAACTGAGCCTTTCGGAGGGTTTTGAATTTTTCTATTTTCTATTTTAGGCTCCCGGTTCTTAGACTAGGCATGCTTCTACCTACTGTAATTGTTTTCTTGTTATAGAAATTCACTGCACATATTTGATAGTTTGGCCGGGAGTCGTTGATTTAGGCTCTTTTGCGCAGGTTTTTTTTATCTATATTCGTGGTGAAGATGAAGAGCACAAAGGGTAATGTTGACCAGAAGCAAACAGGAGAGCAGTATGTATTATAGAATTGTGTTTGATCCCTCTAAAAGGGAATGTTTTTGCTTCTTTCATTACAGTTTTCTGTTGTCTTGAATGATAAATCGTGGGCTATTGATCTCATTCATCGTGATGTCTCGTAGGAAAACTGGAAAGCGGAAGCCTGCGACCGAAATCCAAATTAAACGGCAGATCAAGAAGGAAAGGAAAGCTAAACAGGACCCAAACAAGCCGAAGAGGCCTCCCAGTGCTTTCTTTGTTTTTTTGTGAGTCCAACTCAATCCTTTTCAGTACTGTGAACTCAATAATATTTGCCTCTAGCAAAACTCAATGATATGGTTTTTTAAATGTAGGGATGACTTTCGAAAGGAATACAAGGAAGCAAACCCTAACGCGAATTCAGTCTCTGCGGTGAGTATAGGGTATTAATTTGTTTACTGTGCACACTTTGCAACGGTATAGGGTATTAATATTTGTGTTTTGAGCTTTTGTAGGTCGGGAAAGCAGGGGGAGAAAAATGGAGGTCAATGAGCGAAGGGGTTAGTTACAGTTTTTTTTAAATTCAGTGATTAGATTTAAATTATATGTAATGCGTATATTTCTTGGTGTGTTATTTTAACCGGATTCATTTCTTCTAACAGGAAAAGGTTCCATATGTAGCTAAGGATGAAGAGAAGAAGGCTGAATATGAGAAGTCAATGGCTGCATATAATAAACAGAAGGTAATGATGCCCATTGTTGAATGCTAAATGATTACAGTTTTAGAACTATTTTAGACATATCTGCAGTACTTGACGCAATGGTTACATGTTTTGATGATTTACTGATGGGCGTTTGCTGTTTTCACATGTTGTATCGTCCATATCTACTTCACAGGAGAATGAAGTTGAGGACTAACTCTTTGGATTTAGGCATCTATTATTATAGAACGATCTTCTGATTAACATAGGAATTCTGAACTAGGTTATTATTTCCCTTTGACTCTCCTAGTTGTGCACACTTTGGGAGTAGTCTGTTCAATCAGCTTGGGAATATAAAATCTGTCCTATTGTACGCAGAATTTACATGAATTATGTTGTGAACATTTCATTGTATTTTAGAACCAAGGACAAGCATTTCATAGCCATTTTATTGAATGTCTTGCAAAATGATGCAATTTATTTTTTATTTCTTTGCTGATATGCATTTATGATGTAATCAATGTTGAAGCTGAATGACTATTTTATGTCAAAATGTTTCCATTAATTAAGTTTTCTTACTCATAAATAGATTGTTGAATGTACAGCTTGAGAGGTGACATTTGTTTTATATGAATAAGCAATCACTTATTCACAATATCTTTTTTCACTTTTTAGAATCTAGGAAATGTACTTTAATGGCATTAGGGAGGGATTTACAATTTCAGATATTAAAATCTAAATAATTTAGAAAAAAAATACAAATCCCAAAAACATATTAGAAAGTATGATCATTTTCAGATAAAGGGATATATTTAATTCAAAATCAAAATATTAAGAAGCTCCTACTCATTGTGCAGTTTTTTTATATGATGCCTTTCTTTGTAAACTAATTTTTCACATGATGTAAAATACATAAATTGTATATATTTTTTTTCTAAGTGATGTGATATTTATTTGTTTATGTATTTTTCTAAATTATGTGATATTTATTGATGCCATAGTGCCATTTACTATTATATCAAATCTTTATTTGTTTTATTTTTCATATTCTAAATATCAAATCAACATGAAGACTATTGCTTCTCTTCTGGATTGTCTTAAGGCAGACTACCACTTGTCTTTGGGATTATCTTAAGGAAGACTACCACTTGGGTTTGGATTATCTTTAAGTGTGAATTAGTTTACAATGTTAGAGCTGTTATATCTAAATTACATTCAATAAAAGGTCAAGCATTATGACCTCATGAATATGACTATATTGGGGGTTCTCCAAGTTATACTATTGACTTAAAATGTTCCTCCCTAAAGTGGTTATTATCTTGATAACATTGGATTTTATTACGACATATTGAAATTTCAGAAGTTGTACAAGCCAATGGTAACTCGGTATGTAAAATAAGCCTTGCTCTTTTTTTTTCATAGTTTTTGAAACTATGTAAGTTTGTTTGGTAGGATACCTTAAGGAGAACAATCCTATTTGGTACAAAATTTGGCAAGATAAAGGATACCTCACACCACTAAATCTTTAGATATAATATCAACATAGTCATATTCAACATGAAGACTATTACTTGTCTTCGGGATTGTCTTAAGGAAGACTACCACTTGTCTTTGGGATTATCTTAAGGCAGACTACCACTTGGGTTTGGATTATCTTTAAGTGTGAATTACTTTACAGTGTTAGAGATGTTAAGACAAGTGGTACAAAATTTGGCAAGATAGAGGATCGCTCACACCACTGAATCTTTAGATATAATATCAACATAGTCATATTCAACATGAAGACTATTACTTGTCTTTGGGATTGTCTTAAGGAAGACTACCACTTGTTTTTGGGATTATATTAAGGAAGACTACCACTTGTATTTTGGATTGTTTTAAGGACGACTACCACTTGGGTTTGGATTATCTTTAAGTGTGAATTACTTTACAATGTTAGAGATATTATATCTAAATTACATTCAATAAAATGTCAAGCATTGTGACCTAATGAATATGACTATATTTGGGGTTCTTGGAGTTATACTCTTGACTTAAAATGTTCCTCTCTAAAGTGGTTATTATCTTGATAACATTGGATTTTATTACATATTGAAATTTCAGAAGTTGCACAAGCCAATGGTAACTGGGTACTATGTAAAATAAGCCTTGCTCTTTTTTTCATAGTTTTTGAAACAATGTAAGTTTGTTTGGTAGGATATCTTAAGGAGAACAATCCTATTTGGTACAAAATTTGGCAAGATAGAGGATCCCTCACACCACTAAATCTTTTGATGTGGCTCATAGTGTGATTTAAATACCATTTTTTGATAGGTATTATTTCTTTCTTGTTTATTATGAAAATAATGGGCTTGGCTCATTAAAGATATATTCAAACAATTTCATTAGAAATCCATCTCACAAGAATGTGTATCTATGTTTGTATTTAGTTTTCCAATGTACTTTACTAACTCTAAATAAATATGCTTATCATTAGTATATGTACTCTTCATTATCCATTGTATTCCATCTTAACAAGGCATGGTTTATGCCTAGGCTGCAACATTGTGAAGGTAATATAATTGAACCATATGTCTCATCTAGATTTCTTTGAATGTATTTGTTGGGGCATGTTGAGTTGGCATATTTATATTATGGGGAATGTTTATATGTTTTAAATCATTTATGGTAATTATTTTTAGAAGATGTATATGTATAGATAACAATGGCCACCTGCTTAGTTACTTAAATTCAATACTAAATCTTAATCCTTTTGTTTTATATTTATTTTCTTTGGAGCCATAGGAAACTTTTTATGACTCGTAATTTGAGTGAAAAATTGTTTAGCAGTGTCAAACTTATGAAAATCAATTCTATAATTCAGATACAATCCTTCTTTGGGAGTAGGGGCATTAGCGATACAAAATTGGTTGAAGCCCTAGGGTAGAAATTCAATTTTAAGTGCATGGGACACCAATAATCGGGAATGGTATTGAGCAATGAAACAAGGGTCAATTCTCTATTCTTGTGGTCAAGAAAGAAAAAAGAAGAATATAAGGATTATAAGGTTCATGCTAATTCATAATAAAGCTTAATGGACCAAATTTCATTTTGATCATTTGCGATTTCAAACCATGCTTATTTTGAAAAAAATATAGTGTTCTAGTATCCCATTTGTATTATAATTTTGAATCAATAAATTATACAAAATGGTTTGGTTTAATTTTGGTACTTATTGTGCGATTGAGATATATGATTAGATGGTGTTTTCCTAGCAGACTACTTGATGCATTGATAGTTTCATTTTGTGGAATGCTCAGAAAGAATGGAAAATGAATGTGAGTCTATAAGGGATAGCAAAACAATTTTTCATACATAGTAATATGAAATATGAAATGGAAAAGAGTGTGTTGAGTGTCTACTTAAAATGGCATTGAATCTGAGATAGAGGAATGTTTTTATCTTTTGTGACCTAAAACTTGAATTATTGTAAGAATCTCATGCTATGTCAAGCTAGAAAAGGCTCGAGGAATGTGGGTCCGATGAATATCACCCATTGGAGGTCAATCTCCCCATTTAATTAAAGTTTAATCATGTCCCAAACTACTTGATGTTTGAAGTTCAACAAATCTCTATGATAGACTTGAGTCATTTGGTTTTAAATATAATAGTATTTTGAAGTTAGAGACAACAATTTTGACCTTTATGTGATATTGAGGGCATGGATAGTGGTAGCTTACGAGACCTTCAAAGAGTGTTTTTCTAAATCTATTCCAACAAATAACAAGAATTGAGATTCCTTAAACTCTTAACAATTAATCGCAACCTAAAAGGAAAATCCTAAAAAGGAGAATGGTAAAATTGATGCAAGCTAGAAGAACTGTAGACTTATTGAGATTTAGATGATAAGTTATTAGATCCTAAATGTTTAAACATTAAAAAAAATTGGAGGTGGACCTGCACTTCAAATTATAAGCATGTTGAGGGCTCAAAACGAGGTTAAACCACCATTTATTAAATTCACGATCAAGTTACCTTCATGTTGAAATTATACTATTCCAATTTTCCTTCATAATAAAAATTCATTCTCTAAGACCAATTTTATTTCATCTCTAGAAAAATTGCTATTTCTGTCATTTTCTCCTTAAACAATTAGGGTTTTGTCAAATCTCCTAAAATTCGTATAAACCCTTCACATTGGGTGCATATTGGTTATAAAAAATTATTTATTTTTTGGCCTAGATATTCTCATGTTCTTTTGATTACAAATTGAACCACCTTAATTAGACCTTCCAATAAAAAATTATGTTAATTTTAAGTTGGCATGCATTTTAAAACCTTTATTTGGGGTTTGTCGATCCTAGACCTATAATATATCAAATATTTATTTTTCAATGATTTTGAAATTTCTACCTATAATGTTCATAATTTATTTTCTACAACAATTCTATCCGTGTGTTATTTCAATTTTCCAAGAAAAATTTATGGCCAATTTGTCAAACCTTGTTGCTTTTCACCCTCATATGGCTCGAGCAAGTTTACGAACAAGATAATTCTTCCAATTTGTCTCTAACATATATGAATTTTGGATCTATAATACGATGTTATTTATTCTTTCCAAATCCATTTCTCTCACTTTATTTGGAGCTTCTAACCTTGACACATGTTTGATATAGTGAACCTTCATACGTTTAGCAAGGTTTCAAGACTATAAACTTCGACTAACTTGTATGACATGTATCTTTGCAATTTCGTTATCTAGGCTACTAAGAGTTTGACCATATATAGTGCCATCTATATTCTTTCTAACTATATTTTAAGTCTCATTGCAACTTGATACCTATAGCCAAATTTATGCATCAAACTATAATATGTTTTCCTCGAAGGTGTAAGTGTGTAGAACATCTCCCAAAGTGGCAATGCTGACAAATTATACGATAACCCCTTATTCGTTAGGATAACAATTCTCAAATAGCCCAAGTACATCCATATATCCAAATCATAATTCCATGCATGTAATCATGACTCTAATGACCTCTTATATATACAATTCTGCATCCATTCATCATGTAGATCTACCACCAAGCTAACCTACCATTTAGATATGTATTTTACCTCTATAAACCACATTAGGTTGATTACATACATTACATTTCATTTGCATGTTCTTTATTCCCTACTAAATGTGGTTTCCTATAGAGGACAAATTTCCCCACCATTTTATTATGAAAACACAATTTAAGACTTCAACTAAAAATATTAATAGCTAGAAATATAGGATTGTTACCAAGGCTTAAGAGAATGAATCAAAATACAAGGATTGAACTTGACAAAGTTCTGGAGAAACTATGATAATAAGGTACACATCTCTTTCCCTTCTAAATTTTCTTGCTTCACATGCATGTGGAATCTAGGGAATAGTATCTAGTCGTTGTTTGTTTATCTGTTGGTGAGCCTAGTCCAACCACTAGGGAAATCACTTAGCTTGTTAGCTATGTGACACTTTCCCTCACAACAATGACAAGAAATACAATTGTGTGAACAATATGAAAATTGGATAACCATAACTAAGGAAATGGTTGAAAAATGAGGTCCATATGAATTTATTGTTGGGAAAAAACAAAGTGGACCATGACAAAGAGTTTGTTGCCATGATTGCAACAACGTGATAGCACCTCAAATGGATTTGTAGAACTTCTGAATGAGTCAATAAAAAAAATGAAGGGATGGCCTATAAAGAGGGTGAGAGCCACATTTTGAAACCCATTCTTACAGTTTGTTGTTGGATTCCCCAGATCGATTTGAGCTCATCGTGGGAGATAGGACAAATGGATTTCAATATAGGAGTTTTAGGTTAGTCCTTATGCAATTCTTCTCATTTTCATCCATTTAATTTTCCTTCTAGGGACCTTAGTAACTTGTACAGAATCCTGTTAAGGTTTTTGTAGGGTCACATGGCAATCGAAGGAACAGTCGTGCCATGTGGTGTGACAATTCCTTTGATAGTTGTGCTCTTTAAAGGATGTAAGGAATATACACCACACAATAATATAATCATTTGCAAGTAATATTTGTCATGCATGGCATGTTCAAATAGATGTTATGCTTGTGTGGAAAAACTATGTGTCTCGTCATTCTTATAGATACATGTGGGCGGGTTTGTAGTTTCCTTGACCATGCACAATGATCATATGATTAATTTTCTTGGACAACCTTGTATGGTGTAGTTTTTGGGTTGACCCACCATGTAAGAATGTTGTGTGGTGATATTATCTAGGTAGTTGTGAGTGTCACGGCTATCCAATTAATTCAGTTGCAAATCACATGGTTGGTAAAACAAGAAGGTCACACCCTTGTGTGGCTAATTTTAGAAAATTCATGTGAGTGTGATCATTTTTAGTCTTTTGGATTTTTTTGAGACTTAGGTAAACTAGTTTAGACCTATGTGTGATATTTTTTTTTGTAGGTTTCTAGTTGAGAGATGGTTATTTAGTGGTGATAGAAACACTTCAATGGTCTTTTCTAGGAGGTGGCTAGGGACTCTATAGTTTGATAGTGCGTATGGGAGGTGGGGCTATTGAAGTAATTTGATTGTTCTATGATGAGGTCCGACGAGGGGATCCTATGAGAGTTGATTGGTCGTCAAAAATATAAACAACAATGGTGGTACAATATCAACAATGGTGCAATAAGAGATTGATATATGACCTATTTTTTTCTGTTGATATTGATCTTGTACCACCACCATTGAATAGATAATAGAGAAGTAGTAGGAGGTACCATATCCATTGGTGAAGTAATAGGGGGAATTTTAGAGAGGGTAATCTATGTGATTAGGGGTTTGAGATATGGTTTTGCGTTACCTTCAATTGTTTTCTCCCTAATTTCAAAAGCTACGCCTCTTGTTCAAGATCAGTATAAATTATTCTTTTGGTGATACCTCTAACATAAAATTGTGGCTTTATTTTCAACCTGCATTTTAGTGTTACAACACATTATTGGGGTTATTGTCTCTTTTATTTTCCTATTTATCATCTAGAAGACTTTAAGACATGCATGCAGAGGATTTTCTACTTTTAGAGTGTATTGAAAGCAATTTTCTTTGTGTTTCTATCGTTATATTATATGCATGCTACCTTGAAACTGAGCTACTTATACTTGTTTTAGAGGTAAGGTTTTGAATTTTCTAGTTTCTATTTTAGGCTCTCGCTCTTACTATATGCATGCTTCTACCTACTATAATTTTTTTCTTGTTATAAGAATCCACTGCACATATTTGACATTTTAGCAGGGAGACGTTGATTTTTTAGGCTCTTTTGCACATATTTTTTTTTCTATATTTGTGGTGCTTAACTAAGAATTTTGATCTCTTTTACCACTTGGAATAAACCCAATACCTAAAATAACATAATAACACTACATAATCACAACGCATACCAATTGTAAGTGTGTATAATATCTCCCAAAGTGGCAATGCTGACAAGTTATACAATAACCCCTTATTTGTTAGGATAACAATTCTCAAATAACCCAAGTACATCCATATTTCCAAATCATAATTCCATTCATGTAATGATGACTCTAATGACCTCTTATATATACAATTACTCATCCATTAGTCATGTAGATATACCACCAACCTAACCTACCATTTAGATATGCATTTTACCTCTATACACCTCATTAGGTTGATTACATACAATACGATTTCATTTGTATGTTCTTTCTTCCCCATCAAATGTGGTTTCCTATAGAGGACAAATTTCCCCACCATTTTATTATGAAATCAAAATTTAAGACATAATAAACTACAAATATTAATAGCTAGAAATATAAATAACATAGGGTAAGCACTAATCTCATATAAAATGGACTAGCCATTGAAGGTTATTAGGGGCACAAACCCTCTTCTTATATTTGTCCTATATGGAAGATGTTAAATTTTGAGCATTAATTCACAATACTCTAGGATCTTTACTGAGAGAATAACATATACAGTATATCAATGCATAACAATCACAATAAGCATGACAAGCATCACAAGAATCAAAAGCATGAGAGACAAGAGACACAGAGTTTCCGTGGGGAAAGCCCTAAGGTGAAAAACCCCGCAACTTCCTCAGAGATAGAGAGAGAAATAGCTCAACCAAAGTACAACCAAAATACACTTGAGATAGTCTCCTAGTAGAAGATGATCCTCCTCCTCACTAGTGCGCCACTTTCTGAGTGAGAGAAGTGTGACTTTTCGAATGATGCAAATAGAGATCGCCCGATCTCTTTTTATACTTAACTTTTTTTCCCAGTTGCAATATGGGGCTGACTTGTCTATCTAGATACATCCATAATATAATATATATTTCAGGGCCGACCCCACACATGGTGGTCTAATAACCCATCGGCAAGTACACACACTTGCGACACTTGTCAATCCACATGACGACACTTCCTTATAGAGGAATAACAAATCTCTTATAAGGGTACAATAAATATATATGAAATACATAGATGAAATACATTCCAAAGTTACATTTACATCAACAGAAAAAATCTACACACAAACATGACAATATAAGTAAATATCAATGTGACTTAATTATGTTTGCATAAAATAAACAAGTAAATAATGATTTTATTAAAGACAACTCACATTGCAGGGAGATATAGAAGGACTATTAGAGGGTGAATTCAAGAACAGTTTCTTCCCACTATACAGTGTTAGGGTTGGTGAGCAATGAGGGACACAATGAATCCATAATTTATCGAATCCTAGAAACTGTAAATCTATGCTTTCCATTTTCCATCATCAACCTCACATCTGGTATGTTACATGTGTGGGGTCATTGAGACATTTAACAAGATTTGGGCTTGGTGATTCAAGACTCACATTACATAAAGATTGCTTTTAGATACATAGATAGTTATTGTATTTCTTAATTACTAGAGGATGGCTTTGTATTTGCTTGTATTCAAAATTGCATGATTGAGTGAGGAAAAATTGTTAGTAGGTACATATATTCTTTTGTTTTTACAATGGAAATCATTTATTCTTGACTAAAATAATAGTATTGATTTGTGAAAAACACATTTGGATAGTTTTTCCAACAATTATTTTACACTCAGTCATTTTGAAGTTAATATCGAATTAAATTTGTAAATAGGTGCATTCTTAGTTGTATCCAACACCCTTTATTTTGATATTGAGTCTTACTATCAAAGGGTGAAGTTGTAAGAATCCTTCATAGGTATTAACATTGAAAGACTCGATGTGTTTCCAATAATTCATATCTCTGATCACGGTATTCTGTGTCTAGTTTTAGACATTCAAAACCACTATGAGATGTTTGGATAGGTATTGTGTCTAGTTCTGACACTCAAACCTACCTCTTGGATATACATTTCCATTGGAGGACCCACCATGCATTTTTTCCATCACACTAAAGAAATTTTTCATGCTTCCCATCTTGTACCTAATAGGGAGGAACATCATGGATTGATGATAGTCAATATTTAAGTTTCGAAGCCCTATGATGTGTTGGAACAAGCGATCCTGAGCCACAATCAGAACCAAATTCAGTAGACAGAGCCTCAAGCCAGATCTAGAATGAGATCCATAGTTGTTTCCAGAAGACAAATTTAGAGCCATGTTCCAGAGAACCCATTGGGTTGTGGTCATCCTAAAACCACCTTTTGGTTTTTGGTCAGCCAAAAACTACCCATTTAGTATAATACTTACAACTTCTGTTAGACATAAGGTTGTGGCGGCCCTCAAACCAAATTTTTCCATAGAGAACCACTAATCCTCAAAGCCAAGTTCCAAAAGGAATTTTTGAGCTAGAACCTGAGTAAGATCCAAGTTCTAGAGGGAACCATTCAGCCACAATTAGATTTAGAACCAAGTTCCATAGTTTGTGGTAACCAAAAACAGCCATTTAGTAGAAGAATCAACTATGTTTCTTTTGCTAACGTTTTTTTTGTCTGTGGTCTTCCAAAACCACCGAATTTGTGGTCATCCTAAAACCACCAATATATAGAGAACTTATGTTTTACCACTCAGTGGGAGATGTTAAATTCTGATAATGTACTTGACAAATTTGAATTTTCAAGTAGTAAACGTTCAACATTTAGCAGTTGTCCACTTCCTATTTTCAACTCTCTTTCAGAATATTATTGGACTCACATACTCCCCTTCAGATTAAGTGGGGAATGTTGGAAACCTAATCTATTATGTGAATATGAAACGTCATCGGGAGGCCAAGAAACCAGATGGAATATGAAACCAAAGGTCCCATAATTGTATGTATACTTGCATATTCTTAATGAAAATTGCATTTTCAAGCATATTAATTTTTCTTTTTTTAATCCTTGTGTGCTTTCCTACCTAGGCATTCCAATAATTAATGTGCTAATAGACACACAAATGATTCACAAGTTGGAAAACAACTAAACAACTGCAAAAGAGAAACTTAAGAAATCAATCAACATTTAGTACTTATTGGTAATGTGAATGGATAATATTTTACCAACTAGAACATAAAATACAAAAGTTGTGATGATAATCACATATAATATAGATCACATAAAATATGGAAGTTGTGTTGACTGCGTACCAATTGTAAATCATAAATATAAATGGTATTTTTCATCAACAAAGGGAAGAATCTTTATAAAGTACATGAAGAATGATATTTTTTCCATCTAACTCAACAAATTATCTTCCAATTGACAAATCATTCTTAATGACACTGGATCTGTAAATTGTCGTGGATATTCCATTAGATCAGTTCACTACAGTGGATCTTATGCCTTACTTCATAATGTTAATTTAATTCCATAAAATACTGAACGTAATGGAATTGGAATAGAAATAACTAGAGCAAATAAGTACACAATCCACACAATAACATAGGATATACCTTGGGAAAACCCACTATGGGGTAAAACCCAACCAAAAATGAGGGATACCCCTTTCTCTTCATATCAAAATGCAACTACAAAGAAAATGACACTCTCTATGGAGTTACCTATGACTTTGTAGCCATAATGGCTACTAGATGATCTCATATCTCCTTTGTTTTGCAATAATATCCACTCCCCTATAGTTTGCTTAGATATGGAACAATACAATAACATCCAAAGAATGGAACCCATTATTCTCCTAATGACCCAATATTTAACATATATCGATAGTCGACTACAATTAATTTTAGGGTTTTTTCATACCCCAAATCCTGAATAGGGTTAGTGTTTTGGACCTTCCATAATTCTCTTGAAAGTCTACATGTGACTAGATCCACAAGTGTGAGAAATGAGAGATGACGTGGAATCCACTCAGTACCATGGTGTTCAACTGGGTAGGTCAACTTGTGGAAAGCATAACTTCTTCATACATAATCCAATTGAGGCGATTCTTACAACATTGGAAAGCTCTGAGTTTGGAATTTTATTTATTTTGGTCTAAATGTTTTTTCACCGAAAAAATGACATTTAAGCCCTCAAAATGTCCCTAAAGGTTGAAGACATTTTTTTATCCCAAATAAAACAAGTGAGATATGCCCCTACAATGGGCCCTACAATCCCATTCATCCAATTTTATGACCCTGAAAGCTCCAAATAGGTGACAAATCACATATTGATCCATTTCAGATCACACCTCCCCATTTTGGGAGGATTTCGTTCCCAAAAATAGTTATTGCATGAGGTGAGAAAATATTTCCTCTACCTTCTCCTTGCAGTACCATTTAGCCTTTCGTGGAATTTGTCTTTTCAAGCCCACCTGCCAGAGTTCATACTGTCCCTGCCTAGTACTTTTAGACGTATTTTGCAACAATGTTTTATAGGTGCAGAAAGGAGCTACAAAACTCATATATGTGAGCACTGGTGAACAAGTTGCTGATGTATTGACCAAACCTCTGTCTCGAGTAAACTTTGAGTATTTTTCGAGACAAGCTTGGTGTAGTTGAGAAGGACCCTCCTAGAAAGGGGGAGTGATATGGTCAATGATGATATTTGGATATTGGTATCGTTGTGGATACCTGTATCGATGATGAGATTTCCTATATCGACGGTAAGGTCGATGATAAGGATACCTGTATTCATATGTATACTTGTATCGATGATGAGGATACTGTATCAATGACGAGGATACTTGTATCGATGATGAGGATACTTGTTTTGATGATGTGGATACTTGTATCGATGATGAGGGTACATGTATTGATGATGAGGTTACCTGTTCCGACGGTAAGGTTAATGATGAGGTTACCTGTCCTGACGATGAGGTCGATGATATCAACGATAAGGTTGATAAGTGGTCCTTAGAATTTTTCTAAGAGGATGAGGAGGGATTGTATCATCCCTGGACTTCGGTCCCTGAACAAATCTGTAGACAGATGTCTTTGAAAATTGGTCCCTAGTGGACAAGGAGGGATTGTATCATCCCTGTACTTCGGTCCCTGAATTGATCAGACATATGTCTCTGAGAAGTGGTCCCTAGTGGACGAGAGGATTGTATCATCCCAGGACTTTGGTCCCTGAACAGATCCGTAGACAGATGTCTTTGAGAATTGGTCCCTAGTGGACGAGGAGGGATTGTATCATCCCTGGACTTTGGTCCCTGAATTGATACGTAGACAGATGTCTCCAAGAAGTGGTCCCTAGTGGATGAGAGGATTGTATTATCCCAGGACTTTGGTCCCTGAGTAGATCTGTAGACAGATGTCTCCGAGAAGTTGTCTCCAGTGGACGAGAGGATTGTATCATCCGAGGACTTTGGTCCTTGAATTGCTCCATAGACAGATGTCTCCGAGAAGTGGTCCCTAATGGATGAAAGGGGATTGTATCATCCCCGAACTTCAGTCCCTAAATTGATCTGTAGACATATGTCTTCGAAAAAGGGTTCCTTAGACTTTGTCTAAGTTGACGAGTGGACTGCATCGTCCCTAGACATGCTATGGTGTCTTAGATGGATAATGTGTATTGAAAGGTATGCTACTATGCTACTGTTGATCGTGAGGATCCAGAAGACGATGCTATTGATCGTGAGGATCCAGATGATGATGTTGTTGATTGTGAGGATCCAGATGATGATTTTGTTGATCGTGAGGATCCAGATGACGATGATGTTGACCGTGAGGATCCAGATGATGATGTCGTTGATCGTGAGGATCTAGATGATGATGTTGTTGATCGTGAGGATCCAGATGATGATGTTTTTGATCGAGAGGATCCATATGTTGATGATGCTATGGCTATTCAAGTGCTGCAGAAGATGAAGATTCAATACTGCAGATGTTGATGTTCCGATATTGAAGATTTTTCAGTAACTGTTTAAGTTATTGATGATGTATGAAGAAATCTTCCAATGATTTATAGATGTATCATGTAATATGTAGTCGATGACTCCTTTCCCCTGCAGATGTTGTTATAATATCCTTCTCGTTAAGGGGGAGTGTTGAGATATTGTAACTTCAAAGAATATTATATTTTTACTTTATTATTCCGAAAATGTTTCATTCCTCTGTGAAGGCCCTATTGTATATCCAGAGATTTTTTATTCCTCCGTGGAGAATGTGGTAACTTGGGTTATTAGACTTCCCTAGTGGGGTCGGCCTAGCCAACATTATGTTAAGTGGTTAAGTTGAGGACAACCTAGTTAGGGTAAAATTCAAGTCGGAGTTGTGTATAAATAGAGGAGTTGTGTTCCTCATTTAACACACACACTCACTTGTGAAAATCGCATAGGAGAGAGAGAGATCTGCAATGGAAGAGAAGGAGCTCATGTTTGGGGATTACATCTTTGTATATGCTGGTCATCTATATTGAGGAAGCTTTGTTGGGTTTTCTACCCCATGAGGGTTTCCGAGGATAAATCTGTGTCTCTTGTGTTTATGCTGTGCTTGTTGTTCTTTCAGTGATCTTGTATATGCTATTGTTGTGAAATGGAATGTAATACTGATATTTTCTGTCTTAGCATATTAAATCTTAACATTGGTGACTCTTTATTTCCATTTTTATGCTATTTTGGGAATTTGGTTCTTCAATTTCAAATGGGTTTTGATTTTTTGGATGAAGTTCTCAATTTAAGTATCAAAGTTTGATACTAGATGTAAAAGACATCACCTAGGCAACTTGTGTGGGTAATTTTGGGGAAGTATATAAATATGCCCAAATTCCCATTGTATATTGATGCGAATCTCCATGATGGGTTTTTTTGTTTGATTTAGGAGGAAATGTTTTAGGAAAAGAAAATGATAGTATGTTTCATTGTTATCTTCAAATTGTTTCTTGTGTTTAGATTATTAACATTCACAAGTCATAAGGGAATGACCCCTCCTTCTAGTGTCAATCTTTTGACATGGGATTTTGACCTCCATCAATGTAAAGAATCACCAAAATAAAACCTTCAATAAAAGGTTCCCACCCTTAAAACACATCCTCTAGTTTATAGTATTGGCTAGAAGATTCACATAATATATCATATTTTTAATTAGTATATTTAAAATAATGCAAATAAAATCCCAAACTAAGAGAGCTTTAAAAGAGGAAAATAAAATACCTTAATTAAAAAATAAAACAGTGTGCTTACACAACAAAATTTGAATCAATTACATACTCAAAAGAGCAATATGAAGAATAAGATCACTATAAACAATTAAAGATAAACTTAATTTCCCACGTTAACATTCAAATATTTATGAACAGAAACATGAAAACATTAACAAGATGATTATATCCCAATAACAAAAAGCAACAATGTCGGCGCAAATCTACTTCACCTAGGGTGCAAGCATGTATTTAGTTGTGGGTCAAGAAGACAATAATGATGTTAATTTTGTGGATATTTTGAAATCTATAAGATGAATTTTTTAGAAGATGAAATAGTGTCTTCAATCCATTTTACCAATTGATGATAATTTTTTCTTTGTGTTTGATATTTACATTCTTCTTATAATATGTTAAAAATAATCTGTTGATATTGAGTTTTCTCGCATAATTCATAAAGGGTTGAATTCACTTATTTCTATATACTTTCCACTTTTATCTAATTTAATTTTAGTGGTACATCATTAGATTATATGGATGTAATTTTTCAATCAGCATGTGGTAACCTCTTAACCAATAAGACTAATACATAAGGTAATATGTCATTTCACACCTAATTAAAACATCGATTATCATTAATGAATTCAAAAAAATGTTTCTTGTCATAATTTTTTTTAATAGTTTAAATAAAAATGTATCGTGTTACATCACTTTTGTTTTCAAGCCTTCCATTTACAAATCGAAAATCAATTTTCATATAATTTATTTCAGTTCAAAACAAACTCTTGATATTAGGAGTAGAAGGATTACTTTTCGGAGTACCAGGGTTTGTCAGCACAAAACCATAACACTTAAAGCCTGATTTCAAATATGCTCCTTACAATTGCTATCACGTCAAGTTTAGTCCTCAATTATTAAATGTTGCGAATGAAGGTTTTGATATTTATCTATGGTTTACTTACTTGGAAGACAATTACATTGTATGGTTTACTTGGGAAAAAAATTACATTTTTTCTTTAGAAGTTCGATTGGATGAAGCTTTCTAGATTTGTATTTGTTTGGGGTCAATCTCAATGTGAAGTGATCAATTGCAAGAGAATTTGGGCTAGAAAATTGTTACCTACCCACGAGAAGAACATATCTAAAGTGTTTGGTATTTATGAGGAAATATATGAGAAATAGAACAACTTGTTTATAGATAAATCTAGGTATCATAGTGGGCATAATAGAGAGGAAAATTGTTTTAAAATCCCTCCCAGTTGGGAATATGAGGGTTATTTGAAGAGAGATGGACTTATATGGTCCAATATTTGTAATTTTCTAATCCTTCCCACCAAAAATAGAAAACACACATGAAGAGATACTTGAAAATGAAAATGCTTACAAAAAATGTTCCTCGTTATTCATTTTAGAGACTTTGAAACTGATTTCATGGTTAACGTTCGTGTTATGCAATACAATATTTTAATTATATTGTTAGTTATTTTTTGTAATTATGTAAGCATATGTGCAGTATATGAAACCACTTTTGTTTCATTATCTGTGATATGAATGGTGTTCACTAAGTAGTTTATCAAACGAAAAAATTAATCAATGATATTTATCAACCCTCAATCAAAAGTTTGGATCATGCATAGAGCTCATTTTTAATGAAAGAGTATGGTTCTTGTATATGAATGAAAATTCAAATGATTTCAATTATCTATTGGATTTGTATTAAATGGATGAGGAAATCCCTAACAGCCCAAGAGTTACAATGATTTCAATAACAAACAAAATTCATTTATTATATCTGATATTTGATTTATAGTGATTTCTCAAATGAAGAAAGCTACCAATGATATTTCTAAATGCTCAATCAAAAATTTGGAGCATGCATAGAGCTCATTTTGATTGGAAGTGTATGGTCCTTGTGGATGAATGGAAATTCAGATGATGACAATTATAATTTTATGTTGGAATATAGCCAAAAGAGATATTATTTTTAGAAACATGTAATAGTGATTTGTATTAAAAGGCTGAGGAAATCCTTAACAACCCAAGATTTGCAATGGTTTCAATAAGAAAATTTCTACCTAGAGTTTGACAAAATCTACCAAAAAAGCTTCAACCTTGTAGGATTATATTGCACAGAAAATATATGGAAACTTCCTACAAATATACTGCATGCTAAACTATCCTAGTAATACTATTAAAAATATTTAAACAAGACATATTTATGAAAATCCATGGCCACTATGGCCTTAATCCATTAATTGGTCATTACAATCCTAATCCTTATCTTCAAAACTTGGACCTTAACATTTCCCGATAGGATTCTACTGGACAGTCTCTTCTATTTATTTTGAGTCCATACAGAACCCAACATGAGACTAGCTTCCTAGGGACAAGAAAATGCCATATTGAAATGCATCTCTGCATCATTGGAAAGGTGAAGTTGTTCTATTTGTTTCCCATGTTCCTTGAATTTGGCTTCAATATGATCATTGTTCTTGTCTCATTATTCCATGTGGTTGCTAATATGGACAATGGACTCCTTCAATACCTCCAGTTGAGAACTCATTCTCCTTAATATTTTCTCAATGTTCTTAATCTCAGCCAGATCAAAAGTAATAAATTGGTTGGGGAATAGGGAGAGCGATTAGTGTAGACTGCTCCCCTCCAAATTGTACTGGACCACAGATTGAATACACGGAATAGGAATTTTACACGGTTTTAGAAACAAAGGACCAGTCAAACGAAAATTACCAGTTTCAGACAACCTAAAATTTCTGGGATTGGTTTCCAGACCATGGCCTCTTGTGATAACACCAAACACATCCCGGTCCATGGTGTCACAAACAATCCCAAATGCATTCCCAATTCCAGAGAAGAGATCCATAATAAAATCCTTGTAGGAGAAAAAAGAAAAGATGAAGGGTTTCTCGAAGAAAACTTAATTTATGGCAAAGAAGCAAATACGGAAAATGACAATGAAGGAATGCTCAAAGTGGGTTTCCCTATGCTTGTCAAATTGCAATGATAAAGGAACCAATTCTAAACATTTTGACCTCAATCCAGGTATTTAAAAACAAATTTGAACCATCTTTGGTAATCGAAATCATCGAGTGTTTAGGCTACGCTGAATAAAGGGAGTTTCTTCTATTCACATCACATTGACGATATTCATAGGAAGCAGACTCGTAGTTAAAAATTAACATCTGAACAGTCAATATCTAGGGAAAAATCACACTCGAAACCTTGTTGTGTCTATCTGTATAGTTTCATTGTCAACATTAGTTTTTTATTAATAAAAAATACAGTGATTTGACTAACATATCCGATATGATTGATAATTTCACTTCCACCATTAGTTCTTTAATATTATCATTAAAACATTTGGTACTTCATAGCTTGTCAACATCAATTTAATTTTTTATATTCTTCAGAAGTATAACAGTGTAGACCTAGACCGATTTTCACACATGGACAAATTTGGAGTGGGGGAAGGTCGGGAAGCTTGATATCCCCTTTCAGACATATAAACTCTATCCTAAAGTGAAGTACTGTGTACAACACTCATGAAATCTGAAATTTGTCATATGCATTGAATTGAAACTTATCAATTTGTTGTGAATAAAATAACATTTAAATGTTGATTATCCATGCTAAATGTTTGATAAGCCAACCATCATATTGCGAGACAATTATGACAGGTTTCAGGGTAGCAAACAGATCAAGTCAGATCCATTTGTGGATTCGTTTGCGGCACTAAACAATAATTGTCAAATCACATTCACACTCATTAGTGCAAGTGGTGGTGTTTATAAGGAAGAAATCTTCCCATATCAGATCGATGGTTGTTTGGGTCGTGGAGTTAAGACATTGCTTTCATATTTGCAACTCAACCCCAGATATTCAATCTCAAATTTGAATGGCTTATCCTCATATAGAATAAATGATGAAGAAACTTTCCATTCAGGTGTATAAAATCAGAGGGTCTGTAGACTCTCTCAACAGTAGACAAGATGATCAGGGAAGAAAACAAGAAGAACTCGCACCGCTTGTGAATGAGTATGGAGAAAAAATCGACTCTCTAAAGCTTCAAACTAATGAGTAGAAGAGACCCATCAATAGAATGTTAAATTTGGTGAAGACTCTCGGGGAACCCACTTCCACTACAGGCTCCATGGTGTCGAAAATCTCAGTGCAGCTAGAAGATGCACCAAAAAGAGACAACGCTCTTGGAACCAGTGCATGACGAAGATAAGCACCTGGGTTCTAAATAGATGTACACTAGGGGCTAGGGGATATCCAAAACCAATTTTTTCATATTGTTTTTCTTTCATACAATAGTTTGTTCGGCTATGTATTTTGTATGCATGTTTTTTGCAGGCTTATAGTTTATGTATTTTGTTTGTATATTTAAAAAATTCATGGAATGAAAATTGCAAGTCTGAATCTCTCTTAACTTTTTCTAATATATATCACAAAATTTTCTTGTTATGTTTTTATTTATTGGAGATGCCAAGGGATATGTATCAGTAAAGTGTGGGAAAAAATGGCCCTCAGAAACATAAAACGTTTATTTAAGAAAAAAAATTATACAATAATATTTTTATGTTAGAAAGACAATGCATGGAAGTTTCTCCTGAATGGATTTCCGAACGATTGTGATC
This sequence comes from Larix kaempferi, assembly GCA_027924585.1. NCBI lineage: Eukaryota > Viridiplantae > Streptophyta > Pinopsida > Pinales > Pinaceae > Larix > Larix kaempferi. The sequence continues at coordinate 4,004,910 of BSBM01000211.1, forward strand.
CATTTCTGAATTAAAAAGAATATTTGATAAAATTCTAAAAAGTCCGACAGAAAATTGCTCAAGCATTACCTTGAACCACTAAAAAAATTGAGCTATGCACTATCCACCACCACAATCAGCCACGTCGCAACATGGAGCGAGAAATTGTTATCCAACACTTTGTCATTCCCGACTTGTCCATCAACAATCAATGGATTTTTAACCATAATTAGAACATAGTACTATTTTTTCGGTTAGCCTAGTATTCACCCGCCGATTCCTAATATGTTTCCTCCCATCTTTAGACTGGTTCTTTGAAAATGTTCGATAATACTTCGACTGGCAAGAAGGTATGTAATCCTATTACAACTACAAAATATACATGATTTATAGACATATTAAATGACTTAAAAGTTTAATAACATTCCTGTTGTTCTCAATCGGTGTAAAAAAAACTTAAATTAAAAATGCTAGCGTTTAAAAAGACAATGTATAGCTCGGAATTAAAATATGGTGCGATAAAAGTAGAAAAAGAACTTAAAATTAAATTGTTATTGTTTTAAAAAAATGTACAGCTGGGAATTAAAATCTGAGTGCGAGAAAAGGTTATTTCTCCCCCTTTTCATCCTGGGAATGAGAATGACCAGTGTGTGGGAAAGGGCCCCAGCTCCTTTTTTAAAGAAAGGGCAGCGACTCCTTCTCTTGCTCGCTTGAATTTGGGAACTTATTATTTTTGTCATACCGATATATTATTTTCTGGAATATGACAGGTTAGATTACTAGTCACATGTGATAAAGGGCAATGGCTCATTCTCTTCAGAAGTAAGGGAAGTGGCTCATTCTTTTGCTCGCTTGAATCGGGGAACTTGTTATTTTTTCATATTATGGGTGACAACACTATTGAAAACCGATATATTAGTTTTTGGAAACTGACAACTTAGGTATTGGAAACCGACATCACAAGTATTGGAAACCGGTATGTCACATATTGGAAATTGATATATAAAGTATTGGAAACCATGACTTAAATAATTGGAAACCGATATTGATAATAATCTATATTCGCTTAGACTGAGATTAGTTGCGTTTAATGAAATGGGGGTTATCTGCTTGTTTTCCTTTTAGAGACCAACAATATTTCTTAAGGTGTCCTTTCATTCCATAATCCTAGTACTCTATATTCCCTCTAAATTTGGATCTTCCATTCTTAGACTTCTAATGATTCCTTGGGACCTTGCCTCTATCCCTTTGTCTTCCCATGTTCTCCGCAATCAAAGCATTACTTGATGTATCACCTACAATTTTCCATTGCATTTTCTCGATAAGCATTACACCAACAACATCATCAAACTTTAAAGTGCTTGAACTAGAGTCAAAATTACTCACATCCATGACAAAATGACTCCATATTTTTGGAAATGAGAACAAGATTGAGATATCCTTAAACTCATCATCAAAGTTTAATCCTTTAGAATGTAATTGACTGGTAACCGTGTTAAACTCATTTAAATGATCAGTAAGAAACCCACCTTCTGGCATCTTCATATTTAATAAACACTTCATAAGAAATACCTTGTTGGAGGTTGAGGGTTTTTCATACTGTTTAGCCAATGCATTCAACATATCCTCTGTTGTCTTTTGTTTTGACATATTGAAATCCATTGATGCAACCATGCACAATCATATTGTTCCTAGTGCCTTTTTATCAAGAAACTCCCATCCTTCATCCTTCATAGTCACCGACTTCTTTTCTTTTCCACCAAATGGTAAGAAAATATCCTTCTTATATAGATAGTCCTCCATTTTCATATTCTATAGTTGGTAGTTTTGTATTTTAAACTTTTCAACCCTAAAATTTCCTTTGCCACCGTTACTCCCACTCGAACCAAGAACCCATCGTTCCTGCATGTTTATTAGCCAAATTAACCTTTGTCTCTGATACTAGTTGTTAGGAATATGATCGTAGAGAAATAAAAAAAAAATGAATGCGGAAATAAACAACCAAAGTAATATAATAAATACACCGGTATACATGGTTCACATTATATGGGTTACATCCATTGAGAGACAAGCATTCCTTCCTTACTTATTGTCCAACAAAATAAAGGGATAAAACCTACAATACATGCGATGAAACGTCCTGTATACTCTATTACAATCTCTCTCAATCACACTACACAACTATAGTACAATGCCCTCATAAAAATAGGGGTTCCTTCTAGGGAAAACAACATCAAAAAAACTATATCGTTCGATCTATGGCCTCATGATTAATGATCCATATTTTCTGTGTAATTGCAATATTTTAAAAAGAGTTTTTTCCAAAGTTTCCCATCCCCACCCTCTGCTAGATCTGTAATATATTTCATAGGGATTACCTCTCATAGAATTATATACACAATGAGTTTATTTTCCTTTCAATGCCTATGTTTAATTTTGAGTAGGCCCAAGAGCTCTCTTTTTTAGTCTTTCCATGACTCTATATTGGAAACCTCATATTTTCTTGTTATCATTTTCTGGTCATTTCCTAAGGGACTCCCACCTAATTATATATTTTTCATTATGCACTTTTTTACATACCTATTTGCATACTTGTGCGAACTTTGCTCTTGATTGGATGACATACATCCCTAGAGGAAACATCCTTATGAGTGCATCCAACTAGACTAGTATGTTTTTTGCAACTTATTTTTTTCATAGGCCTGTCGCATTCCCTTGGAATGTAGGTGAATTTCCTCGAGACACTTATTTCCTCCATTGTATACTATGTAATGTCCCCATCCAAATAAATCATATGAAAGGAAAATCCCACCAATCTACTAGTTCCCTAGGTTGGGTTGGAAACATTTAGACTTGGAATAAGGGAGATATAAGACCCCAAATGGACATTACATTGAAAAATATATATTAAAAGGGGATAAACAAATATTAATAATAAGAAAATAAGGTGGCACTTGGTCATAAGGGCACATAGTTGGTGTGGGACCCACACAAGGCAAGATGCTCCATGCCACATGGAATCCTATTCTCACCCAATCAAATCCAAGGTGGAGTCTAACTTTATTCGGGGATTTGGAGAGGAATTATACTTGGAATGAATCAATGAGGGTCGAATTTGAGTGGAAGAGTAAATCCCATGGAAGAGGGAGAGTCATATTAGAGGTATTGTGACACTTGGGCTAGATTCTCTAGCTTCTGTGGCAACAATGCTGAAGATTCTATGACACTTATGACAATTATCAGACCTGATTGCTGACATATGACCTATATGACATCGCAGGGATAAAAATATCCTCCAAGAGAGCCCACAAGGGATTTATGGCAGCCAACATCCCCCCCACTCGAATTGATGGAAGAGGAAGGATAGGAAATGTTGGACAAGTGGCACTCATGGGAATATCACCCTAATTCGAGTTGGGATGAAGCTCTTGGAGGGAATTCAAGACATGGAGGCATTGGGAGGTTAATAAATGAAAAGAATAAATAAGGATACCATCTTTTGATCATTTCTCATTTGGTAAAAAATGGAGAGCTTAGCTTGTCCTTTCAAGGTGGATGCTTATCCTCCTTACCTTAGAACCAATTTCGAGGGTGCAAGATTCCAATCCTAATTGGTTGATGGAGAGGCCATTTAGACATATCAACATAGATTCATGGATATTTTTTTTATGTAGGTTCAAACCCTAACTGAGTTCGAGTTCATCTTCTCTCATTCTTCTCTATGCCTATTCTACTATCTTTCTCTCAATGTCATGTAAATGTGCAAGGATGCACTTGTTGTTGCATATAGTTAGTGAAGGATTGTTATTTCGACTTCATCGACATGTTATATGCTATATATATATTTAATAATCATATAATTAGAGCCACATATTGAAACATTATGTATTTCAAGTGATATTTACATTCAAGGAAGAGATTCAAGCCATTTTCTCCATAGCATTTGCATAGTGATTTTGGAAGGATATTGTACATGTTTTATACAAGAGTTTTCTAAGTTATTTATCATGTTATGAGATGAGTATGAAGTTAATTTGATGTCCCAAATAATGTGTGCATACCTCTGAATTTTTACTATGGTTTATGAATAAATTTGAGACTCGTTGCCCACCAATTTCACCACAAAAACTAGACTCTAGAAGCTGATCTTCATTAGGATTCCTATTCGACGCTAAAACCAAATATAATACTTCAAATATACTATTAATAATGTCCTATAACATATCCAAGTATCATACCAAGAATTAGTGAAGTACGTACAGTGTTTGGAAGAGCATCTAATGTCAGACCTAGGGGGGATCTCCACTTCTCAAATTAACTAGTCTTGTTCCGAACTTTATTCCCATGTAATTTGCAGACCATGGATGGATATATCAGTTGTTTTGATTTCTGATAGGAATGTTAATATTTCCTATTACCCATCAATACCTTCCTCCCCAAATTCGAAATGATTTGGAGGTGTTCGGAACCAGTTGTAAACAAAACCCTAGAGTCAAAACAAGCTGAATCCAAGGACTTTCCTTTGAAGGGATATTGGAGTGGTATCAAAGCATGGTCCTTGAACTTGATTTTGGTGACCATTTATGAGGTCAGGAATTCATCCCCCACCCTTAGAAACTGAAACTAAAAGTACCTTTGGTGAAGAGGAAGAAGCATGAGAAGAGGTGCACTCTATTGAGACTATGGATAAGGATGAGAAAGGAACCTCAGAGATGGAGGAGAAAGAGGAGTTTAGGAAATTCATGAAGACGTTTTTTGAATACATGAAAAGGCAGATAATACAAGGGTTCTAAGTTATGGCTATTCAAATTGGAAGAAAATTTGAAATAGGAGGCAACAGTAGTTACCCTTTCGAGGAAAATAAGGAATTTGGTGGAAGCATTTTCTCAAAGACAGGGCCTCACAATCGACCCAATGAATTCTAGAGCTCAACAAGATCCACGACACCCAATTTTATTGAGACCAAAGAGGATCTTCACACCCAATATGGAATGCAAGAAGTTCTAGCAGAATGGCAGCAGTTAAGTGAAAATTGTAGGAGGACCTTACCATTTGATCAATTCTGTATTGTCTCAAACAAGCTCAAGATGAGGGGAGGAAACATAAATCCTTTCCAAAAAAAAGAATTGAATTATTCCATAGGTAGAATGCTCCTTCCTACCTTTGATGGCTCATATCAGAGTTCTACAAATACTTGGATACAAAAGTTAGATGTATATTTTAAGTTGAATCCAGTGGTTGAAGAGGATGATTTAAAAATGGCTATTCTGCATCTTGAGGGAGAAGCAAATGCTTGGTGGTTCCATGGGATTAAAACCTTGGGACATGATCAGGTCACATCATATGAATATTTTTTTAACACGTTAATGGAAATATTTGATAAAAAAGACCCTAGAATGCCTTTCAAGGAACTAGCACAGTCGAAGCAAACTAGAACCTCTGAGGAGTACATGTTGGAATTCCAAAAACTATCAGTTATGGTGGTTGATGTATCTATGGTTTGATTTGTATTGCTCTTTACTTTAGGATTTGTTGAACTTTTGAAAGGTTTAGTTAAGGCTCACAAACCTACTTCATTAAAATATGCCATGAACTTTTGGCAAGAGATCTACAAAATGTGTTATCCAAGACAAAGTGTCCTCCCAAGACAAATTTTCCTTCCAAGTTCATATTTGACAAGAGACCATGGCAAAAAGATTCATTTGGGAAGGAAAAGAAAGAGGGACCAAGAAAGGAAGAACTCAAAAGAAAGAAACTATGTTACACATGTTTTCAACCATGGGTACCATGGCATAAATGTGCTAAGGGGAAAGCACAATTCATTGAAGTATTTTATGAGGATGAAGGGGACATGGAGGAAGAAGAAAAAAATTTAGCCCAAGAAGAGGGATATGACACAGCTTAAGAATATCATCCATCACCGGAAAAAGGGAGATTGGCAGTGCTTTCAGGAGTGCCTTGTTTTCACACCATCTAATGCAAGGGAGTGCTACAAGGGCAGAGAGTTTTGGTATTGGTAGATGGAGGAGAAACTCATAAATTCATTGATGTAGCCTTGGTGGAGAGAATAAATTTACCCAATGAATCATTTGAACGGTTCCCAGTCATCATTCCAGGTAACAATTCTATGGAATGCAACACATGGATTCCAAAGCTACAACTTACCATAGGAAATTACACATTTTCTAATAGCTTCTATGTGGTGGATGTTTCTGATACAAATGTGGTTTTGGGAGTACAATGGTTGTACTCTATAGGATAAAATATAGTGAACTACCAAATACCTGAAATTAAGTTCAAGGATTCGGAAAGAAAACAAAGGGTTGTGAAAGGAATGCACACCTATCCAAACCAAGTGGTGTCTTCCCATAGTATGAAGTCCATATTGAGGCATGGGGACATTGAATGGGTTGTAGAATGTTTCATCAGTTCCCCCAAACCAAGCATAAGTATTGCAGAACACCCAAGGGAGATAAGGAAGCTACTACCCAAGTATGAAAGGGTTTTTGGAGACATTTCCCTTCAAAGGCCACCTGACAGAGGAGTTGAGCATACCATTTTTTTGGAGGTGTGTACTTCACCTATCCAAATACCCCCATATAGACACCCAAAAGGGTTCAGAGATGACATTGAGAAGGCTATTCAAGAACTCTTGTAATTGGGGCTCATTAGACCAAGCTCAAGTCCCTATTCTTCTTCAGTTGTCTTGGTGAAGAAAAAGGATGGAACCTTAAGGATGTGCATTAATTTTAGAGATTTAAACAAGAAGACAATAAAGAATAGATATCGCATCCCTCAAATAGATGATATCATGGATGAGCTATTTGGAGAAAATTCCTTTTCCAAAATTGATCTTTGATCTGGTTATCATCATATTCGAATGAAGGAGGAGGATGTGCAGAAAATTGCTTTCAAATGTCACTATGATCATTTCAATTTTTTTGTCATGCCTTTTGGTTTGACCAATGCTCCATCAACCTTCCAATCATGCATGAACAAAATATTTTGCAAGCAGATCCGTAACTTTGTTTTGTTTTTCTTTGATGATATTTTTATTTACAGTAAGACATGGGAGGAACATTTGCACCATTTAGAAGTTGTATTGAAAATATTTCATGAACTATATTTGTTTTCTAAGTTGTCCAAGTGTGAGTTTGGGTTGAAATAAATTTTGTATCTTGGGCACATCATTGGGAAAGATGCGGTAAAGGTGCACTTGGAGAAAATAAAGGCTATTCTTGAATGGCATCACCCAAGAACATCACTGAATTGAGAGGCTTTATTGGGATATGCACTTACTATAGGAATTTTTTGAAGGGGTTTTCCAAACTAACTGCTTCCCTTACTGATTTGACCAAGAAGGATGCTTTCAAATGCGATGAAGAGGCTGAAAAGGGTTCCCAAAGAATGAAAGAGGTCATGATTAGTTTTCAAGTACTTGCATTACCATATTTTTCTAAACCACTTGTTTTGGAATGTGATGCATCAGGGGAAGGCATAGGGGAGGTCCTAAAGCAAAATATACGCCCCATATCTTTTGAGAGTAGAAAATTGCAGCCACATGAGAGGCTCTACTCCATATATGACAAAGAAATGTTAGCCATCATGCATATCTTGGACAAGTTTAGACAATATCTGGTGGGGAACAAGTTTGTGGTCAAAACAGATCATAATAGTTTAAAGCATTTACTTACACAAAAAGATCTCAATGAAAGGAAACAAAAATGGGTAGATAAGGTCCAAGATTTTTATTTTGACATTTAATATGTAAAAAGGAAGAATAATATTATAGTAGATTCATTTTCTAGAAGGCCTTCATTTTCTCTTATGGACATTTCAAAAGATTGGAAATATGTGCTAATAGTAGAGTATGCCAAAGATATATTTGCTTGTGATTTGTTAGATGCGGTCAAAGGAGATGATAGATACAATATATTGAATGTCCTAATCTAATATAAAGACCAAATATACTTAGTTCATGGTTCGAACGTAAAGCACAAGATCTTGAAGGAATCTCATGATTCTCCTTTAGCAGGCCACCCTAGTTTTTTTAAAACATATAGGAAATTAATACAAAGGTTCTCTTGGAAAGGTTTGAAGGAATATTTTTTAAAGTATGAGAATGAATGCAAGATATGTCAGCAAAACAAAGTTGAACACACCCATCCTGCTGGTCTCTTACAACCATTACCCATTCTAGAACAAAAATGGGAAAGCATCTCAATGGATTTCATCACAGGTTTTCCCAAGGATTTTGGTAAGGATTGTATTTATGTTGTGATGGATAAACTCACCAAATTTTCTCATTTGTTTGCTATTAAATCATATTTTACTGCTGCACAAGTAGCTGAGCTATTCTTTAGATATATTTTTCAGATTGCATGGACTTCCCAAAAACATTGTGAGTGACAGGGATAGTAGATTTATGAGTGCTTTTTGACAAGAACTCTCCAAGTTGGTAGAAACTCAATTGAATCCTATCACAAAATTTCATCCTCAAATTGATGGCCAAACAGAAAGGGTGAACCAATGGTTGGAGGGGTACTTGAGAAACTATGTTGGTGAGCAGCAAAAAGCATGGGTTAAATGGCTACATTTGGGTGACTTTTGCTACAATACTACTTTCCATATTTCCATTGGAATGCCTCCTTTAAAATAACTTTATGGTTATGAAGCACTCACCTTTGTTGATCACATATTTGGTGACATTAGAGCTCCAAAAGGTAAATATTGGGTTGAGGAAAGTCAATACATTTTAAAGCTTTTAAAAGAAAATTTGCAGGTTGCCCAAAATCAACAAAAACAATATGTGGATCAACATAGGAAGGAAAGAACTTTTCAAGTGAATGATTTGGGTTATTTGAATCTACATCCATATAAGAAAACCACCTTAAAATGGATAGGATTAGAAAATCTTAAACCAAGGTTTTATGGTCCATACAAGATAGTTCGAAAGGTTCGGGAGGCAGCTTATGAGATAGAACTTCCGAAAGGTATAAAAATCCACAATGTATTTCATGTTTCATGCCTTAAGAAGGCTATTGGTCAGAAAATTTATATTTCAGAAACACTCCCTCCATTAAATGATGAAGGACAACTCATACTCATTCCATAAAAAAGTTGGAAAACAAGAGAAAGAAAATTGAGGAGCATAACCATAAGAGAATATTTGGTACAATGGAAATATTTGCCAAGTGAGGATTCCACATGGGAAGATGAACAAATTTTGTAGCATCCAAATTTGGAATTTCTTGAGGGAAAGAAATCTTGAAAGGGGAGGACTATAATGTCCCCATCCAAATAAATCACATGAATGGAAAAATCCACCAATCTACTAGTTCCCTAGGTTGGGGTGGAAAAAATTAGACTTGGAATAAGGCATTTATCAAACCCAAAATGGACATGATATTGAAAAATATATATTAAAATGGGATAAATAAATATTAATAATAAGAAAATAAGGTGGAACTTGGTCATGAGGGTGTATAGGTGGTGTGGGACCCACACAAGGAAAGGTTCTTCATGCCACATGGCATCCTATTCTCACCCATTCGAATCCAGGGTGAATTCTAATGTTCTTGGGGGAGTGGGAGAGGAATTATACTTCGCATGAATCAATGAGGGTTGATTTTGAGTGGAATATTAACGCCCATGGAAGAGGAAGAGGCATCTTAGAGGTATTGTGACACTTGGGCTAGATTCCCTAGCTTCTATGACAACAATGATGAAGATTCTATGACACTTATGACAAGGATCAGACCCGATTGCTTAAATTTGACCTATATGACATGTCAGGGCTAAAAATAGCCTCCAAGAGGGTACACAAGGGAGTTATGGCAGACAATATTCCCCCCATTCGAATTGATGGAAGATGAAGGCTAGGAAATGTTGGACAACTGGCACTCATGGGAATATCTCCCTAATTCGAGTTGGGATGAATCTCTTGGAGGGAATTCGATCCATATAGGCCTTGGGAGGTTAATAAAAGGAAAGAATAAATAAAGATACCATCTTTTGATCATTTCTCATTTGGTAAAAATTGGAGAGCTTAGCTTGTGCTTGCAAGGTGGATGCTAATCCTTCTTTCCTTAGAACCAATTTCGAGGGTGCAAGATTCCCATCCTAGTTGGTTGATAGAGAGTCCATTCAGAACTCTCAACATAGATTCATGGATATGTTTTGATGCAGGTTCAAACCCCAACTGAGTTCGATTTCATCTTCTCTCATTCTTCTCTATGCCTATTCTACTATCTTTCTCTCACTGTCATGTAAATGTGTAAGGGTGCACTTGTTGTTGCATAAAGTTAGTGAAGGACTGTTATTTGGACTTCATGGAAATTTTGGATGCTATATATATCGGTAATAATAATATCATCAGAGACACAACTCAAAACATTATGTATTACAAGTGATATTTACATTCAAGGAAGCGATTCGAGCCATTTTCCCCATAGCATTTGCATAGTGATTTTGGAAGGATATTGTACCTGTTTTATATCAAATTTTACTGAGTTATTTATCATGTTATGAGCTTCATATGAAGTTATGTTTATGTCCCAAATTATGTCTTCATACCTCTGAAGTGTTACTATGTTTTATGAAAAAATTCGAGACTCCTTGCCCACCAATTTCACCTCAAAAACTAGACTCTAGAAGTTGTTGTTCATTACGATACCTATTCAACCCTAAAACCAAATATAATGCTGCACATATATTGTTCCTAATGTCTTCTAATAGAGACAAATATCAGAGCAATAATTAGTGAAGTTCGTACATTATTTGGAAACGCATCTAATGTCAGAGCTAGGGGGGATCTCCACTTCTCAAATTAACTAGTCTTGTTCTGAAACTTCTTCCCATGAAATTTGTAGATCATGGATGGGTATATCAGTTGTTTGTATGTCTTATAGGTGTGTTAATATGTCATATTCCCCATCAAGAAATTCCTCCCCAAATTCGAAATTATTTGGAGGTGTTTGGAACCAGTTGTAAACAAAACCCTAGACTCAAAACAAGGTGAATCCAAAGACTTTCCTTTGAAGGGATATTACCTACTAGCATTATTTATTCTTTTTCAGTATTTCATAAAAATTAAAATGACAAAAAGATTAAAAAAAGGACAAAAAGGGGGGGAAAGGGAAAAATTTGTATCAAATCACAAAGTGGACATGAAAAAAGTTAGTCCTTATCTCTCTTGAACACACCACTTGTTTGCATTAGCCACATTCAATTGGGTTATAACATTTACCTTATTAAATTGTAGCATGATTATGAGTTTTACTCCTCTTATTGGTTATCCTTACAGTCACTATGGAGAATTCATCAAAGTATCTGACATTGATGGATTTCATTGGTCTATTATTTCTTGAGTCATGTGTTGAATGGGTCCATTATGCGTCATAATGTATGTTCAAGTGAGCTTTGTTACAAAAAATTTTGTTATCCATTCCTTATAAATCCTTGACCAATCATGTCTACCTTCGTTGTGTCAGAAGCAATATTTAATGGATGTTCTTCTCATCCCTAGTCCCAAAAAATCTAATGAGAATCTTGATCTTTGTTTCATGTCAATTGATTTGGGATGACTTAATTCCCTCCTATTGGTGAATCTCTTCCTATTGAAACTAAATCATTTTCCAAGAAGATAGTCTAGGAATATTGATAGTAAATTGAAACTTGTAGTCATTAGTGGCGGGTTTCCTCGCAATCAATAGTGTTTGTACATCAATGACCCTTGCTTAATTGATTCTACAAGTGTTCAACATCAATTCCTTTATTCACACTTGCTAAATTGTACTTTGTACCTTAAGACACATTTTCATTACCTATGGATTTCCTCACGTATGTCAAGGGTATACATCAATGATCAATGATCAGGTGGTGTTCTACCATGCTTGACTTTAGATAATTTTTTCATATGATGTATACTCGTACTTTCATAGAGCTTTGGATTGAAGACCTTGGGAATAATAGTAGCATCCCTCTTTGGTTCTAACTTCCTGAGTTGTGAAAGATCATACTACCATGTTCTAAGTGCTTTGAATACAATCAAGTTTTGCACTCCTCATAGTGTCACTTTTCATTTTGATGTACCTTTTGACATTGATCCACTATTTGTTTTTCATGGCCATGCTTATTTACTACTAAACATGGGTATGCCTTCCTCAGGGAATCTTTCTTATATATGAGATTGGTTTTTGCAAGCAGGTACGTCCTGATACTTAGTTTAAAATTATCCTCCTTAGCCCATCAACCGCGCTTTTGGATTGTTTGACTTAATGTATTTTTGCCATTAGTTCCACTTTTTACCTCACACATTAGGGGGCATATTTTCTAATGATATTTAACACCCCTTATGGAAAAGGCCTAAGTGGACATCAAGACACCTTCTACATGAGAAATTGACTCCAAACCAATGAAATTTGTATTTAATTTGAGTCTGGTTGCTACTTTTCCTAAGGAAGAGGGTGAATGGTTGTGAAATTAAGATTTAAAGGGATGACCACATCCATCTGGTCACGACAATGTTCCCATAAAGTGACCAAGGCTTCAAATTGTTGAAAAGAAGAACTAAAAGTGCACACTCAAGTAAATATAGGTTCAATTTCACGTGGAAGGGACTCGTAGTGCATGTAAATCATGCACTTTGTAATCATCACCCATGTTAGACCTAATTCAAAGTTATAAAAGATAACAATGGGGTGAATATATAGAGGTTAGGTAGAGGTCATTATTCGGGTACACAGGGTACTCCCAAAAGATCGAACACCTAGAGCAACCACTTCACACAAACAGATCACAGATCGATACACCGATATTTCGATGTGGTTTAAACCTTCATGAGGGAAACAATCCATGACCCTGGCCAAATAGCTTCTACGGGACAATTTATTATGCAAAGAAAGAAAGTTACAAATGAGCTTCTCATAATCGATCAACTTTCCAATGACCCTCCATGCTCTTTAAATAGAGATCATGGACCAATCGGGTGTTAAGACACGGATCAAGGGTAGGTATGATCTAAGAGAAGTTGAGCCGTCGGATCACTCTATGTCGGAAACATATCATGACTATCGGATTAAGTATTTACAAATGCATACTAATGCATACTAAAGAGACACACTTTTCCTAATGGATATATTACACAAGTTGATCTTAACTAACTCCTAAGTGTCTAAATATCCTAACATCCCCCCTTAAGAACAACTTGGGATAGGATTGAAGGATTTACAAAAGTGACAATATTAGGAAAAGGAAGGAGGCATTAGAGCCTATCCCCCCTTAATGACAAGTTCCTGAACTCCTAACATAGATCCAATTTTAGTAAACTTCGCTTCTGTAAGAGACTTGGTGAAGATGTTTGCAACTTGATCATCTATAGGACAAAAGAGCACTTCAAGAACACGATCATGAACAAGATTTCTGATGAAGTGCATATGAAGCTCAAGAGTTTGCTGCATTGATGTAGGACTGGATCTTTGGCAAGCTTGATGGCACTTTGATTGTCGCACCAAAGTGGAGTAGGCTGCTGCTGTTCGAATCCAAACTCTGAAAGGATCTGTCGAAGCCATAAACCTTCCTGACTGGCATTAATTGTAGCTCGATATTTTGCCTCTGCTAAAGAAAGAGCAAGAGCATGTTGTTTTTTACAAGCCCAAGTAATAGGTCCAGATCCCAGACTGAAAACATAACCTGTAGTAGACTTTTGATCATCAGGATCGCCGGCCCAATATGAATCAGTGAAACCAACCAACAAAGGTTTTTCCCCTGTACTATAATGAATCCCAAAATGAATTGTACCTCGAATATATCGAAGTATTCTTTTAGCTGCTTTCCAGTGAATTTCATGAGGTGTTTGCATATAACGGGAAACACGACCAACGGAAAAGGAAAGGTCAAGATGGCAATGAGTCAAGTATAAGAGACTACCAACAAGCTAATGATACAAGGTGGCATCTACTTCAGGTGAAGGACAAGTGGCAGAAAGTTTAACTCCGGACTGGAAGGGATAAGGGGCAGGTGTACAATATTCCATGTGAAAGCGACGAAGAAGGTCACAAGCATACTTAGACTGAGAAAGAAAGATTCCTTCTTTGGTTTGCAGGACTTGGAGACCAAGAAAATAATGCAAATGTCCTAAGCTTGACATTTCAAAATTTTGCTTAAGACTGGATTTCACATGGGTTATAAGCTTAGGGTCACTACCAGTAAGAATAAGGTCATCAACATATAGAACAAGTATGATGAGATGGTTTCCTACTTTCTTAGTATAGACATTGGGGTTAGAATGGCAGCTAGAAAAACCAGTGTCAAGGAGAAAGCTATCCATTTTTGGATACCAAGCTCTAGGAGCTTGCTTAAGGCCATATAAGGATTTCTTAGGGCAACAAAGAAGGCTAGAGTTATTCTGAACATATCCAGGGGGTTGTTCCATGTAAATTTCCTCTTGTAAATCACCATGTAAGAAGGCGGACTTGACATCCATTTGATGGACTTCCCAGTTATGTAAGGATGCAAGGGAAAGAACAAGGTGGATGGAGTTCATTTGTGCGATAGGAGCAAAGGTTTCATTGTAGTCAATCCCTTCAACTTGAGAACAACTTTGGCAACTAAATTTGCCTTAGGTCTTTCAACACTTCCATCTGATGCATACTTCGTTCTGTATACCCATTTACATCTGACAAGTTTTCTTCCTTTTGGAAGAGGTACAAGATCCCAACTATCGTTCGCCATTAAGGAACGATATTCTTCATCCATAGCTGCATCCCAATCTAGATTTCCTTAAGCTTGTGCAAAGGTTTCTAGATCATGGTTCTCGAAAACTTTAGCCAAAAGCGAAGAGGCTCACTGAAACTGAGAACGTGTTCAACATTGATCTCTAGGATCACCGCCAAGATCACCAGCTACTTCACATGTTGAACGGACCCATCGAGGATGCACTTGTGCTGGTGCAATTGGAGGAACATGAGCAGGCGGAGGTGGATTTTCATCCTCACTGTCATCATCAGAAACTGGAGTTGGAAACCTGTCAAGGAATTTGGAAGAAGAAGAAGAAGGCACAATCGCCGAATCAGGCTCGCAGGCCAAAGATGGAACAATCGCCGAGTTAGGCTCATAGGCCAAAGATGGCACAATCACCGAGTTAGGCTCGCAGGCCAAGAGATTTTCATCAAATTTAACATCTCTTCTAATGATTACATCATGAGAATGTGGTTGAAGAAGTCTATAACCTTTTACATCTTCATAATATCCAACAAATATGCACTTTTCACTTTTAGGCTGTAATGCTTTCCGTTTTTCATTCAGAATGTGAGCCCATGCTTCACTACCAAACACACGGAAGTGACTTACATCAGGTTTAGTTTGAATCCATGCTTCGTCCATTGTGATACCTTGTAATGCTTTAGTGGGGGTGCAATTAACTATGTAATTTGCACAATTAATGGCTTCAACCCAAAATTGAAGACTTAGTCCCTTAGATTGGATCATACAATTAGCCATTTCTTTTAAAGTGCGGTTCTTCCGCTTAGCTACACCATTTTGTTGTGGTGTATATGGAACAGTGTGCTATTGTTGGATTCCTTGTTCAGTGCAAAAAGTAGTGAACTTTTAGTTAACATATTCTCCTTCATTGTTAGATCTTAACTTAATAATTTGATGACCAGATTTTTTTTCAACAAGGGCCTTGTAGGCCAAGAACATGTTAAATACTTCGCTCTTAACTTTTAGGAAATAAACCCAAGTGCATCTGGTGTAATCATTAATGAAAGTTAAGAAATATTTGAAACCAAAAAAGGAAGCAGATGGAAGAAGACCACAAAAGTCACTATGCACAAGCTCCAAGGGAACCAAGGCGTGCCAAGAGGCACGTTTGTCAAAACTGTCCTGATGATGTTTTCTGAGTACACAACCAGAACAAACACCATCCCTGCAAGATACCATCAGATTATCTTTCACCATATTGTCTTTACATAGTTGTTGCAATGAGCGATAATTTAAGTGACCAAATCGCTCATGCCAAAGTTTGCTCAAGTTATCACTATGAGCAACAAAAACTGAAGGAAAAGGTGATGACCTAAAGTTGATAAACTTGTACAACCTGGTAATATCATCAAAAATTACGGTAGCTAGGACCTGTTGAGGTTCTTTAAAATCCTTGATTACAACTTGGTGAGGTGTTAACGTCACAATTTTACCTTCACCAGAATGAGTGATCTGATATACCGATAAGAAATTGCAGAAAATTCTTGGAACACATAGTACATCACTGAAATGACCATTATCTACTGGAACTGTTCCAGCTCCTACAACACTTAGAGATCTATCATCACCAACAAATATTTGTTTGGTGTTACATTCATGCATAGTAGAAAAGATGGCTTGATCCTTAGCCATATGATAAGATGCTCCAGAATCAATGAGCCATTCATTTGAAGTAGAAGAAGAAGATGCATTATAAGAATAACTAGAAGCACAAAGTGCATGTCCATGAGAGGTATATTCTGAAGGCGAATCTAGGCTGATGTGGTGCTTCTTCATTGCTGCTTCCAAGGCTGCCATCTTCTTGAAACAGTTAGATTCATCATGATTATCTTTCCCACAATAGTTGCAATGACGCTCAGTCTTCTTACCTTTTGGCTTAGATCCTTTGTCATGTTTTAAAGAAGGATCTGACTGAGAGGGTTTGGGACCCTTGTTTGACTTATTATTGCGAAAATTTTGTTTCTTGAGAGGCTTGGAATTTTCTTTATGTTGGGACAATAAGGCTTTCGCAGATGTATCTGCATTATTGATTATTCCAAGATGGATGAGCTTATCTTGCTCTCTAATCAAGGAATCAAAAAAGGATTCAAGACTAGGCTCTTGATAGTTAGATGCATTCAAGGATTCTTTCATGGAGTAAAATGTAGATACAAAAACAGAATATGTAGGTCCAAGTTTTGAAAGAATATGATAAATGCATTATTTGTCTTCCCTGTTAATTTTACATTCTGCACATAAGAGTTTAAGAGTTTTGTACTTAGATAAATAATCTTGAATGCATGAAAAATCACTTGGATTTAAATAAATCAACTCATTTTCAAGTTGATGACCTCGAATTTCATTATGTTAACCAAACACAGATTCCAACTTGTCCCAAGCAGCATCAGGTTCATCAATTCCAGATATGTGGAATCGCAAATCAGTAGAGATTGACATCCCAATCAATCCACGAGCTTAGTCACATCTATTTTCCCATTTTATTTTCTTATCATCATCAGTGGGTTCTGTTTATTTCCCTGAGGTAATTCTGAAAAATCCCCTACTTTGTAGAACATCCTCCATACGAGATTTCCATGAGAAATCGTTGGAACTGGTAAGTAGAATATCACAAGGGGCAGCCATATTTGTAAATTAATGGCTGTAAAATTAGAAACCAATAGTCTAGATACGAAGAGCTCAAAAAAATAGGCTGTTTAAAAAAAAACAGGACTCCAAACTGACTTCGGATGATGAAGTTATGCTTCAACAAAGAAAATCCTGAAGATGTCCCCAATAGTGACGTGGCACATAAAAATTGACCAGCTAAAAAAAAAAGACCCCCCTCTTCCCAAGATGAACCTTTGGCAATGAATTTACAAGAAAGTTGCTTTAAGTGAATCACTTTTATAAAATAAGTGATTTCACTTTTACAATGATGTTACTTTTAAATAGTGCAACAATAAAAAAGAACTTAAGTGACTCACTTTTTATTTATTTTTTATTATTTAAGCGAGATGCACTTTTACAATAAAGTAACTTGAAAATAGAAATTGCATGCACTTTTTATTTTAAAAGTAATTTCCTAAGACTTGAACTCAAGACCTATTAAGGAATAAAACAACTTTGAACCAAGTGAGGTAGATTAAAAGCTATGTAAAATATGAGAATGAGGAAGGGTTTTTTTTTTAACTCTTTTTGCCCGATTTTCGTGCTTCCATTTTTCCTTGAAAATCACACCATAAACCAAAACAAAAAATCTTTTCTACACTTGTGGGGTTAGATTTCGTTAGCATGCCCGGAAATTCTACGTTTTCTCTCTGTGTTGGGCCCAGGTTAAGTTAAAGTTTTGGGAAGCACCTTTTTGAGGCAAGCAGGGAAAGCTGAGTTGAGCGCAACTTAGAAACATAATTTTGGCTAAGTATTGAGGATGCTACGAAGTTGCACGCAGCATCCGACTTTTGACGAGACTGCGGAGTTGCACCAACGTCGAAGGTTTTGGCCGTGATGCAAAGACCAGTACTGCGAAGAAGCAGTGCTGCGGAGTTAGGAGGCCACGTGGAGCCAGCAAAGCAGTGTGCTGGACAAGTATCAAGTGTAGTTACCGACTAGACCGGTAGCAACCATTTTTGGAAAGATACTTCAGGATTGCCGAGCGGTGGATGTAGGCAAAACAAGAAGGCGGCTGCGTGTGGGTTGTTAAGGAAAGCGATGTTTGGCACATGCAGAAGGTAAAACCGTTAGAGAGAAACGGTTTGGCAGAAGCAGCCTGTAGGCACGCGTGCGACAGGAAGGTCGATAGTGACAGAATGAGGATGTGGAGATCTGCCATGATCAAGCAGACGCTACCAAGAGCTAGCAAGTCGAGTTGGAAAATCGGCGCAGTTTTGGAAACCCTTAGGGTTTTGGGTTTTAGGTCTTCGACATTGTACAGACATGACCTTCGGGCATGGTCTATTTAAGAAGACATTTTGTATGGGATGGTAGTTCTCAGTGTTGTTATCCTTTTGGATTGTTATTCTTTTGTAGTGGCTGATAACTGAAGGAGATAATCTTTTTATATTGTAAAATCTCTCTGAGCTAAGAAGATTGTGGTAAAGGCTCTGCAGCTGTGTGCGCAGAGACCTAGCCGAGAGAAAGAAGAGTCTGCAGCTGAGTGCGCAGACTAAGAACAGTTGCCCCATCACTTTTGAAAGAAATATATTACCAACCGTTCTTGTGGACATAGCTTTCCATCCGGGGAAGTGAACCACGTTAAATCCTATGTTATGTGATAATGTTTATGAATGAATGATTGTCTGTATTTTCTGTAGAATGAATGCTTGAATGTTTCCTTACATGCTGTAATATGAGAACTTTGATATGCATTTACCAATAGGAGAAGTTTTGGAATGATATGCTAGGTTCCGCGGAAGCAGATGAATGGTGAACATTTCAATTCTATGTTAAGGCCGTGAATCAGTCATTTAAGTATAATTACTTTCTTAAACACAGTGAAGGAACGCAACATAGTTAATCATGTTTATCATTTTAGTTCATGTTGTAATAATCCAAGTTCTTGATGAATGCTAGAAAGATAGCCAGTAAGTGCCTGAATGAATGGATGAGTGATATTCATTTCAGTGGCTTAACGTTTCCAAGATTTTCCAAGTAGAGGATAATTGTGGGTGATTCGTAGTTCCACTAGAAGATTCGCAACAGTAAGAAACCCTTGGCACGGCCTGTAGTGTTGCCTACACCGCGTGGTACTGTTTGCATCATAGATCCTGCTGCATACCGCATCACTCTGCCCGTAGCGCCACCTTTCTGTCCTGCGCTATGCAGCATGTTCAGATAAACAACTCATCATTTACTGTGGAAACCTGATTCCACAGTACCCCATAGAGATACACCTCGGGTGAGACCTCAACCTGTTCGTAGGTTGTTGCCGAAAGGGCCGGTGTGAAGGGGTTTTGTTGGTCAAAGGGAGAACCGCAAAGAACCTGGGTCTATTTGAAAACCTCTGGGTCAGTTTAAGCCAACACTCTGTTTCTGATTTGCCGAGATCGCAAAAGGTGCACGACAAAGAGCATACGCAACCGAGAAAAACCCTTCCCCTTTATGTTTATGATTTGCCGAGATCGTACAAGGTGCACAGCAAAGATCATACGTAGACAGGGAAAGCAACAATCCAAAACAAAAAAAAATCTAATAGTAAAAACTAATAAAATATGAGATATTTTATTCTTTTAAACCAGAAAATAAAAATAAAAACGTCACTATAACATTATACCTTCAGATCTGATGAAATACGCGTTTCTGAAGCAACCGGGAACCGTTTTGGATCAAACGAAAACTATTTCCCAATGGAAATGACACTCCGGACGCAATGGAACACCTCCCAAAGCCCAGAAATGCACATAAATACCAGAACTAGAAACCCTTTCAAGTTTCAACAACAACAGTTTAAGATCTAGATCATAACCAGAAGTGCCTCTTCATAAAAGCTCCGATACCATGTTTGAGTACACAGGGTACTCCCAAAAGACCGAACACCTAGAGAAACCACTTCACACAAACAGATCACATATCGATACACCGATGTTTTGACGTGGTTTAAACCCTCCTGAGGGAAACACTCCACGACCCTGGCCAAATAGCTTCTACGAGACAATTTATTTTGCAAAGAAAGAAAGTTACAAATGAGCTTTTCATAATTGATCAACTTTCCAATGACCCTCCATGCTCTTTAAATAGAGATCATGGACCAATCGGGTGATAAGCCACGAATCAAGGGTAGGTATGATCTAAGAGAAGTTGAGCCGTTGGATCACTCTATGTCGGGAACATATCCTGACTGTCGGATTAAGTATTTACAAATGCATACTAATGCATACTAAAGAAACACACTTTTCCTAATGGATATATTACACAAGTTGATCTTAACTAACTCCTAAGTGTCTAAATATCCTAACAGTCATAGAGAATTAAAACATTTGAGAGTAGGATACTTCCGTTGATCGAATATTTTTCAAGTGAGGCTAAGGGAGAAGGAGGGGACTCAGACTCTAGAGAAGGGAGTAGAACAATAATACTCAAGGACTATACGTATTGTTTTCCTCTTTAGTGATTAATGCAAATCAATTTTTCTCCCCCACCCCACTCCACCCCCCGATGTGTGTGTGTGTGTGTGTTTTGGATCAACGATGAATATATTAGTTTCTTTTTGCATGTTTATCATTATTTCTTGTTTATCCTTATGAGTGCACACAACTAGACTAGTATGTGTTTTACAACTTATTTTTTTCTTAGGCCTATCCCATGCCCTTGGAATGTAGGTGAATTCGCTTGAAACACTTGGTTCCTCCATTGTACACTAGCATTCTTGATTCTTTTTCAATCTTTCATAAAAACAAAAAAGACAAAAAGATAAAAAGAAAAGGACAAAAAGGTGGGGAAAGGGAAAAAA
The DNA here is from genome assembly GCA_027924585.1 of Larix kaempferi. NCBI lineage: Eukaryota > Viridiplantae > Streptophyta > Pinopsida > Pinales > Pinaceae > Larix > Larix kaempferi. Next base: position 4,026,076 of record BSBM01000211.1, read on the forward strand.
TTGTATCACATCACAAAGTGGACATGAAAAAAGTTAGTCCTTGTCTCCCTTGAACACAACACTTGTTTGCATCAGCAACATTCAATTGGGTTATTAGTAATATTTACCTTAGTAAATTGGACCATGTTTATGAGTTTTACTCCTCTGATTGAGTATCCTTCCAGTCACTATGGATAATTCATCAAAGTATCTGACATTAATGGATTTCAATGGTCTATTATTTCTTGAGTCACATGTTGTCTGGGTCCATTATGCGTCGTGATGCATGTTCAAGAGAGGTTTGTTACAAAAAATTGTGTTAGCCATTCCTTAGATATCCTTGACCAATCATTTCTACCTTCACTGTGTCAGAAGCAATATTTAATGGTTGTTCTTCTCAGCTCTAGTCCCAAAAAATCAAATCAAAATATTGATCTTTGTTTCATGTCGATTGATGTGGGATGACTGAATTCCCGCCTATTGGTGAATCTCTTCCTATTAACACCAAATCATTTTCTAAGAAGACAGTCTAGGAATCTTGATAGTACATTGAAACTTGTAGTCATTAGTGGCAAGTTTTGTCGCAATCAATAGTGTGTGTACAGCAATGACCCCTGGTAGTTGATTTTACAAGTGTTCAACATCAATTCCTTTATTCACAATTGCTAAATTGTACTTTGTACCTTCGAACCCATTTTCATTACCTATGGGTTTCGTCACGTATGTCAAGGGTATACATCAATGATCGACGATCAGGTGGTGTTCTAACTTGCTTGAATTTAGATAGTTTTATCATACGATGTATACTCATACTATCATAGATTTTTGGATTGAAGACCTTGGGAATAATAGTAGCATGCCTAGTTGGTTCTAGCTTCCTGAGTTGTGAAAGATCATACTACCATGTTCTAAGTGCTTTGAATACAATCAAGTTTTACACTCCTCATAATGTCACTTTTCATTTTGATGTACCTTTTGACATTGATCCACTATGTGTTTTTCGTGGCCATGCTTATTTACTACTAAACATGGGTATTCCTTCCTCATGGAAGCTTTCTTATATATGAGATTGGTTTTTGCAAGTAGGTACTTCCTTATCCTTAGTTTACAATTCTCCTCCTTAGCCCATCAACCGCGTTTTTGGATTGTTTGACTTAATGTATTTTGGCCATTAGTTCCACTTTTTACCTCACACATTAGGGAGCATATGTTATAATGATATTTAACACCCCTTATGGAAAAGGCCTAAGTGGACATCAAGACACCTTCTACATGAGAAATTGACTCCAAAACAATTAAATGTGTAGTTAATTGGAGTGTGGTTGCTACTTTTCCTAAGGAAGAGGGTGATTGGTTGTGAAATTAAGCTTTAAAAGCATGCCCACATCCATCTGGTCACCACAATGTGCCCATAAAGTGTGACCAAGGCTTCAAATTGGGGAAAAGAAGAACTAAAAGTGCACACTCAAGTAAATATAGGTTCAATTTCATGTGGAAGTGACTCGTACTCAGATAAATTTTTAGGGGCGAAATTTCACCAATTGGCTATTTTTTGGGCATTTTTTCAAAAAACAAATTCGCTATTTGGTCATTTTTAGTCTTTAATATCACTATTTAGTCATTTTTTGGTGGCAAATTGTATGTTTCATATTTAATATTCGCCTACCAATCTACATATATGCTTTTTTCAATCCAAAATAATCGCCTAGAATACTATACTTAAGTATACTTTTATAATCCTTAAAAAATACCCTGCTCGTACTGCATGTAAATCATGCACTTTGTAATCATCACCCATGTTAGACCTAATTCAAAGTTATAAAAGATACCTATGGGGTGAATATATAGAGGTTAGGTAGAGGTCATAGAGAATTTGAACATCTAAGAGTAGGATGCTTCCGTTGATTGAAATTTTTTCAAGTGAGGCTAAGGGAGAAGGAAGGGACTCAGACTCTAGAGAAGGGAATACAACAATAATGCTAAAGGACTATAAGTATTGTTTTCCTCTTCAGTGATTCATGCAAATCAATTTTTTGCCCCCACCCCCCATGTGTGTTTGTGTGTTTTGGATCAACGATGAATATATTAGTTTCTTTATGCGTGTTTATCATTATTTACTTGTTGGAAGAATGAGGAAGATGCGTTGTTTCTTTGTATATAGGATTACTCTCATGGCTTAGGAGAAGGAATCAAAATACAAGGATTCAACTTGACAAAGTTCTAGAGAAACTATGATATTAAGGTACACATCTCTTTTCCTTCTTCTAATTTTCTTTGCTTCACATGCATGTGGAATATAGGGAATAGTATTTAGTAGTTGTTTTGTTTATCTGTCGGTGAGCCTAATCCACTCACTAGGGAAATCACTTAGCTTGTTAGCAGTGTGACACTTTCCCTCACAACAATGACCAGAAATACGATGGTGTTAACAATATGAAAATTGGATGAGCATAACTGAGGAAATGATTGAAAAATGAAGTCCATATAAATTTATTGTTGGGGAAAAATAAAGTGAACCATGTCAAAGAGTTTGTCCTCTTGATTTCAACGATGTGGATAGCACATCAAATGGATTTCTAGAACTTCCAAATGAGTCAATTACAAAATTGAAGGGATGGCCTATAAAAAGGGTTGGACCCAAATGAGTCAATATAGGAGTTTTAGGTTAGTCCTCATGCAATTCATTTATTTTTCATCCATTTAATTTTCCTTATAGACCTCTAGAAAAGCTTGTTAGGGTTTTTGTAGGGTCACGTGGGAATAGAAGGAATAGTTGTGCCATGTTGTGTGACAATTCTTATGATGGTTGTGCTCTGTAAAGTATCTACGGAATTTACACCACACAATAATATAAATCATTTGTAAGTCAGATTAGTCATGCATGATACGATCAAGTAGAGGTTATGCTTGTGTGGAAAAACTACGTGTATGATCATTCTTACAACTACATGTGGGTGGGTTTGTAGTTTCCTTGATCATGCGCAATGATCACATGAATAATTTTCGTGGAAAACCTTGTATGGTGTAGTTGTTGGGTTGAACTCACCACGTGAGAATGTTGTGTGGTGTTATTAAATGGGTAGTTGTGAGTGGCATGGCTATCCAATTGTTTAGTTGCATGTCTTGATCACAGGGTTTGTAAAACAAGAAGATCACACCCTTATGCGACTATTTCTAGAAAAGTCATGTGAGTGTGTGTTCATTTTTAATTTTTTGGATTTTAGTGAGACTTAGGTAAATTGGCTTAGAACTATGTGTGATTTGTTTGTTTTGTAGGTTTCTAGTTAAGAGATGGCAATTGAATGGTGAGAGCGCCACTTCAATGGTTTTTTCTATGAGGTGGCTAGGGATCTTATAGTTTGATAGTTCTTATGGGAGTTATTGAAGTAATTTCATTGTGCTATGATGGGGTCCAGTGAGGGCCTCCGGTGAGCGTTGATTGGCCTTTGGAAGCTTCGAGAGGATTGTTTTTTTTTTTATCGTTAGTGGGTGTTTCTCAACTAGTTTGGCATATATTTTTTTGCTAGAATCCCAATTCATGGGATTCAGGAGGAGATTCACCTTACCCGAGGAGAGGTGAGGATGATTGACCAATTGGTCATTCGATACTATGGAGGAAATTCCTCTACAAATAAAATTGGGGTTACTAACATCACCAAGGTTTAGTATTTGTTGATTGGTGTGATTTCCATTGTAGTGATCACCTGGTGTTGGGGGTTGTTGTGACCCACTGGATCTCTAGCGCTCGATTACTATTGGTGGAGAGGGCCCTTGAGGGAGTGGAGATTGCATGGGCTATAATGTTGCTAGCCAACATGAGGTCTTAGCTAACTCATTGTTTCTCCAAGAGGTGGGGACAATTTACGTAGAGGAAGATCATGTATGCATACTTATTTGAGTGGTTCTCGACTTTGACATTAGGAGTGTTGAGTCTTGTGTAGGATCCATAGGAGACCAAGATGCACCTCTGGGGGACATTGATGCCTTAGAGAGGTCGAGGTGAGGTGGGAAATTTGTTTACATTGTAGTACTTGGCAGTGTGGCAGTAGAGGGTAGGTATTGTGGATATGCACCCTTAACATGTGATGGATATTTGGGTAGACTCATATGTGCATCATTATCTAGGTCAGGGGTGGAGGCCCATAGGTGAGTAACTCCTATTATAGGTCAAATATGGACTTCTCCATCTGTGATCACATTGCCGTGTCGATCACACAAAAGGACATTATGGATGGAAGAGCTAGATTGAACTTAGATGACTCAGTGCTGAGATCCTTCACCTTCAGCTGAAAACCATATTTTTTCTACATATTTCATTAGAAATGCACTACTCTTACAATTTTCATCCAGTGCACCATGCGCAGGTTCTACTGAAGACAACCCGCACACTTATCCCAAAAGTTGTATGCGCAAGTCATAAAGAGCACTAGTCGCACACCATGCACAAGTTTACCTGGTATCATACCTACGCACATATTGAGATGAAATTGAAAAAATATATTAAGATTACGGATTGGGATTAGTTGAGTTTGGTATTGTAACTCCCCCAACCTCCCAATTCAACTGTCTCACAAATCTAACTTCCTGCCTTTGCCAGAAATGCTAGGGGAAGCCACAAGGAAAGGACACATAAAGAAGAAAGCTATTGTTATGCTGAAGGAATTTCTAGTCAAGAGAGGAGTAGGAGCCCAGAACTTGGTTGCAGAAGTGCTTGGAACAAGATCAGGTATATCAGCTGTATTTCACTGCATTTCTTTGACAATAAAGATCGAGATACCCTTCCCGTACCAATAGATTGTTATTTCTATTGCATTTCTGATCATAATTGATGTTAAATATTATTTTCAATATCATTATATAATTATAGTGAGGATACGCTGAGGAAGGTCTATGTATTTTGCAGGTACATTGCTGTGGAGATTGGACGAAAGCTAGGACTAGTCGCCATAAATCAGGTTCTCTTTTTTAAACCCTAATGTCGTTTTGCTTATAGTAATGGTTGTAAAATCGAATGTATCTATGTGTCAAGCTCCATGTACATTGATAACATCCTTCCCCTGCTATAGGGTATAATCCTTAACAACAACTCCTATCATTATCATTATCCTTTGCATGTGTTGATTTGTGATTTTTTCATGGTTTTACTATGATATCTACCAACATAGATCCAATTTAAATGTGGATTTATAAGGCACCAAGAGGGATCCAATTTCTTCAGGTGTACTTTCCAATTTATTGAGGTGTAATTTTTTTTAACCTTGTTTTTACACATTCAAAAAAATTACATCTCTAGAAATTTGATCACTCTAGGATGGTTTTAAATTTTTATTTTATAGGCCGACATGAATTTTTTTAATTACTTTTTATTTTTGGTAGTTGTTATATCCCCCTCGTACTGGGGTTTAGAGTACCTCACTCCTCTCGATACAATAAGAAATTGATATATAACCTATTTTTTTTTATGTTGATATTGGTTTTGTACCATCACTAATTAGTAGGAAAAGTAGTAAGAGGTACCTAATCCATTGGTACAGTCATCGGCTGCATGTTAGAAAAGGTAATCTATGTGATAAGGCAAGGGTGGTGGCCCAAGTATTAGGTTGGCTTGAGTTGCGGTTTTGTGTTACCTTCCATTGTTTTCTTACTCATAAATAGATTGTTGAATGTACAGCTTGAGAGGTGACATTTCTTTTATATGGATAAGAAATCACTTATTCAGAATATCTTTTTTTACTTTTTAGAATCTAGGAAATGTACTTTAATGGCATTAGGGATGTAACATCTCCATAAAATTGAGTTAGTAATCTTGGGGATTTTTTTTCTTTTTCAGAATTTTCATTTTAGCGAAGAGAGAGAAACCAAATAGCTATACAGCATGCATATACTTTTGTTTCGAGTTTACCTTAATTTCTTACAAATCTCCTTTCTATTATTTCCTAACTTCTCATAGTGTAACGATTAGTTCTTTTAAAGCTTAAGTAATAACCACTTAAAACATAAGACTTTATGAGATACATTATTAACATCTTCACTTAACGAACTCCTGGGATTCAATGTGACATACCCAACCTTTAGTCTTAGGATTTAGTAAATTTTCGAAAATTACTTTTCACGTTCCAAACAACTGATGTTGATCTCTTATTCTTTCCATGCATACATTTAACCTGAACAAGATTATCATACGAGAAATCTTCATGACATTAATCCATGACCATTATAATTCAGCAGATACATCCTGACACAACAAAACACATGCACTAGAAGAAAACATAGAAGTAATTGACATAACATCTCCATTGAACAAAACAATAATGGCAAGACTGAACACACATAAGATCGAGACAACGATATAGGTGGTTCACCCCGACTGGGCTACGTCCACAAAGACAGGTCATATTTTCTTTCTATTATTCCAGTGGAGATTTACATCCTGCAACACCATGATTGCAGATTTTTCTTTTCTCACTACCCTTCTCACGGGAGTATTACAAAACTTCATCCTTAACATCTGAAGGATTTCCCGATATCTAAGATGACCGGTTATATAAAATCTAGACCACATATTGATTTTCGAAACTATTCCAAGGACTCTTTCTTACAACAAAATATATGGTATGCCCCATGGGCTCTTATCAACAAAATACTGTTTATAAAACATAAAACTTAAGTTTACTCTCCTATAAACTTTACTCCATATATAATGCTTTAAAATATACATCTTAAGTTTATTCTTCTATAAACTTTACTCCGTAACTATATTACTTATAAAACATACATCTTAAGTTCATTCTCCTATAAACTTTACTCCATATATAATGCTTTAAAACATACATCTTAAGTTTATTCTTCTATAAACTTTACTCCGTAATTATATTACTTATAAAACATACCTTTCAAGTTATTCTCCTATAAACTTTACTCCGAAACTAAAAGGTTAAGGAGGTAAAAGCAAAGAGGACAAATATGCTTTAAGACTATGTTTACTCACCCAAGTTCATCGTATATGCACTAACATTAAACATTGAAGTAACTTGAAAGTTAAAAATGAAAGAACCGTGCCCTTACTGACTGGAACCGCACATCCATCACACTAAAAAGAAAGTAGGCGTGCTTAGATCCCAATCTGAGTTTAAACTAGAAGATGTCAATAAGAAAATAAAGTCAAAATGTTAAGTCGAAGCTTCAACATGATGCCAAGCTCTCCCCTAAACTCGAATCGAGGTCGATCAACTTCTAACTACAGATCAAGCAGAGATCAATTGTAATAGTATTATTGGACGGCGATTACTTTGTATGAATATATATAAATATATAAGAGATCAGCAGGTAGAAAGCCAAGTTTGTGACAGCATCAATATAAAACAAAACCACATAACCTATAAAAACTCCAGGTCTCAACAAGGATCTACTCCTGCCAGAATATTCAAGGACTTATAAATGATGAAATGACAGAGTTCATTCAACATAAAAAAAATAGCAACGAAAAGTACTGAGCTCAGCGATCTAGCATATCATATATATATCTACTCCTGCCAGAATATTCAATGACTTATAAATGATGAAATGACAGAGTTCATTCAACATAAAAAAAATAGCAACGAAAAGTACTGAACTCAGCGATCTAGCATATCATATATATATAGATCCCGGAAAAACTCGACCCAAGGTAGGTTATATGAACGGATTATACTGACAGAGCTCTACGACTTCAACGATCGCTACTGAGATCTGGTTTTTGGTATTAGATTCATGCTGACAAATTTTAAAACAAAACCTAGATCTCATCTCCGCGATTCAACACTATCACTGCAAATATCTCAATTTGAGATTAACTACTGAAATCGTGCTAACAAGATACAAATACAGAGATCTCTTCCCTTCAACATACTGACAGAACACGACGCTTTCATAAAAAAATACGGGCATAGCAAAGGTAACACACAATCTAGACCTGTGGACAAGGATCCACGCTGTAATACACATTCAAGACGAATTTGTGTTTTCATATAGATCCCGGAAAACTCGACCCAAGGCAGGTTATATGGACGGATTATACTGACAGAGCTCTACGACTTCAACGATCGCTACTGAGATCTGGTTTTTGGTATTAGATTCATGCAGACAAATTTTAAAATAAATACCTAGATCTCAGTAAGTTCTGTCAGGCATCAACATTTTCACAAGAGACCGACAGAATATCGAAACCCCATACAGAGTTCTCTGGTGTCCATTAATAAAAATGCTGTCAACAAACACCAAAATAAAACTGAATCATAAAAAGAAGTAAAGCTAATACTTATCTTTCCATTGGTCTACGGATCTAGGATGGCCGAGCATCATTCCGCCATCACCTCATTCTCCTATGCTTCGGAAGTAACGAGAGACCCCCTTTCTTTCCCCCCCTTCACAATCCTTTCCTCTCAGTAATTATAGCACCGCCATGCGCCGGGGTTGAGACTCCTCAATTTTAAGAAGATGACAAATGGCAAAATAAACAAAATTCACTATTCCCTCGTAGGGACAACTGTCGTCTCCTTAACAACAATCTGGCGTTTTAACAAGGAGTCCAACTAATAGAAAACTCTCACTTTAAGTAGACCACTTTCTTCCACTATCCGTTTAGATTGCGGTTGTTGAACTATACAATATAAGCCTCGTAATATATTTAAACTATAAGCTATAATCCGGTATTACTACCACTTTGGCGAATACGTTTGTGATATAATCAAATCTTCGTGTAATATTTAGGGTAATAGCATCTTTTCAAGTATAAATGGTTGGTAATTCCCCTAGGAATAATTCATATGTCAAGGACATATTCTTAGGTGTTTAACCCCTTTTCTCTCATAGTCTGGTTGGAGATAAAACAAATACTTAAGCATATTTAGGATAATTCTTATGTGTTTTTTGCCAAGATGAGTTTAATAATAACAAGTCCTTGGTTTCACTAAGGATTATCTAAGTGATAAATATCCTTACGTTATTGAGTAAGCATTTATGAGTTTATTACTAGCTTATATCGATTAATTATTTTGCTAGGACTTAAGGCAAAATCTAAGACCAAGTAGATGTCACTTTGTGTTTAAGTGTTACTAACAGTAAGATGAAATCCATCATCTACGTCTTAGATTTTATGGCTCCCTATCCAGTCCACCTCCCTCCTTTAGTGAATTTCGTTACTCATTGTTTAGTTGCTTCATTGTCTTCAATATCCTAGGTCGAAAATAACATTTTTAGGAAGTAAGATAACAATGCTTCCAAGGTCCACAGGTGGGGCCTTGGCCTTGAGCTCCTCACCTGGGCCACTTACAACATTATAATATATTTACAAAACAGTAGGACAATACGACGAAAATGGGGATATCACATCCTCCTCCCCTTAAGAGTAACACCGTCCTCGGTGTTCTTACATTTCAGTAGTTCGTCTTCCCTTCTTGAGTCACCTTTTTGCTTGCTATATTATTTTGAATTTCTTCGAACCTTCATTCTTTCCGTAATTCGTCATTGCTCATAACCTGCATTTTCGACTACAACATTGGAATTCGAATAAAATTATTCCGTAAAACCTATCATCACTTCTATAATTAACCTTAGAAGCATAAACAACAAGCCTCTTTATTGCAACATACCATTTGCAATTAGGGATTATATTTTAGTCTTTGTTTGTGCATTTTGTTATCATAAGCACACATAAGTCCAGCGGTCAGGAGATGTAGATTGTCATTTTACACCAAACACATCATTTACTTGATCCAGGAAAATTCTTGCCTAACACCCAAGTGCTCACACAGCAGAATTTTCTTTCATGTTTTGCCTAACACCTTAGTGCTCACGCAGCAAACATTTCATTCATGTTTTGCCTAACACCTTAGTGCTCACGCAGCAAACATTTCTTTCATGCATACTAAGCAGCGTCCTTCCTCCCACGTATACATTTTCTTATAGCTTGCCTAGGTCTTACAGCCAGCCGATTCTCCAAGAATCCTAGTGGCTGTTCAATCCCTGATTTTAGGGAGTATTTCAAATGCCATTCCGACACTCTTTACATAATTCCCCTCAAGCCTTCTCGCTTGAGTCCCGGAATTTATTTCGATAACCAATCATTTATTTATTCTTACAATTTTTTGTAAATTTACAATATGTCTTGTAATAACGGTAAGTAGTTTCACTTATTTGCTTATCATTCATGATATGTAGCACACATCCATCACCAAATCAGGTTTTGTGCCATACTGTAATCCATGCTATAATAAAAGGTAATCACTTACTCTGGAGTGATTGTGTTCTGCTCACCTTCACCAATGGACTTATAATCCACGTTCCTTTTTGTCTATCACATTGGTCGTAATTATGATAACACCCTGAAAATGTTAGTAACTAAACAACATAATCCAATGTTAATCCATGGTTATAAGTGTCTCGAAATATGACCAGTAAATAAGATGCATTTAAGTGAATCATCACTTACTCTTGAGTGGTTAACTCAGCTATTTATCCGCGGGAATAGTCACTTCCATTTTGATTTGTTATATTCGTAGCGAAAACCTGCAATGTTAGTTCATAACCACTATTCAACATTTACTCACCCAACATTTATAACTTGCGTCGAGGTCTTGTTGATAAGGCGACATATACCCGCATAATATATTACGCTCTTCCACAAGCTCAACCGAGTTTTTGACCATCTGTCATAATAACATAACCAAATATTGTCAGGAGGTTTTTCTTCTAGGTATAAAAATAAGAAAGTCATCTTTCATACTACAATCTCCGCATGTGGTTATCTAACATAAACATTATTTCCATACTAAGCATAACCAACTCAATTAATAGGACTACATAATGTCTTAAAATACATTCTTCCTTATTATGGGCATTACGATCACTTCACCTCAATCCTTTTCCTTCACTGTACTAAGTACCTGTTCTTCTTGCATATGCCAATATCATGTGAGTAACAATAAATCGTCTACATATCTACTTGTATATATATATTTTTCTAAGGATAATCACATACCTTTATGGGGGAGACTGTATGTCGCTTTATCGTATGGCCCTCATATGCCAAGGTGCACGTTTAACTTACATTAATACACATTAGTAATCCTCTCCATATCATATAATATATATATCAAAACAAAACAGATTATCGAGGTATCCTTGCATATAACATAAGTCTTAATCACATAAAAGTGTAATCCTTCTGTCAACCACTCCCAGTATCCCAACATTCTTAGTAAGGATCGCCGAGATAGAATATATATATAAACAAATAGAATCCTACAGTTTCATCACTTACAATGACTTTGAATATCTAGTGCGTATTCAATATTAACCATCTTATCTACCACATCATCTGTTTCGTACGTAAAATAAAGCATAGAAGTAAGAACACATAACTAACATTTGGAACCATCGCCTATAACATTCAATATAATGCACCAACAACTTCCATATCTTCTACTTATCAAGGGCTAAGATCAATATAGCTCCCTCAATAACATTTTGTCAATTCTTATATTCGTCTTTCGATCAATCCTCCACTGTAAAACGTCTATTATTCTAATTCTGAGATCGTTAATAAAAATGAAAATTTTCCTTCTACATAACAGATAGCCTACATAGAGAATTTCAGGGCTTACTCCCTTAGTACAATTTATGTATCTTCTAACATGATAACTATCCCTCCACCCTACAATCTCGTGCACATACTTAATACAATCATTTCAGCATAAGTGCGAGAAATCAATAACCAAGGAATTCATGACACCTTTATAGTCCTTCATATAATGACCTAATTGTACTTCACTCATTTCATAATTCACATACTATATCAACTTTTCTAAGTGCTTCAACCCTTTAACCAATACCTACATACTTTTATATGACCTAACCATTGTCCATTCAACCTTTATAATTCGATATATTTGCTATCCCGCCTTCTTTTGTACACTCACATTTCCAAGCCTTAAAACCTTTTTAATCACCATAATACACAATTAAAGCAATCAAGTACTTATGATGAATGTCTAGGACTTGACTCATATAAGTACTAAAACCTTACTCATGGCATCAATCGACCGGGTAGGAGTGTACGTCTTTCATAGGGTGAATGATTCTAATTATGCTTATATAGCCCTCATAAACTTATGAACATTCAAGGCTCCTATGTTACTATCGCTATGATCAATATACATGAAAATATTAACAAGATCACTAAGATAAAGATAGGAACATAGTCCAATTAATATAATCATTTTCAACGAATACTTTCTTGTCATTCAATGGAATTGCAAGAGGAGATATTCATCCTCTAGTATTTATCAATACAGGATCATTTATATACGAAATGAAACATATAAACTGCTCACTCATCGACAATGCTTTTCCTTTAGAATGCTTCAACAAGTGGAGCATACTTACTTGCGAAAAAGACATCTTGTCGATTACCTCCTGCTGATTCTTTAGAACATAAATCCTTTGTTTGCGTCTTACCGATGGAGTTCCCTTGACCAGCTTATATTATTTCTTCAACTGAGCCCAATTAAGCCCAACTGTTTGCAACCTGTGCTCTGATACCATATGTAACATCTCCATAAAATTGAGTTAGTAATCTTGGGGATTTTTTTTCTTTTTCAGAATTTTCATTTTAGCGAAGAGAGAGAAACCAAATAGCTATACAGCATGCATATACTTTTGTTTCGAGTTTACCTTAATTTCTTACAAATCTCCTTTCTATTATTTCCTAACTTCTCATAGTGTAACGATTAGTTCTTTTAAAGCTTAAGTAATAACCACTTAAAACATAAGACTTTATGAGATACATTATTAACATCTTCACTTAACGAACTCCTGGGATTCAATGTGACATACCCAACCTTTAGTCTTAGGATTTAGTAAATTTTCGAAAATTACTTTTCACGTTCCAAACAACTGCTGTTGATCTCTTATTCTTTCCATGCATACATTTAACCTGAACAAGATTATCATACGAGAAATCTTCATGACATTAATCCATGACCATTATAATTCAGCAGATACATCCTGACACAACAAAACACATGCACTAGAAGAAAACATAGAAGTAATTGACATAACATCTCCATTGAACAAAACAATAATGGCAAGACTGAACACACATAAGATCGAGACAACGATATAGGTGGTTCACCCCGACTGGGCTACGTCCACAAAGACAGGTCATATTTTCTTTCTATTATTCCAGTGGAGATTTAAATCCTGCAACACCATGATTGCAGATTTTTCTTTTCTCACTACCCTTCTCACGGGAGTATTACATCCTGCAACACCATGATTGCAGATTTTTCTTTTCTCACTACCCTTCTCACGGGAGTATTACAAAACTTCATCCTTAACATCTGAAGGATTTCCCGATATCTAAGATGACCGGTTATATAAAATCTAGACCACATATTGATTTTCGAAACTATTCCAAGGACTCTTTCTTACAACAAAATATATGGTATGCCCCATGGGCTCTTATCAACAAAATACTGTTTATAAAACATAAAACTTAAGTTTACTCTCCTATAAACTTTACTCCATATATAATGCTTTAAAATATACATCTTAAGTTTATTCTTCTATAAACTTTACTCCGTAACTATATTACTTATAAAACATACATCTTAAGTTCATTCTCCTATAAACTTTACTCCATATATAATGCTTTAAAACATACATCTTAAGTTTATTCTTCTATAAACTTTACTCCGTAATTATATTACTTATAAAACATACCTTTCAAGTTATTCTCCTATAAACTTTACTCCGAAACTAAAAGGTTAAGGAGGTAAAAGCAAAGAGGACAAATATGCTTTAAGACTATGTTTACTCACCCAAGTTCATCGTATATGCACTAACATTAAACATTGAAGTAACTTGAAAGTTAAAAATGAAAGAACCGTGCCCTTACTGACTGGAACCGCACATCCATCACACTAAAAAGAAAGTAGGCGTGCTTAGATCCCAATCTGAGTTTAAACTAGAAGATGTCAATAAGAAAATAAAGTCAAAATGTTAAGTCGAAGCTTCAACATGATGCCAAGCTCTCCCCTAAACTCGAATCGAGGTCGATCAACTTCTAACTACAGATCAAGCAGAGATCAATTGTAATAGTATTATTGGATGGCGATTACTTTGTATGAATATATATAAATATATAAGAGATCAGCAGGTAGAAAGCCAAGTTTGTGACAGCATCAATATAAAACAAAACCACATAACCTATAAAAACTCCAGGTCTCAACAAGGATCTACTCCTGCCAGAATATTCAAGGACTTATAAATGATGAAATGACAGAGTTCATTCAACATAAAAAAATAGCAACGAAAAGTACTGAGCTCAGCGATCTAGCATATCATATATATATCTACTCCTGCCAGAATATTCAATGACTTATAAATGATGAAATGACAGAGTTCATTCAACATAAAAAAATAGCAACGAAAAGTACTGAACTCAGCGATCTAGCATATCATATATATATAGATCCCGGAAAAACTCGACCCAAGGTAGGTTATATGAACGGATTATACTGACAGAGCTCTACGACTTCAACGATCGCTACTGAGATCTGGTTTTTGGTATTAGATTCATGCTGACAAATTTTAAAACAAAACCTAGATCTCATCTCCGCGATTCAACACTATCACTGCAAATATCTCAATTTGAGATTAACTACTGAAATCGTGCTAACAAGATACAAATACAGAGATCTCTTCCCTTCAACATACTGACAGAACACGACGCTTTCATAAAAAAATACGGGCATAGCAAAGGTAACACACAATCTAGACCTGTGGACAAGGATCCACGCTGTAATACACATTCAAGATGAATTTGTGTTTTCATATAGATCCCGGAAAACTCGACCCAAGGCAGGTTATATGGACGGATTATACTGACAGAGCTCTACGACTTCAACGATCGCTACTGAGATCTGGTTTTTGGTATTAGATTCATGCAGACAAATTTTAAAATAAATACCTAGATCTCAGTAAGTTCTGTCAGGCATCAACATTTTCACAAGAGACCGACAGAATATCGAAACCCCATACAGAGTTCTCTGGTGTCCATTAATAAAAATGCTGTCAACAAACACCAAAATAAAACTGAATCATAAAAAGAAGTAAAGCTAATACTTATCTTTCCATTGGTCTACGGATCTAGGATGGCCGAGCATCATTCCGCCATCACCTCATTCTCCTATGCTTCGGAAGTAACGAGAGACCCCCTTTCTTTCCCCCCCTTCACAATCCTTTCCTCTCAGTAATTATAGCACCGCCATGCGCCGGGGTTGAGACTCCTCAATTTTAAGAAGATGACAAATGGCAAAATAAACAAAATTCACTATTCCCTCGTAGGGACAACTGTCGTCTCCTTAACAACAATCTGGCGTTTTAACAAGGAGTCCAACTAATAGAAAACTCTCACTTTAAGTAGACCACTTTCTTCCACTATCCGTTTAGATTGCGGTTGTTGAACTATACAATATAAGCCTCGTAATATATTTAAACTATAAGCTATAATCCGGTATTACTACCACTTTGGCGAATACGTTTGTGATATAATCAAATCTTCGTGTAATATTTAGGGTAATAGCATCTTTTCAAGTATAAATGGTTGGGAATTTCCCTAGGAATAATTCATATGTCAAGGACATATTCTTAGGTGTTTAACCCCTTTTCTCTCATAGTCTGGTTGGAGATAAAACAAATACTTAAGCATATTTAGGATAATTCTTATGTGTTTTTTGCCAAGATGAGTTTAATAATAACAAGTCCTTGGTTTCACTAAGGATTATCTAAGTGATAAATATCCTTACGTTATTGAGTAAGCATTTATGAGTTTATTACTAGCTTATATCGATTAATTATTTTGCTAGGACTTAAGGCAAAATCTAAGACCAAGTAGATGTCACTTTGTGTTTAAGTGTTACTAACAGTAAGATGAAATCCATCATCTACGTCTTAGATTTTATGGCTCCCTATCCAGTCCACCTCCCTCCTTTAGTGAATTTCGTTACTCATTGTTTAGTTGCTTCATTGTCTTCAATATCCTAGGTCGAAAATAACATTTTTAGGAAGTAAGATAACAATGCTTCCAAGGTCCACAGGTGGGGCCTTGGCCTTGAGCTCCTCACCTGGGCCACTTACAACATTATAATATATTTACAAAACAGTAGGACAATACGACGAAAATGGGGATATCACAGGGGAGGGATTTACAATTTCAGATATTAAAATCTAAATAATTTAGAAAAAAAATACAAATCCCAAAAATATATTAGAAAGTATGATCATTTTCAGATAAAGGGATATATTTAATTCAAAATCAAAGTATTAAGAAGCTCCTACTCATTGTGCAGTTTTTTTATATGATGCCTTTCTTTGTAAACTTACTTTTCACATCATGTAAAATACATAAATTGTATATTTTTTTTTCTAATTGATGTGATATTGTAATGCCCCTAGAATAACTGTGGACCTTAAGGGAACCTGTCGAGTGACCCGGCTGAACAACTTCGATATAATGGTCTCTTGAGCCTTGTTATGTCTTAAATGATTGAGGAAAACCTGAAGATGGGAATGACGACAATAATTGATAAATGAATTAAATAATTAAATTATATGTGTGGAGTGGTATAATTGATTGGTTAGTTCTTGCTTAATGATTAGCCTGGATTGATCAAGTCAAAGTGCAGTAGGACAGTTACAGTCCTAGCTCTGCAACTTGGGAGGACGCAACTGAGATGCGTCATAGCATTCCATTTTTATTCTGAACTTCGGGACGAAGTTCTAAATAAGTAGGGGTGTAAGTAGTGCTGCTAGACTACTATAGACATTGAAGGGACCTACTGAGTCACCTGACTGTTTGAAACATTAATAAAATAACCCTATGATTTTATTTTGAGTATATTTATGATTACGATTGATTGATATATGTGCATTTGGGTAGTTATTGTGAATGGACAATTTCATGTTGTTTAACGATTAACTTTGATATGAAAACTGTACATATGAATGATGCTTAACGACTAGCTGTGTAATTGATTATGTGATTAGACGAAAGAGTAATGATTAAGTAAATTATAGATGCTTAATGAAGCAACAGATTTATAAACCAAATTGTGATTATTGAGGACAGTGCTACTAATTTACATTTGTGAGAAATGTGTGTAGCGACAGGTGAAACGGTTCACCAACGGACACACAAAGGAATATGAAGGGTCGTAGAGTACGAGTAAATCACACACAGGGAGAGCGACGACGATATCAACTTCCGACGAAATACCACGCTTGAGCAGATAAGCACTGATCCGCTTGCTCAAGAGGAAAGCGTGAGGGCGTACGAGGTGGGCCACGACGGAGCTAGTCACGTACGAGTTGGGGGGCGCGTAGTGAGAATGGACTCACTCCTCAACGCCATTAGTCCCTAATAGCGTGTAGACGGAGGATGGAAGGTAACGGCTCCTGAAATCCCTACATGAAGTTCCCGCAAGTCAAAATGAAAGGATGATGGCAGAAGGGCCCGACGGTGCGGTACCTTGCCAAGAATGGGAAGAGTGGATGCAAGGACCCAACGATGTGGTGCCTTGCTGAGAAATGGAAACTACGGATGACTGGACCCGACGGAGTGGTGCCATGTCAGGGAAATTAAATTAAGGAACAAGGAGACCCAATGCCGCGGCACCAGGTCCCTAGTAAAAGTTGATTGCTAAACTTAACTGCGTTGAAACGTATAATTTTGCACCTAGAACTTTACTTAGAAATGCATTTGCACATAAATAATTACTTTGGCATTTAAATAATATTAAGTGTTATTTAGGAATTGCACATGAAAGGATATACCTGATTGCTTAAAAATATTATAAATATTTATTTAGGAGCAAAATGGAATCCTAGGCATGGACACCTAGTCAACTCCACCTACACCACAAATCTAGGAGTTAAGTGAAATATCTAGGGGACAAACATGAGCAAACTTAGGGATGTTGGTGCATCTCCTAGATAAATTGACACTTGGATGGGTGAGTTGTTTTTCATTAAAGAATTAATTAAATAATTATTTATGCATGAAGCGACATGTGTCACAGGGGATTTTCCTTTAAAATGAAGACTTTGGGGATGGGTAAAGGACCCAGACCCTGGATGACTATCGTAATATTGAGTTACCTCATGAGTTGCTGCTATTGAGGGTTTGGCTGGAAATCTTGGTGGGGGGGAAACCCAAGCTGAGTTTCTTGAGAATTGTGTGTGAACTTTACGACCCAAAGCTCGAGGGAGGCCATGCGACTGAAAGCATGAGCCTATGGTTGGGTGGCGAAGCTAACGGTTGCTTCGCCAATGGTTAAACAAGCTTTGCTGGAGGGATCCTACGGAAGACGCAGACGACAATGGACCAGCTAGATTGGGTTGACAGGTTAAGGTTTTGCTTATTTTTGTTAAGTTATTCACTCTTTTATTTTATTTTTCCAATAACTATAATGGTTAATTTGTTTGTATGAAGTTATTAAAGTTTCAGGTTCAGTTCAAGGGGACCCTAAAGGAAGGGTTCTACATTTGGTATCAGAGTCGGTCGAGCCTTGAGGGCACCGGACTCATATTAATCAGGAGATTGGTGGGGATCGATGGCAACGACTGAATCAATAAATTTCAGCGGCAACTGGATCAAACGTCGGAAAAGGTTACATTTCTTTAAATTACTGTTATATTGTATGATGATCACAAAATATGATTATTGTTAGTTAACTATGCATATTATATGTACTGGGTAAGGAAAATTCTGAGCTTTGTTTTGGATCATTGTCTAGTTAATTATAGAGATACCCTGTTTAGATCAAATTTATTTATTGTAATGAAAGTTCATATTTTACTGAACAAGGAGATTTTAAATAGTTTACAATGTGATCTAGTATTGATTTCCCTTTTGTTTTAAATCGGTCTGCAATTCTTTTTAAAATTCTCTGTTCTGTCGGTTTTGGGGAAATTGAATGTAACATGATCTATTGTTTGCTAAATAAACACTACGTTTGGCTTACAGAGTATATTTTATTTTCTTCAGAACAGATTGATTTGAATTTCTAAATCTCAGCATAGAGCAGATCTATATCGAATTGTTTTCCTGTAGGGGTATGGGCTATTGATTTTCCGATCCTACTTAGTCTAGATCTGCGTCTGACAGCATATGATTGGTTCCCTATTTTTTTTGGGGGGGGGGGGCATTGTCGATTGAATTCTGTTCTTGGTAAAGTCTGATAGTTCAACCCTGGATTTCGGGTTGTTTATTTGTCTGGAGAATTACCGAAGCTAATATTCTGTTCAAATTCGAAGCTCTGCTTTTCCATGTTCTTTAGATTGGAAGAATGATCTCTGTGTAGGATCATGAAAACCCTGTCATTTTCCTAACCGTGGTTTTTATGGACCCGATTTAGCCTATGGTTTTTTTAAACCGTATATGTTTTTGGCTGCGACTATAAGGATCAGACTGATCTGTATTTAGATATGTATTGATATTTAAATTCATTTTAAAGATTGTTTGCATTCTGATTGACATTTCCAGATCTCCATCGGAAATCGATTTGGTTTATATGAAAGGAGTTATTCAAATTTCGTTTGAATCCTATTAGCATTCCAGACTTGTGTATATAGCAATCGATTGAGATTTAAATTCATTTTAAAGATTGTTTGCATGCTGAAGCCAGATAGGGGTTGTAATTGATTTAAAACATTGTTTAAATTCCATTGACGTTCCAAGACTCCTTATCAAAAATCGAATGATATAGAATTGTTAAACCTCATCCCTAGGTCATCGAAGATCTATATAAATTATTAAATTCTGAGATCGAATTCTATTTCGATTGTAATCTTTCTTTTAAAGTCTGTTGAATCCCAATTTCCAGTGGTGTTTTTCCAAATCTCATATTTCGATTGTAATCTTCCTTTTAAATTATGTATGGATCCAAGTCCAGTGGCGTTTTCCAGGTTTGATAAATCAAATTGTGAAGGACCTTCAAATCCCCGTGGACCATTCTCATCAGCATTTCCAAAACTGTGGAACGAATTTCTCAGTGCATTTATTGAATATGGAATGACATTCAAGCTAGAAATTGTAATGAGGCTTTTAAATCTCTGTGATTTTTTTTTCGATTTGGAAAGGCATTTCACTGATTGGGTGTTTTCCCAGAAGTGGCATATTGCCTATTTATTTTAACTTCTGTGTTCTTTTTTCGAAGGATTCTCTGTATATTCCCATAAATGTCAAGTTTATCTTCTATTTGAGATAGTTCCTCCTTCCTTGAGTACTTAGACTCAGAAGATCAAGAATCGGTTGTAGAAAAACCTGCTTTTATTGTTAAAAACTCTTAAACTATCATGTGAGCATTTCCAGATCCCCAATTATATTTAAATATCCGTGTTATATCTTACGAATTGGAAGGGCACTTAGATTCATAAACAAATGATGGTATTTACTCTTTTTAGATCTGTGTTTTTCATTAGCATACCAAAAATTGTATAATCAGCAGGCAAACCAAGTTAAGTTTATTTTAAATCTTGTGGCATTCCTAGAATGCACTTTCCATATTTCCTAATTTGATTGTGATCTTTCTCTTAAAAAGTCTGTATGGATCCAATTCCGGTGGCATTTTCTGAATAGTAATGTGAATCGTGACTCTACCCTTTTATCTCGGCGTTGTTTCAAAAAAAATAAAATGTTAGCGTTTCGAGTCGGGATCTCTGTGGAATTTTGTTGAACCATTAATGAAGATTCCAGAAACTCTGTCACATGAAGGGAAGCCTGGTCTTGAAGTCCCTGTGTTTACTTCAAAAATTAATTAAGACTCTGCCCTGCCCAATTTCCGATCTCTGTACGGACTTTTTCGTGGGCATTTCCAAACAATGTGACAGATTGTAGTTCTGTCTGTGTGTGTATTTGATGGGTCAATCATCTCCAAAAGTGTGATGATGATCATAGCTGACCATTAAAGATCTTGAGGTGTCTATTTTGGTTGACGTTCCAGTATGGGGAATGGAATTGCCACTCTGCTCTATTAATGTCTCTATTTTCCTAAATTGCATCTATACTAGCCTGTAACTGGAACCTTGTTTTCCCTAAAACCTTGTTTTCCAAAATGTTTTTGATCCTCGAAAACCTGTGTATCCATTTGATGGTCGATGGATCTAATTCTAAAGATTCTTGGGGTTGCCTGAATTGCTTTTATGATTTAAAATTCAGATTTTAGAACTCTATATGTGTCCTTAGTGGAATGGCGCATTCCAGGTTGTAATATAATTAGAGTCTTATTATTAAAAGATTTTATGACTTTACTTCTGAAGTGAAAAGACTGTTGCTACTACTACTTAATCGTGAATGTGTATCTATGTGCCCAAACTGTATTAGAAATTGTAGAGGAAAGATTGAGAGTACCATCAAACCCTGTATTACATTGGTATATCTAGAATTCCTTAAAAGAATGGTAAATGACCTTGAAAATCCGTGTGGATCCATTGATTGGGCGTTTCCAGAATTTCTTCATGAAGACTGATTCAATTCAAAATCTCTGTGGTCCAGAGTATAAAGGCGTGTTTACGACTGTTTGTGAAAATAATTATCATGTCTTTCCCCTTCTATCATTTCGGTGTGGTAATATCTTCTTGTCTGCAATATTTGTATTGTAACATGAAAAAGGGATTATAGCGTTAATCATGTCGGGTAAATAATTTCTTGTATGCAAAGTTGTATTGTTAAAAGGGAAAGGATTACAGGATTGGATTTATCTATGTATGGATCACAACTTATACTCTGTTCTTCTTTATTTTCAAATTTCTATCTGCCTTACCTTGGACCACACCGGTGTGTATGGGGTTTCTGCTGAGATCATAGCATTGATCTCATCTAAATTGAACCCGGAATCGCTGATCTCTATCTCCTGTCATCCCAAATTATGTTGATCTCTGAATTTATAGCGTGGAATCCATTTGTTTAACCACTCGGATCAGGACTTCTACTGCAGCGAATAAGTCTCGACCAAGTGAGATCATCGGAGACTGAGTAATTTCAGCGACATATATTATCATATGTAGAGATCTGTCAGCTAACAGAGCGTCATAGCTAGGTACATCTCGTGTAAAATTTTATTAACATGTATGGTGGCGTGGCGGATTTAAGTCTTATGAATTTTAAATTGTTTATTAGCTAAATCTTACTTGATGAATTTGTTATTACTTAGTGGTCCTTAAGATACACACACAACGCTATATATTAAAAACCTTTGCTAGATAAGGAATTATATATGGATATTATAGCTTATGTAATTGTGAGTTAAATGAATTATCATCCTATGGATAGTATACTTGGCTTGTCTTTTATGAATATTATATCATCCACGTCTCATGGATAGTTATGTTTGACTTGTCTTTTATAGATATTGATATCACATTTTAAATAATGGCGTGTTTAAGGAATTCACATTTTAGAAATAAGTTACACTTGATTTGTCTTTAGAATTAGTAAATATTGTATTTATATAATTGTGCGTTGAATGAACATGTTCATAGCTATTGCACGATGGTAAAGAATCGTTATATAATTATGAAATACTATTAGGAATAGGCAGGTTTTAGATGGTTAAACTTGTTGAGACTTAGGTTATTTGTAACGGTTAGGTCATTGTGTTGGGAAATTAAAAAGAGTACAACTCAAGAAGGAATGCTTAAGTAAGAATTAAAGTTTGTATAGGGTGCATTGAATATATAATTTTTTAAATGAATTTATATAAAGTCTCTTGGAAAGGAATGAGTATATATACATATCTCTTAATGAGCTAGATTTTGTAAATTGAAATAGAATCAGTTTATCTTGAGATAAAATTTGTAATTAATGTAATAGGGATTAACTTTATTGTAATAAGATATTGATTTGGATAAAGTTGTATATAATCTTAAGTATATCATAATTTTGTTAAACAAAAAGATGGTTAAAGTACATAGCATATAGATATTTAGTTATATGATGATACATGGAGAGGATAGAATTTGGATTATAACTATATATGAGTTAACCAAAAGATAATGATGATAGAGCATACACTACATATTTATATGTTAATATATATATGAGATGAAAATAGTCTATATGTATCTATATGTTAGTCAAAAGATATTTAGTGAAAAAAAAAAAAAAAACAATTATATTTTCCATGTTTAGGAAGAGATGTACTAGGAAATTTTATTTGAAACCATAGAATACTAGGACATAATTGATAAAATTTATATCTTGTGTTATATTGAAAAATATTTATATGTAATTAGTTATGTAAAAAAAAAATAGCACTCCATGAACGACGGATTTTACTTCTTCGCCTTTGGAAAGGATACTTCGAGCTCCTCGAACAGGTTAGAATTATTCTCCTCTAAATTTGCTAGTATGTAAGTTTGAATGGTATTCAGGGTTCATATACTTTGATGAGGGGTCTTTCATCAAGAATTTTATCTATTGGTTGTAAATGTTTATTCTCTGAAATCAAGGCGATGGCTTTGCAGGTATGCACTACTAGTTTGTAATCATGCCTTGGATTGTGAATAGAGAGAAGTTAAACTTACTTGAATTATACAACCTTAATTATAATCGAGTTAGGAAGAGAAGAAAACCTTACATGACTTTGTTTATAAAAATTTGAGATTATACTTTTAGCTATACTAAGTAAATGGCACTCCAGTATTTAATTATACTTTGGATTATGAAAAGAGAGAGGTTGCATGTAAGATTAGTTTAGAAATGGATAAGGTATGTATTGAAGAACATAATTCGGAATGGTCAATTCTTATTTAAAAACTTAGATATTGTTTAAAATATATGATAGTTATATGTAACCATAGAAAATGAAGAAATTGGGATTGAATATTTTATTCCTTATGTGGAAATGTGTTAGTGCTTAAAAGAGTTACATAAATGATATATTTATAGTTTTGCTGAATGAAAGGAATTTGTTATGGACGATTTCAAATTCGGTTGCAATTAATGAGCCAATAGAGGACTGTTGTGGGGATTGCTACAGTATGAAAGGTATGATTTAGTTATATTGTCAATTATGAGATATATACTTATACGATGCTAGAAAGGAGGAAATGAAATTTTATTATCAATTGTGGTGGAGTGAATAGATCTGGGTATATAGTTTTATTTATTAACATTCATGTACTGCATTCGATAGAACTAGATCTGTGGCCTCTATATCTTCTTCTGAAAAATCATACTGGAAGTTCTAAAATTAATTATACTTATATTTTCAAATTCTGTGGAAGTATTTTTGGGGAACCCGAAATCGGAAAACTAATGATTAGAATCA
Organism: Larix kaempferi; assembly: GCA_027924585.1. Taxonomy (NCBI): domain Eukaryota; kingdom Viridiplantae; phylum Streptophyta; class Pinopsida; order Pinales; family Pinaceae; genus Larix; species Larix kaempferi. The sequence goes on from BSBM01000211.1 coordinate 4,050,426, forward strand.
CTTGTGCGTGTGGCCATGATTGCTAGAGAAAAATAGAACGGAATGGAAATAAGATGATAATAGTAAATTAAGGTAAAGCCTAGCATTGAAATTAAGAGAACAAAAATTAACTTCGGGACGAAGTTCTATTTATGAGGGGGTGTATGTAATGCCCCTAGAATAACTGTGGACCTTAAGGGAACCTGTCGAGTGACTCGGCTGAACAACTTCGATATAATGGTCTCTTGAGCCTTGTTATGTCTTAAATGATTGAGGAAAACCTGAAGATGGGAATGACGACAATAATTGATAAATGAATTAAAGAATTAAATTATATGTGTGGAGTGGTATAATTGATTGGTTAGTTCTTGCTTAATGATTAGCCTGGATTGATCAAGTCAAAGTGCAGTAGGACAGTTACAGTCCTAGCTCTGCAACTTGGGAGGACGCAACTGAGATGTGTCATAGCATTCCATTTTTATTCTGAACTTTGGGACGAAGTTCTAAATAAGTAGGGGTGTAAGTAGTGCTGCTAGACTACTATAGACATTGAAGGGACCTACTGAGTCACCTGACTGTTTGAAACATTAATAAAATAACCCTATGATTTTATTTTGAGTATATTTATGATTACGATTGATTGATATATGTGCATTTGGGTAGTTATTGTGAATGGACAATTTCATGTTGTTTAACGATTAACTTTGATATGAAAACTGTACATATGAATGATGCTTAACGACTAGCTGTGTAATTGATTATGTGATTAGATGAAAGAGTAATGATTAAGTAAATTATAGATGCTTAATGAAGCAACAGATTTATAAACCAAATTGTGATTATTGAGGACAGTGCTACTAATTTACATTTGTGAGAAATGTGTGTAGCGACAGGTGAAACGGTTCACCAACGGACACACAAAGGAATATGAAGGGTCGTAGAGTACGAGTAAATCACACACAGGGAGAGCGACGACGATGTCGACTTCCGACGAAATACCACGCTTGAGCAGATAAGCACTGATCCGCTTGCTCAAGAGGAAAGCGTGAGGGCGTACTGTCAAGCACTCTACTTGCAGATATTTAAATATCAACACACAGAGCGTATGAAATTTATTGTCAACCCGAGAAAGTCTTTTTATTTCAAAGGACAAGTGCATAATATATGCTTAAACACAAAACCATTAGAAGTGAATATTTTATCTTCTATCATCCATGTTCACCCCAAGAATCTATGCAATCCCAATTGCCTTCTAACTGCTATACTACAATTCTTTTCTATTATGCATCAAGCAGAAGTAAGATCAGATCTAATCAACAATTGCAGGAAGGAAGTCTCAATTGCATTCTAAAATAATCAACTGTCTAATTTAATCAGCTGGGAATCATAAATCATGACCTGAACATTACTCTAGAATTTGATAAAAGAGATTAAAGCAACTGTTCTAAGAAACTGGATTGCAAAATATAAATCAATCAACACATAACAGGAAAGCTAATTTGTAAGAGCTCCTGGGATTACGTCTCAGCTGTAGGATGAACACAGCAGTGTGAACAGAAATTGAAATATGTAAAACAAACCTGACTCAGTCGACTGTTATTCGATACCATTCACCAATCTCACAAAAATATAATCAATTACTGAGAAATCCACACAATGAGTATTGCTGCTGCGTATAGAAGAAAGAACAAAGCATCACACAACGAGAAAGATGAAATCCTAAATTAACGCAGCAATCTCTGTGGAAGACGGGCCCAGTCTTCACACAGAGACGCTGGTTGAACAACACTCTTCTTTAACTCAGAAGTAACTCCTTATATTAACAGAAGAATGAGTACACAGTTTTGGCTTGGCTGCTAATACAAGGTAAATTAATTGTTTGCTGTTCAACCCCTCAGTCGAGGCAATTCCCCATATTTATACATACAATTTGCAACATCTAAACCTATAATTGGGCAGCCATGAAGATCTCTGATCTTCAGGCACCCTAAATAATCTAGCTGTTACAATGCGTGGCAGAACTAAAATATCCAAATATGAGAGAAGTATTAATTGTCCCAAGAGTGACGGTCCTTCCAGCTCACAGCTGGATTTGAGCAGCGACATACTTAAGATAGTTCTTCTGTTACAGCTGCCCTGCCACGACTGTGCCTTGATTGACGATTTAAGCCCCAAGGAACCTTCCACAAGCGATGAACGTTCCTTCATGACTTGTTCAGCTCCGATCTTCCTGTAGTCTATTGTCTTACTACCTTCATAAATCGCATCATGTTAGCACATATTAAGAGATGCACAGCTTTAATCATCACAATCATAAGTATTAACACAATAAAACAATAATCGGCCATACCTTGGTAATTTGGGGAATAGATAAGGACAATAAGTTGAATTGCCAAGGTAATTGGTGTAAGACAAGGGAAGGGACGATGATAAATGATGGTAAAAAAGGGCCAATTCTGGGCTCAACATCTCCCCCCAACTATCCTGTTGCATGTCCTCATGCAACAACCTGCATCTGAATATTGCACTGAACTTTGTCCAGGAGAGAGGAAAGAATGTAGATAAATCAGGCATCCCCTCTATCTTTTTTTTGAAAAGCTTCTGTGAGCAACCCGACATCTTCCAACTTCACTGTTCCCCTTCCACTGCTGCTTGCTGATATCTGAGAATACACTTGATGTGGTGGGGACCTTTCTGCAGTTCTCTTATGCTATGCCTGGGGAAGTTGACAGGACACACTCAATCTGAATCCAACTCAATGACACCTGTAGGAGGTGGAAGCACTGGTTCTTGTGGGATAGTGTCTTCCAGCGCATCTAATGTTAACAGGAGAGTTGATGGTTCTTGTGTAACAGCAACATCCTTTAACCCATCCTCAGCAGCTACCTTCATTGCTTTTGGAGACACTGGTTCTTGTGTAACAGTGTCTTGTTTGTCATTCTGCTGCTGAGACTGAATATCCTTTTCAATTTGCAGATCCTCCTCCAGGATTTCAGTGTCACCTGAGCATGGTGTCTGTACCTGTTCATTGTCACTCCACTGTGTGTCAGGGATGATATCCACTCCCAGGTTATCTCCCGGCTGCAATTCAGGAGTTTTTGTCGCAGCCTCCAAAGATGTTGGTTCTTGTGTAACAACATCCTGGCTAACCTCTTCATCCTTCCTTTGCTGCAGCTCCTCTTCTATGAGTTCTGTATCATGAGAGCTTTCTGGGGTCACCACCCAGAGTTCATCGTTAAATGCCAGAATATCCTCTGTCCCAGCTTCTTCTCCTGTCTGCTCAGTTGGTTGGACGGTCAAATTTAGGGTTGCTGGTTCTTGTGTTACAGCATCCTGTTCCAACTTATCACTGTCCTGCCCTTCCGTTTCTTCTTCTAAAATTATTGTGTCCTGGGAACGTTCTGGGGTTACAGCACAAAATTCTTCACTATCCTCTAGGGTATCCTTTGGCTCCATGATCTCTGTATCAAGGGAACATTCTGGAGTCTCACCATATTCTTTTATAAGCTCCAGAGCATCCTTCATTTCCCGTTCTTCTCCCATCTGTTCTATGATTTCTATGTTGTGGGAGCATTTTGGGATTGCCATACATTCCTCATAAATTTCCAGGGCATCCTTCATTTCCCGTTCTTCTCCCATCTGTTCTATGATTTCTATGTTGTGGGAGCATTTTGGGATTGCCATACATTCCTCATAAATTTCCAGGGCATCCTCCACTCCCTGTTCTTCTCCCATCTGTTCTATGACTTTTGCATCATGGGAAGTGGCAGCTGTAGCCAGGATGTTTAAAGGTGCTGGTTCTTGTGTAACAGTACCTTCTTTCTCCACTGCTTTCCCTTCTGTGGCTACAGGCTGTTGTGCTGAATAGGTGCTAAGTAAAATTTTATGGCCTGCTTCCTCAAAGATCTCCCCACAGGTGGGGCAGAGTATTCGCTCATCCTTTTCTCCAGCTCCAGCAGAAGCTGATTCGTCCACTTGGTCTGCAGCCTCTATTAATGTATACATCTTTCTTCCACCCTGCTTTCTGCAGATTTCCTTCCATGTTTCCAGCTCCTTTCTAAGTGCTTGAAGGTCCTCTTTCAGCATTGCATTCTCATACAAGAGTCCCTCAACTCCAGGCTCTTCCTCCACTGGCCTTTGTGGAGCATCCCTCGGTTTTGGTGTAAGGATTGGAGGTTCAACCTGTGTCTCTAAGGTTGCCCATTTTGTTCTAGCTGCCTCTGCTGCTATGATTGACCGAGTTCGTTTCCTTCTGACTGGTGCCACTAAATCAAACTCATTGGTGGCCCTCTTCCTTTTCTGTGGCGTTTTCTTTTGTGACATTCCTTTTTGTAGTGTTTCTTCTCGTGGAGCTGGAACATAGGGAGGCAAAACTGAAGTTAAAGGAATATTTCCCTGCCCCCCATGCTGTTCTTCTTCAATCACAGCTCCTCCTCCTACCCACTCCGGTGAAGACTCGATTGTGACCAGCTCAATATCTTCTTCCATTGCTCTGGCTCCGTCATCTTCAGGTTCCATTGTCGCAGCTTTTGATGCTGCTCCAATTTCACCTTCTGCTGTCGGAGCTGCCCTGTTATCTAGGTTTTCCGCGAGGGTTTCATCTACATTGTTGCCTGACAGCTCTGTTTGAGCTTCCCCTCGCTCTCCTTCAAATGCAGTGTCATCCCCCACTGGTTCTGCTTGTGCTGGGGATTCATATACTTCAAATGGCTCTGCCTGTGCCCCTGTTTGTTCTTCCTCTATGGTTTTATCCACCCCGGATGGTCCTGCCTGTGCCCCCTGTTGTTCTTCTTCCGTTTCATCCCTCCCGGATGGTCCTGCCTGTGCCCCCTGTTGTTCTTCTTCCGTTTCATCCCTCCCCCCAACTTCACTGGAGGAACTCCGGTCCTCCTGTTGTGGCGGAACCGGTATTTGCTGTAATGGAATGACCCTCAAGGGAACAGGTTGCTGTGGTCGGGTAATGAATTGCTCCCATGTTATATTATGTTGGGCCAGGGTTCTTATAATAATTAACTTAATAAGGCCATGGTGAGTAAGGGAGGATAATGGGTGTTTTGCAGATTGAACAAATGTTGCCATATGGCGCAAATCATGCAATAGATAAAATGGAATATTTAACAAAATGCCATGACGGAGATGAGAAAGCAAAGGAAGTTCAGAGTTGTACACAGTTTGGTATCTACCTTCACAAGTTATGTATTTCTTGAGGAAGATAGAAACCTGGTCCCATGGCTGCGGCAGTGACTTCAATGCAATCCCTCGCCTGGATGCTTCAACTTGCTCCCCTGGAAGTAAAAATTCTTCCCGTGCAACCGTTGCAGGGACTCGACGGTTAAACCAAGGTTTTCCCACCAACGGGATAGCTGTAACCTCGGATATAATGACCTCCGAAACATCTATACACAGCCCCCACACCGTGGAGTGTGTTTTAGTAAGATTCAATGCGAATTGCAGGGCTGCGTCCCGATCAAATCCATCCAGTCGTTCAAAGAACTCGACCCAGCCAGCGGCTTGAAAAATGGCCAGAACCTGCAAATTCCGTCTAAGTTCCCGGGTATTGAAAGGTTCATGGCGAACTGGAATGCCCATGGTCCTGGCTGCAAGATGAAACTGCTGTTCGACAGAGTACAGGATCCCAGAATGGAAGTTGCAGCACAGAGAACGCACGAATCATTGAGCGGAGACGTTGAGCGAATGAACTAATTCGGAAAGTTAAGCGCAGAGAAGAGTTTAAAATTTTCATGCCGAATTGGGGAAGGTGGCAGTTAATATTATTACGTCGTACGAGGGAAAGGTTTAATCAGATATAAATGGTGGTGCGAGTGAAGGTACGGCCAATCTCGTTTAAATGATATCAATACTTAATCACGTGATAAATGAAAGCCATACCTCATAAAACTGTACGTCGAAAGGCTGTGGAAACTGGTGGAGCATGGAATTGGTGACGTCACGGAGCCGAACGCGTGCACAGTCAGACGTGGGATCATGATGACTCGGATAAGGCACTGATTTCCTTCGCCGGTAAAACACAAGGCGTCGCATCCTCCGGGTTAAAATGATGAGTTCACCGGCAGGACTGGGATGAATCAGCATCATAATTAGCAGGTTGAACAATCCTTCTGTTAACACGGGAGTTACCACTGCAAGTTGCCAAAGAAATGATCACACGGCCGATGAAAAAGCTTGTTGCAGCTGGCAGGAAAGATTTTACGGCTATGGGAAATATGTCGCAGCCGCTGGAAAGAAATGGCAGCTATGTCGAAATGATGTGGAAGTGACTTGGTCAATGAGGTGGCAGCCGCCGAGAAATAAGGTGGCAGCCGGGAAATGATGTGGCGGCTGCGGGAAAAAGATGTTGCAGCCGCTGAAGTTACAGCCGCCGAAATTGCAGCTGCCGGAATTGCAGCTGCCGGAGTTGCAGCTGTCGGAAAAGATTTGACGGCGGGCGGAGAAAAAAAAAAAAAACATTACGGCTACCGGGAAGTGAAATGGCCGTGACTGGTAAATGGAGTGGCAGCTGCGGAAAATGAGATGGCAGCCGTGGGAGATGAGGTGGCCATAGCTGGTGAATGAGGTGGCAACCATGGGGACGATGAGGTGGCAGCCGCGGAAACTGGAGTTGCAGCCGCCGATGTTGCAGCCGCAAATGTCGCAGCCGCCGATGTTGCAGCCGCAAATGTTGCAGCCACCGATGTTGCAGCCGCAAAAGATTGACGGCTGACGGAAAGGGCATTATGGCTACCGGGAAATGGAGAATATGGTTGCCGAAAAAAAGGATATACGGCTGCCGGAAAATATGTTGCAGCCGCCGGAAAATATGTTGCAGCTGCCGGAAAATATGTTGCAGCTGCCGAAATTTTTTATTTTTATTTTTATTTTTTTTTATTTTTTTTTATTTTTTAACACAAGGACAGCACAGAGAGATTTTCATTATGGGCCCCAAACTGATCGTTCTCCTGGCGCTTCCCTGAATTTTTTTTTTTAAAAGACAACAGCAAGCAAAGAGATCAAATGCAAAGAGAAAGAAAACGACAACTATACGCTACAGCAAGAAATTATTTATGTACAGCAAATATAATTTTCATTTTAAGATTTGGCAAAGGTAGAAAAATGTTCCTGCTCTGGTGCCAATTGGTAGTTTGGATCAGCAGCAATCTGTGAAATGAATGCATCTTTCGAAATGGGCTTCCGATACAATCGCAGTCTGTGGCCATTAGCAAGTAATGGTATACGGTTTTCATCAATGGTGACCAGGCGAACAGTGCCGTTGTCAAATACCCTGTCAACCAAATATGGACCCAACCATCTTGTGCGTAATTTCCCTTTGAAATCTTTCTTGAATCTGGAGTCGTATAATAGTGCCCAGTCTCCTTCATGGAAGATTTTCTTTTTGATGAATCGGTCATGCCAATTAGATCTTTGTTGCTGAAGCAGCACAGTCTGGTCTACCGCAGCTAACCGTTTCTCATCCAATTCATTCAATTGATTCAATCTTCTTTTCTGGGCTTCTGTTACATCCAGGTTCATTTCAATGGCTGTTTTCAGGGTCTTGATCTCAAATTCAATTGGAAAGATGGCACTCTTACCATACACCAGATCATAGGGAGAAAAGCCCGTGGTGTTGTGCCAAGTCGTGCGATATGCCCACAGTGCTTCTGGAAGTCTGTCAGCCCAATCCCTTCGATGGCTTTTAACTGTTTTAGTAAGGATTGCTTCGATAACTTTATTAGTGCTTTCCACCTGACCATTGGCCTGGGGATGATAAGGTGAAGCTATCTTGTGCTGCACATGATACTTCTGGAGCAAGGATTCAAATTGGTGTGAAATAAATTGTGGTCCCCCATCGGTAACTACTTCCTTTGGTACTCCAAAACGGGTAAAAACTTCACTGTACAGGAAATCAATCACCGCCTGGTCATTTGCCTTAGCCAAAGCTACAGCTTCTACCCACTTAGTCATGTAATCTGTACACACCAAGATGTAAACCTTCTGTTTGGAAGGAGGGTTGATAGGACCAACAAAGTCCAATGCCCATCTATCAAACGGTTCTAGTATCACTTGGGGCTGTAAAGGCATCTGATCTGTCTTATTAGGTTGGCCCATCCTTTGGCAGCTGTCACAGGACTGAACATATCTTTTAGCATCTCTGAACAGTGTCGGCCAATAATAGCCCATCCGCAACGCCTTATGCCCTGTTCTTTTATCTGCAAAGTGTCCTCCGCAAGGTTCATCGTGACAGGCCTTCAGTATATGAAAGATCTCATCTTCCCTTACACATCTTCTAATTTCAAGATCAGGTCCTGTGTAAAAGAGATGGCCTTTGAGCCAACAATACCTGGCACTTTGCTGAATAATTTTTCTTTTCTCTCGTTTAGACATATGTGGCGGGAGCTTCCCTGCAGCCAAATAATTAGCAACGTCTGCATACCAGGGTGAATGAGCTGAGAGTGTGAATAAATGTTCATCCGGGAAAGCATCCTCAACAGGTGAACTGTCATCACTGTTAGTAAATCGTGATAAAAAATCAGCAACAACATTTTCTTTTCCAGGTTTATCTATAATAGTAATATCAAATTCCTGTAATAATAAAAGCCACCTGGTTACTCTGGCATTAGTGACAGGTTTATTCATTAAATACTTAATGGCAGAGTGATCAGTATGCACAAATGTAGGATACCCAGTAATGTAATGCCGAAACTTATTAATAGAATAAACAATAGCAAGGAATTCTTTTTCAGTAACAGTATAATTTAGTTCAGCAGGGGCTAAGTTTTTACTAACATAATAAATAGCATAAGGTACTTGACCATCCTGCTGTCCTAGTACTGCTCCAATGGCGGTATCAGAAGCATCTGAAGAAATGTGGAAAGGTATGGTCCAATTAGGTCCCCTTAAAATAGGGGCTGTGGACAGTTTCTCTTTAAGCTCATCAAATGCTGTCTGGCATGCTGTACTCCATACAAACTGTGCGTCCTTCATTAACAATGAAAACAAAGGAGAAGCAAGTTTGGAGAAGTTTTCTATGAATCTCCTGTAATACCCAGCATGTCCCAGAAAACTTCGCACCTCTTTCTGAGTTGAAGGGGTTGGTATATTCTTTATCACCTTAATTTTTGAAGGATCCACTTGAATACCGTCAGTAGAGATGAAATGTCCTAATACCACCCCCTCACTCATCATCATGTGGCATTTTTCAGTGCTTAGTGAGAGGCGAGCCTGTTCACAGCGAATTAAAACCTTTTTCAAATTTTCCAGTGCTTCCTCAAAATCCCTGCCATAAGGAGTGAAATCATCCATAAAAACTTCCATGCTATCATTTACCAATTCAGAAAATATGCCAATGACAGCTCTTTGGAACGTTGCAGGTGCATTGCACAATCCAAAGGGAAGCACCCTGTAGGCGAACGTTCCCCAGGGGCAGGTGAAGGTGGTCTTATCCTGATCCTCTGGAGCAATCTGAATTTGATTGTACCCACTGAACCCATCCAAGAAGGAGAAGAACTTCTTCCCAGATAGGTTATCAAGTACCTGGTCAATAAAAGGTAGAGGAAAGTGATCCTTCTGTGTAGCCTTGTTCAGCTCCCTATAATCGACACAGACTCTCCATTTACCATTTTTCTTGGGTACAATTACAAGTGGGGAAACCCACTCACTGTCTGAGATAGGATAGATGAATCCTGCTTCCAAGAGTTTCTGGATTTCTTCCTTCACTATATCCCTCAGATTGGGGTTCATGCGTCGTTGGGGTTGACATACAGGCCGGGAGTCGTTTTTAATATAAATATGATGAGTGCACAGACTAGAAGGAATACCCTTCATGTATGTATACTCCCAGGCGAATGCCCCCTTACGTTCCTTCAAGAGATTGGTTAGGCGCTTTTGTTCTTCTGAGGAGAGACCAGGATTGATGTTCAAAGTTCTTCCAGGCTCTACCTCAATAGGAATACTTCTCGAGTTTTTCAATACTGGGATTATGTTTGTGTCATTGGCTAGTGCTTCCTCCGTAAGCTGTTCTTGTTCTTCTTTACCGAGGGTACTGTTCAGGAGTTGATAAACTTCCTTGTCTACTGAAGCAGGTTCGCTAATGAAATTATTAATGGCATCGTCTTCTGTTTCGTTTTTGAAGGTTAGTGCCTTCCCTATTGTTAGTAATGGCTGAACATCTTCCTCTTCTTCCTGTTCTATCCAAAGGGAGGTTTCAGTTTCTAGACTCGGCCGTGCTGGAGGGTACAGGGTGAGGTTTTTGGTTTCCATGCCATCAGATATAGTCATAGATCCTGATCGACAGCTGATACAAGCATCGGCTGTAGCCAACCAGGGCCTCCCCAAAATCAATGGATGTCCCCCCAGCTGTGATTTTGGTTGTAATACCAGAAAATCGGCAGGGTATTCCCATGAGTCTACTGAAATAACAAGGTCGTCCAAAATCCCTTCGGGTCTGATAGTGGATCTGTCTGCCAATTCTAAGATAGTAGGGGTCGGTCTAATATTGGTGAATCCGAGCTTCTTTACAGTCTCCATTGTTATAACATTAATCGCAGCTCCTAAATATACTAGTACGTTGGGTATCTGCGTTTGTCCTATGTGTACAGTGACAGTAGGATTGCCGGGATCCTCATACTTAGTTATAGGGGTTTTTCCAGTCATTAAAGCGGATAAATTCCCTATAACATGAACAGTAGGAGGATCTCTGGGTTTCCTTCCCGGTCTTTTAGTGCACAGGTCCCGAACAGTTCTAGCATAGATAGGTACATCTTGAAGAGCTTGTAAAAGGGGAATCTTAACATAAAGGTTCTTCAATTCTCCTAGGAGATTGAACTGAGGTTGCCCCCCTTTTTGTGGCAGCATCAATCTCTCAGGATAAGGTGGTTGTCTTACCAACTGGGTAGGCTGCGTGTTATCCACTTCATCGTTTAATGTTTCAGCCCTCCCATCTGAGGGATGCTCAGCATCTTCAGTGACAGGAACCGGATCAAATGGATGCTGGGAACTCTCTCCTTTGTCATACACAGTTGATGGAATATTTCCTGCAGTTACACGTTCTACTAGCTTTCCAGATCGTAAGCGAATATCATTACAAGGCACATGGGAGGGAGAGTAGGCCGGCATATTGAGAGCTTCCAACTGCTGGACTGTTTTATTATTTGGGTTAGGGTTAGGTTGGGCAGGCAGCTGAGGCCGTATTGGTATGTTAGGCACAGGATTATTTTGCAGCTGCAGCTGCGACTGCTGAGGTAGGTATTGAGGATATTGCTGAAATTGAGGATATGGAGGATACGGTAACTGTTGAGGTGGAGGTGGTTGAGGAAACTGGTTCCCAGGATGGAAGTTCCTCCATCCAGGAGACCATGAAGTCGGTTGATGAGGTGGCTGTGTCCAAGGACTCCATGAACTATAACCTTGCATCGCAGGTTGAGGGGAATTCCACTGAGCATAATTTGAAGGGAATTGTGTATTCACATTTTACATATTAGTATTCCAATTATTCAAATTATTCAAAAATGGAAATGAATCGGGAGACATACCTTGATTCCGGGGCTGCCAGGGTTTCTTCTGTGCAATAAAGTAGGCTGAATCCACCTCTGGAGTTGATGCCTGCAGAACAGCCTTCACTTGGGGCAACGTGGGGCATTCTTTCATATCATGGTTCAACTCGCACAGCTGACACACTTGTACTTTGTCAAGAGGGCATTCTTTCAGTGGATGAGTCTTTCTACATCGGGGACAAAACACACCTAGTGTGAGATCCTCCACTGCTTGTCTTTGCTTGGCCTTCAAGACGTCAATCTCTGAAGAGATAGAGCTCATCATTTCTGTTTTAAAATTTTCAAGAAGATTGCCTATCTCTACCCGTGTAGCTCCCCCATTGGATGACTTCTGAGTTCTGTCAAAGACATCGCGTTCCAGCTTATCTCGTTTATTCTGCTTGTTATGCCTAGAAGATCCCCTGGAGTATCTCTTACATAATTCAACAATTGTCTCAAAGGGTTCTTTAGAGATATATCCCTTTCCTAATAAATTTAGCATGTCTAAACAATCCTCCCTGATCCCTCGAAGCAGGATTATCTTAAGCACATCTAGTCCCATGTTCGTCTGTCCAGCTCTCTGCACATTGTACAGCAACCTCTCTACAAAATCCTCCAAGCTTTCATCCTCCTTTTGTACCATCTTGAATAACTCCTCCCTTTTGTCCCTGGTGTTGCAATATTCCTGATATTTTTCCAGGAACACTTGCTTCATCTTATTCCAATTAGCAACAGTCCCACCCCCAAGGCTCATGAACCATCGTAATGCATTGTCCTTCAGGGTGGCAGGAAAAAGCTTTAACTTTTGAGCATCTGTGACATAATCATAGCTGCGACAGAGGATATCGAATTCAAAAAGGAATTCATCTGGATCCTCTGCCGCCCTGCCATGGAAGCGGGGTAACACCGACGGTGAGATGTTTTTCATAGGAGCTGTCCCCTCTAGCTGCTGTATTGGAATGCAATGTAGCCATAGTCTCTCGCGGGGAATTATCTTCATGATGGTATTGTACCACTGCTTCTTCCTCTTCGTTCTCATGTCTATTACTCATCTTTTCTTCTGTATCTTCTCCTTCGTTTGTTCCTTTGTTCTTTACCTCAGTTGTAACAGCTGCGTATTCTTCGGTTGTAACAGCTGCGTATTCTTCGGTTGCAACAGCTGAGTATTCTTCGGTTGCAACAGCTGAATCAGATGTTACTTCTTTAGTAGGAGTATATGCAGGAATCACAGCTGCTCCTGTATCTTCCACTGTAGATCCTGATGCTAATGCTCCAGGATCAGCAGGGCCTCTTTTGATAGGAGTCCCCTGTTGATGAGATCTGACAGCTGAATCAGTTTTGTCAACAAGGTCGTCAATGAATGTTCTTCTGCCCAGCGGTGGGCCTCGACCACGACCCGAACCACCTGTACTGTTAGTAAGTTGTGGGGTTTTGGGGGTCGGGAGGTGATCGCGTTTTACCCCCCTCGTATTCATGCGAAGCAGATCATTTCAAATCAACCAAAAGACTGACTAAAAGCAATTATCAGATCAACTAATGACTAGTGTTTAGTTTTCATCCTTCCCCGGCAACGGCGCCAAAATGTCAAGCACTCTACTTGCAGATATTTAAATATCAACACACAGAGCGTATGAAATTTATTGTCAACCCGAGAAAGTCTTTTTATTTCAAAGGACAAGTGCATAATATATGCTTAAACACAAAACCATTAGAAGTGAATATTTTATCTTCTATCATCCATGTTCACCCCAAGAATCTATGCAATCCCAATTGCCTTCTAACTGCTATACTACAATTCTTTTCTATTATGCATCAAGCAGAAGTAAGATCAGATCTAATCAACAATTGCAGGAAGGAAGTCTCAATTGCATTCTAAAATAATCAACTGTCTAATTTAATCAGCTGGGAATCATAAAGCATGACCTGAACATTACTCTAGAATTTGATAAAAGAGATTAAAGCAACTGTTCTAAGAAACTGGATTGCAAAATATAAATCAATCAACACATAACAGGAAAGCTAATTTGTAAGAGCTCCTGGGATTACGTCTCAGCTGTAGGATGAACACAGCAGTGTGAACAGAAATTGAAATATGTAAAACAAACCTGACTCAGTCGACTGTTATTCGATACCATTCACCAATCTCACAAAAATATAATCAATTACTGAGAAATCCACACAATGAGTATTGCTGCTGCGTATAGAAGAAAGAACAAAGCATCACACAACGAGAAAGATGAAATCCTAAATTAACGCAGCAATCTCTGTGGAAGACGGGCCCAGTCTTCACACAGAGACGCTGGTTGAACAACACTCTTCTTTAACTCAGAAGTAACTCCTTATATTAACAGAAGAATGAGTACACAGTTTTGGCTTGGCTGCTAATACAAGGTAAATTAATTGTTTGCTGTTCAACCCCTCAGTCGAGGCAATTCCCCATATTTATACATACAATTTGCAACATCTAAACCTATAATTGGGCAGCCATGAAGATCTCTGATCTTCAGGCGCCCTAAATAATCTAGCTGTTACAATGCGTGGCAGAACTAAAATATCCAAATATGAGAGAAGTATTAATTGTCCCAAGAGTGACGGTCCTTCCAGCTCACAGCTGGATTTGAGCAGCGACATACTTAAGATAGTTCTTCTGTTACAGCTGCCCTGCCACGACTGTGCCTTGATTGACGATTTAAGCCCCAAGGAACCTTCCACAAGCGATGAACGTTCCTTCATGACTTGTTCAGCTCCGATCTTCCTGCAGTCTATTGTCTTACTACCTTCATAAATCGCATCATGTTAGCACAGATTAAGAGATGCACAGCTTTAATCATCACAATCATAAGTATTAACACAATAAAACAATAATCGGCCATACCTTGGTAATTTGGGGAATAGATAAGGACAATAAGTTGAATTGCCAAGGTAATTGGTGTAAGACAAGGGAAGGGACGATGATAAATGATGGTCAAAAAGGGCCAATTCTGGGCTCAACACGTACGAGGTGGGCCACGACGGAGCTAGTCACGTACGAGTTGGGGGGCGCGCAGTGAGAACGGACTCACTCCTCAACGCCATTAGTCCCTAATAGCGTGTAGACGGAGGATGGAAGGTAACGGCTCCTGAAATCCCTACATGAAGTTCCCGCAAGTCAAAACGAAAGGATGATGGCAGAAGGGCCCGACGGTGCGGTACCTTGCCGAGAATGGGAAGAGTGGATGCAAGGACCCAACGATGTGGTGCCTTGCTGAGAAATGGAAACTACGGATGACTGGACCCGACGGAGTGGTGCCATGTCAGGGAAATTAAATTAAGGAACAAGGAGGCCCAATGCCGTGGCACCGGGTCCCTAGTAAAAGTTGATTGCTAAACTTAACTGCGTTGAAACGTATAATTTTTCACCTAGAACTTTACTTAGAAAAGCATTTGCACATAAATAATTACTTTGGCATTTAAATAATATTAAGTGTTATTTAGGAATTGCACATGAAAGGATATTCCTGATTGCTTAAAAATATTAAAAATATTTATTTAGGAGCAAAATGGAATCCTAGGCATGGACACCTAGTCAACTCCACCTACACCACAAATCTAGGATTTAAGTGAAATATCTAGGGGACACACATGAGCAAACTTAGGGATGTTGGTGCATCTCCTAGATAAATTGACACTTGGATGGGTGAGTTGTTTTTCATTAAAGAATTAATTAAATAATTATTTATGCATGAAGCGACATGTGTCACAGGTGATTTTCCTTTAAAATGAAGACTTTGGGGATGGGTAAAGGACCCAGACCCTGGATTACTATCGTAATATTGAGTTACCTCATGAGTTGCTGCTATTGAGGGTTTGGCTGGAAATCTTGGTGGGGGGGGAAACCCAAGCTGGGTTTCTTGAGAATTGTGTGTGAACTTTACAACCCAAAGCTCTAGGGAGGCCATGCGACTGAAAGCATGAGCCTATGGTTGGGTGGCGAAGCTAACGGTTGCTTCGCCAATGGTTAAACAAGCTTTGCTGGAGGGATCCTACGGAAGACGCAGACGACAATGGACCAGCTAGATTGGGTTGACAGGTTAAGGTTTTGCTTATTTTTGTTAAGTTATTCACTCTTTTATTTTATTTTTCCAATAACTATAATGGTTAATTTGTTTGTATGAAGTTGTTAAAGTTTCAGGTTCAGTTCAAGGGGACCCTAAAGGAGGGGCCCTACATATATTTATTTGTTTATGTATTTTTCTAAATTATTGATATTTATTGATGCTATAGTGCCATTTACTATTATATCAAATCTTTATTTGTTTTATTTTTCATATTCTAAATATCAAATCAACATGAAGACTATTACTTGTCTTCTGGATTGTCTTAAGGAAGACTACCACTTGTCTTTGGAATTATCTTAAGGAAGACTACCACTTGGGTTTGGGATTATCTTAAGGAAGACTACCACTTGGGTTTGGATTATCTTTAAGTGTGAATTAGTTTATAATGTTAGAGATGTTATATCTAAATTACATTCAATAAAAGGTCAAGCATTATGACCTCATGAATATGACTATATTGGGGGTTCTCCAAGTTATACTATTGACTTAAAATGTTCCTCCCTAAAGTGGTTATTATCTTGATAACATTGGATTTTATTACGACATATTGAAATTTCAGAAGTTGTACAAGCCAATGGTAACTCGGTATGTAAAATAAGCCTTGCTCTTTTTTTTCATAGTTTTTGAAACCATGTAAGTTTGTTTGGTAGGATACCTTAAGGAGAACAATCCTATTTGGTACAAAATTTGGCAAGATAGAGGATACCTCACACCACTAAATCTTTAGATATAATATCAACATAGTCATATTCAACATGAAGACTATTACTTGTCTTCGGGATTGTCTTAAGGAAGACTACCACTTGATTGTCTTAAGGAAGACTACCACTTGTCTTTGGAATTATCTTAAGGAAGACTACCACTTGGGTTTAGATTATCTTTAAGTTTGAATTACTTTACAGTGTTAGAGATGTTAAGACAAGTGGTACAAAACTTGGCAAGATAGAGGATCGCTCACACCACTAAATATTTAGATATAATATCAACATAGTCATATTCAACATGAAGACTATTACTTGTCTTTGGGATTGTCTTAAGGAAGACTACCCCTTGATTGTCTTAAGGAAGACTACCACTTGGTTTTGGGATTATCTTATGGAAGACTACCACTTGTATTTGGGATTATCTTAAGGATGACTACCACTTGGGTTTGGATTATCTTTAAGTGTGAATTACTTTACAGTGTTAGAGATATTATATCTAAATTACATTCAATAAAATGTCAAGCATTGTGACCTAATGAATATGACTATATTTGGGGTTCTCGGAGTTATACTCTTGACTTAAAATGTTCCTCTCTAAATTGGTTATTATCTTGATAACATTGGATTTTATTACATATTGAAATTTCAGAAGTTGCACAAGCCAATGGTAACTGGGTACTATGTAAAATAAGCCTTGCTCTTTTTTTCATAGTTTTTGAAACCATGTAAGTTTGTTTGGTAGGATATCTTAAGGAGAACAATCCTATTTGGTACAAAATTTGGCAAGATAGAGGATCCCTCACACCACTAAATCTTTTGATGTAGCTCATAGTGTCATTTAAATACCATTTTTTGATAGGTATTATTTCTTTCTTGTTTATTATGAAAATAATGGGCTTGGCTCATTAAAGATATATTCAAACAATTTCATTAGAAATCCATCTCACAACAAGTTGTATCTATGTTTGTATTTAGTTTTCCAATGTACTTTAATAACTCTAACGAAATATGCTTATCATCAGTATATGTACTCTTCATTATCCATTGTATTCCATCTTAACAAGGCATGGTTTATGCCTAGGCTGCAACATTGTGAAGGTAATATAATTGAACCATATGTCTCATCTAGATTTCTTTGAATGTATTTGTTGGGGCATGTGGAGTTGGCATATTTATATTATGGGGAATGTTTATATTTTTTAAATCTTTTATGGTAATTATTTTTAGAAGATGTATATGTATAGATAACAATGGCCACCTCCTTAGTTAAATTCAATACTAAATCTTAATCCTTTTGATTTATATTTATTTTCTTTGGAGCCATAAGAAAAATTTTATGACTCGTAATTTGAGTGAAAAATTGTTTAGCAATGTGAGACTTATGAAAATCAATTCTATAATTCAGATACAATCCTTCTTTGGGAGTAGGGGCATTAGTGATAAAAAATTGGTTAAATCCCTAGGGTAGAATTCAATTTTAAGTGCACTGGACACCAATAATCGGGAATGGTATTGAGCAATGAAACAAGGGTCGATTCTCTATTCTTGTGGTCAAGAAAGAAAAAAGAAGAATATAAGGATTATAAGGTTCATGCTAATTCATAATAAATCTTAATGGACCAAATTTCATTTTGAGATTTCAAACCAAACTTATTTTGAAAAAAATATATTGTTCTAGTATCCCATTTGTATTATAATTTTGAATCAATAAATTATACAAAATGGTTTGGTTTAATTTTGGTACTTATTGTGCGATTGAGATATCTGATTAGATGGTGTTTTCCTAGCAGACTACCTGATGCATTGATAGTTTCATTTTGTGGAATGCTCACAAAGAATGGAAAATGAATGTGAGTCTATAAGGGATAGAAAAACAATTTTTCATACATAGTAATATGAAATTTGAAATGAAAAAGAGTGTGTTGAGTGTCTACTTAAAATGACATTGAATCTGAGATAGAGGAATGTTTTTATCTTTTGTGACCTAAAACTTGAATTCTTCTAAGAATCTCATGCTATGTCAAGCTAGAAAAGGCTCGAGGACTGTGGGTCCGATGAATATCACCCATTGGAGGTCAATCTCCCCATTTAATTAAAGTTTAATCATGTCCCAAACTACTTGATGTTTGAAGTTCAACAAATCTCTATGATAGACTTGAGTCATTTGGTTTTAAATATAATAGTATTTTGAAGTTAGAGACAACAATTTTGACCTTTATGTGATATTGAGGGCATGGATAGTGGTAGCTTATGAGACCTTCAAATAGTGTTTTTCTAAATCTATTCCAACAAATAAAAAGAATTGAGATTCCTTAAACTCTTAACAATGAATCACAACCTAAAGGGAAAATCCTAAAAAGGAGAATGGTAAAATTGATGCAAGCTAGAATAACTATAGACTTATTGAGATTTAGATGATAACTTATTAGATCCTAAAGGTTTAAACATTAAAAAAAATTGGAGGTGGACCTGCACTTCAAATTATACGCATGTTGAGGGCTCAAAACGAGGCTAAACCACCATTTATTAAATTCAGGACCAAGTTACCTTCATGTTGAAATTATACTATTCCAATTTTCCTTCATAATACAAATTCATTCTCAAAGACAAATTTTATTTCATCTCTAGAAAAATTGCTATTTCTGTCATTTTCTCCTGAAACAATTAGGGTTTTGTCAAATCTCCTAAAATTCGTATAAACCCTTCATATTGGGTGCATATTGGTTATCAATTTTATTTTTTTTGACCTAGATATTCTCATGTTCTTTTGATTACTTGAACCACCTTAATTAGACCTTCCAATAAAAAATTATGTTAATTTTAAGTTGGCATGCATTTTAAAACCTTTATTTGGGGTTTGTCGATCCTAGACCTATAATATATCAAATATTTATTTTTCAATGATTTTGAAATTTCTACCTATAATGTCCATAATTTATTTTCTACAACAATTCTATCCGTGTGTTATTTCAATTTTCCAAGAAACATTTATGGCCAATTTGTCAAACCTTGTTGCTTTTCACCCTCATATGGCTCGAGCAAGTTTGCAAACAAGATAATTCTTCCAATTTGTCTCTAACATATATCAATTTTGGATCTATAATACGATGTTGTTTATTCTTTCCAAATCCATTTCTCTCACTTTATTTGGAGCTTCTAACCATGACACATGTTTGATATAGTGAGCCTTCATACGTTTAGCAAGGTTTCAAGACTATAAACTTCAATTAACTTGTATGACATGTATCTTTGCAATTTCGTTATCTAGGCTACTAAGAGTTTGACCATATATAGTGCCATCTATATTCTTTCTAACTATATTTTAAGTCTCACTGCAACTTGATACCTATAGCCAAATTTATGCATCAAACTATAATATGTTTTCCTCGAAGGTGTAAGTGTGTAGAACATCTCTCAAAGTGGCAATGTTGACAAATTATACGATAACCCCCTATTTGTTAGGATAAAAATTCTCAAATAACCCAAGTACATCCGTATATCCAAATCATAATTCCATGCATGTAATCATGACTCTAATGACCTCTTATATATACAATTCATCATCCATTCATTATGTAGATCTACCACCAAGCTAACCTACCATTTAGATATGTATTTTACCTCTATAAACCACATTAGGTTGATTACATACATTACATTTCATTTGCATGTTCTTTATTCCCTACTAAATGTGGTTTCCTATAGAGGACAAATTTCCCCACCATTTTATTATGAAAACACAATTTAAGACTTCAACTAAAAATATTAATAGCTAGAAATATAGGATTTTTACCAAGGCTTAGGAGAATGAATCAAAATACAAGGATTCAACTTGACAAATTTCTGGAGAAACTATGATAATAGGGTACACATCTCTTTCCCTTCTAAATTTTCTTGCTTCACATGCATGTGGAATCTAGGGAATAGTATCTAGTCATTGTTTGTTTATCTGTCGGTGAGCCTAGTCCAACCACTAGCGAAATCACTTAGCTTGTTAGCTATGTGACACTTTCCCTCACAACAATGACAAGAAATACAATTGTGTGAACAATATGAAAATTGGATAACCATAACTAAGGAAATGGTTGAAAAATGAGGTCCATATGAATTTATTGTTGGGAAAAAACAAAGTGGACCATGACAAAGAGTTTGTTGCCATGATTGCAACAATGTGATAGCACCTCAAATGGATTTGTAGAACTTCTGAACGAGTCAATAAAAAAAATGAAGGGCTGGCCTATAAAGAAGGTGAGACCCACATTTTGAAACCCATTCTTACGGTTTGTTGTTGGATTCCCTAGATCGATTTGAGCTCATCGTGGGAGATAGGACAAATGGATTTCAATATAGGAGTTTTAGGTTAGTCATTATGCAATTCTTCTCATTTTCATCCATTTAATTTTCCTTCTAGGGACCTCAGTAACTTGTACAGAATCTTGTTAAGGTTTTTGTAGGGTCACATGGCAATCGAAGGAACAGTCGTGCCATGTGGTGTGACAATTCCTTTGATAGTTGTGCCCTTTAAAGGATGTAAGGAATATACACCACACAATAATATAATCATTTGCAAGTAATATTTGTCATGCATGGCATGTTCAAATAGATGTTATTCTTGTGTGGAAAAACTATGTGTCTCGTCATTCTTATAGATACATGTGGGCGGGTTTGTAGTTTCCTTGACCATGCACAATGATCATATGATTAATTTTCTTGGACAACATTGTATGGTGTATTTTTTGGGTTGACCCACCATGTAAGAACGTTGTGTGGTGATATTAACTGGGTAGTTGTGAGTGTCATGGATATCCAATTAATTCAGTTGCAAATCACGTGGTTGGTAAAACAAGAAGGTCATACCCTTGTGCGGCTATTTCTAGAAAAGTCATGTGAGTGTGATCATTTTTAGTCTTTTGGATTTTTTTGAGACTTAGGTAAACTAGTTTAGACCTATGTGTGATTTTTTTTTTGTAGGTTTCTAGTTGAGAGATGGTTATTTAGTGGTGATAGAAACACTTCAATGGTATTTTCTAGGAGGTTGTTAGGGACCCTATAGTTTGATAGTTCCTATGGGAGGTGAGGCTATTGAAGTAATTCGATTGTTCTATGATGAGGTCCGGTGAGGGGATCCTATGAGAGTTGATTGGCCGTCAAAAATATAAACAACAATGGTGGTACAATATCAACAATGGTGCAATAAGAGATTGATATATGACCTATTTTTTATGTTGATATTGATCTTGTACCACCACCATTGAATAGATAATAGAGATGTAGTAGGAGGTACCTCATCCATTGGTGAAGTAATACAGGGAATTTTAGAGAGGGTAATCTATGTGATTAGGGGTTTGAGCTATGGTTTTGCGTTACCTTCAATTGTTTTCTCCCTAATTTCAAAAGCTATGCCTCTTGTTCAAGATAAATATAAATTATTCTTTTGGTGATACCTCTAACATAAAATTGTGGCTCTATTTTCGACCTGCATTTTAGTGTTACAACACATTATTGGGGTTATTGTCTCTTTTAATTTCCTATTTATGATCTAGAAGACTTCAAGACATGCATGCAGAGGATTTTCTATTTTTAGAGTGTAGTGAAAGAAATTTTCTTTGTGTGCCTATTGTTATATTATACGCATGCTACCTTGAAACTGAGCTACTTATACTTGTTTTAGAGGTAGGGTTTTGAATTTTTCTATTTTCTATTTTAGACTCTCGATTCTTACTATATGCATGCTTCTACCTACTGTAATTTTTTTCTTGTTATAAGAATCCACTGCACATATTTGACATTTTAGTACGGAGACATTGATTTTTTAGGCTCTTTTGCGCATTTCTTTTTTCTATATTTGTGGTGCTTAACTAAGAATTTTGATCTCTTTTACCACTTGGAATGAACCCAATACCTAAAATAACATAATCACTACATAATCACAACGCATACCAATTGTAAGTTATACAATAACCCCTTATTTGTTAGGATAACAATTCTCAAATAGACCAAGTACATCCATATTTTTGAATCATAATTCCATTCATGTAATGATGACTCTAATGACCTCTTATATATACAATTCCTCATCCATTAGTCATGTAGATATACCACCAACCTAACCTACCATTTAGATATGAATTTTACCTCTATACACCCCATTAGGTTGATTACATACAATACGATTTCATTTGTATGTTCTTTCTTCCCCATCAAATGTGGTTTCCTATAGAGGACAAATTTCTCCACCATTTTATTATGAAATCAAAATTTAAGACATAATAAACTACAAATATTAATAGCTAGAAATATAAATAACATAGGGTAAGCACTAATCTCATATAAAATGGACTAGCCATTGAAGGTTATTAGGGGCACGAACCCTCTTCTTATATTTGTCCTATATGGAAGAAATCTACACACGAACACGACAATATAAATAAATATCAATGTAACTTAATTATGTTTGCATAAAATATACAAGTAAATAATGATTTTATTAAAGACAACTCACATTGCAGGGAGATATAGAAGGACTATCAGAGGGTGAATTCAAGAACAGTTTCCCCCCACTGCGCAGTGTTAGGGTTGGTGAGAAATGAGGGACATATCGAATCCTAGTAACTATAAATCCATCCTTTCCATTTTCCATCATCAACCTCACATTTTGTATGCTACATCTGTGGGGTCATTGAGACAATTTACAAGATTTGGGATCGGTGATTCAAGACTCACATTACATAAAGATTGCTTTTAGATACATAGATAGTTATTGTATTTCTTAATTACTAGAGGATGGCTTTGTATTTGCTTGTATTGAAAATTGCATGATTGAGTGAGGAAAAATTGTTAGTAGGTACATATACTCTTTTGTTTTTACAATGGAAATCGTTTCTTCTTAACTGAAAGAATAGTATTGATTTGTGAAAAACACATTTGGATGGTTTTTCCAACAATTATTTTACACTCAGTCATTTTGAAGTTAATATCGAATTAAGTTTGTAAATAGGTGCATTCTCAGTTGTATCCAACACCCTTTATTTTGATATTGAGTCTTACTATCAAAGGGTGAAGTTGTAAGAATCGTTCATAGGTCTTAACACTGAAAGACTTGATGTGTTTCCAATAATTCATAGTTCTGATAACGGTATTCTGTGTCTAGTTATAGACATTCAAAACCACTATGAGAAGTTTGGATAGGTATTGTGTCTACTTATGACACTCAAACCTACCTCTTGGATATACATTTCCATTGGAGGACCCACCATGCATTTTTTCCATCACACCAAAGAAATTTTTCATGCTTCCCATCTTGTACCTAATAGGGAGGAACATCATGGATTGATGATAGTCAATATTTAAGTTTCGAATCCCTATGATGTGTTGGAACAAGCGATCCTGAGCCACAATCAGAACCAAATTCAGTAGACAAAGCCTCAAGCCAGAGCTAGAATGAGATCCATAGTTGTTTCCAGAAGACAAATTTAGAGCCATGTTCCAGAGAACCCATTGGGTTGTGGTCATCCTAAAACCACCTTTTGGTTTTTGGTCAACCAAAAACTACCCATTTAGTATAGACTTACAACTTCTGCTAGACATAAGGTTGTGGTGGCCCTCAACCCAAATTTTTCCATAGAGAACCACTAATCCTCAAAGCCAAGTTCCAAAGGGAATTTTTGAGCTAGAACCTGAGTAAGATCCAAGTTCTATAGGGAACCATTCAGCCACAATTAGATTTAGAACCAAGTTCCATAGTTTGTGGTAACCAAAAACAACCATTTAGTAGAAGAATCAACCTATGTTTCTTCTGCTAACGTTTTTTTGGTTTGTGGTCTTCCAAAACCACCAAATTTGTGGTCATCCTAAAACCACCAATATATAGAGAAATTATGTTTTACCACTCAGTGGGAGATGTCAAATTCTGATAATGTACTTGACAAATTTGAATTTTCAAGTAGGAAACGTTCAACATTTAGCAGTTGTCCACTTCCTATTTTCAACTCTCTTTCAGAATATTCTTGGACTCACATACTCCCCTTTGGATTAAGTGGGGAATGTTTGAAACCTAATCTATTATGTGAGTATGAAACGTCATTGGGAGGCCAAGAAACCACATGGAATATGAAACCAAAGGTCCCATAATTGTACGTATACTTGCATATTCTTAATGAAAATTGCATTTTCAAGCATATTCATTTTTCTTTTTTTAATCCTTGTGTGCTTTCCTACCTAGGCGTTCCAATAATTAATGTGCTAATAGACACACAAATGATTCACAAGTTGGAAAACAACTAAACAACTGCAAATGAGAAACTTAAGAAATCAATAAACATTAAATACTTATTGGTAATGTGAATGGATAAGATTTTACCAACTAGAACATAAAATACAAAAGTTGTGATGATGATCACATATAATATAGATCACATAAAATATGGAAGTTGTGTTGACTGCGCACCAATTGTAAAACATAAATATAAATGGTATTTTTCATCAAAAAAGGGAAGAATATTTATAAAGTACATGATCATTCTTAATGACAATGGATTCGTAAACTGTCGTGGATATTCCACTAGATCAGTTCACTACAACAGATCTTATGTTTTACTTCATAATGTTAATTTAATTCCATAAAATACTGAACATATTGGAATTGGAATAGAAATAAATAGAGCAAATATGTACACAATCCACACAATAACATAGGATATACCTTGGGAAAACCCACTATGTGGTAAAACCCAACCAAAAATGTGGGATACCCCTTTCTCTTCATATCAAAATGCAACTACAAAGAAAAGGACACTCTCCATGGAGTTACCTATGACTTTGTAGCCATAATGGCTACTAGATGATCTCGTATCTCCTTTGTTTTGCAATAATATCCACTCCCCTACAGTTTGCTTAGATATGGAACAATACAATAACATCCAAAGAATGGAACCCATTATTCTCCTAATGGCCCAATATTTAACATATATCGATAGTCGACTACAATTAATTTTAGGGTTTTTTCATACCCCAAATCCTGAATAGGGTTAGTGTTTTGGACCTTCCATAATTCTCTTGAAAGTCTACATGTGACTAGATCCACAAGTGTGAGAAATGAGAGATGACGTGGAATTCGCTTAGTACCATGGTGGTCAACTGGGTAGGTCAACTTGTGGAAAGCATAACTTCTTCATACATAATCCAATTGAGGCGATTCTTACACCATTGGAAAGCTCTCAGTTTGGAATTTTATTTATTTTGGTGTAAATTTTTTTCACCGAAAACTGACATTTAAGCCCTCAAAATGGCCCTAAAGGTTTAAGACATTTTTTTTATCCCAAATAAAAAAAATGAGACATGCCCCTCCAATGGGCCCTACAATCCCATTCATCCAATTTTATAACCCTGACAGCTCCAAATAGGTGACAAATCACATATTGATCCATTTCAAATCACACCTCCCCATTTTGGGAGGATTTCGTTCCCAAAAATAGTTTATTGAATGAGGTGAGAAAAAATTTCCTCTACCTTCTCCTTGGAGTACCATTTAGCCTTTCCTGGAAATTTGTCTTTTCAAGCCCACCTGCTAGAGTTCATACTGTCCCCGCCTAGTACTTTTAGACATATTTTGCAACAATGTTTTATAGGTGCAGAAAGGAGCTACAAAGCTCATATATGTGAGCACTCGCGAACAAGTTGCTGATGTATTGACCAAACCTTTGTCTCGAGTAAACTTTGAGTATTTTTCGAGATAAGATTGGTGTAGTTCAGAAGGACCCTCCTGGAAAGGGGGAGTGATATGGTCGATGATGATATTTGGATATTAGTATCGTTGTGGATACCTGTATCGATGATGAGATTTCCTATATCGACGGTAAGGTCGATGATAAGGATACCTGTATTGATATGTATACTTGTATCGATGATGAGGATACTGTATCGATGACGAGGATACTTGTATCGATGACGAGGATACTTGTATTGATGATGTGGATACTTGTATTGATGATGAGGATACATGTATTGATGATGAGGTTACATGTTCCGACGGTAAGGTTAATGATGAGGTTACCTATCCTGACGATGAGGTCGATGATATCAACGATAAGGTTGATAAGTGGTCCTTAGACATTTTCTAGGAGGATGAGGAGGGATTGTATCATCCCTGGACTTCGGTCCTTCAACATATTCGTAGACATATGTCTTCGAGAATTGGTCCCTAGTGGACGAGGAGGGATTGTATCATCCCTGTACTTTGGTCCCTAAATTGATACATAGACAGATGTCTCTGTGAAGTGGTCCCTAGTGGACAAGAGGATTGTATCATCCCAGGACTTTGGTCCCTAAACATATCCATAGACAGATGTCTTTGAGAATTGGTCCCTAGTGGACGAGGAAAGATTGTATCATCCTGGACTTTGGTCCCTGAATTGATCCGTAGACATATGTCTCCAAAAAGTGGTTCCTAGTGGACGAAAGGATTGTATCATCTCAGGACTTTGGTCCCTGAATAGATCCGTATATAGATGTCTCCCAGAAGTGGTCCCCAGTGGACGATAGGATTGTATCATCCCGGGGCTTTGGTCCCTTGATTGATCCGTAGACAGATGTCTCCGAGAAGTTGTCCCTAGTGGACGAAAGGGGATTGTATCATCCCCAAACTTCGGTCCCTGACTTGATCTGTAGACATATGTCTTCGAAAAACGGTTCCTTAGACTTTGTCTAAGTTGACGAGTGGAGTGCATCGTCCCTAGACATGCTATGGTGTCTTAGATGGATAATGTCTATTGCAGGGTATGCTGCTCTGATACTGTTGATCGTGAGGATCCAGAAGACAATGCTATTGATCATGAGGATCCAGATGACGATGGTGTTGATTGTGAGGATCCAGATGATGATGTTGTTGATCGTGAGGATCCAGATGACGATGATGTTGATCGTGAGGATCCAGATGACGATGTCGTTGATCGTGAGGATCTAGATGACGATGTTGTTGATCATGAGGATCCAGATGATGATGCTGTTGATAGAGAGGATCCATATGTTGATGTTGCTGTGGCTATTAAAGTGCTGCAGAAGATAAAGATTCAGTACTGAAGATGTTGATGTTCCAGTATTGAAGATGTTTCAGTAACTGTTTAAGTTATTGATGATGTATGAAGAAATATTACAATGATTTATAGATGTATCATGTAATATGTAGTTGATGAATCCTTGCTCCCGCAGATGTTGTTATAATATCCTTCTCGTTAAGGGGGAGTGTTGAGATATTGTAACTTCTAAGAATATTATATTTGTACTTTATTATTCCGGGGATGTTTCATTCCTCCGTGAAGGCCCTATTGTATATCCAGAGATGTTTTATTCCTCCGTGGAGAATGCGGTAACTTGGGTTATTAGACTTCCTTAGTGGGGTGGGCCTTGTATGAGTCATGTGGGTTAAAGGGTTATTAGACCACCCTAGTGGGGTCGGCCCGGCCAACATTATGTTAAGTGGTTAAGTTGAGGCTAACCTAGTTAGCGTAAAAGTCAAGTCGGATTTGTGTATAAATAGAGGAGGTGTGTTCCTCATTTAACACACACACTCACTTGTGAAACTCACATAGGAGAGAGAGAGATCTGCAATGGAGGAGAAGGAGCTCATGTTTGGGGATTACATCTTTGTATTTGCTGGTCATCTATATTGAGGAAGCTTGTTGGGTTTTCTACCCCATGAGGGTTTCCCAGGATAAATCTGTGTCTCTTGTGTTTATGCTGTGCTTGTTGTTCTTTCTGTGATATTGTATATGCTATTGTTGTGAAATGGAATGTAATACTTATATCTTCTGTCTTAGCATATTAAATCTTAACATTGGTGACTCTTTATTTCCATTTTTATGCTATTTTGGGAATTTGGTTCTTCAATTTCAATTGGGTTTTGATTTTTTGGATGAAGTTCTCAATTTAAGTATCAAAGTTTGATACTAGATGTAAAAGACATCACCTAGGCAACTTGTGTGGGTGTTTTCGGGCAAGTATATAAATATGCCCAAATTCCCATTGTATATCGAAGCGAATCTCCATGATGGGTTTTTTTCTTTGATTTAGGAGGAAATATTTTAGGAAAATAAAATGATATTATGTTTCATTGTTATCTTCAAATTGTTTCTTGTGTTTAGATTATTAGCATTCACAAGGCATAAGGGAATGACCCCTCCTTCTAGTGTCAATCTTTTGATATGGGATTTTGACCTCCATCAATGTAAAGAATCACCAAAATAAAACCTTCAATAAAAGGTTCCCACCCTTAAAACACATCCTCTAGTTTATAGTATTGGATAGAAGATTCACATAATATATCATATTTTTAATTAGTGTATTTAAAATAATGCAAATAAAATCCCAAACTAAGAGAGTTTAAAAAGAGGAAAATAAAATACCTTAATTAAAAAATAAAACAACATGCTTACACAACAAAATTTGAATCAATTACATACTCAAAAGAGCAATATGAAGATTAAGATCACTATAAACAATTAAAGCTAAAATTAATTTCCCACGTTAGCATTCAAATATTTATGAACAGAAATATGAAAACATTAACAAGATGATTATATCCCAATAACAAAAAACAACAATGTCGGCGCAAATCTACTTTTCCTAGGGTGCAAGCATGTATTTTAGTTGTGGGTCGAGAAGACATTAATGATGTTAATTTTGTGGATATTTTGAAATCTATAAGATGGATTTTTTAGAAGATGAAATAGTGTCTTCAATCCATATTACCAATTGATGATAATTTTTTCTTTGTGTTTGATATTTACATGCTTCTTACAATATGTTAAAAATAATCTATTGATATTGAGTTTTCTCGCATAATTCATAAAGGGTTGAATTCACTTATTTCCATATACTTTCCACTTTTAGCTAATTTAATTTTAGTGGTACATCATTATATTATATGGATGTAATTTTTCAATCAGCATGTGGTAACCTCTTAACCAATAAGACTAATACATAAGATAATATGTCATTTCACACCTAATTAAAACATGGATTAACATTAATGAATGCAAAAAAATGTTTCTTGTCATAATTTTTTGTAATAGTTTAAATAAAAATGTATCGTGTTACATCACTTTTGTTTTCAAGCCTTTCATTTACAGATCCAAAATCAATTTTCATATAATTGACTTCAGTTCAAAACAAACTCTTGATATTAGGAGTAGAAGGATTACTTTTCGGAGTACCAGGGTTTGTCAGCACAAAACCATAACACTTAAAGCCTAATTTCAAATATGCTCCTTACAATTGCTATCACCTCAAGTTTAGTCCTCAGTTATTAAATGTTGCGATTGAAGGTTTTGATATTGATCTATGGTTTACTTACTTGGAAGAAAATTACATTGTATGGTTTACTTGGGAAAAAAATTACATTTTTTCTTCAGAAGTTCGATTGGATGAAGCTTTCCAGATTTGTATTTGTTTGGGGTCAATCTCAATGTGAAGTGAACAATTGCAAAAGAAGTTGGGCTAGAAAATTGTCACCTACCCACCAGAAGAACATATCTAAAGTGTTTGGTATTTATGAGGAAATATATGAGAAATCGAACATCTTGTTTATAGATAAATCTAGGTATCATAGTGGGCATAAAAGAGAGGAAAATTGTTTTCAAATCCCTCCCAGTTGGGAATATGACGGTTCTTTGGAGAGAGATGGACTTATATGGTCCAATATTTGTAATTTTCTAATCCTTCCCACCAAAAACAGAAAACACGCATGAAGAGATACTTGAAAATGAAAATGCTTACAAAAAATGTTCCTCGTTATTCATTTTAGAGACTTTGAAATTGATTTCATGGTTAACGTTCGTGTTATGCAATACAATATTTTAATTATATTGTTAGTTATTTTTGGTAATTATGTAAGCATATTTGCAGTATATGAAACCACTTTTATTTCATTATCTCTGATATGAATGGTGTTCACTAAGTAGTTTATCAAACCAAAAATTTAATCAAAGATATTTATCAACCCTCAATCAAAAGTTTGGATCATGCATAGAGCTCATTTTTAATGAAAGAGTATGGTTCTTGTCTATGAATGAAAATTCAAATGATGTCAATTATTTGTTGGATTTGTATTAAAGGGATAAGTAAATCCCTAACAACCCAAGAGTTACAATGATTTCAATAACAAACAAAATTGATTTATTATATCTGATATTTGATTTATAGTGATTTCTCAAATGAAGAAAAATATCAATGATATTTCTAAATGCTCAATCAAAAGTTTGGAGCATGCATAGAGCTCATTTTGATTGGAAGTGTATGGTCATTGTGGATGAATGGAAATTCAGATGATGATAATTATAATTTTATGTTGGAATATAGCCAAAAGAGATATTATTTTTAGAAACATGTAATAGCGATTTGTATTAAAAGGCTAAGGAAATCCTTAACAACCCAAGATTTACAATGGTTTCAAGAAGAAAATTTGTACCTAGAGTTCAACAAAATCTTCCAAAAATCCTTCAACCTTGTAGGATTATATTGCACACAAACTATATGGAAGCTTCCTACAAATATACTGCATGCTAAACTATCCTAGTAATACTATTAAAAATATTTAAACAAGACATATTTATGAAAATCCATTGCCATTGTGGCCTTCATCCATTAATTGGTCATTACAATCCTAAGTCTTATCTTGAGAACTTGGACCTTAACATTTCCTGATAGGATTCTACTCGACAGTCTCCTCTTCTATTTATTTTGAGTCCATACAGAACCCAACATTAGACTAGCTTCCCGAGGGACAAGAAAATGCCATATTGAAATGCATCTTTGAATCATTGGAAAGGTGAAGTTGTTCTATTTGTTTCACATGTTCCTTGAATTTGGCTTCAATATGATCATTGTTGTTGTCTCATTATTCCATGTGGTTTCTGATATGGACAATGAACTCCTTCAATAACTCCAGTTGAGAACTCATTCTCCTTAATATTCTCTCAATGTTCTTAATCTCAGCCAGATCAAAAGTAATAAATTGGTCTCCACAGGGGAACATGGAGAGCGATTAGTGTAGACTGCTCCCCTCCAAATTGTACTGGACCACATATTGAATACACAGAACAAGAATTTTACACGGTTTTAGAAACATAGGACCAGTCAAACGAAAATTACCAGTTTCAGACAGCCTGAAATTTCTGGGATTGGTTTCCAGACCATGGCCTCTTGTGATAACACCAAACACATCCCAGTACATGGTGTCACAAACAATCCCAAATGGATTCCCAATTCCATAGAAGAGATCCATAATAAAAGCCTTGTAGGAGAAAAAAGAAAAGTTGAAGGGTTTCTCGAAGAAAACCTAATTTATGGCAAAGAAGCAAATTAGGAAAATGACAATGAAGGAATGCTCAGAGTGGGTTTCCCTATGCTTGTCAAATTGAAATGATAAAGGAACCAATTCTAAACATTTTGACCTCAATCCAGGTATTTAAAAACAAATTTGAACCATCTTTTGTAATTGAAATCATCGAGTGTTTAAGCTATGCTGAATAAAGGGAGTTTCTTCGATTCACATCACATCGACGATATTCATAGGAAGCAGACTCGCAGTTAAAAATTAACATCTGAACAGTCAAGATTTAGGGAAAAATCACACTCAAAACCTTGTTGCGTCTATCTGTATAGTTTCACTGTCAACATTAGTTTTTTATTAATAAAAAATACAGTGATTTGACTAACATATCCAATATGACTGATAATTTCACTTCCACCATTAGTTCTTTAATATTATAATTAAAATGTTTGGTAGATCATAGCTTGTAAACATCAATTTAATTTTTGATATTCTTCAGAAGTATGACAGTGTAGACCTACACTGATTTTCACACATGGACAAATTTGGAGTGCGGGAAGGTTCGGAAGCTTGATATCCCCTTTCAGACATATAAACTATATCCTGAAGTGAAGTAGTATGTACAACACTCATGAAATTTGAAATGTGTCATATGCATCGAATTGAAACTTATCAATTTGTTGTGAATTCAAATCACATTTAAATGTTGATTATCCATGCTAAATGTTTGATAAGCCAACCATCATATTGCGAGACAATTATGACAGGTTTTAGGGTAGCAAATAGATCAAGTCAGATCCATTTGTGGATTCATTTGTGGCACTAAACAATAATTGTCAAATCGCAGTCACACTCATTATCGCAAGTGTTGGTGTTTATAAAGAAGAGATCTTCCCATATCAGATCGATGGTTGTTTGGGTGGTGGGGTTAACACATTGCTTTCATATAAACTCAACCCCATATATTCAATCTCAAATTTAAATGGCTTATCCACCTATAGAATAAATGATGAAGAAACTTTCCATTCAGGTGGATAAAATAAGAGGGTCTGTAGACTCTCTCAATAGTAGACAAGATGATCAGGGAAGAAAACAAGAAGAACTCGCACCACTTGTGAATGAGTATGGAGAAAAAATCGGCTCTCTAAAGCTTCAAACTAATGAGCAGAAGAGACCCATCAATAGAATGTTAAATTTGGCCCAGACTCTCAGGGAACCCACTTCCATTGCAGGCTCTAGGGTGTCAAAAATCTCAGTGCAACTAGAAGATGCACTACAAAGAGATAACTCTCTCGGAACCAGTGCATGACGAAGATAAGCACCTAGGTTCTAATTAGATGTACACTAGGGGATAGGGGATATCCAAAACCACTTTTTTCATATTGTTTTTCTTTCATACAATAGTTTGTTCAGCTATGTATTTTGTATGCATGTTTTTTGCAGGCCTATAGTTTATGTATTTTGTTTGTATATTTAAAAAATTCATGGAATGAAAATTGCAAGTTTGAATCTCTCATAACTTTTTCTAATATATATCACAAAATTTTCTTATGTTTTTATTTATTGGAGATGCCAAGGGATATGTATCAGTAAAGTGTGGGAAAAAATGGCCCTAAGAAACATAAAACGTTTATTTATGAAAACAATTATACAATAATATTTTTATGTTAGAAATACAATGCATGGAAGTTTATCCTGAATGGATTTCCGAACGGTTGTGATCCATTTCTGAATTAAGAAGAATATTTGATAAAATTCTAAAGGGTCCGACAGAAAATGGCTCAAGCATTACCTTGAACCACTAAAAAAAATTGAGCTATGCACTATCCACCACCACAATCGGCCACGTCGCAACATGGAGCGAGCAATTGTTCTCCAACACTCTGTCGTTCCCGACTTGTCCATCAAAAATCAATGGATTTTTAACTATAATTTGAACATAGTACTATTTTTTCGGTTAGCCTAGTATTCACCCGCCGATTCCTAATATGTTGCCTCCCATCTTTAGAGTGGTTCTTTGAAAATGTTCGATAATACTTCGACTAGAAAGAAGGTATGTAATCCTATTACAACTACAAAATATACATGATTTATAGACATATTAAATGACTTAAAAGTTTAATAACATTCCTTTTGTTCTCAATCAGCGTAAAAAAAACTTAAATTTAAAATGCTAGTGTTTAAAAAGACAATGTATAGCTCGAAATTAAAATATGGTGCGATAAAAGTAGAAAAAGAACTTAAAATTAAATTGTTATTGTTTTAAAAAAATGTATAGCTGGGAATTAAAATATGAGTGCGAGAAAAGGTTATTTCTCCTCCTTTTCATCCTGGGAATGAGAATGACTAGTGTGTGGGAAAGGGCCCCAGCTCCTTCTCTTCAAAAGAAAGGGCAGCGACTCCTTCTCTTTCTCGCTTGAATTAGGGAACTTGTTATTTTTGTCATACCGATATATTATTTTTTGGAATATGACAGGTTAGATTACTAGTCACATGTGAGAAAGGACAGCGGCTCATTCTCTTCAGAAGTAACGTAAGTGGCTCATTCTTTTGCTCGCTTGAATCGGGGAACTTGTTAGTTTTTCATATTATGGGTGACAACACTATTGAAAACTGATATATTAGTTTTTGGAAACTGACAACTTAGGTATTGGAAACCGACATCAAAAGTATTGGAAACTGGTATATCACATATTGGAAATCGATATATCAAGTATTGGAAACCATGACTTAAATAATTGGAAACCAATATTCATAATAATCTATATTCACTTAGACTGACATTAGTCCAGATTTAATGAAATGGGGGTTATCTGCTTGTTTTCCTTTTAGAGACCAACAATATTTCTTAAGGTGTCCTTTCATTCCATAATGCTAGTACTCTAGCGTCCCTCTAAATTTGCATCTTCCATTCTTAGACTTCTAATGATTCCTTGGGACCTTGCCTCTATCCCTTTGTCTTCCCATGTTCTCCACAATCAAAGCATTACTTGATGTATCACCTGTGATTTTCCATTGCATTTCCTCGATAAGCATTACACCAACAACATCATCAAACTTTAAAGTGCTTGAACTAGAGTCAAAATTACTCACATCCATGACAAAATGACTCCATATTTTTGGAAATGAGAACAAGATTGAGATATCCATAAACTCATCATCAAATTTTAATCCTTTAGAACGTAATTGACTGGTAACCGTGTTAAACTCATTTAAATGATTAGCAAGAAACCCACCTTCTGGCATCTTCATATTTAATAAACACTTCATAAGAAATACCTTGTAGGAGGTTGAGAGATTTTCATACTGTTTAGCCAATGCATTCAATATATCCTTTGCTGTCTTTTGTTTTGACATATTGAAATCCATTGATGCAACCATGCACAACCATATTGTTCCTAGTGCATTTTTATCAAGAAACTCCCATCCTTCATCCTTCATAGTCACCGACTTCTTTTTTTTTCCACCCAATGGTAAGAAAATATCCTTCTTATATAGATAGTCCTCAATTTTCATATTCTATAGTTGGTACTTTTGTATTTTAAACTTTTCAACCCTAAAATTTCCTTTGCCACCATTACTCCCACTCGAACCAAGAACCCACCGTTCCTGCATGTTTATTAGCCAAATTAACCTTTGTCTCTGATACCAGTTGTTAGGAATATGATCGTAGATAAATAAAAAACAAATGAATGCGGAAATAAACAACCAAAGTAATACAATAAATACACCGATATACATGGTTCACATTATATGGGTTACAACCATTGAGAAACAATCATTCCTTCCTTAATTATTATCCAACAAAATAAAGGGATAAAACCTACAATACATGCGATGAAACGTCATGTATACTCTATTAAAGTCTCTCTCAATCAAACTACACAACTATAATACAATGCCCTCATAAAAATAGGGTTTCCTTCTAGGGAAAACAACATCAACAAAACTATATCGTTCGATCTATGGCCTCATGATGAACGATCCATATTTTCTGTGTAATTGCAATATTTTAAAAAGAGTGTTTTCCAAAGTTTCCCATCTCCACCCTCTGCTAGATCCGTAATATATTTCATGGGGAATACCTCTCATAGAATTCTACACACAAGTAGTTTATTTTCCTTTCAATGCCTATGTTTAATTTTGAGTAGGCCCAAGAGGTCTCTTTTTTAGTCTTTCCATGACTCTATATTGGAAACCTCATATTTTCTTGTTATCACTTTCTGGTCATTTCCTAAGGGACTTCCACCTAATTATATATTTTTCATTATGCACTTTTTTACATACCTATTTGCATACTTGTGCCTACTACATCATTACTTGTTTCTTATTTTTCCTCCTTACTATTTGTAGCTGCTTTTTTCCACTTTCCATCTGTCGAACTTTGCTCTTGATTGGATGACATACATCCCTAGAGGAAACATCCTTATGAGTGCATCCAACTAGACTAGTATGTTTTTTGCAACTTATTTTTTTCATAGGCCTTTCGCATTCCCATGGAATGTAGGTGAATTTCCTTGAGACACTTATTTGCTCCATTGTATACTATGTAATGTCCCCATCCAAATAAATCACATGAAAGGAAAATCCCACCAATCTACTAGTTCCCTAGGTTGGGGTGGAAACATTTAGACTTGGAATAAGGGAGATATAAGACCCCAAATGGACATTACATTGAAAAATATATATTAAAAGGGGATAAACAAATATTAATAATAAGAAAATAAGGTGGCACTTGGTCATGAGGGCACATAGGTGGTGTGGGACCCACACAAGGAAAGATTCTCCATGTCACATGGAATCCTATTCTCACCCATTCGAATCCAAGGTGGAGTCTAACTTTCTTGGGGGAGTTGGAGATAAATTATACTGGGCATGAATCAATGAGGGTTGAATTTGAGTGGAAGAGTAAATCCAATGGAAGAGGGAGAGTCATATTATAGGTATTGTGACACTTGGGATAGATTCCCTAGCTTCTATGGCAACAATGATGAAGAATCTATGACACATATGACAATTATCAGACCTGATTGCTGACATATGACCTATATGACATCTCAGGGATAAAAATATCCTCCAAGAGGGCCCACAAGGGATTTATGGCAGCCAATATCCCCCCCATTCGAATTGATGGAAGAGGAAGGATAGGAAATGTTGGACAAGTGGCACTCATGGGAATATCACCCTAATTCGAGTTGGGATGAAGCTCTTGGAGGGAATTCAAGACATGGAGGTTAATAAACGAAAAGTATAAATAAGGATACCATATTTTGATCATTTCTCATTTGGTAAAAATTGGAGAGCTTAGCTTGTCCTTTCAGGGTGGATGCTTATCCTCATTGCCTTAGAACCAATTTCGAGGGTGCAAGATTCCAATCCTAATTGGTTGATGGAGAGGCCATTCAGACATATCAACATAGATTCATGGATTTTTTTTATGTAGGTTCAAACCCTAACTGAGTTCAAGTTCATCTTCTCTCATTCTTCTCTATGCCTATTCTACTATCTTTCTCTCTATGTAATGTAAATGTGCAAGGGTGCACTTGTTGTTGCATATAGTTAATGAAGGACTGTTATTTCGACTTCATGGACATGTTATATGCTATATATATATTTAATAATCATATAATTAGAGCCACAGCTCAAAACATTATGTATTTCAAGTTATGTATTTCATGTTATGAGATGAGTATGAAGTTACTTTCATGTCCCAAATAATGTGTGCATACCTATGAATTTTTACTATGGTTTATGAATAAATTCGAGACTCCTTGCCCACCAATTTCACCTAAAAAACTAGACTCTAGAAGCTAATGTTCATTAGGATTCCTATTCGACCCTAAAACCAAATATAATACTGCACATATACTATTAATAATGTACTCTAACATATCCAAGTATCATACCAATAATTAGTGAAGGACGTACAGTGTTTAGAAGAGCATCTAATGTCAGACCTAGGGGGATCTCCACTTCTCAAATTAATTAGTCTTGTTCCGAAACTTATTCCCATGTAATTTGCAGACCATGGATGGGTATATCAGTTGTTTTGATTTTTGATAGGCGTGTTAATATTTCCTATTACCCATCAATACCTTCCTCCCCAAATTTGAAATCATTTGGAGGTGTTTGGAACCGGTTGTAAACAAAACCCTAGAGTCAAAACAAGCTGAATCTAAGGACTTTCCTTTGAAGGGATATTGGAGTGGTATCAAAGCATGGTCCTTGCACCTACTTTTGGTGACCATTTATGAGGTCAAGAATTCATCCCCCACCCTTAGAAACCGAAACTAAAAGTACCTTTGGTGAAGAGGAAGAAGCATGAGAAGAGGTGCACTCTATTGAGACTATGGCTAATGATGAGAAAGGAACCGTAGAGTGTAATGCCCACCTCGGTACTTTAACGGATTAGACTAATGAGGGTACTAGTTTTGAAATTAACCGGCTAAACAAAACACGAACCATTTGAATTTACTTTGAGAATGCCTTAAAATAAAAATGAAGAATAGTGTATATGCTCGACTGAGTGAGACATGATGATAAATGATGAATAATTTGTATGCTCGATTGACTGAGATACTAGAATGCATGATGTAAATATTTTATATAGTGGAGCGCTACTAATGTGCACTTGAGTGTGTGCAATGGTAGGTAAGATGATATACCGACTAACCCACAATGGAATTTTAGGGGTCGTAAGAATTGAAAGAACACATAGGGGTACGACGACTGACTGTCGACCCTCGATTAGCAATCCATGCATGGGTGAAGCCGTTTCAGCTCACCCGGGGAAGCGTATGCCATACGATAAAGGCCATAATGATTTGTTCACATACGATGAGTTGAGGGGCACGCAATAAGGAGAGCCTTATCCCTCAACATCCCTTAGTATTAAAGGAGCATAGTTGAGAGATCATGGTAACGGTTCCGAGTCGCTACGCAGTACTCCCCATAAGAAGGAAGAAATGAAGCCGTCAGAAGGGCCCGCCGAAGAGGTACCTAGACATGAACAAGAGGAAGAAAGTTAATCAATGGTATAAATGAAAATTTCACATAAGATTTAAGAAATACTTTATTTCATTTTGTTCTATTTTATTAATTTGAATAGTTATTATTCG
Organism: Larix kaempferi; assembly: GCA_027924585.1. NCBI lineage: Eukaryota > Viridiplantae > Streptophyta > Pinopsida > Pinales > Pinaceae > Larix > Larix kaempferi. The sequence goes on from BSBM01000211.1 coordinate 4,089,174, forward strand.
AGATTTTATTTTTGATTTAATTAATTTGAATTATTCATTTGAATTGATTTTATTTACTCGAAAAAGAATTGAAGAGATTGATTTTATTCAATATTAAATTTGATTAATTATGTTGATTGAAAAAGATTAATAATAAGAGAATTATTTTTATTCAAAGATTTTATTATTTTAAATCATTCTATTAAATATTTTATTTAATTGAATTCATTATTTTGAGAAAGAATTGAAATAGGTCATTAATAAAAGAATTGTTTTTCTTTTATTATTATTCAATATTTTACTTTAATTAATTTTATTATTCATTTAAATTATTTTATAAAGAGGAAATTTAAAATATATTATACTTTTAGTAAAAGGAATCATCTTTTAATTCAATCTTAATATTAGGAAAAGAAAGAAAAGCAGAAAGCAATAAGTCTAACTAAAATATTGTTAAGTAAACTAAATGAGAACCAAAAGAGAAGTAGAACTCTTCTACACCTAACTCCCACTGATCTAGGGATTTATGTGCACATTCAAGACATTAAGAAGACACGTGTTTGAGAATATTGGAAATTAAAATATTAAATTAAATTAAATATGTGCATGGATAGACACATGGCACACAGGCTTTTGCTATATAATGAGGGAGGATAAGGAGATAAGGACATCTCTTTCTCCCTAATGTTGGATGGTCATCATAATCTCGGATTATGTTATAATCCTTGGAGTTGGGATTAGCCGGAACAAGGATTGGGAGATCCTTTCGGGAGGCTAGCTTGTGTGTTCTTGCAACCCCATTTGCTCGGGGGTTCGGGGTGAAGAAGAATAACCTCGATACGGTAGGGATGTCAACCGAGGGGTCAATCGGTACTTCGTCAGGAAATTTGATTGGATCGTGCAGGAACCACTTCGAGGACTCCATCGATTCGCTGGACCAACCGTCGAAAGCAGGTTTGAAGTATTTGGTTTGTTTATTTTGCTAAGTCTTGTGGTCGAATGAATAAATCTGGGTATATAGTTTTATTTATTTGACATTTATGTACTGCAATAGATAGAACTAGATCTGTGGCCTCTATATCTTCTTCTGAAAAATCGTACTGGAAGTTCTGCAAATAATTATACTTACATTTTCAAATTCCGTGGAAGTCCATTTTGGGGAACCCAAAATGGAGATCCCTACACAGAGATGGAGGAGAAAGAGGAGTTTAGGAAATTCATGAAGACGTTTTTTGAATACATGACAAGGCAGATAATGCAAGTGTTCTAATTTATGGCTATTCAAATTGGAAGAAACTTTGAAATAGGAGGCAACAGTAGTTCCCCTTTAGAGGAAAAGAAGGAATTTGGTGGAAGCATTTTCTCAGAGATAGGGCCTCACAATCAACCAAATGAATTACAGAGCTCAACAAGATCCACCACACCCAATTTTATTGAGACCAAAGAGGATCTTCACACCCAATATGGAATGCAAGAAGTTCTAGCAGAATGGCAGCAGTTGAGTGAAGATTGTAGGAGAACCTTACCACTTGATCAGTTATGTATTGTCTCAAACAAGCTCAAGATGAGGGGAGGAAACATAAATTCTTTCCAAAACAAAGAATTGAATTATGCCATAGGTAGAACAATCCTTCCTAACTTTGATGGCTCATCTCAGAGTTCTACAAATACTTGGATACAAAATTTAGATGTATATTTTTCAGTTGAATCCAATGGTTGAAGAGGATGATTTAAAAATGGTTATTCTGCATCTTGAGGGAGAAGCAAATGCTTGGTGGTTCCATGGGCTTAAAAACTTGGGACATGATTAGGTCACATCATATGAATATTTTTTTAACACGTTAATGGAAATATTTGAGAAAAAATACCCTGGAATGCCTTTCAAGGAACTAGCACAGTCGAAGCAAACTAGAACCCCTGAGGAGTACATGTTTGAATTCCAAAAACTATCAGTTATGGTGGCTGATGTATCTATGGTTTGATTGGTATTGCTCTTTACTAAAGGATTTGTTGAACCTTTGAAAGGTTTAGTTAAGGCTCACAAACCTACTTCATTAAAATATGCCATGAACTTTTGGCAAGACATCTACAAAATGTGCTATCCAAGACAAAGTGTCCTCCCAAGACAAATTTTCCTTTTAAGTTCATATTTGACAAGAGACCATGGAAAAAAGATTCATTTGGGAAGGAAAAGAAAGAGGGACCAAGAAAGGAAGAACTCAGAAGAAAGAAACTATGTTACACATGTTTTCAACCATGGGTAACAGGGCATAAATATGCTAAGGGGAAAGCAGAATTAATTGAAGTATTTTATGAGGATGAAGGGGACATGGAGGAAGAAGAAAAAATTTTAGCCCAAGAAAAGGGATATGACACAGCATAAGAATATCATCCATCACCGGAAAAAGGGAGAATGGTAGTGCTTTCAGGAGTGCCTTGTTTTCACACCATCTAATGCAAGGGAGTGGTACAAGGGTAGAGAGTTTCGGTATTGGTAGATGGAGGAGAAACTCATAAATTCATTGATGCAGCCTTGGTGGAGAGAATAAATTTACCCAATGAATCATTCGAAGGGTTCCTAGTCATCATTCCAGGTAACAATTCTATGGAATCCAACACATGGATTCCAAAGCTACAACTTACCATAGGAAATTACACATTTTCTGATAGCTTCTATGTGGTGGATGTTGCTGATACAAATGTGGTTTTGGGAGTAAAATATAGTGAACTACCAAATACCTGAAATTAATTTCAAGGATTCGAAAGGAAAACAAAGGGTAGTGAGAGGAATGCACACCTATCCGAACCAAGTGGTGTCTTCCCACAGTATGAGGTCCATATTAAGACATGGGGACATTGAATGGGTTGCATAATGTTTCATCACTTCCCCCAAACCAAACATAAGTATTGCAGAACACCCAAGGGAGATAAGGAAGCTACTACCCAAGTATGAAAGGGTTTTTTGAGACTTTTCCCTTGGAAGGCCACCTGACAGAGGAGTTGAGCATACCATTGTTTTGGAGGTGGGTACTTCACCTATCCAAATACCCCCATATAGACACCCAAAAGGGTTTAGAGATGAGATTGAGAAGGCTATTCAAGAACTCTTGTAATTGGGGCTCATTAGACCAAGCTCAAGTCTGTATTCTTCTTCAGTTGTCTTGGTGAAGAAAAAGGATGGAAACTTAAGGATGTGCATTAAGTTTAGAGATTTAAACAAGAAGACAATAAAGAATAGATATCGCATCCCTCAAATAGATAATATCATGGATGAGCTATTTGGAGAAAATTTCTTTTCCAAAATTGATCTTTGATCTGGTTACCATCGTATTCGAATGAAGGAGGAGGATGTGCAGAAAACTGCTTTCAAATGCCACTATGGTCATTTCAAATTTTTTGTCATGCCTTTTGGTTTGACCAATGCTCCATTAACCTTCCAATCATGCATGAAAAAAATATTTTGCAAGCAAATCCGTAAGTTTGTTTTGGTTTTCTTTGATGATATTTTTATTTACAGTAAGACATGGGAGGAACATTTGCACCATTTAGAGGTTGTATTGAAAATCTTTCATGAACTATATTTGTTTGCTAAGTTGTCCAAGTGTGAGTTTGGGTTGAAATAAATTTTGTATCTTGGGCACATCATTGGGAAAGATGCGGTAAAGGTGCACTTGGAGAAAATAAAGGCTATTCTTGAATGGCATCACCCAAAAACATCACTGAATTCAGAGGCTTTATTGGGATATGCACTTACTATAGGAGGTTTTTGAAGGGGTTTTCCAAACTAATTGCTCCCCTTACTGATTTGACCAAGAAGGATGCTTTCAAATGGGATGAAGAGGATGAAAAGGCTTTCCAAATAATGAAAGAGGTCATGATTAGTTTTCAAGTACTTGCATTACCATATTTTTCTAAACCACTTGTTTTGGAATGTGATCCATTAGGGGAAGGCATAGGGGCGGTCCTAAAGCAAAATATACACCCCATAGCTTTTGAGAGTAGAAAATTGCAGCCACATGAGAGTCTCTACTCCATATATGACAAATAAATTTTAGCCATCATGCATGCCTTGGACAAGTTTAGACAATATCTGTTGGGGAACAATTTTGTGGTCAAAACTGACCATAACAGTTTAAAGCATTTACTTACACAAAAAGATCTCAATGAAAGGAAACAAATATGGGTAAGTAAGGTCCAAGATTTTTATTTTGACATTTAATATGTAAAAGTGAAGAATAATATTGTAGCAGATGCATTTTCTAGGAGGCCTTCATTTTCCCTTATGGACATTTAAAAAGATTGGAAATATGTGCTAATAGTAGAGTATGCCAGAGATAGATTTTCTTGTGATTTGTTAGATGGGGTCAAAATAGATGATAGATACAATATATTGAATGGACTAATCTAATATAAAGACCGAATATACTTAGTTCATGGTTCGAACTTAAAGCACACGATCTTGAAGGAAGCTCATGATTCTCCTTTAGCAGGCCATCCTAGTTTCTTTAAAACATATAGGAAATTAGTACAAAGGTTCTCTTGGAAAGGTTTGAAGGAATATTTTTTAAAGTATGTGAATGAATGAAAGATATTTCAGCAAAACAAAGTTGAACACACCCGTCCTGCTGGTCTCTTACAACCATTACCCATTCCGTAAAAAAAATGGGAAAGCATCTCAATGGATTTCATCACAGGTTTTCCCAAGGATTATGGTAAGGATTTTATTTATGTTGTGATGGATAAAATCACCAAATTTTCTCATTTGTTTGCTATTAAATTATATTTTACTGATGCACAAGTAGCTAAGCTATTCTTTAGATATATTTTTCAGATTGCATGGACTTCCCAAAAACATTGTGAATGACAGGGATAGCAGATTTATGAGTGCTTTTTGGCAAGAACTCTTCAAGTTGGTAGGCACTCAATTGACTCCTATCACAAAATATCATCCTCAAACTGATGGCCAAACAGAAAGGGTGAACCAATGGTTGGAGGGGTACTTGAGAAACTATGTTGGTGAGCAGCAGAAAGCATGGGTTAAATGGCTACATTTGGGTGACTTTTGCTACAATACTACTTTCCATATTTCCATTGGAATGTCTCCTTTAAAATAAATTTATGGTTATGAAGCACTCACCCTTGTTGATCACATTTTTGGTGATATTAGAGCTCCAAAAGGTAAATATTGGGTTGAGGAAAGTCAAGATATTTTAAAGCTTTTAAAAGACAATTTGCAGGTTGCCCAAAATCAACAAAAACAGTATGTGGATCAACATAGGAAGGAAAGAACTTTTCAAGTGAATGATTTGGATTATCTGAGGCTGCATCCATATAAGAAAACCACCTTAAAATGGAAAGGATTAGAAAAGATTAAAACAAGGTTTTATGGTCCATATAGGATAGTTCAAAAGGTTAGGGAGGTAGCTTATGAGATAGAACTTCCGAAAGGTAGAAAAATCCACAATGTATTTCATGTTTCATGCCTTAAGAAGGCTATTGGTCAGCAAAATTATATTTCAGAAACACTCCCTCCATTATATGATCAAGGACAACTCATACTCATTTCAGAAAAAAGTTTCAAGACAAGAGAAAGAAAATTGAGGAGTAGAACCATAAGAGAATATTTGGTACAATGGAAATATTTGCCAAGTGAGGATTCCAGATGGGAAGATGAACAAATTTTGCAACATCCAAATTTGGAATTTCTTGAGGGAAAGCTATCTTGGATGGGGAGGACTATAATGTCCCCATCCAAATAAATCACATGAATGGAAAACTCCACCAATCTACTAGTTCCCTAGGTTGGGGTGGAAAAAATTAGACTTGGAATAAGGCATCTATCAAACCTAAAATGGACATTATATTGAAAAATATATATTAAAATGGGATAAATAAATATTAATAATAATAAAATAAGGTGGCACTTGGTCATGAGTGTGCATAGGTGGTGTGGGACCCACACAAGGAAAGATTCTTCATGCCACATGGCATCCTATTCTCACCCATTCGAATTCAAGGTGGATTCTAATTTTCTTGGGGGAGTTGGAGAGGAATTATACTTCGCATGACTCAATGAGGGTCGATTTTGAGTGGAAGATTAACGCCCATGGAAGAGGAAGAGGCATCTTAGAGGTATTGTGACACTTGGGCTAGATTCCCTAGGTTCTATGAGTACAATGCTGAAGATTCTATGACACTTATGACAAGGATCACACCCGATTGATTAAATTTGACCTATTTGACATGTCAGGGATAAAAATAGCCTCCAAGAGGGTGCACAGGGGAGTTATGGCAGACAATATTCCCCCCATTCGAATTGATGGAAGATGAAGGCTAGGAAATGTTGGACAAGTGGCACTCATGGGAATATCTCCCTAATTCGAGTTGGGATGAAGCTCTTGGAGGGAATTCGATCCATATAGGCCTTGAGAGGTTAATAAAAGGAAAGAATAAATAAGGATACCATCTTTTGATCATTTTTCATTTGGTAAAAACTGGAGAGCTTAGCTTGTTCTTGCAAGGTGGATGCTTATCCTTCTTTCCTTAGAACCAATTTCAAGGGTGCAAGATTCCCATCCTAGTTGGTTGATAGAGAGTCCATTCAGAACTCTCAACATAGATTCATGGATATGTTTTGATGCAGGTTCAAACCCCAACTGAGTTTGATTTCATCTTCTCTCATTCTTCTCTATGCCTATTCTACTATCTTTCTCTCACTCTCATGGAAATGTGTAAGGGTGCACTTGTTGTTGCATAAAGTTAGTGAAGGACTGTTATTTGGACTTCATGGAAATTTTGGATGCTATATATATCAGTAATAATAATATCATCAGAGCCACAACTCAAAACATTATGTATTCCAAGTGATATTTACATTCAAGGAAGCGATTCAAGCCATTTTCCCCATAGGATTTGCATAGTGTTTTTTGAAGGATATTGTACCTATTTTATATCAAAGTTTACTGAGTTATTTATCGTGTTATGAGCTTCATATGAAGTTACGTTTATGTCCCAAATTATGTCTTCATACCTCTGAAGTGTTACTATGTTTTATGAATAAATTCGAGACTCCTTGCCCACCAATTTCACCTCAAAAACTAGACTCTAGAAGTTGTTGTTCATTAGGATACCTATTCAACAGTAAAACCAAATATAATGCTGCACATATATTGTTCCTAATGTCCTCTAACAGAGACAAATCTCAGAGCAATAATTAGTGAACTTTTTACATTATTTGGAAGAGCATCTAATGTCAGACCTAGGGGGGATCTCAACTTCTCAAATTAACTAGTCTTGTTCAGAAATTTCTTCCCATGAAATTTGTAGACCATGGATGGGTATATCAGTTGTTTGGATTCCTGATAGGTGTGTTAATATGTCATATTCCCCATCAATAAATTCCTCCCCAAATTCGAAATTATTTGGAGGTGTTTGGAACCAGTTGTAAACAAAACCCTAGACTCAAAACAAGGTGAATCCAAGGACTTTCCTTTGAAGGGATATTACCTACTAGCATTATTTATTCTTTTTCAATATTTCATAAAAATGAAAAAGACAAAAATATTAAAAAAAGGACAAAAAGGGGGCGAAAGGGAAAAATTGTATCACATCACAACATGGACATGAAAAAAGTTAGTCCTTATCTCCCTTGAACACAACACTTGTTTGCATTAGCCACATTCAATTGGGTTATCACATTTACCTTAGTAAATTGTAGCATGATTATGAGTTTTACTCCTCTTATTGGTTATCCTTATAGCCACTATGGAGAATTCATCAAAGTATCTGACATTGATGGATTTCATTGGTCTATTATTTCTTGAGTCATTTGTTGAATGGGTCCATTATGCATCGTGATGTATGTTCAAGAGAGGTTTGTTACAAAAAATTGTGTTATCCATTCCTTATAAATCCTTGACCAATCATGTCTACCTTCCTTGTGTTAGAAGCAATATTTAATGGTTGTTCTTCTCATCCCTAGTCCCAAAACATCAAATGAGAATCTTGATTTTTGTTTCATGTCAATTGATTTGGGATGACTTAATTCCCTCCTATTGGTGAATGTCTTCCTATTGACACTAAATCATTTTCTAAGAATATAATCTGGGAATATTGACAGTAAATTGAAACTTTGAGTCATTAGTGGCGGGTTTCCTCGCAATCAATAGTTTGTGTACATCAATGACCCCTGCTTAGTTGATTCTACAAGTGTTCAACATCAATTCCTTTATTCACACTTGCTAAATTGTACTTTGTACCTTCAGACACATTTTCATTACCTATGGATTTCCTCACGTATGTTAACGGTATACATCAATTATAATTGATCAGGTGGTGTTCTACCATGCTTGACTTTAGATAATTTTTTCATATGATGTATACTCGTACTTTCATAGAGATTTGGATTGAAGACCTTTGGAATAATAGTAGCATCCCTCTTTGGTTCTAACTTCCTGAGTTGTGAAAGATCATACTACCATGTTCTAAGTGCTTTGAATACAATCAAGTTTTGCACTCCTCATAGTGTCACTTTTAATTTTGATGTACCTTTTGACATTGATCCACTATTTGTTTTTCATGGCCATGCTTATTTACTACTAAACATAGGTATGCCTTCCTCAGGGAATCTTTCTTATATATGAGATTGGTTTTTGCAAGCAGGTACGTCCTGATACTTAGTTTACAATTCTCCTCCTTAGCCCATCAGCGTTTTTGGATTGTTTGACTTAATGTATTTTGGCCATTAGTTCCACTTTTTACCTCACAAATCAGGGGGCATATTTTCTAATGATATTTAACACCCCTTATGGCAAAGGCCTAAGTGGACATCAAGAAACCTTCTACATGAGAAATTGACTCCAAACCAATGAAATTTGTATTTAATTTGAGTTTGTTTGCTACTTTTCCTAAGGAAGAGGGTGAATGGTTGTGAAATTAAGATTTAAAGGGATGACCACATCCATCTGGTCACCGCAATGTTCCCATAAAGTGTGACCAAGGCTTCAAATTGAGAAAAAGAAGAACTAAAAGTGCACACTCAAGTAAATATAGGTTCAATTTCACGTGGAAGGGACTCGTAGTGCATGTAAATCATGCACTTTGTAATCATCACCCATGTTAGACCTAATTCAAAGTTATAAAAGATAAAAATGGGGTGAATATATAGAGGTTAGGTAGAGGTCATTGTTCGAGTACACAGGGTACTCCCAAAAGACCGAACACCTAGAGAAACCCCTTCACACAAACAGATCACAGATCGATACACTAATGTTTTGATGTGGTTTAAACCCTCATGAGGGAAACACTCCATGAGCCTGGCCAAATAGCTTCTACGAGACAATTTATTATGCAAAGAAAGAAAGTTACAAATGAGCTTCTCATAATCGATCAACTTTCCAATGACCCTCCATGCTCTTTAAATAGAGATCATGGACCAATCGGTTGTTAAGCCATGGATCAAGGGTAGGTATGATCTAAGAGAAGTTGAGCCGTCGGATCACTCTATGTCGGGAACATATCGTGACAGTCGGATTAAGTATTTACAAATGCATACTAATGCATACTAAAGAAACACACTTTTCCTAACGGATATATTACACAAGTTGATCTTAACTAACTCCTAAGTGTCTAAATATCCTAACATCCCCCCTTAAGAACAACTTGGGATAGGATTTAAGGATTTATAGAAGTGACACTATTAGGAGAAGGAAGGAGGTATTAGAGCCTATCCCCCCTTAATGACAAGTTCCTGAACTCCTAACATAGATAGAAGTTTAGAAAACTTCGCTTATGTAAGAGACTTGGTGAAGATGTCTGCAACTTGATCATCTATAGGATAAAAGAGCACTTCAAGAACACGATCATGAACAAGATTTCTGATGAACTGCATATGAAGCTCAATGTGTTTGTTGCGTTGATGTAGGACTGGATCTTTGGCAAGCTTGATGGCACTTTGATTGTCGCACCAAAGTGGAGTAGGTTGCTGCTATTCGAATCCAAAATCTGAAAGGATCTATCGAAGCCATAAAGATTCCTGACTGGCATTAACTGTGGCTCGATATTTTGAGTCTGCTAAAGAAAGAGCAAGAGCTTGTTGTTTCTTACAAGCCCAAGTAATAGATCCAGATCCCAGACTGAAAACATAACCTGCAGTAGACTTTCAATCATCAGGATCGCCGACCCAATCTGAATCAGTGAAACCAACCAACAAAGGTTCCCCCCCTGTACTGTAATGAATCCCGAACTAAATTGTACCTCGAATATATCGAAGTATTCTTTTAGATGCTTTCCAGTGACTTCCATGTGGTGTTTGCATATAACAGGCAACACGACCAACGGTGAAGGAAAGGTCAGGACGGTAATGAGTCAAGTATAAGAGACTACCAACAAGCTGACGATACAAGGTGGCATCTACTTTAGGTGAAGGACAAGTGGCAAAAAGTTTGACTTCGGATTGGAAGGGAGAAGGGGCTGGTGTAGAATCTTCTATGTGAAAGCGACGAAGAAGGTCACAAGCATACTTAGACTGAGAAAGAAAGATTCCTTCTTTGGTTTGCAGGACTTGGAGACCAAGAAAATAATGCAAATGTCCTAAGTATGACATTTCAAAATTTTGCTTAAGACTAGATTTCACATGGGTTATAAGCTTAGGGTCACTACCAGTAAGAATAAGGTCATCAACATATAGAACAAGTATGATGATATGGTTTCCTACTTTCTTGGTATAGACACTGTGGTCATAATGGCATCTAGAAAAACCAGTGTCAAGGAGAAAGCTATCCATTTTGGCATACCAAGCTCTAGGAGCTTGCTTAAGGCCATATAAGAATTTCTTAAAGCGACAGACAAGGCTAGAGTTATTCTGAACATATCCAAGAGGTTGTTCCATGTAAATTTCCTCTTGTAAATCACCATGTAAGAAGGCAAACTTGACATCCATTTGATGGAATTCCCAGTTATGTAAGGCTGCAAGGGAAAGAACAAGGTGGATGGAGTTCATTTTTGCGACAGGAGCAAAGGTTTCATTGTAGTCAATCCCTTCAACTTGGGAAAAACCTTTGGCAACTAACCTTGCCTTAAGTCTTTCAACACTTCCATCTGATGCATACTTAGTTCTGTAGACCCATTTACATCTGACAAGTTTTCTTTCTTTTGGAAGAGGTACAAGATCCCAAGTATCGTTCGCCATTAAGGAACGATATTCTTCATCCATAGCTGCATCCCAATTTGGATTTCCTTAAGCTTCTGCAAAGGTTTCTGGATCATGATTCTCGCAAACTTGATCCAAAAGAGAAGAGGCTCGCTGAAACTAAGAACGTGTTCGACGTTGATCTCTAGGATCACCGGTAAGATCACCAGCTGCTTCACATGTTGAACGGACCCATCGAGGAAGCACTTGTCCTGGTGCAACTGGAGGAACATGAGCAGGCGGAGGTGGATTTTCATCCTCACTATCATCATCAAAAACTGGACTTGGAAACCTATCAAGGAAGTTGGAAGAATAAGAAGAAGGCACAATCGCCGAATCAGGATCGCAAGCCAAATATGGCACAATCGCCAAGTTAGGCTCGCATGCCAAAGATGGCACAATCGCCGAGTTAGGCTCGCAGGACAAGAGATTTTCATCAAATTTAACATCTCTTCTAATGATTACATTATGAGAATGTGGTTGAAGAGGTCTATAACCTTTTACATCTTCAGAATATCCAACAAATATGAACTTTTCACTTTTAGGCTGCAATGCTTTCCATTTTTCATCCGGAATGTGAGCCCATGCTTCACTACCAAACACACGGAAGTGACTTACATTAGGTTTAGTTTGACTCCATGCTTATTCCGGTGTGATACCTTGTAATGCTTTAGTGGGGGTGCGATTAACTATGTAATTTGCACAATTAATGGCTTCAGCCCAAAATTGAAGACTTAGTCCCTTAGATTGGATCATACAATTAGCCATTTCTTTTAAAGTGCGGTTCTTCCGCTCAGCTCCACCATTTTGTTGTGGTGTATATGGAACAATGTGTTGTTGTTGGATGCCTTGTTCAGTGCAGAAATTAGTGAACTTTTTGTTAACATATTCTCCTCCATTGTCACATCTTAACTTAATAATTTGATGACCATATTGTTTTTCAACAAGGGCCTTGTAGGCCAAGAACATGTTAAATACTTCGCTCTTAATTTTTAGGAAATAAGCCCAAGTGCGTCAGGTGTAATCATCAATGAAAGTTAAGAAATATTTGAAACAAGAAAAGGAAGCAGATGGAAGAGGACCACACAAGTAACTATGCACAAGCTCCAAGGGAACCGAGGCGTGCCAAGAGGCACGTTTGTCAAAACTGTCTCGATGATGTTTCCCGAGTACACAACCGGAACAAACACTATCCCTGCAAGATACCATCGGAATACCTCTCACCATATTGTCTTGACATAGTTGTTGCAATGAGCGATAATTTAAGTGACCAAATCGCTCATGCCAAAGTTTGCTCAAGTTATCACTATGAGCAACAAAAATTGAAGGAAAAGGTGATGACCCAAAGTTGTTAAACTTGTACAACCTGGTAATATAATCAACAATTCCGGTAGCTAGGACCTGTTGAGGATCTTTAAAATCCTTGATTACAACTTTGTGAGGTGTAAACGTCACAGTTTTACCTTCACTAGAATGAGTGGTCTGATAAATTGATAACAAACTGCAGAAAATTGTTGGAACACATTGTACATCACTGAAATGACCATTATCTACTAGAACTATTCCACCACCTACAACACTTAGAGATCTATCATCACCAACAAATATTTGTTTGGTGTTACATTCATGCATAGTAGAAAATATGGCTTGATCGTTAGCCATATGATAAGATGCTCCAGAATCAATGAGCCATTCATTTGAAGTAGAAGAAGAAGATTCATTATAAGAATAACCAGAAGCACAAAGTGCATGTCCATGAGAGGTAGATTTTGAAGGAGGATCTAGGCTAATGTGGTGCTTCTTCATTGCTGCTTCCAAGGCTTCCATCTTCTTGAAACACTTAGATTCATCATGATTATCTTTCCCGCAATAGTTGCAATGACGCTCAGTCTTCTTGCCTTTTGGCTTAGATGCTTTGTTATGTTTTAAAGAAGGAGCTAATTGAGAGGGTTTGGGACCCTTGTTTGACTTATTATTGCGAAAATTGTGTTTCTTGGGAGGCTTGGACTTTTCTTTCTGTTGGGACAATAAGGCTTTCCCAGATGTATCTGCATTGTTGATTATTCCAAGATGGAGGAGCTTCTAATGTCAGACCTAGGGGAACCGTTTTTTATCAAACAAAAACTATTCCCTAATGGAAACGACGCTCCGGACGCAATGGAATACCTCCCACAGCCCAGAAATGCACAGAAATACTAGAACCAGAAACCCTTTCAAGTTTCGGCAACAACAGTTCAAGATCTAGATCATAACCGGAAGAGGCTCTTCATAAAAGCTCTGATACCATGTTCGGGTACACAGGGTACTCCCAAAAGACCAAACACCTAGAGCAACCACTTCACACAAACATATCACAGATCAATACACCGATGTTTTGACATGGTTTAAATCCTCGTGAGGGAAATACTCCACGGCCCCGACCAAATAGCTTCTACGGGACAATTTATTATGCAAAGAAAGAAAGTTACAAATGAGCTTCTCATAATGGATCAAATTTCCAATGACCCTCCATGCTCTTTAAATAGAGATCATGGACCAATCGGGTGTTAAGCCAAGGATCAAGGGTAGGTATGATTTAAGAGAAGTTGAGCCGTCATATCACTCTATGTCGGGAACATATCATGACCGTTGGATTAATTATTTACAAATGCATACTAATGCATACTAAAGAAACACACTTTTTCTAACGGATAAATTACACAAGTTGATCTTAAATAAATCCCAAGTGTCTAAATATCCTAACAGTCATAGAGAATTAAAACATCTAAGAGTAGGATACTTCCTTTGATCGAATATTTTTCAAGTGAGGCTAAGGGAGAAGGAGGGGACTCAGACTCTAGAGAAGGGAGTAGAACAATAATGCTCAAGGACTATACATATTGTTTTCCTCTTCAGTGATTAATTCAAATCAATTTTTCTCCCCCACCCCACCCCACCCCACCCCACCCCCCGATGTGTGTGTGTGTGTGTTTTGGATCAACGATGAATATATTAGTTTCTTTATGCGTGTTTATCATTATTTCTTGTTTATCCTTATGAGTGCACACAACTAGACTAGTATGTTTTTTACAAATTATTTTTTTCTTAGGCCTATCCCATGCCCTTGGAATGTAGGTGAATTCCCTTGAAACACTTGTTTCCCCCATTGTACACTAGCATTCTTGATTCTTTTTCAATCTTTCATAAAAACGAAAAAGACAAAAAGATTAAAAAAAAAGGACAAAAAGGTGGGGAAAGGAAAAAAATTGTATCACATCACAAAGTGGACATGAAAAATGTTAGTCCTTGTCTCCCTTGAACACAACACTTGTTTCCATCAGTGACATTAATTTGGGTTATTAGTAATATTTACCTTAGTAAATTGGACCATGTTTATGTGTTTTACTCCTCTGATTGATTATCCTTCCAGTCACTATGGAGAACTCATCAAAGTATCTGACATTAATGGATTTCAATGGTCTATTATTTCTTGAGTCATGTGTTGTCTGGGTCCATTATGTGTTGTGATGCATGTTCAAGAGAGGTTTGTTACAAAAAATTGTGTTAGCCATTCCTTAGATATCCTTGACCAGTCATTTCTACCTTCATTGTGCCAGAAGCAATATTTAATGATTGTTCTTCTCAGCACTAGTCCCAAAAAATCAAATCAAAATATTGATCTTTGTTTCATGTTGATTGATGTGGGATGATTGAATTCCCTCCTATTGGTGAATCTCTTCCTATTAACACCAAATCATTTTCTAAGAAGACAGACTAGGAATCTTGATAGTACATTGAAACTTGTAGTCATTAGTGGCAAGTTTCATCGCAATCAATAGTTTGTGTACAGCAATGACCCCTGGTAGTCGATTCTACAAGTGTTCAACATCAATTCCTTTATTCACACTTGCTAAATTGTACTTTGTACCTTCGAACCCATTTTCATTACCTATGGGTTTCGTCACGTATGTCAAGGGTATACATCAATGATCGATGATCAGGTGGTGTTCTAACTTGGTTGAATTTAGATAGTTTTATCATATGATGTATACTCATACTATCATAGATTTTTGGATTGAAGACCTTGGGAGTAATAGTAGCATCCCTCGTCGGTTCTAACTTCCTGAGTTATGAAAGATCATACTACCATGTTCTAAGTTCTTTGAATACAATCAAGTTTTACACTCCTCATAGTGTCACTTTTCATTTTGATGTACCTTTTGACATTGATCCACTATGTGTTTTTCGTGGCCATGCTCATTTACTACTAAACATGGGTATTCCTTCCTCGGGGAAGCTTTCTTATATATGAGATTGGTTTTTGCAAGTAGGTACTTCCTTATCCTCAGTTTACAAATCTCCTCCTTAGCCCATCAACCGCGTTTCTGGATTGTTTGACTTAATGTATTTTGGCCATTAGTTCCACTTTTTACCTCACACATGAGGGAGCATATGTTATAATGATATTTAACACCCCTTATGGAGAAGGCCTAAGTGGACATCAAGACACCTTCTACATGAGAAATTGACTCCAAACCAATTAAATTTGTAGTTAATTGGAGTGTGGTTGCTACTTTTCCTAAGGAAGAGGGTGATTGGTTGTGAAATTAAGCTTTAAAAGCATGCCCACATCCATCTGGTCACCACAATGTGCCCATAAAGTGTGACCAAGGCTTCAAATTGGGGAAAAGAAGAACAAAAAGTGCACACTCAAGTAAATATAGGTTCAATTTCATGTGGAATTGACTCGTACTCACTATTTGGTCATTTTTAGTCTTTAATATCACTATTTAGTCATTTTTTGGTGGAAAATTGTATGTTTCATATTTAATATTCACCTACCAATCTATATATATGTTTTTTTCAATCCAAAATAATCGCCTACAATACTATACTTAAGTATACTTTTATAATCCTTAAAAAATACCCTGCTCGTACTGCATGTAAATCATGCACTTTGTAATCATCACCCATGTTAGGCCTAATTCAAAGTTATAAAATATACCTATGGGGTGAATATAGAGAGGTTTGGTAGAGGTCATAGAGAATTAGAACATCTGAGAGTAGGATGCTTCCGTTGATCGAACTTTTTTCAAGTGAGGCTAAGGGAGAAGGAAGGGACTCAGACTCTAGAGAAGGGAGTACAACAATAATGCTCAAGGACTATAAGTATTGTTTTCCTCTTCAGTGATTCATGCAAATCAATTTTTCGCCCCCACCCCCCATGTGTGTTTGTGTGTTTTGGATCAACGATGAATATTATAGTTTCTTTATGCGTGTTTATCATTATTTACTTGTTGGAAGAATGAGGAAGATGCGTTGTTTCTTTGTATATACGATTACTCTCATGGCTTAGGAGAAGGAATCAAAATACAAGGATTCAACTTGACAAAGTTCTAGAGAAACTATGATATTAAGGTACACATCTCTTTTCCTTCTTCTAATTTTCTTTGCTTCACATGCGTGTGGAATATAGGGAATAGTATTTAGTAGTTGTTTTGTTTATTTGTTCGTGAGCCTAATCCACTCACTAGGGAAATCACTTAGCTTGTTAGCAGTTTGACACTTTCCCTCACAACAATTACCATAAATACGATGGTGTTAACAATATGAAAATTGGATGAGCATAACTGAGGAAATGGTTGAAAGATGAAGTTCATATAAAGTTATTGTTGGGGAAAAATAAAGTGAACCATGTCAAAGAGTTTGTCCTCTTGATTTCAACGATGTGGATAGCACATCAAATGGATTTCTAGAACTTCCAAATGAGTCAATTACAAAATTGAAGGGATGGCCTATAAAAAGGGTTGGACCCAAAAGAGTCAATATAGGAGTTTTAGGTTAGTCCTCATGCAATTCATTTTTTTTTCATCCATTTAATTTTCCTTATAGACCTCTAGAAAAGCTTGTTAGGGTTTTTGTAGGGTCACATGGGAATCGAAGGAATAGTTGTGCCATGTGGTGTGACAATTATTATGATGGTTGTGCTCTGTAAAGTATGTACGGAATTTACACCACACAATAATATAAATCATTTGTAAGTAAGATTAGTCATGCATGATACGATCAAGTAGAGGTTATGCTTGTGTGGAAAAACTACGTGTATGATCATTCTTACAACTACATGTGGGTGGGTTTGTAGTTTCCTTGATCATGTGCAATGATCACATGAATAATTTTCTTGGAAAACCTTGTATGGTGTAGTTGTTGGGTTGAACTCAGCACGTGAGAATGTTGTGTGGTGTTATTAAATGGGTGGTTGTGAGTGGCATGGCTATCCAATTATTTAGTTGCATGTCTTGATCACATGGTTTGTAAAACAAGAAGATCGCACCCTTATGCGACTATTTCTAGAAAAGTCATGTGAGTGTGTGTTCATTTTTAATTTTTTGGATTTTAGTGAGACTTAGGTAAATTGGCTTAGAACTATGTGTGATTTGTTTGTTTTGTATGTTTCTAGTTGAGAGATGGCAATTGAATGGTGAGAGTGCCACTTCAATGGTTTTTGCTATGAGGTGGCTAGGGATCTTATAGTTTGATAGTGCTTATGGGAGTTATTGAAGTAATTTCATTGTGCTATGATGGGGTCTAGTGAGGGACTCTAGTGAGCGTTGATTGGCCTTTGGAAGCTTCGAGAGCATTGTTTTTTTTTTATCGTTAGTGGGTGTTTCTCAACTAGTTTGGCATATATTTTTTTTCTAGAATCCCAATTCATGGGATTCATGAGGAGATTCACCTTACCCGAGGAGAGGTGAGGATGATTGACCAATTGGTCATTCGATACTATGGAGGAAATTCCTCTACAAATAAAATTGGGGTTACTGTGACCCACTGGATCTCTAGCGCTCGATTACTATTGGTGGAGAGGGCCCTTGAGGGTGTGGAGATTGCATGGGCTATAATGTTGCTAGCCAACATGAGGTCTTAGCTAACTCATTGTTTCTCCAAGAGGTGGGGACAATTTACGTAGAGGAAGATCATGTATGCATACTTATTTGAGTGGTTCTCGACTTTGACATTAGAAGTGTTGAGTCTTGTGTAGGATCCATAGGAGACCAAGATGCACCTATGGGGGACATTGATGCCTTAGAGAGGTCGAGGTGAGGTGGGAAATTTGTTTACATTGTAGTACTTGGCGGTGTGGCAGTAGAGGGTAGGTATTGTGGATTTGCACCCTTAACACGTGATGGATATTTGGGTAGACTCATATGTGAATCATTATCTAGGTCAGGGGTGGAGGCCCATAGGTGAGTAACTCCTATTATAGGTCAAATATGCACTTCTCCATCTGTGATCACATTGCCGTGTCGATCACACAAAAGGACACTATGGATGGAAGAGCTAGATTGACCTTAGATGACTCAGTGCTGAGATCCTTCACCTTCAGCTGAAAACCATATTTTTTCTACATAGTTCATTAGAAATGCACTACTCTTACAATTGTCATCCAGTGCACCATGCGCAGGTTCTACTGAAGACAACCCGCGCACTTATCCCAAAAGTTGTATGCGCAAGTCATAAAGAGCACTAGCCGCACACCATGCGCAAGTTTACTGGTATCATACCTGCGCACATATTGAGATGAAATTGAAAAAATATATTAAGATTACGGATTGGGATTAGTTGAGTTTGGTATTGTAACTCCCCCAACCTCCCAATTCAACTGTCTCACAAATCTAACTTCCTGCCTTTGCCGGAAATGCAAGGGGAAGCCACGAGGAAAGGACACACAGAGAAGAAAGCTATTGTTATGCTGAAGGAATTTCTAGTCAAGAGAGGAGCAGGAGCCCAGAACTTGGTTGTAGAAGTGCTTGGAACAAGATCAGGTATATCAGTTGTATTTCACTGCATTTCTTTGACAATA
Source organism: Larix kaempferi (assembly GCA_027924585.1). Classification (NCBI taxonomy): domain Eukaryota; kingdom Viridiplantae; phylum Streptophyta; class Pinopsida; order Pinales; family Pinaceae; genus Larix; species Larix kaempferi. The sequence goes on from BSBM01000211.1 coordinate 4,108,184, forward strand.
AAGATCGAGATACCCTTCCCGTCCCAATAGATTGTTATTTCTATTGCATTTCTGATCATAATTGATGTTAAATATTGTTTTCAATATCATTATATATTTATAGTCAGCATACGCTGAGGAAGGTCTATGTATTTTGCAGGTACATTGCTGTGGAGATTGGACGAAAGCTAGGACTAGTCGCCATAAATCAGGTTCTCTTTTTTAAACCCTAATGTCGTTTTGCTTATAGTAATGGTTGTAAAATCGAATGTATCTATGTGTCAAGCCCCATGTACATTGATAACATCCTTCCCCTGCTCTAGGGTATAATCCTTAACAACAACTCCTATCATTATCATTATCCTTTGCATGTGTTGATTTGTGATTTTTTCATGGTTTTACTATGATATCTACCAACATAGATCCAATTTAAACGTGGATTTATAAAGCACCAAGAGGGATCCAATTTCTTAAGGTGTACTTTCCAATTTATTGAGGTGTAATTTTTTTTAACCTTGTTTTTACACATTCAAAAAAATTACATCTCTAGAAATTTGATCACTCTAGGATGGTTATAAATTTATATTTTATAAGCCGACATGAATTTTTTTAATTATTTTTTATTTTTGGTAGTTTTTATATCCCCCTCGTACTGGGGTTTAGAGTACCTCACTCCTCTCGGTACAATAAGAAATTGATATATAACCTATTTTTTTTTATGTTGATATTGGTTTTGTACCATCACTAATTAGTAGAAAAAATAGTAAGAGGTACCTAATCCATTGGTATAGTCATCGGCTGCATGTTAGAAAAGGTAATCTATGTGATAAGGCAAGGGTGGTGGCCCAAGTATTAGGTTGGTTTGAGTTGCGGTTTTGTGTTACCTTCCATTGTTTTCTTACTCATAAATAAATTGTTGAATCTACAGATTGAGAGGTGACATTTGTTTTATATGGATAAGCAATGACTTATTCACAATATCTTTTTTTACCTTTTAGAATCTAGGAAATGTACGTTAATGGCATTAGGGAGGGATTTACAATTTCAGATATTAAAATCTAAATAATTTAGAAAAAAATTACAAATCCCAAAAACATATTAGAAAGTATGATCATTTTCAGATAAAGGGATATATTTAATTCAAAATCAAAGTATTAAGAAGCTCCTACTCATTGTGCAGTTTTTTTATATGATGCCTTTCTTTGTAAACTTACTTTTCACATGATGTAAAATACATAAATTGTATATTTTTTTTTCTAAGTGATGTGATATTTATTTGTTTATGTATTTTTCTAAATTATGTGATATTTATTGATGCTATAGTGCCATTTACTATTATATCAAATCTTTATTTGTTTTATTTTTCATATTCTAAATATCAAATCAACATGAAGACTATTACTTGTCTTCTGGATTGTCGTAAGGAAGACTACCACTTGTCTTTGGGATTATCTTAAGGAAGACTACCACTTGGGTTTGGGATTATCTTAAGGAAGACTACCACTTGGGTTTGGATTATCTTTAAGTGTGAATTAGTTTACAATGTTAGAGATGTTATATCTAAATTACATTCAATAAAAGGTCAAGCATTATGACCTCATGAATATGACTATATTGGGTGTTCTCCAAGTTATACTATTGACTTAAAATGTTCCTCCCTAAAGTGGTTATTATCTTGATAACATTGGATTTTATTACGACATATTGAAATTTCAGAAGTTTTACAAGCCAATGGTAACTCGGTATGTAAAATAAGCCTTGCTCTTTTTTTTCCTAGTTTTTGAAACCATGTAAGTTTGTTTGGTAGGATACCTTAAGGAGAACAATCCTATTTGGTACAAAATTTGGCAAGATAGAGGATACCTCACACCACTAAATCTTTAGATATAATATCAACATAGTCATATTCAACATGAAGACTATTACTTGTCTTCGGGATTGTCTTAAGGAAGACTACCACTTGATTGTCTTAAGGAAGACTACCACTTGTCTTTGGAATTATCTTAAGGAAGACTACCACTTGGGTTTGGATTATCTTTAAGTTTGAATTACTTTACAGTGTTAGAGATGTTAAGACAAGTGGTACAAAACTTGGCAAGATAGAGGATCGCTCACACCACTAAATATTTAGATATAATATCAACATAGTCATATTCAACATGAAGACTATTACTTGTCTTTGGGATTGTCTTAAGGAAGACTACCACTTGGTTTTGGGATTATCTTATGGAAGACTACCACTTGTATTTGGGATTATATTAAGGATGACTACCACTTGGGTTTGGATTATCTTTAAGTGTGAATTACTTTACAGTGTTAGAGATGTTATATCTAAATTACATTCAATAAAATGTCAAGCATTGTGACCTAATGAATATGACTATATTTGGGGTTCTCGGAGTTATACTCTTGACTTAAAATGTTCCTCTCTAAAGTGGTTATTATCTTGATAACATTGGATTTTATTACATATTGAAATTTCAGAAGTTGCACAAGCCAATGGTAACTGGGTACTATGTAGAATAAGCCTTGCTCTTTTTTTCATAGTTTTTGAAACCATGTAAGTTTGTTTGGTAGGATATCTTAAGGAGAACAATCCTATTTGGTACAAAATTTGGCAAGATAGAGGATCCCTCACACCACTAAATATTTTGATGTAGCTCATAGTGTCATTTAAATACCATTTTTTGATAGGTATTATTTCTTTCTTGTTTATTATGAAAATAATGGGCTTGGCTCATTAAAGATATATTCAAACAATTTCATTAGAAATCCATCTCACAACAAGTTGTATCTATGTTTGTATTTAGTTTTCCAATGTACTTTAATAACTCTAAAGAAATATGTTTATCATCAGTATATGTACTCTTCATTATCCATTGTATTCCATCTTAACAAGGCATGGTTTATACCTAGGCTGCAACATTGTGAAGGTAATATAATTGAACCATATGTCTCATCTAGATTTCTTTGAATGTATTTGTTGGGGCATGTGGAGTTGGCATATTTATATTATGGGGAATGTTTATATTTTTTAAATCATTTATGGTAATTATTTTTAGAAGATGTATATGTATAGATAACAATGGCCACCTCCTTAGTTAAATTCAATACTAAATCTTAATCCTTTTGATTTATATTTTTTTTTTTGGAGCCATAAGAAAAATTTTATGACTCGTAATTTGAGTGAAAAATTGTTTAGCAATGTGAGACTTATGAAAATCAATTCTATAATTCAGATACAATCCTTCTTTGGGAGTAGGGGCATTAGTGATACAAAATTGGTTAAATCCCTAGGGTAGAATTCAATTTTAAGTGCACGGAACACCAATAATCGGGAATGGTATTGAGCAATGAAACAAGTGTCGATTCTCTATTCTTGTGGTCAAGAAAGAAAAAAGAAGAATATAAGGATTATAAGGTTCATGCTAATTCATAATAAATCTTAATGGACCAAATTTCATTTTGAGATTTCAAACCAAACTTATTTTGAAAAAAATATATTGTTCTAGTATCCCATTTGTATTATAATTTTTGTAAAATCTTAATCACAACAGAACCTAGCTACTATGGATTCCTCACTAGTGAAAGATTGCACAACATTTGCAAGAATAACATAAATCTGTAAATGAATGAAGAAAAATACACATGAAATGGGTGAATAATGTAAATATTATTAACTGTCCAACCTCAAAATAGGTTAAGAACATCCATATATACAAATCTGGAACAATTCGAATCCATCTGGAGTGTTCACACTGATCTAGCTTAGAAAAAGCTCAAACCCCCCTAGGTTGACCAAAATATCCCAAACCATCCCAAACTGGTTCGAAACTGCTGTGTGAATGCTGGGAATGACTGGACAGGCCCATGTGACCTCACACATGTGGAGAAACTGGTTGGTTGGAGGTTAGGTAGCTAGAATTGGCCAAAAATTGGACAAAGTGGGCAAGATTGTCCACATTCTGAGCAAGTGCACCCTAGGTAGAGGAGAAGCATGCTGAGTGCATTAATTAACCTGGGAGGGCGCTCTAGGCATGTTGAATGCATTAAATGCCCTGGGGAGCGCACCCAACAGCTAGTTTGACTCAGCACTTGTTCACATTGCTAACTAGTTCAAGATATTTGACTATTTACCAACGAACCAACTTAGGGATGTAATAATTAATCACTTGGGCACTAATTAACCATCAATTAATAAATGATTAATGTACATAGGTGTAATAATGTTCTAACACCTCCCCTTAAGCTAGACTTAGTGAAATATCAAAAATTTAGGCCTTGGCGACTAGGCTCAAGTCACCTTTTACATCATAAAATTTATTTGTCCATGTAACCAAGGTAAGGAGGAAAACCACATGGGAAATAAAACCTCCCCTCTAAAATGGACATGTGGCATATATCAGAATACACCAATCATCACCATGCATCACTCACCCCAAGCAAAGATCTAAGGTGAGTGAAGGTCTTCTCGGTAAAACACTTGGTGAAGATATCAGCAGTTTGCTCACTGGATGGGCAATACTGCAATGCTATGGTCCGGTCATGCACCAAACCCCGAATGTAATGCATGTGGATCTCTATGTGCTTGGTCCTCTGTCTCTGTACTGGATCGGTGGAAATCTTGATTGTACTTTGATTATCACAACAAAGAATAGTGGGTGAATAAAAAACAATCCCGAACTCTGGAAGAATACCTTGCAACCAAACACATTGTGTGGCTGCATTAACTGCTCCCCTGTACTCGGCCTCAGCTGAAGATAAGGAAGTAGTGTTTTGTTTCTTGCTTGACCAGCATATAGGTCCATGTGCAAGCATAAAAACATAACCGGAAGTTGATTTCCGATCGATACAATCACCAGCCCAATCAGAATCTATAAATCCTACTAGTTCAAGGGATGAACCAACAACATAATGGATACCAAAGGACTTAGTACCCTGAACATAATGAAGGATCCTCTTGGCTGCCTTCCAATGGATCTCATGAGGCTCTTGCATGTGCCTTGCAACATCCCCAACAACATATGACAAATATGGTCTAGAATGAGTAAGGTATAGCAAGCTTCCAACAAGTTGCCTATACAACGAACTGTCAACTAGTGGTGAAGAACCCCATTCTGTAAGCTTAACTCCTGAAAGAAATGGAAATTTTGCAGACTTACATTCAGCGATCTTAAATTTCTGCAGCAAATCTGAAGCATACCTTGACTAACATACAGAAATTCCATTCACAGTTTGGTCTATCTCCAAACCCAGAAATTGTTTTAGCAATCCTAGATCGGTCATGGAGAATGCACTGTGCAATGCTCTCTTAACTGAGTCAACTTCTTTGGTGCAGCTACCAGTGATCAAAATATCATCAACATACAGTACAATAATCAATATCAGATCACTAACATGCTGCATATAAACATTTGGATCAGACTTACACCTCTCAAACCCCAAAGATAGCAAAAAATTGTCCATTTTTGCATACCATGCTCTAGGAGCTTTCTTGAGCCCATAGAGTGACTTGTTCAACCTGCAAACAAGTATATGATCAGAAATAAAACCTTCAGGCTGCTACATATATATCTCCTCATTCAGATCCCCATGAAGAAAGGAACTTTTTACATCCATGTGATGAACCTCCCATCGCTTGGAAGCCCCAATGGCCAAAACTAGTCTTATGGAGTCCATCTTTGCCACCGGTGCAAATGTCTCTGTATAGTCCACTCCTTGGACCTAAGAGTAACCCTTAGCCACCAACCTGGCCTTATACTTCAGATTAGAGCAATCAGATCCAACTTTGGTTCTATAAATCAATTTGCATTGCACTAGTTTCCTCTTGGGAGGAAGAGGGACCAAATCCCAAGTTTTGTTCTCATGGAGTGAGTTCATCTCTTCTTGCATGGCTGATTGCCAGCTTGGGTCTGTACATGCTTCTAAATATGACATTGGATCAGATCCAACCATCAAATAACATGCCTCACTCAGATCAGAATTATCACATGCAAAGGAATTGTGAAATTGAGATCTAGTTTTCCTAGCATCTTGGGGATCTCCCACAAGCTCTCCGGCACTTTGAATTGTTTTCTCTACCCACTTGGGCCTTGAGGGAGGGATATGTTCAGAATCCATATCAACATCATCTTCAGGAATATTAGAATCAGAAATATCAGAAGAATAATCACTACTTACTTCATCATCAAGACGAGGGAATGAGCATTCCCCATCACCTTGTTCACTAGCTTGCAAAAATTCTTCTTCTTCGAATTTGACACTTCTTTTGATGAAAGTTTTGAGAGTGGATGGATCAAAGAGATTTTATCCCTTGGAATACTTTGCATACCCAACCATGATTGACTCCTTGCTTTGGGGCTGCAAGGCCTTTCTCTTCTCCGGTGGAATTCTGGCCCAAGCCCTTGAGCCAAAAATTCTGAAATGTGAAACATTGGGCTTGTGGCCCATCCATGCTTCAAATGGAGTAATTCCTTGAAATGATTTGTGTGGTGCTCTGTTCTGAACATATGCTGCACAATTCATAGCTTCAGCCCACAATTTAGGAGACAAATCCCTTGCTTGCAACATGCAAGTTGCCATCTCTTTCAGTGCTCTATTTTTGCACTCTGCAACACCATTTTGCTGTGGTGTGTAGGGCACTGAGTGTTGCATCTGAATGCCATGCTCTTGACAGAGCTGCTGCAGATTGTTATTGACATACTCTCTGCCATTATCAGTCCTTAAAACCTTCATGGCCTTCCCACTGAAGTTCTCAACCATGCTCTTGAAAATTTTGAAACATTCAAAGACTTCAGATTTTTGCTTAAGGAAAAATAACCAGCAGTACCTTGAGTAGTCATTGATGAAGGTGAGCACATATTTTCTGTAGCCATAGGAGGGAGTGGGGAGTGGACCTATCATATCAGAATGCACTATCCCAAGTGTCTGATCATCCCTCCTTTCCTTCCCTTTGTCATACTTCTTTTCAGGATGCTTCCCAACCATGCAACCCTTGCATGTTCCATTGGAAAAACTGATTTGTGGCAGCCCTTCTACCATCTCTCCTTTGCTCAAAGCTTGAAGATATCTGTAGTTTAGGTGACCATACCTTTGATTCCATATCTTTCTGGTCTCATTCCCATGTGACAGAAGTACACTTGGTGAAGAGAACTCGAGAAAGTGGGAGAACTTGTACATCTTCATATCGTGGTCTGCAACACCCATTGCAACAATTTTCCCGGTGGAAATTTCTGATATCTCCACATCATCCTGAGTGAAGACAACTTTCTTTGCTGCTCCAGTATGTGTCATTTGATATACAGAGAGAAAGTTTGCTGCAAGGTTTGGTACATATAGCACATTGGAGAAGAAGCCATTCTCCATAGAGATTTTCCCAATGCCACGAGCAGGGATTTCTGAGTCATCTCCCATTCGAATGGAGAGACCACTGTAGGGTGCAAGTTCAGAAAATGAATCTCTTGAAGAAGCCATGTGCCTTGAGGCACTTGAATCAATGATGAAAAAGGGTGAATGAGATGAACAAGCCACCAAAGCATGGCAGCTCTCCTTGTCTTCAGAAACGCAATCCTTCTTCTTGGAACTTTCAAGAAGAGGAATATTGTTTTTCTGTAGGAGATGTGTCATGGTGTCTATGGTTTTCTTCATGCATGAGCTCTCTGGATGAAAACCTCTTTGACTGTAGCTACATTTTGTCTTCTCAACCTTCTTTCCCTTGTTCTTGACAGGATTCGAAACCCCCTTAGAGGATTTGGGCCTCTCATCCTTCCTCTTCTTCTCTTGAGGTTTCGGCCCCCTGGATTTTTGCTTGCCTCTTCCATATTTCAAATCTCCAGCTACAAGAACTTGGTATTTTTGCTTGATGGATCCCATCAAGACCAGCTTGTCTTGCTCTTGAGTTAGCATCTCCATGAAGTCAGCCAAAGATGGCACCTTCCAACCTCTAACTGTGAGCCTTGTGGAGTTGAAGGAAGACACAAAAACTGAGTATTCAGAACCCAGTTTGTAGAGAATAGACAACACCAACTGTTCTTCTTTCTTCTCTATGCCACATTGTCTGATCTGCAAGACCAAGTTCTTGGACTTGGTCAAGAAGTCCTGGATGGAATCAAAATTCCCTGGGCTCAGTGAAACAAGCTCATTTTCGAGCTGGTAGCCTCTCATCTCATCCGTCTTTCCAAACAAGTTCTCAAGCTTGAGCAACACTTCATTTGGAGTTGCTAGACTTTCTACATGAAACAGGAGGTCTCTCGAAATGCTGAGACAAAGGAGGCCAAATGCCTCATCCATTCTGTTAAAAAACTTGGATTTCTCCACAGCTGAGTTTGGCTCAACCTCAGTGCCCATCGTAATTCTGTAGAGACCCTTAGATCTCAGCAAAATCACCATTTCTGCCTTCCAATCGAAATAGTTGAAGGGAGTGAGCACGTTTGGGTGAGATGGCTCCATTCTTCTCTGCTGCAATTCGCACTTGCTGACAATGTTTATCTTCAATACCTGCAAACAACTCTCAAATCACTCAGGAGGGATCTACACTAACAGATTCGAACCCTGTTTGGATAGTGGGTGCATTCGGGAGAGCATCACACCTGAGAAGAGCCACTAGATTTCTCCAATGACTCAATGCAATGGCCTCAGGAATTCTGTGGTTTCTCCACTGCTTCTGGAAATCCACTAAAATAGTCTTGCTGGTTCGAATGGTAGCTCCAAGAGCTCTGATACCATGTAAAATCTCAATCACAGCAGAACCTAGCTACTATGGATTCCTCACTAGTGAAAGATTGCACAACATTTGCAAGAATAGCATAAATCTGTAAATGAATGAAGAACAATACACATGAAATGGGTGAATAATGTAAATATTATTAACTTTACAACCTCAAAATAGGTTAAGAACATCCATATATACAAATCTGGAACAATTCGAATCCATCTAGAGTGTTCACACTGATCTAGCTTAGAAAAAGCTCAAACCCCCCTAGGTTGACCAAAATATCCCAAACCATCCCAAACTGGTTCGAAAATGCTGTGTGAATGCTGGGAATGACTGGACAGGCCCATGTGACCTCACACATGTGGAGAAACTAGTTGGTTGGAGGTTAGGTAGCTAGAATTGGCAGAAAATTGGACAAAGTTGGCAAGATTGTCCACATTCTGAGCAAGTGCGCCCTAGGTAGAGGAGAAGCATGCTGAATGCATTAATTAACCTGGGGAGGGCGCTCTAGGCATGCTGAATGCATTAAATGCCCTGGGGAGTGCACCCAACAGCTAGTTTGACTCAGCACTTGTTCACATTGCTAACTAGTTCAAGATATTTGACCATTTACCAACTAACCAACTTAGGGATGTAATAATTAATCACTTGGGCACTAATTAACCATCAATTAATAAATGATTAATGTACATAGGTGTAATAATTTTCTAACAATTTTGAATCAATAAATTATACAAAATGGTTTGGTTTAATTTTGGTAGTTATTGTGCGATTGAGATATCTGATTAGATGGTGTTTTCCTAGCAGACTACCTGATGCATTGATAGTTTCATTTTGTGGAATGCTCACAAAGAATGGAAAATGAATGTGAGTCTATAAGGGAAAGAAAAACAATTTTTCATACATAGTAATATGAAATTTGAAATGGAAAAGAGTGTGTTGAGTGTCTACTTAAAATGACATTGAATCTGAGATAGAGGAATGTTTTTATCTTTTGTGACCTAAAACTTGAATTGTTCTAAGAATCTCATGCTATGTCAAGCTAGAAAAGGCTCAAGGACTGTGGGTCCGATGAATATCACCCATTGGAGGTCAATCTCCCCATTTAATTAAAGTTTAATCATATCCCAAACTACTTGCTGTTTGAAGCTCAACAAATCTCTATGATAGACTTGAGTCATTTGGTTTTAAATATAATAGTATTTTGAAGTTAGAGACAACAATTTTGACCTTTATGTGATATTGAGGGCATGGATAGTGGTAGCTTATGAGACCTTCAAATAGTGTTTTTCTAAATCTATTCCAACAAATAACAAGAATTGAGATTCCTTAAACTCTTAACAATGAATCGCAACCTAAAGGGAAAATCCTAAAAAGGAGAATGGTAAAATTGATGCAAGCTAGAATAACTATAGACTTATTGAGATTTAGATGATAACTTATTAGATCCTAAAGGTTTAAACATTAAAAAAAATTGGAGGTGGACCTGCACTTCAAATTATACGCATGTTGAGGGCTCAAAACGAGGATAAACCACCATTTATTAAATCCAGGACCAAGCTACCTTCATGTTGAAATTATACTATTCCAATTTTCCTTCATAATACAAATTCATCCTCGAAGACAAATTTTATTTCATCTCTAGAAAAATTGCTATTTCTGTCATTTTCTCCTTAAACAATTAGGGTTTTGTCAAATCTCCTAAAATTCGTATAAACCCTTCATATTGGGTGCATATTGGTTATCAATTTTTATTTTTTTTGACCTAGATATTCTCATGTTCTTTTGATTACTTGAACCACCTTAATTAGACCTTCCAATAAAAAATTATGTTCATTTTAAGTTGGCATGCATTTTAAAACCTTTATTTGGGGTTTGTCGATCCTAGACCTATAATATATCAAATATTTATTTTTCAATGATTTTGAAATTTCTACCTATAATGTTCATAATTTATTTTCTACAACAATTCTATCCGTGTGTTATTTCAATTTTTCAAGAAACATTTATGGCCAATTTGTCAAACCTTGTTGCTTTTCTCCCTCATATTGCTCGAGCAAGTTTGCAAACAAGATAATTCTTCCAATTTGTCTCTAACATATATCAATTTTGGATCTATAATACGATGTTGTTTATTCTTTCCAAATCCATTTCTCTCACTTTATTTGGAGCTTCTAACCATGACACATGTTTGATATAGTGAACCTTCATACGTTTAGCAAGGTTTCAAGACTATAAACTTCAATTAACTTGTATGACATGTATCTTTGCAATTTCGTTATCTTGGCTACTAAGAGTTTGACCATATATAGTGCCATCTATATTCTTTCTAACTATATTTTAAGTCTCACTGCAACTTGATACCTATAGCCAAAATTTATGCATCAAACTATAATATGTTTTCCTCGAAGGTGTAAGTGTGTAGAACATCTCCCAAAGTGGCAATGTTGATAAATTATACGATAACCCCCTATTTGTTAGGATAAAAATTCTCAAATAACCCAAGTACATCCATATATCCAAATCATAATTCCATGCATGTAATCATGACTCTAATGACCTCTTATATATACAATTCATCATCCATTCATCATGTAGATCTACCACCAAGCTAACCTACCATTTAGATATGTATTTTACCTCTATAAACCACATTAGGTTGATTACATACATTACATTTCATTTGCATGTTCTTTATTCCCTACTAAATGTGGTTTCCTATAGAGGACAAATTTCCCCACCATTTTATTATGAAAACACAATTTAAGACTTCAACTAAAAATATTAATAGCTAGAAATATAGGATTGTTACCAAGGCTTAGGAGAATGAATCAAAATACAAGGATTCAACTTGACAAAGTTCTGGAGAAACTATGATAATAAGGTACACATCTCTTTCCCTTCTAAATTTTCTTGCTTCACATGCATGTGGAATCTAGGGAATAGTATCTAGTCGTTGTTTGTTTATCTGTCGGTGAGCCTAGTCCAACCACTAGGGAAATCACTTAGCTTGTTAGCTATGTGACACTTTCCCTCACAACAATGACAAGAAATACAATTGTGTGAACAATATGAAAATTGGATAACCATAACTAAGGAAATGGTTGAAAAATGAGGTCCATATGAATTTATTGTTGGGAAAAAACAAAGTGGACCATGACAAAGAGTTTGTTGCCATGATTGCAACAACGTGATAGCACCTCAAATGGATTTGTAGAACTTCTGAACGAGTCAATAAAAAAAATGAAGGGATGGCCTATAAAGAGGGTGAGACCCACATTTTGAAACCCATTCTTACGGTTTGTTGTTGGATTCCCTAGATCGATTTGAGCTCATCGTGGGAGATAGGACAATTGGATTTCAATATAGGAGTTTTAGGTTAGTCCTTATGCAATTCTTCTCATTTTCATCCATTTAATTTTCCGTCTAGGGACCTCGGTAACTTGTACAGAATCTTGTTAAGGTTTTTGTAGGGTCACATGGCAATCGAAGGAACAGACGTGCCATGTGGTTTGACAATTCCTTTGATAGTTGTGCCCTTTAAAGGATGTAAGGAATATACACCACACAATAATATAATCATTTGCAAGTAATATTTGTCGTGCATGGCATGTTCAAATAGATGTTATTCTTGTGTGGAAAAACTATGTGTCTCGTCATTCTTATAGATACATGTGGGCGGGTTTGTAGTTTCCTTGACCATGCACAATGATCATATGATTAATTTTCTTGGACAACATTGTATGGTGTATTTTTTGGGTTGACCCACCATGTAAAAACGTTGTGTGGTGACATTAACTGGGTAGTTGTGAGTGTCATGGCTATCCAATTAATTCAGTTGCAAATCACATGGTTGGTAAAACAAAAAGGTCACACCCTTGTGTGGCTATTTCTAGAAAAGTCATGTGAGTGTGATCATTTTTAGTCTTTTGGATTTTTTTGAGACTTAGGTAAACTAGTTTAGACCTATGTGTGATTTTTTTTTTGTAGGTTTCTAGTTGAGAGATGGTTATTTAGTGGTGATAGAAACACTTCAATGGTCTTTTCTAGGAGGTGGCTATGGACCCTATAGTTTGATAGTTCCTATGGGAGGTGGGGCTATTGAAGTAATTTGATTGTTCTATGATGAGGTCCGGTGAGGGGATCCTACGAGAGTTGATTGGCCGTCAAAAATATAAACAACAATGGTGGTACAATATCAACAATGGTGCAATAAGAGATTGATATATGACCTATTTTTTATGTTGATATTGATCTTGTACCACCACCATTGAATAGATAATAGAGAAGTAGTAGGAGGTACCTCATCCATTGGTGAAGTAATAAGGGGAATTTTAGAGAGGGTAATCTATGTGATTAGGGGTTTGAGCTATGGTTTTGCATTACCTTCAATTGTTTTCTCCCTAATTTCAAAAGCTACGCCTCTTGTTCAAGATCAGTATAAATTATTCTTTTGGTGATACCTCTAACATAAAATTGTGGCTCTATTTTCGATCTGCATTTTAGTGTTACAACACATTATTGGGGTTATTGTCTCTTTTAATTTCCTATTTATGATCTAGAAGACTTCAAGACATGCATGCAGAGGATTTTCTATTTTTAGAGTGTAGTGAAAGAAATTTTCTTTGTGTGCCTATCGTTATATTATACGCATGCTACCTTGAAACTGAGCTACTTATACTTGTTTTAGAGGTAGGGTTTTGAATTTTTCTATTTTCTATTTTAGACTCTCGATTCTTACTATATGCATGCTTCTACCTACTGTAATTTTTTTCTTGTTATAAGAATCCACTGCACATATTTGACATTTTAGTACGGAGACATTGATTTTTTAGGCTCTTTTGCGCATATTTTTTTTTCTATATTTGTGGTGCTTAACTAAGAATTTTGATCTCTTTTACCACTTGGAATGAACCCAATACCTAAAATAACATAATAACACTACATAATCACAACGCATACCAATTGTAAGTTATACAATAACCCCTTATTTGTTAGGATAACAATTCTCAAATAGCCCAAGTACATCCATATTTCCGAATCATAATTCCATTCATGTAATGATGACTCTAATGACCTCTTATATATACAATTCCTCATCCATTATTCATGTAGATATACCACCAACCTAACCTACCCTTTAGATATGCATTTTACCTCTATACACCCCCTTAGGTTGATTACATACAATACGATTTCATTTGTATGTTCTTTCTTCCCCATCAAATGTGGTTTCCTATAGAGGACAAATTTCTCCACCATTTTATTATGAAATCAAAATTTAAGACATAATAAACTACAAATATTAATAGATAGAAATATAAATAACATAGGGTAAGCACTAATCTCATATAAAATGGACTAGCCATTGAAGGTTATTAGGGGCACGAACCCTCTTCTTATATTTGTCCTATATGGAAGAAATTTACACACGAACACGACAATATAAATAAATATCAATGTAACTTAATTATGTTTGCATAAAATATACAAGTAAATAATGATTTTATTAAAGACAACTCACATTGCAGGGAGATATAGAAGGACTATCAGAGGGTGAATTCAAGAACAGTTTCCCCCCACTGCGCAGTGTTAGGGTTGGTGAGCAATGAGGGACATATCGAATCCTAGTAACTATAAATCCATCCTTTCCATTTTCCATCATCAACCTCACATCTGGTATGCTACATCTGTGGGGTCATTGAGACATTTTACAAGATTTGGGCTCGGTGATTCAAGACTCACATTACATAAAGATTGCTTTTAGATACATAGATAGTTATTGTATTTCTTAATTACTAGAGGATGGCTTTGTATTTGCTTGTATTGAAAATTGCATGATTGAGTGAGGCAAAATTGTTAGTAGGTACATATATTCTTTTGTTTTTACAATGGAAATCGTTTCTTCTTGACTGAAAGAATAGTATTGATTTGTGAAAAACACATTTGGATGGTTTTTCCAACAATTATTTTACACTCAGTCATTTTGAAGTTAATATCGAATTAAGTTTGTAAATAGGTGCATTCTCAGTTGTATCCAACACCCTTTATTTTGATATTGAGTCTTACTATCAAAGGGTGAAGTTGTAAGAATCCTTCATAGGTATTAACACTGAAAGACTTGATGTGTTTCCAATAATTCATAGTTCTGATCACGGTATTCTGTGTCTAGTTTTAGACATTCAAAACCACTATGAGAAGTTTGGATAGGTATTTTGTCTACTTATGACACTCAAACCTACCTCTTGGATATACATTTCCATTGGAGGACCCACCATGCATTTTTTCCATCACACCAAAGAAATTTTTCATGATTCCCATCTTGTACCTAATAGGGAGGAACATCATGGATTGATGATAGTCAATATTTAAGTTTTGAAGCCCTATGATGTGTTGGAACATGCGATCCTGAGCCACAATCATAACCAAATTCAGTAGACAGAGCCTCAAGCCAGAGCTAGAATGAGATCCATAGTTGTTTCCAGAAGAAAAATTTAGAGCCATGTTTCAGAGAACCCATTGGGTTGTGGTCATCCTAAAACCACCTTTTGGTTTTTGGTCAACCAAAAACTACCCATTTAGTATAAGACTTACAACTTTTGCTAGACATAAGTTTGTGGTGGCCCTCAACCCAAATTTTTCCATAGAGAACCACTAATCCTCAAAGCCAAGTTCCAAAGGGAATTTTTGAGCTAGAACCTGAGTAAGATCCAAGTTCTAGAGGGAACCATTCAACCACAATTAGATTTAGAACCAAGTTCCATAGTGTTAAAATTCAATATGCTAAGACAGAAAATAGTAGCATTGTATTCCATTTCACAATAATAGCATATACATGATCATTGAAGAAACAACAAGCACACGTAGGCTCGTATTTAGCCAATGGGTTAAATACCCCACTACAACTGATTGGGCCGACCCCTCTAGGGTGGTCTAATAACCCTTTGACCCACATAACACATACAGGGCCGACCCCCACTAGGGAAGTCTAATAACCCGAGTTACCACATTCCGACGGAGGAATAACCATCTCCGGATATACAATAAGATCTTCACGAAGGAATGAAATATCTCCGGAATAATAAAGTACAAATATAATATTCTTTGAAGTTACAATATCTCAACACTCCCCCTTAACGAGAAGGATATTATAACAGCATCTGCACGAGCAAGGAGTCATCAACATCATACATGATACATATATAAATCATTGGAAGCTTTCTCAACATCATCAGTAACTCAAGCAGTTACTGGAATATCTTCAATACTGGAGCATCAACATCTTCAGTACTGAGTCTTTATCTTCTGCAGCACTCGAACAGCTACAACACCATCAACATCTGGATCCTCACGATCATCAGCATCGTCATCATATGATTATCAACATCAGAAGCATCTCGATCTACAGCATCTGGATCATCACGATCTACAGCATCTGGATCATCATGATCTACAGCATCTGGATCATCTCGATCTACAGCATCTGGATCATCTCGATCTACATCATCTGGATCATCTGTATTAGTATCCACACCAATACATCTATCATCAAAACATGTATTCTTACTAATACATATATCATAAAAAATATGTATTCTCACTAATACATCTATTATCAAAAGCATGTATTCTCACTAATACATCTATCATCAAAAGCATGTATTCTCACTAATAGATAGCAGCATATCCTGCAACACACATGATCATATTACAGGATGATCAATCCCGCTCTCTTTAGGACATAGGTCCATGGATGATACAATCCAGTCATGTACCTTTTGAACCGAAGTCCAGGGATGATCCAGTCCTATCATGTACCTTTTGAACCGAAGTCCAGGGACGATCCAGTCCTATCAATTCTCAGAGACCTCATGTCTACGGCTCAGTTCACAGGACCAAAGTCCAAGGATGATCCAATCCTTACCGTACATTTAGGACCGTGTCCAAGGATGACTTAATCCTCAACCATACATTTAGGACCACGTCCAAGGATGACTTAATCCTCCACCATACATTTAGGACCACGTCCAATGATGACTTAATCCTCCACCATACATTTAGGACCACGTCCAAGGATGACTTAATCCTCCACCGTACATTTAGGACCACGTCCAAGGATGACTTAATCCTCCACCGTACATTTAGGACCATGTCCACGGATGACTTAATCCTCCACTGTACATTTAGGATCACGTCCAAGGATGACTTAATCCTCCACCGTACATTTAGGACCACGTCCAAGGATGACTTAATCCTCCACCGTACATTTAGGACCACGTCCAAGGATGACTTAATCCTCAACCGTACATTTAGGACCACGTCCAAGGATGACTTAATCCTCAACTGTACATTTAGGACCACGTCCAAGGATGACTTAATCCTCAACCGTACATTTAGGACCTACGTCCAAGGATGACTTAATCCTCCACCATACATTTAGGACCACGTCCAAGGATGACTTAATCCTCCACCGTACATTTAGGACCACGTCCAAGGATGACTTAATCCTCCACCGTACATTTAGGACCACGTCTAAGGATGACTTAATCCTCCATCGTACATTTAGGACCACGTCCAAGGATGACTTAATCCTCCACCGTACATTTAGGACCACGTCCAAGGATGACTTAATCCTCAACCGTACATTTAGGACCACGTCCAAGGATGACTTAATCCTCAACCGTACATTTAGGACCACGTCCAAGGATGACTTAATCCTCCACAGTACATTTAGGACCACGTCCAAGGATGACTTAATCCTCCGCCGTACATTTAGGACCACGTCCAAGGATGACTTAATCCTCAACCGTCCACCAAGGACTTCATTCTCGAAGACATACGTCTACGGCTCTTCTTTAGGACTGAAGTCCAGGGATGATCCAATCCCCTCACATGTTCACCAAAAGCTTCATTCTTGAAGACATACGTCTACGACTCTTCTTTAGGACTGAAGTCCAGGGATGATCCAATCCCCTCACATGTTCACCAAGAACTTCATTCTCGAAGACATACGTCTACGACTCTTCTTTAGGATGAAAGTCCAGGGATGATCCAATCCCCTCACATGTTCACCAAAAACTTCATTCTCGAAGACATACGTCTACAACTCTTCTTTAGTACTGAAGTCCAGGGATGATCCAATCCCCTGACATGTTCACCAAGAACATCATTCTCGAAGACATACGTCTACGGCTCTCTTGAGGATGATGCAATCCTATCATGTCCACCAAGGAATTCATTCTCGAAGACATACGTCTACGGCTCTCTTTAGAACATATGTTCAAGGATGATGCAATCCCCGTGTCACCTTTGACCCTGTCTAAGGACCATCCACCAACCTCTCTGTTGGCATCACTAATATAGGTATCCTCATCATCGACCTCACTGTCGATGCAGGCAATCTCATCATGAGTTATCAGATCACTCCCCCTTTCGAGGAGGGTCCTTCTGAACTATATTAAGTTTGTCTCGAAAAACTTTATTTGAGGTAGAGGTTTGGTTAGTACATCGGATCAGTAGAAGTTTGGTTAGTACATTGGTAACTTGTTACAAATTCAAACTTTTGGTTCCTTTCTGCACCATATCTTGGAACACTAGATTCTCTGCCATCTTGATACAACTCTGTTTGTCACATAGGATCATAGTTGGGTCTATCTCTAAGTCAAAAAATCCTGAAGACATACTGTGTCATAACTTAGCAGAGCAAGAATCCATATATTCTGCTTGTGCTAAGAGCCACACTATATTGCTTCCTTCTAAACCATGAGATCGTGGCTAATCCCAGATAGTAACATCCTCTCGATGTGCTCTTCCTGTCTGATACAATTTCTGCCCAATCAACATATTTGTAGCCATCTGAAGTCATGATCTCTAAGATAACATAGATCAAAATCTATCATATCATTTAGGTATTTCATCACATGCTTTGCAACTAACAGGTGAACACATCTGGTTTTCCACTAGATACTGACACAAGGTGTTCACAACAAAGCATATATCTGACCTAGTATTTGTTAGACACATCAATGACTCAATATTTTGTCTGTACAGAGTTCTATCCACTAACTCTGATGAGTCATCTGATAACAACTTCAAGAGTGGCCATTCCAACACATCAAGTCCTTTTAATATTTCTCAGCATACTTTCCCTGGTTGAGAAATATTCCTTCTGAGCCTTGTCATACTTCCAGACCTAGGAAGTAATGCATCAATCTGAGATTTTTCATTTTCATTTCTTCAGCCATCTTCTTCTTTCTTTTCATGATCTGTTTCTCATTCCTTGTCAGAAAGAGATCATCGCCATACAATAATGGTATGATAGGTTCATCATCCACAACCTTAAGGTAAAGGTTAGGAACACCTTTACTTTTGGTAAAGCCCAAGCTTATCAAGAAACTGTCAATTCTCCCTTTGTGACTGAACATCATTCACACTCTGCATTGAATGGTCTTCTGCATATCTATCTGTGCCATCTCTCGTTAGATGGGTCTACTGATATGAGCCTCAATATCATTTGAACTCTGTGGTGAGTTCCTTCTTGCATCCATGTCGTCTGTGTATAGAAACAATATTCAACCTTGTAGCAAAGGTTGAGATCCTCATCACCCATGGTGATCATTAAGCTCATCAATTGATTATCGATCCTGGGTACCCATACAGAACCTGATTCACACTTCTTCTTTAATTACACCATTAAGAGAATGGTCTTATCTAGCCACTTGGAGCAAACATCTTATCATGATTCTCTTCCTCTTTCTAAGAGAATTTTCTAGCCACAAGCCTTCTATAGTGTGTTTGATTTGTAAATCCTTTTGTTGAACATCCATCGCTTGTTCAGTGTTCATCATTCATCATGATCTTTCCTACAAATCAAAATTAAGTACATGATTAGTAATACTTCATAATCATCAAATCATATTGACATGATAACCTATTATGCATACAGATATCATTCACATAGTTATGTAACTATTTTGACCAATACTTTGGCACAACACTTTCCCATATCCTGTATGCATACAATGGCTATCTAGATGCCTTCCATCTCTACCAGAACATACTATTGAGAGTGTGCACAACTCTCAGCATGTCAGCAAAGAGGTTTCATTCTAGACAAGCAACAATGGAATGTTTGTCCAACTTACCAATCATATGCATATTAGTAGTATACTGTTCAATGCTCTATGAATGTTTACACTCAGCATGATATATTCTAGGAATACAAATATGCATACAAGCAATATCATTTACTATAACAACTCAAATACTTATCTTTTATGTTTGTGTGGTTGCCTCCCGCTTGATCTTCTATATGTCTTTTGAACTTCTATTCATTCTGTACCACCGTGCATGCTCAAGTATGCACTAGTGTCATCCTCATGATCTCATACACAAACATACATTCATTAGTATATTCTCAAAACATTCTAATTCTAAATAACCTTGAATATGTATAGTCATGATTATAGATAATATTCAAGGTTTCAGGGAAGTCTTCTTTTACTCATGCATATTCTTGTTTGATCTAGTTAGTTAAATAATCAACCAAGATAAGAGACATAATATGCATAAACCCTTGATTACTAACTTTATGAATAAGCATAACCAATCATACCAAGTACACTTATATAAGGGATCCTAACATGACATAGGAAAACGTACCTGGATTAGTATACCTGCTTAGTTATGTACAACATACCTAAACAATCTCTTCAATGATTTAGAGATCCTGAGCTAGAACCTGCATGTCTCATAGGTTAAGCATAATATAACAAAGTCATACATACCTCGTAAGTAGAACAAAGATTATGGATGAGTCTTTGTCTTCATGATGTCATGGTCATGGAGCTTGATTTGTCTTTTGTGATGTACCTGTATCTTGTTAGCAGACAACATCAACCTCACACAACACCATAATGCATTAGTACAATTATATAGCCCTAATCAATGAATGTCTTCGATCATTCACATGCACTCATACTGTTACTAGGGTGATAAGACAATTCTAACATTAATCAAGATTGTACTAATATATAACATGAAGACAAACACATTATGAACTTAATCAAGAATCAGATTTCAAGACAAACCTGAACCTCCTTAAATCATACCTGTTGAGACTTCTTGTAGTCTTCTTATGTAAGGCCTTAGCCTCAACTCCCCCTAAAAATTGATCTGGAGCTTGATTAGGGTTTGCTAGAGAAACCCTAAAAATTCAATCTTTGACTTTCACACTTCTGAATGAATGGAAGGATGTGTCTTGCTGAGCTGATCAAGCTAGCATACTTCAATTTTGAAATCTCCAAAATTTGATCCCTCAAAATTGCCTTTGAAACTTCTGGATCTTCTCGATAGGATCCTGAGCTAGGGTTTGATAAATCCCACCCTTCTGCTCAATCAAAAGGTTTGATCCAAGGCTCTAAACTCTTATTTTTTTGAGGAGCTTCCAGCCGTGGTTACAGACTTCAAAAATTCCAACTTTTGCTGAAGCCCTAATTTTCCATCTTTCCGATCAAAATCTCGAGTTAGGGTTTAATCAAGCCCGGTCTTCTACCCAACCAAAAAATTTGATCTTGGTCTCTAAATTTCAATTTTCCTGAGTAGCATTCAGCCGTGGATTCCGATTCCAAAAATTCTAACTTTCTCCGAAACCCTAAATTCCGGAAGCCATGAATAAAGGTGCTCCAAAAATAATTCTGTTTTGACAGAAATATGTACCTGATTGTTTCTGCTATAACTCCGAAATTTTTGCTCCACAGGGTCTGAAAACTTTTTCTGCAGTAGCCTGACCTGTCATCTTTCCATCCTGATAGGTCTGACCTAAATTGGATTTTCTGAGAGAGAGTTATGCCAAATGTCGCAACGTGACTTGTTTTTGGATAATACAGGAGAGTGAACTTGTACGGTGTGCCACGTGTCACTGTTTCAACTTCGGCCTCTGAAAACATTTCGTGAGATAGATCGCCCTGTTATCTTTGCATCCTAATAGGTTTGACCTCAATTGGACTTTATGAGAGAGGGTTATGCCAAGTGTCGCAACGTGACCTGTTTATGGGATAAAACAGGAGAGCGAAATTGTACGGCATGCCACGTGTCACTGGTTCAGATTCGGTCTTTGAAAAAGGTTCCTGATATAGTACAGTCTGTGTACTACCTGATCATTTTTATGAAATTTCATTTGGAGCTTCCTATCCCAAGTTATGACTTTTTTTCCTAGGTCACCTGATTTTGACTGAGATCTGGAAGAGGCAGAAACCCTAACTTCTACTGATCATAACTTACAAAGTACAACGAATCTGAGGGTTCCCTTTGGACACAAGATACCTGGAGATGTTATCTACGACCTGTAAAGGTTTCAGATCCTGAACCTTCTCCAAAATTGATTTATAGCGAAAGTTCCACGATGACTGGTTTTTTCTATGTAAAACCCTAACCTTCAAATTGTCGTAAGTGAAGCAAGTGTCGTAAGTGCCATACCTTGCCTTCCTTCAGGTTAGCTCTGATACCATGTTAAAATTCAATATGCTAAGACAGAAAATAGCAGCATTGTATTCCATTTCACAATAATAGCATATACAGGATCACTGAAGAAACAACAAGCACACATAGGCTCGTATTTAACCAATGGGTTAAATACCCCTCTACAACTGACTGGGCCGACCCCTCTAGGGTGGTCTAATAACCCTTTGACCCACATAACACATACAGGTCCGACCCCCACTAGGGAAGTCTAATAACCTGAGTTACCACATTCCGACGGAGGAATAACCATCTCCGGATATACAATAAGATCTTCACGGAGGAATGAAACATCTCCGGAATAATAAAGTACAAATATAATATTCTTTGAAGTTACAATATCTCAACACATAGTTTGTGGTAACCAAAAACAACCATTTAGTAGAAGAATCAACCTATGTTTCTTCTTCTAACGTTTTTTTGGTTTGTGGTCTTCCAAAACCACCAAATTTGTGGTCATCCTAAAACCACCAATATATAGAGAAATTATGTTTTACCACTCAGTGGGTGATGTTAAATTCTGATAATGTACTTGACAAATTTGAATTTTCAAGTAGGAAACGTTCAACATTTAGCAGTTGTCCACTTCCTATTTTCAACTCTCTTTCAGAATATTCTTGGACTCACATACT
This sequence comes from Larix kaempferi, assembly GCA_027924585.1. Lineage (NCBI taxonomy): Eukaryota > Viridiplantae > Streptophyta > Pinopsida > Pinales > Pinaceae > Larix > Larix kaempferi. The sequence continues at coordinate 4,131,026 of BSBM01000211.1, forward strand.
CCCCTTTGGATTAAGTGGGGAATGTTGGAAACCTAATCTATTATGTGAATATGAAACGTCATCGGGAGGCCAAGAAACCACATGGAATATGAAACCAAAGGTCCCATAATTGTATGTATACTTGCATATTCTTAATGAAAATTGCATTTTCAAGCATATTCATTTTTCTTTTTTTAATCCTTGTGTGCTTTCCTACCTAGGCGTTCCAATAATTAATGTGCTAATAGACACACAAATGATTCACAAGTTGGAAAACAACTAAACAACTGCAAATGAGAAACTTAAGAAATCAATAAACATTAAATACTTATTGGTAATGTGAATGGATAAGATTTTACCAAGTAGAACATAAAATACAAAAGTTGTGATGATGATCACATATAATATAGATCACATAAAATATGGAAGTTGTGTTGACTACGCACCAATTGTAAAACATAAATATAAATGGTATTTTTCATCAAAAAAGGGAAGAATCTTTATAAAGTACATGATCATTCTTAATGACAATGGATCCGTAAACTGTCGTGGATATTCCACTAGATCAGTTCACTACAGGGAATCTTATGTTTTACTTCACAATGTTAATTTAATTCCATAAAATACTGAACATAATGGAATTGGAATAGAAATAACTAGAGCAAATATGTACACAATCCACACAATAACATAGGATATACCTTGGGAAAACCCACTATGTGGTAAAACCCAACCAAAAATGTGGGATACCCCTTTCTCTTCATATCAAAATGCAACTACAAAGAAAAGGACACTCTCTATGGAGTTACCTATGACTTTGTAGCCATAATGGCTACTAGATGATCTCGTATCTCCTTTGTTTTGCAATAATATCCACTCCCCTACAGTTTGCTTAGATATGGAACAATACAATAACATCCAAAGAATGGAACCCATTATTCTCCTAATGGCCCAATATTTAACATATATCGATAGTCGACTACAATTAATTTTCGGGTTTTTTCGTACCCCAAATCCTGAATAGGGTTAGTGTTTTGGACCTTCCATAATTCTCTTGAAAGTCTACATGTGACTAGATCCACAAGTGTGAGAAATGAGAGATTACGTGGAATCCACTCAGTACCATGGTGGTCAACTGGGTAGGTCAACTTGTGGAAAGCATAACTTCTTCATACATAATCCAATTAAGGCGATTCTTACACCATTGGAAAGCTCTCAGTTTGGAATTTTATTTATTTTGGTCTAAATGTTTTTTCACCGAAAACTGACATTTAAGCCCTCAAAATGGCCCTAAAGGTTTAAGACATTTTTTTTATCCCAAATAAAAAAAGTGAGACATGCCCCTACAATGGGCCCTACAATCCCATTCATCCAATTTTATGACCCTGACAACTCCAAATAGGTGACAAATCACATATTGATCCATTTCAGATCACACCTCCCCATTTTGGGAGGATTTCGTTCCCAAAAATAGTTTATTGAATGAGGTGAGAAAAAAATTTCCTCTACCTTCTCCTCGGAGTACCATTTATCCTTTCCTAGAAATTTGTCTTTTCAAGCCCACCTGCTAGAGTTCATACTGTCCCCGCCTAGTACTTTTAGACGTATTTTGCAACAATGTTTTATAGGTGCAGAAAGGAGCTACAAAGCTCATATATGTGAGCACTGGCGAACAAGTTGCTGATGTATTGACCAAACCTTTGTCTCGAGTAAACTTTGAGTATTTTTCGAGACAAGATTGGCGTAGTTCAGAAGGACCCTCCTAGAAAGGGGGAGTGATATGGTCGATGATGATATTTGGATATTGGTATCATTGTGGATACCTGTATCGATGATGAGATTTCCTATATCGACGGTAAGGTCGATGATAAGGATACCTGTATTGATATGTATACTTGTATCAATGATGAGGATACTGTATCGATGACGAGGATACTTGTATCGATGATGAGGATACTTGTATTGATGATGTGGATACTTGTATTGATGATGAAGATACATGTATTGATGATGAGGTTACATGTTCCGACGGTAAGGTTAATGATGAGGTTACATGTCCTGACGATGAGGTCGATGATATCAACGATAAGGTTGATAAGTGGTCCTTAGACATTTTCTAGGAGGATGAGGAGGGATTGTATCATCCCTGGACTTCGGTCCTTCAACAGATTCGTAGACAGATGTCTTCGAGAATTGGTCCCTAGTGGACGAGGAGGGATTGTATCATCCCTGTACTTTGGTCCCTAAATTGATCCATAGACAGATGTCTCTGTGAAGTGGTCCCTAGTGGACGAGAGGATTGTATCATCCTAGGACTTTGGTCCCTAAACAAATCCATAGACAGATGTCTTCGAGAATTGGTCACTAGTGGACGAGGAAAGATTGTATCATCCTAGACTTTGGTCCCTGAATTGATCCGTAGACATATGTCTCCAAGAAGTGGTTCCTAGTGGACGATAGGATTGTATCATCTTAGGACTTTGGTCCCTGAATAGATCCGTATATAGATGTCTCCGAGAAGTAGTCCCCAATGGACGATAGGATTGTATCATCTTAGGACTTTGGTCCCTGAATTCATCCGTAGAGAGATGTCTCCGAGAAGTGGTCCCCAATGGACGATAGGATTGTATCATCCCAGGGCTTTGGTCCCTGAATTCATCCGTAGACAGATGTCTCCGAGAAGTGGTCCCTAGTGGACGAAAGGGGATTGTATCATCCCCAGACTTCGGTCCCTGAATTGATCTGTAGACATATGTCTTCGAAAAAGGGTTCCTTAGACTTTGTCTAAGTTGACGAGTGGAGTGCATCGTCCCTAGACATGCTATGGTGTCTTAGATGGATAATGTCTATTGCAGGGTATGTTGCTATGATACTGTTGATCGTGAGGATCCAGAAGACGATGCTATTGATCGTGAGGATCCAGATGACGATGGTGTTGATTGTGAGGATCCAGATGATGATGTTATTGATCGTGAGGATCCAGATGACGATGATGTTGATCGTGAGGATCCAGATGACGATGTCGTTGATCGTGAGGATCCAGATGACGATGTTGTTGATCGTGAGGATCCAGATGATGATGCTGTTGATAGAGAGGATCCATATGTTGATGTTGCTGTGGCATTCAAGTGTTGCAGAAGATGAAGATTCAGTACTGAAGATGTTGATGTTCCAGTATTGAAGATGTTTCAGTAACTGTTTAAGTTATTGATGATGTATGAAGAAATATTCCAATGATTTATAGATGTATCATGTAATATGTAGTTGATGACTCCTTGCTCCCGCAGATGTTGTTATAATATCCTTCTCATTAAGGGGGAGTGTTGAGATATTGTAACTTCTAAGAATATTATATTTGTACTTTATTATTCCGGATATCTTTCATTCCTCCGTGAAGGCCCTATTGTATATCCAGAGATGTTTTATTCCTCCGTGGAGAATGCGGTAACTTGGGTTATTAGACTTCCTTAGTGGGGTGGGCCTTGTATGAGTCATGTGGGTTAAAGGGTTATTAGACCACCCTAGTGGGGTCGGCCCGGCCAACATTATGTTAAGTTGTTAAGTTGAGGCTAACCTAGTTAGTGTAAAACTCAAGTCGGAGTTGTGTATAAATAGAGGAGGTGTGTTCCTCATTTAACACACACACTCACTTGTGAAACTCACATAGGAGAGAGAGAGATCTGCAATGGAGGAGAAGAAGCTCATGTTTGGGGATTACATCTTGGTATTTGCTGGTCATCTATATTGAGGAAGCTTGCTGGTTTTTCTACCCCATGAGGGTTTCCCGGGATAAATCTGTGTCTCTTGTGTTTATGCTGTGCTTGTTGTTCTTTCTGTGATATTGTATATGCTATTGTTGTGAAATGGAATGTAATACTGATATTTTCTGTCTTAGCATATTAAATCTTAACATTGGTGACTCTTTATTTCCATTTTTATGCTATTTTGGGAATTTGGTTCTTCAATTTCAAATGGGTTTTGATTTTTTGGATGAAGTTCTCAATTTAAGTATCAAAGTTTGATACTAGATGTAAAAGACATCACCTAGGCAACTTGTGTGGGTGTTTTCGGGCAAGTATATAAATATGCCCAAATTCCCATTGTATATCGAAGCGAATCTCCATGATGGGTTTTTTTCTTTGATTTAGGAGGAAATATTTTAGGAAAATAAAATGATAGTATGTTTCATTGTTATCTTCAAATTGTTTCTTGTGTTTAGATTATTATCATTCACAAGGCATAAGGGAATGACCCCTCCTTCTAGTGTCAATCTTTTGATATGGGATTTTGACCTCCATCAATGTAAAGAATCACCAAAATAAAACCGTCAATAAAAGGTTCCCACCCTTAAAACACATCCTCTAGTTTATAGTATTGGCTAGAAGATTCACATAATATATCATATTTTTAATTAGTATATTTAAAATAATGCAAATAAAATCCCAAACTAAGAGAGTTTAAAAAGAGGAAAATAAAATACCTTAATTAAAAAATAAAACAACATGCTTACACAACAAAATTTGAATCAATTACATACTCAAAAGAGCAATATGAAGAATAAGATCACTATAAACAATTAAAGCTAAACTTAATTTCCCACGTTAGCATTCAAATATTTATGAACAGAAATATGAAAACATTAACAAGATGATTATATCCCAATAACAAAAAACAACAATGTCGGCGCAAATCTACTTTGCCTAGGGTGCAAGCATGTATTTTAGTTGTGGGTCGAGAAGACAATAATGATGTTAATTTTGTGGATATTTTGAAATCTATAAGATGAATTTTTTAGAAGATGAAATATTGTCTTCAATCCATTTTACCAATTGATGATAATTTTTTCTTTGTGTTTGATATTTACATGCTTCTTACAATATGTTAAAAATAATCTGTTGATATTGAGTTTTCTCACATAATTCATAAAGGGTTGAATTCACTTATTTCCAAATACTTTCCACTTTTAGCTAATTTAATTTTAGTGGTACATCCTTATATTATATGGATGTAATTTTTCAATCAGCATGTGGTAACCTCTTAACCAATAAGACTAATACATAAGATAATATGTCGTTTCACACCTAATTAAAACATGGATTATCATTAATGAATGCAAAAAAATGTTTCTTGTCATAATTTTTTGTAATAGTTTAAATAAAAATGTATCGTGTTATATCACTTTTGTTTTCAAGCCTTTCATTTACAGATCCAAAATCAATTTTCATATAATTGTTTTCAGTTCAAAACAAACTCTTGATATTAGGAGTAGAAGGATTACTTTTCGGAGTACCAGGGTTTGTCAGCACAAAACTATAACACTTAAAGCCTAATTTCAAATATGCTCCTTACAATTGCTATCACCTCAAGTTTAGTCCTCAGCTATTAAATGTTGCGATTGAAGGTTTTGATATTGATCTATGGTTTACTTACTTGGAAGAAAATTACATTGTATGGTTTACTTGGGAAAAAAATTACATTTTTTCTTCAGAAGTTCGATTGGATGAAGCTTTCCAGATTTGTATTTGTTTGGGGTCAAACTCAATGTGAAGTGAACAATTGCAAAAGAAGTTGGGATAGAAAATTGTCACCTACCCACCAGAAGAACATAGCTAAAGTGTTTGGTATTTATGAGGAAATATATGAGAAATCGAACATCTTGTTTATAGATAAATCTAGGTATCATAGTGGGCATAATAGAGAGGAAAATTGTTTTCAAATCCCTCCCAGTTGGGAATATGAGGGTTCTTTGGAGAGAGATGGACTTATATGGTCCAATATTTGTAATTTTCTAATCCTTCCCACCAAAAACAGAAAACACGCATGAAGAGATACTTGAAAATGAAAATGCTTACAAAAAATGTTCCCCGTTATTCATTTTAGAGACTTTGAAATTGATTTCATCGTTAACGTTCGTGTTATGTAGTACAATATTTTAATTATATTGTTAGTTATTTTTGGTAATTATGTAAGCATATGTGCAGTATATGAAACCACTTTTATTTCATTATCTCTGATATGAATGGTGTTCACTAAGTAGTTTATCAAACGAAAAATTTAATCAATGATATTTATCAACCCTCAATCAAAAGTTTGGATCATGCATAGAGCTCATTTTTAATGAAAGAGTATGGTTCTTGTCTATGAATGAAAATTCAAATGATGTCAATTATTTGTTGGATTTGTATTAAATGGATGAGGAAATACCTAACAGACCAAGAGTTACAATGATTCCAATAACAAACAAAATTGATTTATTATATATGATATTTGATTTATAGTGATTTCTCAAATGAAGAAAACTATCAATGATATTTCTAAATGCTCAATCAAAAGTTTGGAGCATGCATAGAGCTCATTTTGATTGGAAGTGTATGGTCCTTGTGGATGAATGGAAATTCAGATGATGATAATTATAATTTTATGTTGGAATATAGCCAAAAGAGATATTATTTTTAGAAACATGTAATAGCAATTTGTATTAAAAGGCTGAGGAAATCCTTAACAACCCAAGATTTACAATGGTTTCAATAAGAAAATTTGTACCTAGAGTTCGACAAAATCTTCCAAAAATCCTTCAACCTTGTAGGATTATATTGCACACAAACTATATGGAAACTTCCTACAAATATACTGCATGCTAAACTATCCTAGTAATACTATTAAAAATATTTAAACAAGACATATTTATGAAAATCCATTGCCATTATGGCCTTCATCCATTAACTGGTCATTACAATCCTAAGCCTTATCTTGAGAACTTGGACCTTAACATTTCCTGATAGGATTCTACTAGACAGTCTCCTCTTCTATTTATTTTGAGTCCATACAGAACCCAACATGATATTAGCTTCCGAGGGACAAGAAAATGCCATATTGAAATGCATCTCTGAATCATTGGAAAGGTGAAGTTGTTCTATTTGTTTCACATGTTCCTTGAATTTGGCTTCAATATGATCATTCTTCTTGTCTCATTATTCCATGTGGTTTCTGATATGGACAATGGACTCCTTCAATAACTCCACTTGAGAACTCATTCTCCTTAATATTCTCTCAATGTTCTTAATCTCAGCCAGATCAAAAGTAATAAATTGGTCTCCACAGGGGAACACGGAGAGCGATTAGTGTAGACTTCTCCCCTCCAAATTGTACTGGACCACATATTGAATACACGGAACAAGAATTTTACACGGTTTTAGAAACAGAGGACCAGTCAAATGAAAATTACCAGTTTCAGACACCCTGAAATTTCTGGGATTGGTTTCCAGACCATGGCCTCTTGTGATAACACCAAACACATCCCATTCCATGGTGTCACAAACAATCCCAAATGGATTCCCAATTCCATAGAAGAGATCCATAATAAAAGCCTTGTAGGAGAAAAAAGAAAAGTTGAAGGGTTTCTCGAAGAAAACCTAATTTATGGTAAAGAAGCAAATTAGGAAAATGACAATGAAGGTATGCTCAGAGTGGGTTTTCCTATGCTTGTCAAATTGAAATGATAAAGGAACCAATTCTAAACATTTTGACCTCAATCTAGGTATTTAAAAAAAAAATTGAACCATCTTTGGTAATCGAAATCATCGAGTGTTTAAGCTATGCTGAATAAAGGGAGTTTCTTCGATTCACATCACATCGACGATATTCATAGGAAGCAGACTCGCAGTTAAAAATTAACATCTGAACAGTCAAGATCTAGGGAAAAATCACACTCGAAACCTTGTTGCGTCTATCTGTATAGTTTCACTGTCAACATTAGTTTTTTATTAATAAAAAATACAGTGATTTGACTAACGTATCCAATATGATTGATAATTTCACTTCCACCATTAGTTCTTTAATATTATCATTAAAATGTTTGGTACTTCATATCTTGTCAACATCAATTTAAATTTTGATATTCTTCAGAAGTATGACAGTGTAGACCTAGACTGATTTTCACACATGGAGAAATTTGGAGTGCGGGAAGGTCCGGAAGCTTGATATCCCCTTTCAGACATATAAACTATATCCTGAAGTGAAGTACTATGTACAACACTCATGAAATCTGAAATGTGTCATATGCATCGAATTGAAACTTATCAATTTGTTGTGAATTAAAATCACATTTAAATGTTGATTATCCATGCTAAATGTTTGATAAGCCAACCATCATATTGCGAGACAATTATGACAGGTTTCAGGTTAGCAAATAGATCAAGTCAGATCCATTTGTGGATTCATTTGCGGCACTAAACAATAATTGTCAAATCGCAGTCACACTCATTAGCGCAAGTGGTGGTGTTTATAAGGAAGAGATCTTCCTGTAACGCCCCATATTTTGACTAGGCCTCTTTACGAGTTAGACACCTTTCACTTTATTTGCTTATTATCTGATGGGACTCAACTAGACAAAGTGAACTATGTTTCTGCATAATAGACATGATGATATGTTGCTACTATGTTTATGATGTCACTATATTCATGCAGTTATTAAGTTATGATTGTCATGAGATTCATTGCTTTTATGATGAAAATATATGTTTTAGCGTCATTGACGAAATGTGAAATATATGGTGTTGAACGTGGATGCCACCCTATGATGAAATTGATAGAACTGTTATATTCCATGCATACATGTGATGCGATAAAATTGTGACGTGAAATAAATTGATGTTGATGATATGGATCAATTGGTGATCGAATGGAAATGCTTGTTATAAAATGTGTATTCTGCAGAATACTAACCTACAAGACACAAGGGCTATGGGATAGCCAGATACTTGATCTGATATATGGATAAGAGCCTATCCATGCAGTAAACCTTAGCAACCGAAACTGATGATACGATGACATGGACCAATAATCTCGATAGCAGCAGAGTATGATTTGATAAGGGCGTAGGCCCAGTATGTTGAGAGGGATGGATGTGTTTCCCACCCTATGTTCCCATGATACCCGAGGTCGTGGGAGGGCCGTACTGAGACATGCTCCCCATGTATGTTGTGATGACGATGGTCGGATGCCTGCTAGGGGAGGATAGGTCCGCTGCTCAGCCGATGCTATCGCTCTCAAGTTCTGTGTGGTCAGGTCGATGAGTCCGACATCCACTTTTGTACTAGCAGAGGAAGGATAGGGAGGATGTGGACGTAGGTTAGGATGGGAGGATATGATAATTAGTACTGTTGGGGGTTGGGTATTCCTTGACCTGGAGTTAGTGGTAGTAGGTAGCTGACCTTGCACCTGAATGATTGATCAAATGTAATCATAAAAATAATGAAATGAAATCTTAAAGGTTAACTGATAAAATAACCGACGATGTTTTGGTAATATTATGATGAATGTATACTTGTTCAGTTTGCATAAGTATTATTGTTATTAGTTATCTGTTATGCATAGGAAATATGACGTATGTTTATAGTACATGTCCTTCTTGTGCATACGCTAGCCACGCATGCACATTATGCACATGCGCAATAATATTGGGTTACAACATACTTATTAAGATTTAACCATGTTCTAAGTTATCATAGATAAGTCAATTAAGTAGTTAGGGGATGACTTAATTAGTAAAAGATTATCAAGTTCTAATGTGTAAAACAAGTTAATTAGTCCTTGTATGTAAACATTGTAATGAACAAATAAAATAAATGTCATTAATTGCAAGTATCCTCAAGTGAATGTGTCTTCAACATGAAGTATAATAGTTAAACGTCAATACTAGAAGAGTGTTCTATATAATTGTTGATCATGATTAATTAAACCATTAATTGTATTTCATTAATTATACCGAGAAGTACTATGTTGACACTTACCGAATAAACAAATAAATACTTTAATTACTATTCACAATTAATTTAGTTACTATTATTATTAATTATTATTGTTATTAAATTTATTATTTAATTAATAATAATAATGATAATAATCATTTTATTTTTATAAAGCATCTGGATGGAATAATTTATCACATAGATAATTCATTTAATTAAATTACAAAATCATTCCAAGTAAATTAAAAGGATTGTTTAAATAAATTATTGAATAATCCCACGGCTCGAGAGAAACTTGGATAATTTAAAATAATATATAATCCTCACTTTACCTTGAAAAGGGGTTGCATTAATGATTTGTACTTCCCAACCATGACAGCTAGGGCAGTGGAGTGATAAGGAAGTTTGACTTTATGAAGGAGGTGGATTCCTATAAAGAGGAGAATTAACAAAGTAGTAGGGGGTTATTGTGGGAGAACTGTGAGGATTTGTGACAAGGAGGAAAATATTCTGAGGATGGGGTTAACTCGATGCCGAGGAGGGGGTTAACTTGATGCCGAGGAGGGGGTTAACTCAAAGCTTTGAGGAGGTGGGAAACTCAAAAGAAAAGACTGAGGAGGGGGTTAAATCAGCAAAAATATTACCATTGATGATGGAAAGTTGTTGTCGGGATTATCGGTCTGTGGGATCGGGGGCTAGGAAATCCGTTGATTTCCTAGGGTCAGCAAGATAATAGCTGATCGGTAGGGTGGACACATCATTTTGGTTTGCTAAGGTAACCTACAGAACCCACTACAGGAATCTTCTTACCTTACTACAAATCTACAGATCCAGGTATTTTACTGAGCTAGCTTAAATGAAATGTATTTTTCTGTTATTTTTTTTTAATTTATGCATGTTAAAAGAACAGAGTTGAAATGAAAGTTGTAAGCTTATGATTATTTAAATTGCAGAGACATATGAACGTTTAGATAACAGAGACATAGATGGTTGAATTTTTCCAGAAAACATTAAGGGAAAAACTTGGTAATTACATGAAAATACAGATAGAGACCCAGTGCCTAGTAGGGGCATTACATTTGGTATCAGAGCCTTTGGCTCAAACACTGAGACCTTAGGGCCTAACTACACTTGGAATTATAGCGAATTTACAGGAAAATAATAAACAAATATGATGGCTGCAACAAAGGGGTAGATAACTTGAAGAGCCCTTTTCCTATTTATTTACAAAGCATAACAGAAACAGAACTTGAACGATAAATATATATACATATATTGAACAGAAAATTTTGAAATTTTGTGTAAATCCAGCATCCTCCACCGAAAAAATTGAACATAAAATTTTGGAGAAAAGCTAGGAGGCTACCTGTAAAGTAAACGAACTCCCATACTCCAAATCTGTGGCGGATGGGCGTATTCTTCCTGCAATATAATAGAAAACTAGGTTAATAAATGTGTACATATGGGGAAAAAAATGGCTTTAATGGGTGTAAAACGTTTAAAAATCTAGTTCCAAATTTCAATTTAATAGGGGTGATTCGTTTGAAAGTCCAATGCACATGAAATATAAAATATAAGCTCAAATTGTTAAGACGGGAGAAGAGAATCGTAACTACTAATTAGATGCCCATTAACGACTTTAATACCATCTAACCTACACTACCCCCTTCAATAAATATAGATGCTCGTATAAGCGGCTCACTATATAACCCCCATAAATATATATGGCTCAAATAAATAATCATTTTCTTTAAATTTAAGTTTAAAGGATCAACTTGCATACCAATCTTAATTTCTATTTGGAAACTAAATGTATACCTATATTAATCAATTAATATACATATCCCTTTTAAACACATATTATTAAATATATAAATATCTTTTACATTGCACATGTTTAATAACATATATGACTCTTTTATATATGTTCAACCCTAATTTGCATTTGCTGTCCAAATTTCTTACCCGTATATTTTAAACATATATTAACCATACGTAAGCATATATATTGACTAAACCTTTAACTAATTCATTCAGAATAATAAAATTGACATATAGTAAATAACTTTACTTTTCGCTAAATCTTTAACATTTTACTTTTGGCTAAATCTTTAACTGGACATATAGATATTAACTTAACGATATGTTTAATAATTTTTACTTCTAAAATCACTACTGGTTGATCGGAAATGGATTATCATTTCACTACCAATATGACCGGGCGATAACAGGAAAGCAGTCAATGAAGAGTGATGGAGTTAAGTCTACAAATGAAGACGCTGGATGATTTTAATACAAAAATAAATAAATGTTTATGTAAATTATTATATTTTAAATCATTTCCAAGATGATTACCCGTCGAAATAACTGGCTGAAAGACCTCCCTCTGCAACTCTGGGAACAGTAGATAGAAGCCGAGGAACCCATGCACACCAGTCGGGCTCCGAGAGCCTCGCTCTTCCTTTTATCAGCCCTAGCACTCTCCACCGTGAGCCAGCTGCTAGTCAAATGGGACCACCAACACGTAAGTCAAACTACCACTATAACCACCATCACCGTAGGCACCGTAAGCATCACCACCAGCTCCGCCCCATAGCCACGAGAAGTATCTTCTTCCTATCCGCCGTAACCTGCTGGCCACATAAACTTAACATTAAATTTGATTGCGAATAAGAGAATAGGAAGAGGTGAAACCCTAGCGCAGCTCTTGAGCGGAACACAGTAAAATTTATTGGGCTAAGACCTAGCTCTCAACACCACGAGCTCGCCTTATGAACAACAAAGGATATTGGGCATAGACCAAGCTCATTGCCGAGAGTCCGTCCATATGAAGTGCAAGCAACCAGCTTCCAGGTCGAAAGGGGGGCCACCATGCGCACCATCGAAGCTCAATAACATTACTCCCTTTGTTCCCAGCCCGAGCATTAATACCGAGAGCCACCTGCCAGGTCGAGCAGGGACCATCAAGCCCGCTGCTAGGGCCAAGAACCAAGCTCACTCTCGAGCATACCGTCAATGCCTAATAAAACCCCGTTTTCTTCTATATATAGGGAGTAGGTTTGACGCCATGTAAGGCGGTTTCCGCGCTGCCCCTGGAGCGGTTTTCCATACCGCCTTTTCATATGCGGACGAGTAGAAAGTTGACACATGTGGTGGTGGTATTCTTACCGCGACCGCCTCTTCCATTAACTCCCGAGCAGGTTGATGGCGCGGGGTTCACGTGAGCCATTGATTTCCTCTCCCATCGATCTCCATAGAGCCACGTCATCGTTTGAGGGGTCCCATTGCAATAAAGGGGTTAGATATGCCCCACACCGAGGGTTCCACCGAGGGACCGAGCGCCAAGGCCAGGAGCCTCTATCCTCCACCATTGATGCACACACACCGAGAGCTTGTTGGTGACCGAAAGCCATGACCAGAGGCGGCCAGCACGACGCTGCAACTCCAGCCCCATTGCGATATAAGTTAATGCGCACAACACCTGGGCTTATTAAGGGACCTAAGGCCAAGTCGAAGGAGTCAAACCTGGGTTTACAAACTGGAAAGCAGTTAGTGGAAAATCGCAGGCCAATTGCTCTACTAGCCTGGACTATATACCATTGTATTGTTGAGATCACAATAACATGTATTTTACCTGGGCGGTAGACCCCACCGTCCCTACTGATTTTCATGGACGAAGTAAAAGCGAAAACATCTCTATGACCCACCGATCCTCGTGGAATGATTTGAACCTTCTCTGTGATGGCTGAAGTCGTCATGGGTTATCAACATCCAAGGGTAAAATAAGAGGGAATCTCAGCAAGCCAATCCTATCGCTCAATTTTCTGGCAGGTTACCTACCCACAACTGTGGCATCATGCTTTGCTTATGGACGGTAGTTGGAACGAAGTCTTTTGTGAAGACACAAGTTAAGTATGTACTCTACCAATCCTAATTTGTTGAAATGATGGCATGTTATTATAAAAATCATTATTATTTTTATTATATTATAGGGAATATATAAATAATTTTTTTTTTAAAAATTAGTTTAGATTTATTTTAATTGGATATCGTTAGATGTTTGATAAATTAGGGTTTAAGAGAGATTTATGTTAATTTAATAAATTGAAAGAAAAAAATATAAGACTTTCAAACAATAGATAATTTAAAACAAGGTTAAATAGTTGATTATAGATTGAGACATTTTTTTTATCCAAAATTATAGAAAAAAAAAAAAAAGATAAAAAAAAAAATTTAAAATATTTATCTTAAATTGAATTTTTTTTTAATTGAATACAATTTAAATAACTAATTTAAAAACATTATTTTATAGTTTATGCTTATATATATGTTGATAACTATTATGAATTAATTCATTGGTATGATTCCATACTAATTTTCTCTAAAATTTCCTTATACACGTTTTTCAAAACTTCATGTGCAACCTCCGATTCTTCTCGTAGAATTAAATTTTGGCCCATTCAGTCCGAGTGTTGAAAACCATGGATATGAAATTATTATTTTATGTTTAATACCATATTTTTAAATATTACAAATAATTATTGAGTAATTTCTAAGTGTAATTTTAAAAGTAAAATAATTTTTAATCTATTATTATAAAAGAGTAATATTTAAATATAGAATTACAACATCAATATGGTCTAATAATAAGTAATGAGACGATGCAAGTTTACATAAATATAGTTTAATAATAAGCAATGAGGTGATCGGATATTAATGGGGGGAAACAAAATGTTTACAATAAATAAATAAATATAACAGTATAATAAAATATTATTTAGATATTTATTAACATATTTATTTAAAAAAAAAAAAACACTTGATCTGAAAACAACCTTTGTCGAGACTTCAACGTATAGTCGAGGAGATGAAACAAACACTTAATCTGAAAGCAAGGAACCGCTAAAATGAGCATGTCAAGCTGAATGTTAAGACGCTAATTTCACTACATGACAAAATCATTAATGAAAACGACCATATATTTCAACACGTTGATCCTAATAAACTGTTCCTTGCACATAAATATAAATATAGGCAGTAAGGGTTTTCCTCGTGATGTAAAATGACAGGGTAGAAATGAATTCCTTTATTTTCTTAAATTTATCCTCCAATCTTCGTTCAAATTTCGGTACGAGGATGGGGTACTTATGGTGACAGTGGCTTCCATAATTTTATTAAAATAAACTTAAAAATTTAATGTCTCATATACAAACCTTATTTAGTTTACTTAAGCTAGGTTGACAGTCTTATGATAAAAGAAATACCTGCTAAAGGTCTAAGACATTCACTTACACAAAAGATCAACTTACAAGTTAACATCTACAACCATCTAGAATAATTCAAATGAGTATTACAAAGAATGGAAATTTTGATATATCAACTAAGAAAGGAAAAGTTGTGTTTTAATCTGTTAATGAAATTCCTAGGTTGCATTAGTTGCAATGCCATGTAACCTCATCTAGTTCTATTGAATAGGTTTACATGTTGGGTAATTAACATGTTTTAGGGATATGTGAATGTGTGATTTGATAGGACAACCACATCTACACTTTGTTTGTGTTTAATAAGAGAACTTGGTTAAATAAACATGGAGTGGTGTTTGAGCTGCTACTTCCCGACGACAAATTACACAACATTAATGTGTGTGCATAGATAACTTAGCACAAGGTACAAATTAAAGTGAAAACTTGTGAACCTCTCATAATTATATTACGAATAAAATTTCCATTTAAGAATATAGATAAATGTTATGTAGATTAGTGAAAAATACATTACATATTATTTAGATAAGATGATGGATGGAAATAAATTTGTTGGATATAAGGATAGGTATCCCTTTCGAATCACATTACAGAAACACCATGTACGTAAACCGGGAGATTGCATATAAATCTTATTAAAAGACTATTTTATTAAGAGGGAACATGGCTTAGACTAATTAAGTTAAATATTGGTATAATGGTGCGAAAGGTTTTGAGAAATTTCGGATTAATCATACCTAATATAGTGATAATCTCGGGTAACAATAAGAGAGTCATAAGAATCTCAACACAGTCCTCCAGTTAACTCAATTAAAGAGGTTGTTATGAAGTTCTAATATGATTGAACATATTACGTAATAATGTTTTCGCTCAACTCGTAGGATTAGACTAAGGCCTTTACAAAGTACATAAGGGTTGCTAGTGTGGATAGGAAGAGTGGTGATGTACAAATACAATGGCATACTAGGATAGACACTAGAAATCACCTTTGCGATGGTAAGGGTGAGAACAAAACTAGCTACGAGATTCTTAAGGAATTGAAGAAGTAATGGTTTCCCGACAAATGATATTGGTTTGAAAATGAGAATAATAAATAAACGCAATAACAATTGTATTTGATAAGAAATAGCCATGAAAACCCTTTAAACAATAATCGTTCTCCAAATTTAATGACGCTACGATACTTTTGTTAGTGTTTATTACCGATAAGTGAAATGGCAAGGCGATATACCTTAAAGATTGTAAGGAATGAAGAAGTGTTCTAGTTCTATTAGTTAAATATGATGGTGGAGTCCACTTATGTTAATAATGCGTTGAATTGTCGAATAAATATACATTTGTGTTCAAATATTAAGGGATGATGGTTACCACTATCAGTTACTAGGATAATTGTGTTGCTTCCCATTATGTACAGGGTCTACAGGTTATACATTTATACATAAGGGTAGGATCATCGATAGAAACAAGAGATGTATTAACCAAATCTATTAAGGTATTAAATGGAGTAAGGACATGGTAGGAAGCTAACAAAATGGGAGATAATTGAAAGTCAATAACACTTGACCAATAGTCTAACAACCGTTATAAATCAAGTACTTGGAATTTGTAATAAAACTATGTTTTAGAGGAAATAGTGCATTTCCAATTATGAGAAATGATGAAATTAATTATTGATGAGAGTGGGTATCTTTACAAAACTAGCATGAAAGGGAGTAAGATTATATGTGTATCTCATGTCTAGTGATAATGTGTAGTTGTATGAGGCACCCCAAATAGAGGTGGTAGGTCAATATTTAAGGTATGTGTGAATGGATTCCCCTATTGGAAAATTTAATTAGTATCAAGATATGGGAGATATCGATGTATTAAAATCAACACCGTAAAATTTCTATGTGTAATGTGCAATTAATCATGTTTCAATATAGTAAGTGGAAAGAGATTGAAGTAACTAGGTATGTGCGAGAAAGGGGTAAGGGTTATATGCCACTAGTCTTGCTTGGGATAAATTGTCATGATGGGGGAAATATTATTGAGAAACAACTAGGATTTAATAATTACAAAATGAACGAGCAGTAAATTATAAAAGTAGGTAGATTATTGAGGGACTAATGAAGTTACCGTGAATGAATATGCACCGAACCCTGAACCACGTTAAGGGAACTAGTAATACAAGTAAATGGGGTAGTAATGGACGCAAAATAGGAACCGATGTGCACCTCAATGAATAAAGTTACGTTGTTTAAAACCGTAATAGATACTATCAGTGAACTTAAGCATTCTGGTAAGATATAGTTACTGAGAACATTCTAATAAATGATACTTCCCCTAATTTAATATTTGTTACAATACTTATGGTTATCAAGGATGCATATTGCTTATTAACACTAAAGTAATAAGAATGTTTGACCTTAGGATGATATAACAGGGATCTTCATCTCCTAGGAGAGGTATACAAATCTTAAAGATCCTTGTAGTCGCTTGTTGAATAATTAAAGATTATGAACTCTCAGCTCTCCATTTAAAAAATAAAAAAATAAAAATCATTGATTATTTCATGCTAAGTTGGATCAATATGAGCTTGGTGATGAGTAAACCTCTCTAGATGTTACAACTTGAAGGATGTTGCTAAACGGTAAGAAGTAGAATACTAAGGTGGATAACACTTGATTATAACCTTAGGGATTCTAGAGATTCAATAGAAAGATTAATCTAAATGTTTCTTTAATTATTAGAATACACAATAAGGGATAAAGAAGCAAAGCCATAGGATAATACCGGCATATTCGGTCAAGTCAAAGCTAAGTAAGACAATTATGGCCAACACCTGCTACCTGCATGAACGAAGAGTTTATGTGTCAAGAATTTCCCTGCATTATTATGACCATAACTTCGGGACGAAGTTTCCTGAAGGGTGGGTGTATGTAACGCCCCATATTTTGACTAGGCCTGTTTACGAGTTAGACACCTTTCACTTTATTTGCTTATTATCTGATAGGACTCAACTAGACAGAGTGAACTATGTTTCGGCATAATAGACATGATGATATGTTGCTACTATGTTTATGATGTCACTATATTCATGTAGTTATTAAGTTATGATTGTCATGAGATTCATTTCTTTTATGATGAAAATATATGTTTTAGCGTTTTCATTGACGAAATGTGAAATATATGGTGTTGAACGTGGATGCCACCCTATGATGAAATTGATAGAAGTGTTATATTCCATGCATACCTGTGATGCGATAAAATTGTGACGTGAAATAAAATGATGTTTATGATATGGATCAATTGGTGATGGAATGGAAATGCTTGTTATAAAATGTGTATTCTGCAGAATACTAACCTACAGGACACAAGGGCTATGGGATAGCCAGATACTTGATCTGATATATGGATAAGAGCCTATACATGCAGTAAACCTTAGCAACCGAAACTGATGATACAATGACATGGACCAATAATCTCGATAGCAGCAGAGTATGATTTGATAAGGGCGTAGGCCAAGTATGTTGAGAGGGATGGATGTGTTTCCCACCCTATGTTCCTATGATACCCGAGGTCGTGGGAGGGTCGTGCTGAGACACGCTCCCCATGTATGTTGTGATGATGATGGTCGAATGCCTGCTAGGGGAGGATAGGTCCGCTGTTCAGCCGACGCTATCGCTCTCAAGTTCTATGTGGTCAGGTCGATGAGTCTGACATCCACTTTTGTACTAGCAGAGGAAGGATAGGGAGGATGTGGACGTAGGTTAGGATGGGAGGATATGATAGTTAGTACTGTTGGGGGTTGGGTATTCCTTGACCCGGAGTTAGTGGTAGTAGGTATCTGACCTTGCACCTGAATGATTGATCAAATGTAATCATAAAAATAACGAAATGAAATCTTAAAGGTTAACTGATAAAATAACCGACGATGTTTTAGTAATATTATGATGAATGTATACTTGTTCAGTTTGCATAAGTATTATTGGTATTAGTTAGCTGTTATGCATAGGAAATATGACGTATGTTTATAGTACATGTCCATCTTGTGCATACGCTGGCCACGCATGCACATTATGCACATGCGCAATAATATTGGGTTACAACATACTTATTAAGATTTAACCATGTTATAAGTTATCTTAGATAAGTCAATTAAGTAGTTAGGGGATGACTTAATTAGTAAAAGATTATCAAGTTCTAATGTGTAAAATAAGTTAATTAGTCCTTGTATGTAAACATTGTAATGAACAAATAAAATAAATGTCATTAATTTCAATTATCCTCAAGTGAATGTGTCTTCAACATGAAGTATAATAGTTAAACGTCAATACTAGAAGAGTGTTCTATATAATTGTTGATCATGATTAATTAAACCATTAATTATATTTCATTAACTATACCGAGAAGTACTATGTTGACACTTACCGAATAAACAAATAAATACTTTAATTACTATTCACAATTAATTTAGTTACTATTATTATTAATTATTATTGTTATTAAATTTATTATTTAATCAATAATAATAATGATAATAATCATTTTATTTTTATAAAGCATAGTGGATGGAATAATTTATCACATAGATAATTCATTTAATTAAATTACAAAATCATTCCAAGTAAATTAAAAGGATTGTTTAAATAAATTATTGAATAATCCCACGGCTCGAGAGAAACTTGGATAATTTAAAATAATATATAATCCTCACTTTACCTTGAAAAGGGGTTGCATTAATGATTTGTACTTCCCAACCATGACAGCTAGGGTGGTGGAGTGATAAGGAAGTTTGACTTTATTAAGGATGTGGATTACTATAAAGAGGAGAATTAACAAAGTAGTAGGGGGTTATTGTGGGAGAACTGTGAGGATTTGTGACAAGGAGGAAAATATTCTGAGGAGGGGGTTAACTCGATGCCGAGGAGGGGGTTAACTCGAAGCTTTGAGGAGGTGGGAAAATCAAAAGAAAAGACTGAGGAGGGGGTTAAATCAGCAAAAATATTACCATTGATGATGGAAAGTTGCTGTCGGGACTATCGGTCTGTGGGCTCGGGGGCTAGGAAATCCGTTGATTTCCTAGGGTCAGCAAGATATAGCTGATCGGTAGGGTGGACACATCATTTTGGGTTGCTAAGGTAACCTACAGAACCCACTACGGGAATCTTCTTACCTTACTACAAATCTACAGATCCAGGTATTTTACTGAGCTAGCTTAAATGAAATGTATTTTTCTGTTTTTTTTTTTTAATTTATGCATGTTAAAAGAACAGAGTTGAAATGAAAGTTTTAAGCTTATGATTATTTAAATTGCAGAGACATATGAGCGTTTAGATAACAGAGACATAGACGGTTGAATTTTTCCAGAAAACATTAAGGGAAAAACTTGGTAATTACATGAAAATACAGATAGAGACCCAGTGCCTAGTAGGGGCATTACACTTCCCATATCAGATCGATGGTTGTTTGGTTGGTGGGGTTAAGACATTGCTTTCATATTTGCAACTCAACCCCATATATTCAATCTCAAATTTAAATGGCTTATCCGCATATAGAATAAATGATGAAGAAACTTTCCATTCAGGTGGATAAAATCAGAGGGTCGGTAGACTCTCTCAATAGTAGACAAGATGATCAGGGAAGAAAACAGGAAGAACTCGCACCGCTTGTGAATGAGTATGGAGAAAAAATCGACTCTCTAAAGATTCAAACTAATGAGCAGAAGAGACCCATCAATAGAATGTTAAATTTGGCCCAGACTCTCGGGGAACCCACTTCCAGTGCAGGCTCTAGGGTGTCAGAAATCTCAGTGCAACTAGAAGATGCACTACAAAGAGACAACTCTCTTGGAACCAGTGCATGACGAAGATAAGCACCTGGGTTCTAATTATATGTACACTAGGGGATAGGGGATATCCAAAACCACTTTTTTCATATTCTTTTTCTTTCATACAATAGTTTGTTCAGCTATGTATTTTGTATGCATGTTTTTTGCAGGCCTATAGTTTATGTATTTTGTTTGTATATTTAAAAAATTCATGGAATGAAAATTGCAAGTCTGAATCTCTCATAACTTTTTCTAATATATATCACAAAATTTTCTTATGTTGTTTATTTATTGGAGATGCCAAGGGATATGTATCAGTAAAGTGTGGGAAAAAATGGCCCTAAGAAACATAAAACGTTTATTTAAGAAAAAAATTATACAATAATATTTTTATGTTAGAAATACAACGCATGGAAGTTTCTCCTGAAGGGATTTCCGAACGATTGTGATCCGTTTCTGAATTAAGAAGAATATTTGATAAAATTCTAAAGGGTCCGACATAAAATGGCTCAAGCATTACCTTGAACCACTAAAACAAATTGAGCTATGCACTATCCACCACCACAATCGGCCATGTCGCAACATGGAGCGAGCAATTGTTCTCCAACACTCTTTCGTTCCCGACTTGTCCATCAACAATCAATGGATTTTTAACTATAATTTGAACATAGTACTATTTTTTCGGTTAGCCTAGTATTCACCCGCCGATTCCTAATATGTTGCCTCCCATCTTTAGAGTGGTTCTTTGAAAATGTTCGATAATACTTCGACTAGCAAGAAGGTATGTAATCCTATTACAACTACAAAATATACATGATTTATAGACATATTAAATGACTTAAAAGTTTAATAACATTCCTTTTGTTCTTAATCAGCGTAAAAAAAACTTAAATTTAAAATGCTAGTGTTTAAAAAGACAATGTATAGCTCGGAATTAAAATATGGTGCGATAAAAGTAGAAAAAATAACTTAAAATTAAATTGTTATTGTTTAAAAAAAAATTATAGCTGGGAATTAAAATCTGAGTGCGAGAAAAGGTTATTTCTCCTCCTTTTCATCCTTGGAATGAGAATGACTAGTGTGTGGGAAAGGGCCCCAACTCCTTCTCTTCAAAAGAAAGGGCAGCGACTCCTTCTCTTTCTCACTTGAATTAGGAAACTTGTTATTTTTGTCATATCGATATATTATTTTCTGGAATATGACAGGTTAGATTACTAGTCACATGTGAGAAAGGGAAGCGGCTCATTCTCTTCAGAAGTAAGGTAAGTGGCTCATTCTTTTGCTCGCTTGAATCGGGGAACTTGTTAGTTTTTCATATTATGGGTGACAACACTGTTGAAAACTGATATATTAGTTTTTGGAAACTGACAACTTAGGTATTGGAAACCGACATCACAAGTATTGGAAACCGGTATATCACATATTGGAAATCGATATATCAAGTATTGAAAACCATGACTTAAATAATTGGAAACCGATATTCATAATAATCTATATTCACTTAGACTGACATTAGTCCAGATTTAATGAAATGGGGGCTATCTGCTTGTTTTTCTTTTAGAGACCAACAATATTTCTTAAGGTGTCCTTTCATTCCATAATGCTAGTACTCTAGCGTCCCTCTAAATTTGTATCTTCCATTCTTAGACTTCTAATGATTCCTTGGGACCTTGCCTCTATCGCTTTGTCTTCCCATGTTCTCCACAATCAAAGCATTACTTGATGTATCACCTGCGATTTTCCATTGCATTTCCTCGATAAGCATTACACCAACAACATCATCAAACTTTAAAGTGCTTGAACTAGAGTCAAAATTACTCACATCCATGACAAAATGACTCCATATTTTTGGAAATGAGAACAAGATTGAGATATCCATAAACTCATCATCAAATTTTAATCCTTTAGAACGTAATTGACTGGTAACCGTGTTAAACTCATTTAAATGATCAGCAAGTAACCCACCTTCTGGCATCTTCATATTTAATAAACACTTTATAAGAAATACCTTGTAGGAGGTTGAGATCTTTTCATACTGTTTAGTCAATGCATTCAATATATCCTCTGCTGTCTTTTGTTTTGACATATTGAAATCCATTGATGCAACCATGCACAATCATATTGTTCCTAGTGCCTTTTTATCAGGAAACTCCCATCCTTCATCCTTCATAGTCACCGACTTCTTTTCTTTTCCACCCAATGGTAAGAAAATATCCTTCTTATATAGATAGTCCTCAATTTTCATATTCTATAGTTGGTAGTTTTGTATTTTAAACTTTTCAACCCTAAAATTTACTTTGCCACCATTACTCCCACTCAAACCAAGAACCCACCGTTCCTGCATGTTTATTAGCCAAATTAACCTTTGTCTCTGATACCAGTTGTTAGGAATATGATCGTAGAGAAAAAAAAAAAAAAATTGAATGTGGAAATAAACAACCAAAGTAATACAATAAATACACCGATATACATGGTTCACATTATATGGGTTACATCCATTGAGAAACAAGCATTCCTTCCTTAATTATTGTCCAACAAAATAAAGCGATAAAACCTACAATACATGCGATGAAACGTCATGTATACTCTATTACAGTCTCTCTCAATCAAACTAAACAACTATAATACAATGCCCTCATAAAAATAGGGGTTCCTTCTAGGGAAAACAACATCAACAAAACTATATCGTTCGATCTATGGCCTCATGATGAACGATCCATATTTTCTGTGTAATTGCAATATTTTAAAAAGAGTTTTTTCCAAAGTTTCCCATCTCCACCCTCTGCTAGATCCGTAATATATTTAATGGGGATTACCTCTCATAGAATTCTACACACAAGTAGTTTATTTTCCTTTCAATGCCTATGTTTAATTTTGAGTAGGCCTAAGAGCTCTCTTTTTTAGTCTTGCCATGACTCTATATTGGAAACCTCATATTTTCTTGTTATCACTTTCTGGTCATTTCCTAAGGGACTTCCACCTAATTATATATTTTTCATTATGCACTTTTTTACATACCTATTTGCATACTTGTGGCTACTACATCATTACTTGTTTCTTATTTTTCCTCCTTACTATTTGTAGCTGCTTTTTTCCACTTTCCATCTGTCGAACTTTGCTCTTGATTGGATGACATACATCCCTAGAGGAAACATCCTTATGAGTGCATCCAACTAGACTAGTATGTTTTTTGCAATTTATTTTTTTCATAGGCCTTTCGCATTCCCATGGAATGTAGGTGAATTTCCTTGAGACACTTATTTGCTCCATTGTATATTATGTAATGTCCCCATCCAAATAAATCACATGAAAGGAAAATCCCACCAATCTACTAGTTCCCTAGGTTGGGGTGGAAACATTTAGACTTGGAATAAGGGAGATATAAGACCCCAAATGGACATTACATTGAAAAATATATATTAAAAGGGGATAAACAAATATTAATAATAAGAAAATAAGGTGGCACTTGGTCATGAGAGCACATAGGTGGTTTGGGACCCACACAAGGAAAGATTCTCCATGTCACATGGAATCCTATTCTCACCCATTCGAATCCAAGGTGGAGTCTAACTTTCTTGGGGGAGTTGGAGAGGAATTATACCTGGCATGAATCAATGAGGGTCGAATTTGAGTGGAAGAGTAAATCCCATGGAAGAGGGAGAGTCATATTATAGGTATTGTGACACTTGGGATAGATTCCCTAGCTTCTATGGCAACAACGATGAAGAATCTATGACACTTATGACAATTATCAGACCTGATTGTTGACATATGACCTATATGACATCTCAGGGATAAAAATATCCTCCAAGAGGGCCCACAAGGGATTTATGGCAGCCAATATCCCCCCCATTCGAATTGATGGAAGAGGAAGGATAGGAAATGTTGGACAAGTGGCACTCATGGGAATATCACCCTAATTCGAGTTGGGATGAAGCTCTTGGAGGGAATTCAAGACATGGAGGCATTGGGAGGTTAATAAACGAAAAGAATAAATAAGGATACCATATTTTGATCATTTCTCATTTGGTAAAAATTGGAGAGCTTAGCTTGTCCTTTCAGGGTGGATGCTTATCCTCATCGCCTTAGAACCAATTTCGAGGGTGCAAGATTCCAATCCTAATTGGTTGATGGAGAGGCCATTCAAACATATCAACATAGATTCATGGATTTGTTTTATGCAGGTTCAAACCCTAACTGAGTTCAAGTTCATCTTCTCTCATTCTTCTCTATGCCTATTCTACTATCTTTCTCTCTATGTAATGTAAATGTGCAAGGGTGCACTTCTTGTTGCATATAGTTAGTGAAGGACTGTTATTTCAACTTCATGGACATGTTATATGCTATATATATATTTAATAATCATATATTTAGAGCCACAGCTCAAAACATTATGTATTTCAAGTGATCTTTACATTCAAGGAAGAGATTCAAGCCATTTTCCCCATAGCATTTGCATAGTGATTTTGGAAGGATATTGTACATGTTTTCTATCATAGTTTTCTAAGTTATTTATCATGTTATGAGATGAGTATGAAGTTACTTTTATGTCCCAAATAATGTGTGCATACCTATTAATTTTTACTATGGTTTATGAATAAATTCGAGACTCCTTGCCCACCAATTTCACCTAAAAAACTAGACTCTAGAAGCTGATGCTCATTAGGATTCCTATTCGACCCTAAAACCAAATATAATACTGCACATATACTGTTAATAATGTCCTCTAACATATCCAAGTATCATACCAAGAATTAGTGAAGGACGAACAGTGTTTAGAAGAGCATCTAATGTCAGACCTAGGGGGGATCTCCACTTCTCAAATTAATTAGTCTTGTTCCGAAACTTATTCCCATGTAATTTGCAGACCATGGATGGGTATATCAGTTGTTTTGATTTCTGATAGGCATGTTAATATTTCCTATTACCCATCAATACCCTCCTCCCCAAATTTGAAATCATTTGGAGGTGTTTGGAACCAGTTGTAAACAAAACCCTAGAGTCAAAACAAGCTGAATCCAAGGACTTTCCTTTGAAGGGATATTGGAGTGGTATCAAAGCATGGTCCTTGCACCTGATTTTGGTGACCATTTATGAGGTCAAGAATTCATCCCCCACCCTTAGAAACTGAAACTAAAAGTACCTTTGGTGAAGAGGAAGAAGCATGAGAAGAGGTGCACTCTATTGAGACTATGGCTAAGGATGAGAAAGGAACCTTAGAGTGTAATGCCCACCTCGGTACTTTAACTGATTAGACTAATGAGGGTACTAGTTTTGAAATGAATCGGCTAAAGAAAACACAAACCATTTGAATTTACTTTGAGAATGCCTTAAAATAAAAATGAAGAATAGTGTATATGCTCGACTGAGTGAGACATGATGATAAATGATGAATAATTTGTATGCTCGACTGACTGAGATACTAGAATGCATGATGTAAATATTTTATATAGTGGAGCGCTACTAATGTGCACTTGAGTGTGTGCAATGGCAGGTAAGACGATATACCGACTGACCCATAATGGAATTTTAGGGATCGTAATAATTGAAAGAACACATAGGGGTACGATGACTGACTGTCGACCCTCGATTAGCAATCCACGCACGGGTGAAGCCGTTTCAGCTCACCCGGGGATGCGTATGCCGTACGATAAAGGCCATAATGATTTGGTCACATACGATGAGTTGAGGGGCACGCAATTGTTAGATTTTCTGAATTTACTTCAATCTGATCTAGGATCTTAACTGAGAGAACAACATGTACAGCATATCTACAGCATATCAATCATGGAGACAATAATGCAAGCACACAAGAGACACAAAGATTTACTTGGGGAAAACCATAAAGGTGAAAAACCCCAATAACTTCCTCAGAGATAGATAGAGCAATGATACAACCATGAGAGATAGACATAACCTAGCAGCAGATCCTCCTCCTCCATAAGTGCGCCACTCCTCCTTGAGTGCATGTGTGAGAAGTGAGTGAGCAAATAGATTGCCTCCCGCACTCTATTTATACTTGACTTGACTTGCCTTTTTACCTAACTCATGTAGGCTCGAACTTAACCACATAACATAATGCTGAGTGGGCCGACCCCCAATAGGGTGGTCTAATAACCCTTTGACCCACATGACTTATATAGGGCCGACCCCAAACAAGGTGCTCTAATAACCCATCAAGTATAAGTTACGACACTTACAATATAAATGACGACACTTCCTTATAGAGGAATAATACCATCTCTATAGGAATACAATATACATATATGTGAAATACATTCCGAAGTTACATATACATCAACACTCCCTCTTAACTAGGAAGGTATTTCTCAGCACAGTTCTTCTAGCACAAGTCATCTTCTCTGGATCATCGTCACTGGATAATCGTCATCGAGTCATCATCATCGTCACTGCTGCTGCTATCTCAATCAATCTCTGAATCTACTCGTCATAGGAAGTTCTACAGAGCCAGTCCTTTTTCATACTAGATGTAGGCCCACCACATGCAGGTCTTCATCATCACTGGCCATACTGTGGAATCCTCAGGACATATTACGTGCGTCACAAAACCTGGCTGCAGCATCCCAGGCTATTACGAGCACACAGCTCTACCTGTAGGATCTCCCAGGAGCACATTACATGTGACCCATCACAAAACCTGGCTGAAGCATCCCAGGCTGTTACGAGCACTCAGCTCTACCTGTCGGATCTCCCAGGAGCACATTACATGTGATCTCACCACAAAACCTGGCTGAAGCATCTGAGGCCTTTTTCATCCTGTCCAGATCTCCCAGGAGCAAATTACATGTGGTCATGGAAAAACCTGGCTAAAGCATCTGAGGCCTTTTTCATCCTGTCCAGATCTCCCAGGAGCAAATTACATGCCATAGGACAAAACCTCGCAAGAGCATCTTCCAGATATCCCAGGGCACCGAATTACATGCCATAGGCAAAACCTCGAAAGACTATCTGCAGATCTCCGAGGGCACAAATTACATGTCCTCCCAAGCAAAACCTTGCAAGAGCATTTGCCAGATGTCACAGGGCACCGAATTACATGCCATAGGAAAAACCTCGAAAGACCATCTGCAAATCTCCTAGTGCACAAATTACATGCTTTCCTGCACAACCTGATCCACGGCCACAAAGTATCATCTGATACTCATCATCATCACTGCAACATCCTGCTGCATGTCATCTGGAGAAGCTCGTCATCCACGATCATCCTGATCATACAATGCATCCATCTGATGCACACATAGATACATGATCCACACAATGTATCCATCAACATACATGATCTACCTGATCATACAAAGATACATGATCCACACAATGTATCCATCAGCATCCATGATCTACCTGATCATACAAAGATACATGATCCACACAATGTATCCAACAGCATCCATGATCTACCTGATCATACAAAGATACATGATCCACACAATGTATCCAACAGCATCCATGATCTACCTGATCATACAAAGATACATGATCCACACAATGTATCCAACAGCATCCAACATGATGCATTCATACAAAATACATACACATGATCCAACCGATCATATCCAGCATCCAACATGATGCGTACATACATAAATGATCCAACTGATCATATCCAGCATCCAACATGATGCATACATACATAAATGATCCAACTGATCATATCTAGCATCCAACATGATGCGTACACACATAAATGATCCAACTGATCATATCCAAGCAGAAACCAGAACATCATCCTGATGCCCATTATCCAGCGCTTACATCCACAGCCATGTGAAGGATCCTCCTTCCAACATGCTTGGAATGGCTTCAGCAAATGTGTCCATCACTTCTTCCTTGAAGTGTCCTCGAAGTGTCCTCGATTTGGAGAATGCCAAGCCTCTCTCGGAAGTACTCGAACTTCACCCTGGCTAGTGGCTTCGTCAGCACATCTGCAATCTGCTCGTCCGTCGCAACATATAGGAGCTTCTCAGCTCCTCTCTGCACCATATCCCTGATATAGTGATATTTTATCTCTATGTGTTTCGACCTGTCATGAAACACTGGGTTCTCGGACAGCTTCACACAACTCTGGTTATCACAGAAGATACCAGTAGCCTCAAATAACTCAGACAGTAGCTTCCATAGCCATACTGCCTCACAACTAGCTGAACAGGCTGCAACATACTCATCCTCTGCTGTACTCAGTGCTACGCAGGACTGCTTCCTGCTAAACCAAGAGATCACACCTAATCCCATATTGAAGCAACACCCAGATGTGCTCTTTCTATCTGCAGCACTGCCAGCCCAATCTGAATCAACATAACCCTGCAGGTTAAACTTTTGATTTGCTTCATACTTGAGCCCATAATCCACTGTACCCTTCAGGTACCTCAGAACATGCTTTACAGCAACCAGGTGAACACTCCTCGGATCCGTCAGGAACTGGCTCAATGTGTTCACAGCAAAGCAAAAGTCTGGTCTCGTGTTCGTTAGGTACATCAAGGACCCAATCATCTGACGATACAAAGAGACACCAACCGGCTTAGATGAAGCTTCAGATTTGATGCCATAGGTGTGGCCATATCCTTGCAGTCCATCATCCCGAACCTCTTCAGGATCTCTACTACATACTTCCCTTGTCCAAGGAAGATTCCATATGCACTCTGCCACACCTCCGTGCCAAAAACAAATAGTGCATCATCCCCAAGTTCCTCAACTCGAACTCGGCAACAAGCTTCCGCTGCGTGTCAGCAATCAATCTATCCTCACCTGATACAGATAGGTCATCCAAATAGTAGTATCGCTGGATTGCCTTCCTCAACCTTGTATAAAAGGTCGAAATCCACTTTATTCTTGGTAAAGCCCAAGCTGGATAGAAAGCTGTCTATCCTACCATATCAAGTTCTGCACACATATATGACTACACCATGCTATCTTGAAATCCATCTGGTGCATCTTCTATTTCATCACTTTTGTATTTCTCAATGCTGCCATCTGCAACATGCTTGATCTGATAGTTCCATTTGGAAGTTATAACAAACTTCCCTTCACGTCTTGGGACTACATCCCAAACATTATTCTTCATGATCGACGGATCATGACATTCCATTTCTTCATCCCAGATCCTGGGAACTTCAATATCTTCAATAGATATCTTTGTTGCTGGAACAAATGTTGTAGTTCTTCTTTTGTAGGAGATGGCATACGAACTTTCCTACACAGCAAGTTAAATTGCATGATTAGAAAAACATCTCATAGTTTTTAGAACAAATTCTTACACATAAAGAAATATGTCATACAATCATGCAATTATCTTTGCCAATGCTTCAATACAACATTTATCCATATTCCGTAACTTTCTAGATGCCTTCCAATATCTACCAGAACATTGTTCAGAGTGTGCAAAACTCCCAACATGTTAGCAAAGAGGTTTCATTCTAGATAAGTAGCAATGGAATGTTGTACAATGCCATAGGCCACTTACCCATGTATATTAGTAGTATATTGTTCATCAATGCAACTATTCTAATATGCACAATACATATCCTAAGTCTAGGAACATGAGCATATACATCATTGAACAATTTTACTTAAACAAACAAATATGCAAGAAATGATAATTAAAATACTTATCTTTGTTTGTTCGTTGGGTGGACTCCCTCTGAGTCTTTGCTTCCTTGTAGGAGCTGTTGGAGTCCTAATCTGAAGTAGCTTCTTCTACACCTTTCTGTTGTGGAATGTAGAAAGATGGTCAACTCCCTCTGAATATATGCATCCTTGCAGGAACAACTGGAGTGTGCTCCTTTGCTTTCTTGCAGGAACAACTGGAGTGTGCTCCTTTGTTTTCTTGCAGGAGCAACTGGAGTGTGCTCCCTCTTGATCTTTGCCTCCTGAATTACCTGTTCTTGAACTCATATTCATCCTTGGTCCCTATGCATGCTTATTAGTATCATGATTGTGTTATCCTCGTAAATGGATCTTCTATGGGATCCATGACAATGGATGAGTCTTTATCCTCATACAACACCATAATGCATTAGTACAATCATAAGTGTCAACACCCTAACCAATGAATATCTTCTATCATGCATTCATAATTTTGTTAAGGTGATACGACAAATCTAAAATCAAAATTGTACTAACCGTAATAACATGAAGACAAACATACCATAAACTTAGTCATGGATAAATATCGAAACATACCTCGATGAGTCATACCTGTCGAGATCGCTTGTAATCTTCTTATGTAAGGCCTTAGCCTCATCTCCCTCTGAAACAGGAACTTCTTCACTCATGCAGATGATCAATCCATCTTCTTCTAGGATTAACCCAATCCACTTGATTTGCAAGAACTGGACCTGGAGCTGGATATGGGTTTGTCAGAGAAACCCCAAAAATTCAAACTTTGAATTTCAAACTTCCGAAAGGATAGAAATATGCGCCTTGATGAGCTGATCAAACTGGTATATTCAGAATTTGAAAACTGCAAAGTTTCACTCCTCAATTTTGCCTTTGAAACTTCCGGATTCACTGGACGTGACCCTGAACTGGGGTTTGATGAAGCCCATTCTTTTGCCCCATCAAAAGGTTTGATCCAAAGCTCTAAGCTTCTATTTTTCTGAGGAGCTTCCAGCCGTGGTCACAGATTTCAAAAATTCCCATTTTTACAGAAGCCCTAATTTTCCACTTTTCTCATCAAAGTCCCGATCTAGGGTCTAATCAAGCCCGGACTTCTTCCCAACCAAAAATTCTGATCTTGGTCTCTAAATTTCTATTTTGATGAGTAGCATCCATCCGTGGTCTCCGATTACAAAAATTCCAACTTTCTCCAAAGCCCTAAATTCCTGAAGCCATGAATGAAGGTACCAAAAAATAATTCTGTTTTGACAGAAATATGTACCTGATTGTTTTTGGTGTAACTCCGAAATTTTTGATCCACAGGGTCTGAAAAAGTTTCCTGCGATAGCCTGACCTGTTATCTTTCCATCCTGATAGGTCTGACCTCAATTGGATTCTCTGAGAGAGAGATATGCCAAATGTCGCAATGTGACCTGTTTTGGGATAAAACAGGAGAGAGAAATTGTACGGCATGCCACGTGTCACTGTTTTAACTTCGGCCTCTGAAAACGTTTCCTGAGATAGCTCGGCCTGTTACCTTTCCATCCTGATAGGTCTGACCTCAATTGGACTCTCTGAGAGAGAGTTATGCCAAATGTCGCAACATGACCTGTTTATGGGATAATACAGGAGAGTGCACTTGTACGGAGTGCCACGTGTCAATGGTTCAACTTCGGCCTTTGAACAAGTTTTTTGAGATAGTAAAGTCTTTTTACTACCTGTCACTTTTCACAAAATTGCATTTGGAGCTTCCTAGCCAAAGTTATGACCTTTTTCCCAAGGTCAGCTGATTTTGACTAAGATCTGGAAGAGGCAGAAACCCTATATTGTACAGATCATAAATCACAAAGTACAACGAATTAGAGGTTGTCCTTTGGACACAAGGTACCTGGAGATTTTAGCTTCGGCCTGTAACAATTTCAGATCCGAAAACGTTGCCAAAACGGATTTATAGCGAAAGTGCTACGATGACTGGTTTTTTCTATATCAAGCCCTAGCATCGTAAGTGCAACAAGTGTCATACATGCCATATCATGCATTCTTTCAGGCTAGCTCTGATACCATGTTAAATTTTTTGAATTTACTTCAATTTGATCTAGGATCTTAACTGAGAGAACAACATGTACATCATATCTACAGCATATCAATCATGGAGACAATAATGCAAGCACACAAGAGACACAAAGATTTACTTGGGGAAAACCATAAAGGTGAAAAACCCCAATAACTTCCTCAGAGATAGATAGAGCAATGATACAACCAACCAAGAGAGATAACCATAACCTAGCAGCAGATCCTCCTCCTCCATAAGTGCGCCACTCCTCCTTGAGTGCATGTGTGAGAAGTGAGTGAGCAAATAGAGTGCCTCCCGCACTCTATTTATACTTGACTTGACTTGCCTTTTTACCTAACTCATGTAGGCTCGAACTTAACCACATAACATAATGCTGAGTGGGCCGACCCCCAATAGGGTGGTCTAATAACCCTTTGACCCACATGACTTATATAGGGCCGACCCCAAACAAGGTGGTCTAATAACCCATCAAGTATAAGTTATGACACTTACAATATAAATGACGACACTTCCTTATAGAGGAATAATACCATCTCTATAGGAATACAATATACATATATGTGAAATACATTCCGAAGTTACATATACATCAACAGCAATAAGGAGAGCCTTATCCCTCAACATCCCTTAGTATCCAAGGAGCATAGTTGAGAGATCGTGGTAACGGTTCCCAGTCCCTATGCAGTACTCCCCATAAGAAGGAAGAAATGAAGCCGTCAGAAGGGCCCACCGAAGAGGTACCTAGACAAGAACGAGAGGAAGAAAGTTAATCAATGGTATTAATGAAAATTTCACATAAGATTTAAGAAATACTTTATTTCATTTTGTTCTATTTTATTAATTTGAATAATTATTATTCAAGATTTTATTTTTGATTTAATTAATTTGAATTATTCATTTGAATTGATTTTATTTACTTGAAAAAGAATTGAAGAGATTGATTTTATTCAATATTAAATTTGATTAATTATGCTGATTGAAAAAGATTAATAATAAGAGAATTATTTTTATTCAAAGATTTTATTATTTTAAATCATTCTATTAAATATTTTATTTAATTGAATTCATTATTTTGAGAAAGAATTGAAATAGGTCATTAATAAAAGAATTGTTTTTCTTTTATTATTATTCAATATTTTACTTTAATTAATTTTATTATTCATTTAAATTATTTTATAAAGAGGAAATTTAAAATAGATTATACTTTTAGTAAAAGGAATCATCTTTTAATTCAATCTTAATATTAGGAAAAGAAAGAAAAACAGAAAGCAATAAGTCTAACTAAAATATTGTTAAGTAAACTAAATGAGAATCGAAAGAGAAGTAGAACTCTTCTACACCTAACTCCCACTGATCTAGGGATTTATGTGCACATTAAAGACATTAAGAAGACATGTGTTTGAGAATATTGGAAATTAAAATATTAAATTAAATTAAATATGTGCATGGACAGACACATGGCACACAGGCTTTTGCTATATAATGAGGGAGGAGAAGGAGATAAGGACATCTCTTCCTCCCTAATGCTGGATGGTCATCATAATCTCAGATTATGTTATGATCCTTGGAGTTGGGATTAGCCGGAACAGGGATTGGGAGATCCTTTCGGGAGGCTAGCTTGTGTGTTCTTGCGACCCCATTTGCTTGGGGGTTCGTGGTGAAGAAGACTAACCTCGATACGGTAGGGATGTCAACCGAGGGGTCAATTGGTACTTCATCAGGAAATTTGATTGGATCGTGCAGGAACCACTTCGAGGACTCCATCGATTCGCTGGACCAACCGTCGAAAACAGGTTTGAAGTATTTAGTTTGTTTATTTTGCTAACTCTTGTGGTCGAATAAATAAATCTGGGTATATAGTTTTATTTATTTGACATTTATGTACTGCGATAGATAGAACTAGATCTGTGGCCTCTATATCTTCTTCTGAAAAATCATACTGGAAGTTCTGCAAATAATTATACTTACATTTTCAAATTCTGTGGAAGAACATTTTGGGGAACCCAAAATGGGGGTCCCTACATTTGGTATCAGAGCAAGTCGAGCCTTGAGGGCACCGGACTCAAATTTTAAGATGGTAGATAAATTCTAGTTATATGTTATAGGACTTACTTCTATCATGGCTCTTTGGAAAATGAATCATTTCATTTCTATTCAAATATTATTTCCTAAATTCTGTATTGTTGAATATGACTACAGTGTTAATGGATGTAGTATCATATTGTTAGGATGTTCAAATCTTGTATCGTATTCACCTCTGTTTTTCATTTATCTTTAGGAATAAAGGTGATCTCGAAAAAAACAAAATCAAACCTTTAGCTCTATTTTTCAAAGAACAGTTATCTTTGTTCATTAATCCTTATGAACAGATGCAATCTGGACAAAGATCATTCACCTCTATTTTACAATATTTTTCAGAATAATACGATCTATACGATCAGGAAATTGGACTTTATCTCTCTGTTTTTCATTCCCTTCTGAAGAATGCGATATGGAAAATAAGATTTATATTACTCTGTTAACTTCTAAAATGGCTAAACGCCAATCTGGAATCCGATCTTGTATTCTGCGGTATTTATTTTTGATAAAATAAATCTATTTTTATTTAAAAGAAACGATGGAAGGCAAGAACAAATGTGTATCTTGGTTCTTCTTCTAACCTTCCGAATATCGATGTCTCCTCCTCACGCATGTATATTTCTGATTTACTGTTTCTTATACCATTTAAATCACCAAGGCATCGATTTCTTCAATTATTTCTGGAATCACTTACTAGGATCGGCATATCTGACATTATGTTTCTATTGCACCTCTTGTGGCGATTTTCTTAACATCGATCTGTCCATTCTTTGCATCTGCAAGTCTTCTTACGAGAATGAAAAAAAAACCCTCTTATGTATTTCTGGTTTTCTTGTTTCCAATCTCTGTATATGAATTTGATTTCCAAATAAGAATCTGCTCCTAATCGTAGCCCATCTCTGTATATGTGATTCGACTTCCAGATCTGTTAAGAGGAAAAGAATCCGATCTTCTATTCACAAATCATCTCTGATTACCTGTTTTGATTTCTAGATCGCTTTTGATCGCATTCATAACCCCAAAACGCCTTCAACGCATGAGAAGTAACCTAACCATTCCTATAGAAACTCTGTTTTAATACTGTCAATCTATATAAACACAATTTCTGTTGGTATGCGAACTCGGTTTAAATATCATTGCTTGAATCGGCGTAGATGTATCTTTCCAATACTGAATTTGTACTAAAAAATAAAATTTAATAGACTGGATCCATATAAATGTAATTTGTGCTGCGGGAGGTATAATTTATCTGAACGAGGTTCATTATTACACGATCTGCCTAAATTGTGGGATGGGAAACAATATGAAAGCGGAACTTCTTCCTTTGTGGTGTATTCTGAAGTGTGCAAATATTTTTGGGCTTGTCAACATCAAAGTTTTTGGTGATTCACACGTGACTATTAAGTGGGCTGCAAAAGAATATGATCTAAATGTTATTTCTCTCTCACACTGGTGTGAGCGAACTAGGATGGAGATTGATAAGCAGGAACACATTTCCTTTGTTCATATTTATCTTGAACACAATGATTGGGCTGATGAACTCTCAAAGAAAGCTTTATTGGGATCAGAAGGATATCTAATATGGGAGGAATGGATGGACTCCAGCATGCTGGAGCATGGAGATGTTTTCTTCTTTTGAGTAGTTTTTTGGAAAATATTTTGAGTTGGGATAGTCTATATTGTAAGAACAATATATTATTCTGATGTATGTAGTCTGGCATGGACATATATATGTAGTTGATAGGAAGATGGGGAAAGACCATTTTTGTTGAACACACCTTTCGCAGGAAAGGGAAACAAATATTGTACTATTTGATTTTCAGAATAGCAATAGTACGTTTTTTTTTTCGGTTGAAAAAAATGTAACCATTCTCGCACCCCTGTAAATAGAAGTCAGTATTTAGATCTGTGCAATTCGTCTGTACTTCAACCTCTGCACACGGTAAAAAATGAGAGTTCAGATTTGGGCATTTGTAACCAGCATTGCGAATTACACACTTTGAATTG
The DNA here is from genome assembly GCA_027924585.1 of Larix kaempferi. Classification (NCBI taxonomy): domain Eukaryota; kingdom Viridiplantae; phylum Streptophyta; class Pinopsida; order Pinales; family Pinaceae; genus Larix; species Larix kaempferi. Next base: position 4,167,599 of record BSBM01000211.1, read on the forward strand.
GCTGATTTGATTCTGTCTAATTTACTCAACTTAATTGATGGTTAACATTAGTTTGGCCTTCGGAAGTGTGGTGCGATCTAAATGTTTTAAATTGGAAATTCCTTTCATTATGATTGTTGTGTAAATGTTTATTTTGTTGTTGAACTGCTCAATTGAGATTTAATTCTAGAGTAAAGTCATGGCAACTATATCCCTAAATATATTGTATCACTAAGTTAAAATACCCTGCGTCTGGCTATGATTGCGGATCTGGATATGATTGCGGATCACTCATGATCTAATGATACCTTTAAAAGTACAGAACGTCGAGCCATGCCTTATATTTCTAAATGTTAACTTATATTTACAAATGTTCTAAAATTTCTATGAGATTATTTTGTTTCCATCTTTTCAAACTCTGTTTTGCTCCCATAAACCATCATATTCTGTATATATCTTATTTATAAATCAAACCCCGATTGAAGTGCATGAATCTCTGTCTCATGGCGGAAATACTTGCACTTCCATCTTACCCATCGTTCATAATTCATATGTCTAATGAAAAGAAAAAGAAAAAAAAACATCTAATGTCAGACCTAGATGCACTTCCATCTTTCTCTCTATGTAATGTAAATGTGCAAGGGTGCACTTGTTGTTGCATATAGTTAGTGAAGGACTATTATTTTGACTTCATGGATATGTTATATGCTATATATATATTTAATAATCATATTATTAGAGCCACAGCTCGAAACATTATGTATTTCAAGTGATCTTTACATTCAAGGAAGAGATTCAAGCCATTTTCCCCATAGCATTTGCATAGTGATTTTGGAAGGATATTGTACATGTTTTATATCAGAGTTTTCTAAGTTATTTATCATGTTATGAGATGAGTATGAAGTTACTTTTATGTCCCAAATAATGTGTGCACACCTATGAATTTTTACTATGGTTTATGAATAAATTCGAGACTCCTAGCCCACCAATTTCACCTAAAAAACTAGACTCTAGAAGCTGATGTTCATTAGGATTCCTATTCGACCCTAACACCAAATATAATACTACACATATACTATTAATAATTTCCTCTAACATATCCAAGTATCATACCAAGAATTAGTGAAGGACGTACAGTGTTTGGAAGAGCATCTAATGTCAGACCTAGGGGGGATCTCCACTTCTAAAATTAATTAGTCTTGTTCCGAAACTTATTCCCATGTAATTTGCAAACCATGGATGGGTATATCAGTTGTTTTGATTTCTGATAGGCGTGTTAATATTTCCTATTACCCATCAATACCTTCCTCCACAAATTCGAAATCATTTGGAGGTGTTTGGAACCAGTTGTAAACAAAACCCTAGAGTCAAAACAAGCTGAAACCAAGGACTTTCCTTTGAAGGGATATTGGAGTGGTATAAAAGCATGGTCCTTGCACCTGATTTTGGTGACTGTTTATGAGGTCAGGAATTCATCCCCCACCCTTAGAAACCAAAACTAAAAGTACCTTTGGTGAATAGGAAGAAGCATGAGAAGAGGTGCACTCTATTGAGAGTATGACTAAGGATGAGAAAGGAACCGTAGAGTGTAATGCCCACCTCGGTACTTTAACTAATTAGACTAATGAGGGTACTAGTTTTGAAATGAACCGGCTAAATAAAACACGAACCATTTGAATTTACTTTGAGAATGCTTTAAAATAAAAAGAAGAATAGTGTATATGCTCGACTAACTGAGACATGATGATAAATGATGAATAATTTGTATGCTCGACTGACTGAGATATTAGAATGCATGATGTAAATATTTTATATAGTGCAGCGCTACTAATGTGCACTTGAGTGTGTGCAGTGGCAGGTAAGACGATATACCGACTGACCCACAATGGAATTTTAGGGGTCATAAGAACGGAAAGAACACATAGGGGTACAATGACTGACTGTCGACCCTTGATTAGCAATCCACGCACGGGTGAAGCCGTTTCATCTCACCCAGGGAAGCGTATGTCGTACGGGCAAGGCCATAATGATTTGGTCACGTACGAAGAGCTGAGGGGGATGCAATAAGGAGATCCTTATCCCTTAACATCCCTTAGTCTCCAAGGAGCGTAGTTGAGAGATCGCGGTAACGGTTCCCAGTCGCTACGCAGTACTCCCCATAAGAAGGAAGAAATGAAACTGTCAGAAGGGCCCGCCGAAGAGGTACCTAGACAAGAACGAGAGGAAGAAAATTAATCAATGGTATAAATGAAAATTTCACATAAGATTTAAGAAATACTTTATTTCATTTTGTTCTATTTTATTAATTTGAATAATTATTATTCAAGATTTTATTTTTGATTTCATTAATTTGAATTATTCATTTTAATTGATTTTATTTACTTGAAAAAGAATTGAAGAGATTGATTTTATTCAATATTAAATTTGATTAATTATGCTCATTGAAAAAGATTAATAATAAGAGAATTATTTTTATTCAAAGATTTTATAGATTTTATTATTTTAAATCATTCTATTAAAGATTCTATTTAATTGACTTCATTATTTTGAGAAAGAATTGAAATAGGTCATTAATAAAAGAATTGTTTTTCTTTTATTATTATTCAAGATTTTACTTTAATTAATTTTATTATTCATTTAAATTATTTTATAAAGAGGAAATTTAAAATAGATTATACTTTTAGTAAAAGAAATCATCTTTTAATTCAATCTTAATATTAGGAAAATAAAGAAAAGTAGAAAGCAATAAGTCTAACTAAAAGATTGTTAAGTAAACTAAATGAGAACCAAAAGAGAAGTAGAACTCTTCTACACCTAACTCCCATTGATCTAGGGATTTATGTGCACATTAAAGACATTCAGAAGGCACATGTGTTTGAGAATATTGGAAATTAAAATATTAAATTAAATTAAATATGTGCATGGAGAGACACATGGCACACAGGCTTTTGATATATAATGAGGGAGGAGAAGGAGAGAAGGACATCTCTTCCTCCCTAATGCTGGATGGTCATCATAATCTCGGATTATGTTATGATCCTTGGAGTTGGGATTAGCCGGAACGGGGATTGGGAGATCCTTTCGGGAGGCTAGCTTGTGTGTTCTTTCGACCCCATTTGCTCGGGGGTTCGGGGTGAAGAATTATAACCTCCATACGGTAGGGACGTCAACCAAGGGGTCAATTGAAACTTCGTCAGGAAATTTGATTGGATCATGAAGGAACCACTTCGAGGACTCCATCGATTCACTGGACCAATCGTCGAAAACGGGTTTGAAGTATTTAGTTTGTTTATTTTGCTAACTCTTGTGGTCGAATGAATAAATCTAGGTATATAGTTTTATTTATTTGACATTTATGTACTGCAATATATAGAACTAGATCTGTGGCCTCTATATCTTCTTCTGAAAAATTGTACTGGAAGTTCTGCAAATAATTATACTTACATTTTCAAATTCCGTGGAAGTCCATTTTTGGGAACCCGAAATGGGGATCCCTACACAGAGATGGAGGAGAAAGAGGAGTTTAGGAAATTCATAAAGACGTTTTTTGAATACATGACAAGGCAGATAATGCAAGTGTTCTAATTTATGGCTATTCAAATTGGAAGCAACTTTGAAATAGGAGGCAACAATTGTTCCCCTTTTGAGGAAAAGAAGGAATTTGGTGGAAGCATTTTCTCAGAGACAGGGCCTCACAATCAACCCAATGAATTCCAGAGCTCAACAAGATCCACCACACCCAATTTTATTGATACCAAAGAGGATCTTCACACCCAATATGGAATGCAAGAAGTTCTAGCAGAATGGCAGCAGTTGAGTGAAGATTGTAGGAGAACCTTACCACTTGATCAATTATGTATTGTCTCAAACAAGCTCAAGATGAGGGGAGGAAACATAAATTCTTTCCAAAACAAAGAATTGAATTATGCCATATGTAGAATGCTCCTTCCTACCTTTGATGGCTCATCTCAGAGTTCTACAAATACTTGGATACAAAATTTAGATGTATATTTTTCAGTTGAATCCAATGGTTGAAGAGGATGATTTAAAAATGGTTATTCTGCATCTTGAGGGAGAAGCAAATGCTTGGTGGTTCCATGGGCTTAAAACCTTGGGACATGATCAGGTCACATCATATGAATATTTTTTAACACGTTAATGGAAATATTTGAGAAAAAAGACCCTGGACTGCCTTTCAAGGAACTAGCACAGTCGAAGCAAACTAGAACCCCTGAGGAGTACATGTTTGAATTCCAAAAACTATCAGTTATGGTGGCTGATGTATCTATGGTTTGATTGGTATTGCTCTTTACTAAAGGATTTCTTGAACCTTTGAAAGGTTTAGTTAAGGCTCACAAACCTACTTCATTAAAATATGCCATGAACTTTTGGCAAGACATCTACAAAATGTGTTATCCAAGACAAAGTGTCCTCCCAAGACAAATTTTCCTTTTAAGTTCATATTTGACAAGAGACCATGGAAAAAAGATTCATTTGGGAAGGAAAAGAAAGAGGGACCAAGAAAGGAAGAACTCAGAAGAAAGAAACTATGTTACACATGTTTTCAACCATGGGTACCAGGGCATAAATATGCTAAGGGGAAAGAAAAATTAATTGAAGTATTTTATGAGGATGAAGGGGACATGGAGGAAGAAGAAAAAATTTTAGCCCAAGAAAAGGGATATGACACAGCATAAGAATATCATCTGTCACCGGAAAAAGGGAGAATGGTAGTGCTTTCAGGAGTGCCTTGTTTTCACACCATCTAATGCAAGGGAGTGGTACAAGGGCAGAGAGTTTCGGTATTGGTAGATGGAGGAGAAACTCATAAATTCATTGATGCAACCTTGGTGGAGAGAATTAATTTACCCAATGAATCATTCGAAGGGTTCCCAGTCATCATTCCAAGTAACAATTCTATGGAATGCAACACATGGATTCCAAAGCTACAACTTACCATAGGAAATTACACATTTTCTGATAGCTTCTACGTGGTGGATGTTGCTGATACAAATGTGGTTTTGGGAGTACAATGGTTGTACTCTATAGGATAAAATATAGTGAACTACCAAATACTTGAAATTAAGTTCAAGGATTCGGAAGGAAAACAAAGGGTAGTGAGAGGAATGCACACCTATCCGAACCAAGTGGTGTCTTCCCATAGTATGAGGTCCATATTAAGACATGGGGACATTGAATGGGTTGCAAAATGTTTCATCACTTCCCCCAAACCAAACATAAATATTGCAGAACACCCAAGGGAGATAAGGAAGCTACTACCCAAGTATGAAAGGGTTTTTTGTCACGTACCCAAAATTTCGTAAAATTTAAAACTTTTCTAAATGCCTAAAATGCCACTAAAATATATGCGGAAATATAAAGTGTGGGTTTACTTTCTTAAATTATTGCTTACAAATAAATTTCATTATAAAAATCAAGGAAAAGATCCCTCAATAAAATTCATGTATATTATGTACTATCTCCCATCATTTTTGCATGAATAGATAGATGTTTTACTTTTAACTAAATCGATGCTTAACTTAAGATGTCAACAATTTCTTAAATCTTGCGGGATACACAAACTTCATTATGTCTTAATATACATCCTTTAATAAACATATACTTCTTTCAATAAAACAATCTAAATGGTAACCACACAATCATAATCATAAGAGAAGCATTATATCAACAACCACCCTTCTATATGAATCGTATACATCAAAGTAATCATAAACATTTTTTAGGACAGAAACAAGTACTCATACATAAGACACATTGAAAAACACCATAGGAGACCAAAGATAACGTGGTTCACCCGTACACGGGCTAGTCCACAAAGGTGTGTGCATCTTTTATTATAATTATCGAAACAAGTGAAGTATTACAAAAATGGAAAACTCAGTTGTTTGCAAAATTCTATCATTCTTGATGCTTCTCTCCTAGAGAGCATTTTCTCTTCTAGATATTTGAAGCTAAACTATGGGTCTAAAATCTAATACAATAAAATCAATATTTTATAATCAAACTTTTTACCAAGAGAATTCTTCAATTTAATATACTCATAAAGTTATATATATCCCTCATAAGAGTACTTCCTTGTCTAAAGATTTATATTGAACAACATAACCTATATGTAATTCGTTAACATTAAAATCCTTCTTGGTCCAAACTTTTACCTATGGTTTATAACCTCTAAATATCCTAAGAGTTTATAACCTTTATAAATTGTATTATCATAAATAACAAATCTAACTTTACTTTAGACTTTGATATATATATATATTCTATCATACTAAACTATAGCATATATTCCTTTCAAAAGACCTTATGATTTAATATCCATATATTATATCCACTATTTAAATCATAGCCTTCATAATAATGGATGTATATCACGACACCATAAATAAATTTAATTCATATAAATATAAATATCATGTGACAACATCTAACTTTGATTCACATATAAAACGGCTCCATGATATGAAAGTTTTCAATTTATTTTTAACATTGTGTTGTCATATAAAAGTAATTACTTAGCATATCGCGCAGAAAAGACACAATTATTTTCTAAGGCAAGTTGAAATTTGACTCATAGATTTACGAGTAGTTACACTGAAGTTCAACGTAACCTGGAGGACAAATCGCAATTTCAAATATAAATCTAAAACGGGGACACATTTTTATAAGCAATTTGCTGATTTCGATATGGAAATATAGGGGGTTTCCAATCCATAGGAATCATACTCTAGCAATGTGGCAGAGATCTATTTTATTTGAAAAGTTAAAACAGCCAAACCACCCCTCAAGGAATCCACAGAGATCATCAACACCACCCAGTAATCATGTTCTCTAAAAACAAGATGTACTATCACAAAAGAAACTGGGCAATAAGAAGAAAGTGAAAAAAAACCAAGACAGCCTAACGCACTCCTGCGTTCATGCTTCTTCAGTCGCAATTCCTATCACCAAAATAAAATACTTGAAGGCAGCATAAATACTAAATCTTTCAAAGAATTTCGTTGCAACAACCTAACTGTGCGGGGCTGAAATAACCAATAAGGTTTGCAAGTTCACAAAACTACATGCATCAATAGACTAAGGGATTGAACTTCTTACTCATCCATTTTGGCTGAGTTTCTCGTTTAGGTAGTAACAACTACACCACAAACATCTTAAAGGTAGGCATCTCAAGACTTTCCAAACGACGTTTCTTCTTCAAGAGAAACCCTAAAGATAACGACAATCCAAAAGTTGCCTTTTAAAAAGGTTTATTCGTCAGGGACCAAATATTAACGGATTCAACCTGACAATTAATCGATGATGTAATACGCAGACATTCACCACTTCCAGCAATTAAAAGAAGGCGATCCTTCCCAATGAAATAGAGAGACCCCTGAATTCGCTCAGCTTCATATCGAATCATACTATAAACTATTCGAAGGAACTGGGATTGGCAGCCATAGTTGCCCCTTCTGTATACGAAAACCATGGTATCTTAAATCAGAGTCAAAACAATACATAGATAACTACAAACAGAGAATCACATCTCTGGATGTGATCAACAGAAATATACTTAACAATTCTTACTTAGAACCACGGTCACAACTTTGTACGCGAGATGTATTCTTATACACAAACTTACAGTAGAGAGTAGCATCTCTGCAATTGCGATCAGCCGAATAACTTCTTTAACGAAAGTCTAGAATCAAAGATTTTGAATACTTAAATATCTGCATAGTAGCAACCTGGGGAATGTCCATGACCCTCTATATTTCAGACAGGTTTGACTTCTATCAAGTTTTTCAAGATAGATAAAATTCAACAGCAAAAGAGAGAAATCAGCAGCAGAGAAAAGATAAGCCAAAACCCTAAAATTCCGTGTTAACTCAAAACTATTAAGCATAGAGGTGAGTTCTTTTTCCAGTTTACTAAGTCCTATTATAGTAGGACAACCAAAATCTCAAACAGCAAACCCTCTAGGGTCCAGCACTCGCTCTATTCCGTTCGATCCAAAATTCATAGTGATAATGATATCCGAATTACCATACTAAGTCGAGATGCGTTCGCAAATTAATTACTTACTCTATTTACGCAGGGATTTAACATGCAACCACTTCGTCGTTGCAGAGTTTTAAATGGAGGTGTAAAAATATAAACTACTATTCCTTCAACGGGAAAAAAAATCAGATGTTGAAGTTGCTAACACACTGCATCGATCATACTATGGCATCCTAACCATACGATTGAGCTATAATGAAGAAAATCGCGGAGTCTGAAAGTAAGGGCAAAACCCTAAGCATGTCTTTGGCGATCGCAACGATTTGCATAGTAATGTATAATGTAAATGTAAAATACAGAGGTAAAAAGGATCAAAGGTTACAACAACCATACCTTCTGATCATATGTCTTAAATAGTAATTCATATACCTACTGGAATTGAAATAGTAGACCAGCATGGAGATACCCTTTGTAAGCTCTTGGAATCGCCCTTCTATAACCAACCTCCCTATGTCGAGATACAATTCGCTACTCCCCATTACGCAGATCGACCATTTGTCACGCGGATCATACAGCCAGGAAGAAGATTGTAAATCTCAGAATGATCCCCCCCTCGATTCTCCTTCCTCTCGTGTATATAGAATACTGAAAACGGTCCTCCCTCATGGAGAGTCCGCCTCTCACCAAAAGAAGTCGGAGAACTTGACAAATGGAAGCTCTCTAGTGCCAAGTGGTAGTTCGAAGCTATCACTACTATAGTAGCCGACAACATCCCTAAATTTAGGCGGGTATTAGATTGATGTTTGTTTTAAATATTAAAGATCTTGTTCAACTCTTTCCTCGAGAGTATCCCACACCGAGATTTAAGTTTTGGTTTTGTCTCCTCAAGTATAAGCCCGACGAAACCTTTTAAAAATGCCCTTTCCAAAATTCATAACGAGAAAGACCTTACCTTCTACTCTTCATGAGCTTAATGGATTATATGTAACTCCAACTACCATAGTGTTAAATAATGTTTTATATAAAACAATACACAAATCCCTTATATATATATATAAGAAAAACAAACTCTTTATTTGTGCATGTTGAAACTCGTCCATATATATATGCAAGTCCAATAACTAAAAAAATCATTGCCTTCACTCAAACTATTATAGTAACTCTTACTATAATATTAATATATATATGCTTTATTATGTCAACCTCTTCTTACTTGCAAAGTGTAAATTATAGATAACCATACTAATAATCCAAGGGTTTATGTTGGATTATGACTTATTCTCACTTTGAGTTTAGCTATGGTTTTTTCTAAGGTATATATCATATATATATACCTAATTGAATTACAAATAAATAATTCTTCACTATATAAAAGCTATAATCTATATTTGTCATTTGTAAGTCCTAACAAAAATTCTCCTATCTTCCCATGTATTTAAGTAAATTGGGGTATTATTTAATCAATCAAATGGTTCAAATAACCACTTAGTCTATGTAGCGATAATAGTTACTCCCATCGATATAGGTTTATAATAATATATCATCGTATTTATTCGCCGCATTCTTAACCTAGGAAGATGACCAACCATCCTTATTAGTTATTCCCCTAGTGAACTTAGGTGATTGACGTTGTCGCATCATCATCTTTTAATATCCTACCACTTAGGGATTAGGTTTTTAAATTATACTTAAGAATCATAATAGTAGTCTGATGGTCTACTGGTGGGGCCTTGGCCTTGAGCTCCTCACCAGGGCCATACAAAATTACAAAATTTTACATTTATACAAATTATTAGGTTGAAACGGAGGGATGTTACACACTCCTCCCCTTAAAATTAACACCGTCCTCGGTGTTCAACAGTTTGTCTTTCGCATCCTTTCATCATCTTTCGCTTACTTTTGTTCTTACGCTTTTGGTCATTTTTTCATTTTCGCATTTTCCGCAAGCTCTTATCACTTATATCCTGCACATCATATAGATCATGCAAGATCTTCCAATGTTCTTTAGTATAACATAAGTGTACAAAATTTCAAAATACTAAATATTCATCATTATTCCTCATTCTTGAGGGAATAATTTTGCTTATTCTAGCATTCATAGCAATTCACACATAAATACTTTTGATAGTCTAGCTACAAGACAATCATTATCAGTAACTCATATCATAAAACAATTCTTTGAACTGAACTTTGTAATCACCAAACCTCTTTGTACTTCCGCAATCATGGATACTTGCATATGTATTTTCTGCAATCGTGAAGACTTGCCATACAAAACCCTTTATGTATTTCCGCAATCGTGGAGACGTGCCATACAAAACATGAGTCTTCTATAACTCAGCCAGAAAACCTCTGCATACAGCAGAAATATGACAGTCTTACTCTGCAACTCATTACATAGCTTCCCCTCATCGAATCTTCTTGTGGGCTCAGTTCTAACACCACAAGGAAAAAGTTTAGTCTCCTCAGAGAACCTCTTGTGCGCTCCGTTCTAACAACACAAGGAAAAATCATGAGCCCTTCCTCTGCTCAATTCGATGGATATAAAGTTTGTCTAGGACTTTTGGGTCAGTATAACATCAACGAGCTACCCACCTGCTCTGTTCCACTTCCATGGGGAACATGACCACAATTTAGGGAAGTTGCACCCTGCAATAGCTAGTAAGTGAGTGCAAGATGCAGCCTCTACTTGAGTTCAGGAAATATTATTTTCCCCTCAAATCTTCTCATTTGAGTCCGAGAATTTTACTTAGTAACAATCATTTAGTATTTCTTGCATTCCACATGCGACATAATACCAACAAAATATTAACGAATATATCTCATTCTATGCATTTTGATGATTACAGATCATCAATCATAAGTCTTACCATCAATCATGATCCTTAAAGCCCTGTAAAAATAAAAATGTAAAGTAAATTATTACTTACTCTTGAGCGATTTAGCTCAACTTATCTATGTAAGTGGTTGTATAATCCATGTTCCTCTTGGATTATGTCATTGGTCATGATCCAAAATCTCCTCCTGAAGTGTTAGTATAAGGAAAATTTTTCTTTGCTTCAAAAGTTCAACAACTGAACTCATTAGTTCCATAACATGATACACATGCTCATACAATAACTTATGCATCAAATAATTAGTAACCATCACTTCTACCAACAAATATTTTACCCGATTATCTTCTACATATCTACGAAGTAGCATTATATGAACTAACAATCATGCATTGAATTTGAGGGTGTTTAACTGACTTTGCTTAATCAAACAAACTTACTTCATTGGAGTATACTAATAAAACTGATATTTTTAACTTAGAGATACTCATAGGTAACACACGTAGTAAACTTTGATAAAATGCGGAAAATATATGATACTTCTATGAAATTACTTATTAGTCGGCATGTCTCATAATATTTTGTTCTGTCAAGGTAATAACATAATTCCGCTACGTTTTCCATATCCTCATCTATTTCTTCTAGTTTAGTACTTTACCAAAGAATATTAAAATTATGAATCAACAATCCTATAAGAGATTATAGTGCTTCTATTCCTTTTAACAAGGTTAACCAAGTTAATAAATCATAATACAGAATTCATTACATTCACATGTACACAAATTATTTCCACTAAATATTCCACGATAATCATGTGAGTACCTACATTTTTTTTTTCTAGCAAAGAAATCTTTCGATAAGGATAACATACCTCCTTCAATTGTTGAGATACTTATCTTTACTCCCTTGAACCTCGGATGACATTAACTCGTCGTTCATTCAAATCCCATGCATCCAGAAACAAAAGAACAATTTGATTAGTCAATTTTCATACCTATTTATTTCATGTTGAGCCCATCAGGCCCGAGTGTTGTAACCTACAGCTCTGATACCATATGTCACGTACCCAAAATTTCGTAAAATTTAAAACTTTTCTAAATGCCTAAAATGCCACTAAAATATATGCAGAAATATAAAGTGTGGGTTTACTTTCTTAAATTATTGCTTACAAATAAATGTCATTATAAAAATCAAGGTAAAGATCCCTCAATAAAATTCATGTATATTATGTACTATCTCCCGTCATTTTTGCATGAATAGATAGATGTTTTACTTTTAACTAAATCGATGCTTAACTTAAGATGTCAACAATTTCTTAAATCTTGCGGGATACACAAACTTCATTATGTCTTAATATACATCCTTTAATAAACATATACTTCTTTCAAAAAAACAATCTAAATGGTAACCACACAATCATAATCATAAGAGAAGCATTATATCAACAACCACCCTTCTATATGAATCGTATACATCAAAGTAATCATAAACATTTTTAAGGACATAAACAAGTACTCATACATAAGACACATTGAAAAACACCATAGGAGACCAAAGATAACGTGGTTCACCCGTACACGGGCTAGTCCACAAAGGTGTGTGCATCTTTTATTATAATTATCGAAACAAGTGAAGTATTACAAAAATGGAAAACTCAGTTGTTTGCAAAATTCTATCATTCTTGATGCTTCTCTCCTAGAGAGCATTTTCTCTTCTAGATATTTGAAGCTAAACTATGGGTCTAAAATCTAATACAATAAAATCAATATTTTATAATCAAACTTTTTACCAAGAGAATTCTTCAATTTAATATACTCATAAAGTTATATATATCCCTCATAAGAGTACTTCCTTGTCTAAAGATTTATATTGAACAACATAACCTATATGTAATTCGTTAACATTAAAATCCTTCTTGGTCCAAACTTTTACCTATGGTTTATAACCTCTAAATATCCTAAGAGTTTATAACCTTTATAAATTGTATTATCATATATAACAAATCTAACTTTACTTTAGACTTTGATATATATATATATTCTATCATACTAAACTATAGCATATATTCCTTTCAAAAGACCTTATGATTTAATATCCATATATTATATCCACTATTTAAATCATAGCCTTCATAGTAATGGATGTATATCACGAGACCATAAATAAATTTAATTCATATAAATATAAATATCATGTGACAACATCTAACTTTGATTCACATATAACACGGCTCCATGATATGAAAGTTTTCAATTTATTTTTAACATTGTGTTGTCATATAAAAGTAATTACTTAGCATATCGCGCAGAAAAGACACAATTCTTTTCTAAGGCAAGTTGAAATTTGACTCATAGATTTACGAGTAGTTACACTAAAGTTCACTGTAACCTGGAGGACAAATCGCATTTTCAAATATAAATCTAAAACTGGGACACATTTTTATAAGCAATTTGCTGATTTCGATATGGAAATATAGGGGGTTTCCAATCCATAGGAATCATACTCTAGCATTGTGGCAGAGATCTATTTTATATGCAAAGTTCAAACAGCCAAACCACCCCTCAAGGAATCCACAGAGATCATCAACACCACCCAGTAATCATGTTCTCTAAAAACAAGATGTACTATCACAAAAGAAACTGGGCAATAAGAAGAAAGTGAAAAAAAACCAAGACAGCCTAACGCACTCCTGCGTTCATGTTTCTTCAGCCGCAATTACTATCACCAAAATAAAATACTTGAAGGCAGCATAAATACTAAATCTTTCAAAGAATTTCGTTGCAACAACCTAACTGTGCAGGGATGAAATAACCAATAAGGTTTGCAAGTTCAGAAAACTACATGCATCAATAGACTAAGGGATTGAACTTCTTACTCATCCATTTTGGCTGAGTTTCTCGTTCAGGTAGTAACAATTACACCACAAACATCTTAAAGGTAGGCATCTCAAGACTTGCCAAATGACGTTTCTTCTTCAAGAGAAACCCTAAAGATAACGACAATCGAGAAGTTGCCTTTTGAAAAGGTTTATTCGTCAGGGACCAAATATTAACGGATTCAACCTGACAATTAATCGATGATGTAATACGCAGACATTCACCACTTCCAGGAATTAAAAGAAGGCTATCCTTCCCAATGAAATAGAGAGACCCTTGAATTCGCTCAGCTTCCTATCGAATCATACTATAAACTATTCGAAGGAACTTGGATTGGCAGCCATAGTTGCCCCTTCTGTATACGAAAACCATGGTATCTTAAATCAGAGTCAAAACAATACATAGATAACTACAAACAGAGAATCACATCTCTGGATGTGATCAACAGAAAGATACTTAACAATTCTTACTTAGAACCACGGTCACAACTTTGTACGCGAGATGTATTCTTATACACAAACTTACAGTAGAGAGTAGCATCTCTGCAATTGCGATCAGCCGAATAACTTCTTTAACGAAAGTCTAGAATCAAAGATTTTGAATACTTAAATATCTGCATAGTAGCAACCTGGGGAATGTCCATGACCCTCTATATTTCAGACAGGTTTGACTTCTATCAAGTTTTTCAAGATAGATAAAATTCAACAGCAAAAGAGAGAAATCAGCAACAGAGAAAAGATAAGCCAAAACCCTAAAATTCCATGTTAACTCAAAACTATTAAGCATAGAGGTGAGTTCTTTTTCCAGTTTACTAAGTCCTATTATAGTAGGACAACCAAAATCTCAAACAGAAAACCCTCTAGGGTCCAGCACTCGCGCTATTCCGTTCGATCCAAAATTCATAGTGATAATGATATCCGAATTACCATACTAAGTCGAGATGCATTCGTAAATTAATTACTTACTCTATTTACGCAGGGATTTAACATGCAACCACTTCGTCGTTGCAGAGTTTTAAATGCAGGTGTAAAAATATAAACTACTATTCCTTCAACGGGAAAAACAATCAGATGTTGAAGTTGCTAACACACTGCATCGATCATACTATGGCATCCTAACCATACGATTGAGCTATAATGAAGAAAATCGCGGAGTCTGAAAGTAAGGGAAAAACCCTAAGCATGTCTTTGGCGATCGCAACGATTTGCATAGTAATGTATAATGTAAATGTAAAATACATAGGTAAAAAGGATCAAAGGTTACAACAACCATACCTTCTGATCATATGTCTGAAATAGTAATTCATATACCTAGTGGAATTGAAAATAGTAGACCAGCATGGAGATACCCTTTGTAAGCTCTTGGAATCGCCCTTCTATAACCAACCTCCCTATGCCGAGATACAGTTCTCTACTCCCCATTACGCAGATCGACCATTTGTCACGCGGATCATACAGCCAGGAAGAAGATCTTAAATCTCAGAATGATCCCCCCCTCGATTCTCCTTCCTCTCGTGTATATAGCATACTGAAAACGGTCCTCCCTCATGGAGAGTCCGCCTCTCACCAAAAGAAGTCGGAGAACTTGACAAATGGAAGCTCTCTAGTGCCAAGTGGTAGTTCGAAGCTATCACTACTATAGTAGCCGACAACATCCCTAAATTTAGGTCGGCATTAGATTGAGGTTTGTTTTAAATATTAAAGATCTTGTTCAACTCTTTCCTCGAGAGTATCCCACACCAAGATTTAAGTTTTGGTTTTGTCTCCTCAAGTATAAGCCTGACGAAACCTTTTAAAAATGCCCTTTCCAAAATTCATAACGAGAAAGACCTTACCTTCTACTCTTCATGAGCTTAATGGATTATATGTAACTCCAACTACCATAGTGTTAAATAATGTTTTATATAAAACAATACACAAATCCCTTATATATATATATATAAGAAAAACAAACTCTTTATTTGTGCATGTTGAAACTCGTCCATATATATATGCAAGTCCAATAACTAAAAAAATCATTGCCTTCACTCAAACTATTATAGTAACTCTTACTATAATATTAATATATATATGCTTTATTATGTCAACTTCTTCTTACTTGCAAAGTGTAAATTATAGATAACCATACAAATAATCCAAGGGTTTATCTTGGATTATGACTTATTCTCACTTTGAGTTTAGTTATGGTTTCCTCTAAGGTATATATCATATATATATACCTAATTGAATTACAAATAAATAATTTTTCACTATATAAAAGCTATAATCTATATTTGTCAAAAATTCTCCTATCTTCCCACGTATTTAAGTAAATTGGGGTATTATTTAATCAATCAAATGGTTCAAATAACCACTTAGTCTATGTAGCAATAATAGTTACTCCCATCGATATAGGTTTATAATAATATATCATCGTATTTATTCGCCGCATTCTTAACCTAGGAAGATGACCAACCATCCTTATTAGTTATTCCCCTAGTGAACTTAGTTGATTGACGTTGTCGCATCATCATCTTTTAATATCCTACCACTTAGGGATTAGGTTTTTAAATTATACTTAAGAATCATAATAGTAGTCTCATGTTCTACTGGTGGTGCCTTGGCCTTGAGCTCCTCACCAGGGCCATACAAAATTACAAAATTTTACATTTATACAAATTATTAGGTTGAAACTAAGGGATGTTACATTTTTTGAGACCTTTCCCTTGGAAGGCCACCTGACAAAGGAGTTGAGCATACCATTGTTTTGGAGGTGGGTACTTCACCTATCCAAATACCCCCATATAGACACCCAAAAGGGTTTAGAGATGAGATTGAGAAGGCTATTCAAGAACTCTTGTAATTGGGGCTCATTAGACCAAGCTCAAGTCTGTATTCTTCTTCAGTTGTCTTGGTGAAGAAAAAGGATGGAAACTTAAGGATGTGCATTAAGTTTAGAGATTTAAACAAGAAGACAATAAAGAATAGATATCGCATCCCTCAAATAGATAAAATCATGGATGAGCTATTTGGAGAAAATTTCTTTTCCAAAATTGATCTTTGATTTGGTTACCATCGTATTCGAATGAAGGAGGAGGATGTGCAGAAAACTGCTTTCAAATGCCACTATGGTCATTTCAAATTTTTTGTCATGCCTTTTGGTTTGACCAATGCTCCATTAACCTTCCAATCATGCATGAACAAAATATTTTGCAAGCAGATCCATAAGTTTGTTTTGGTTTTCTTTGATGATATTTTTATTTACAGTAAGACATGGGAGGAACATTTGCACCATTTAGAAGTTGTATTGAAAATCTTTAATGAACTATATTTGTTTGCTAAGTTGTCCAAGTGTGAGTTTGGGTTGAAAGAAATTTTGTATCTTGGGCACATCATTGGGAAAGATTCGGTAAAGGTGCACTTGGAGAAAATAAAGGCTATTCTTGAATGGCATCACCAAAGAACATCACTGAATTCAGAGGCTTTATTGGGATATGCACTTACTATAGGAGGTTTTTGAAGGGGTTTTCCAAACTAATTGCTCCCCTTACTGATTTGAACAAGAAGGATACTTTCAAATGGGATGAAGAGGATGAAAAGGCTTTCCAAAGAATGAAAGAGGTCATGATTAGTTTTCAAGTACTTGAATTACCATATTTTTCTAAACCACTTGTTTTGGAATGTGATGCATTAGGGGAAGGCATAGGGGCGGTCCTAAAGAAAAATATACACCCCATAGCTTTTGAGAGTAGAAAATTGCAGCCACATGAGAGTCTCCACTCCATATATGACAAAGAAATTTTAGCCATCATGCATGCCTTGGACAAGTTTAGACAATAACTGGTGGGGAACAAGTTTGTGGTCAAAACTGATCATAACAGTTTAAAGCATTTACTTACACAAAAAGATCTCAATGAAAGGAAACAAATATGGGTAAGTAAGGTCCAAGATTTTTATTGTGACATTTAATATGTAAAAGGGAAGAATAATATTGTAGCAGATGCATTTTCTAGGAGGCCTTGATTTTCCCTTATGGACATTTAAAAAGATTGGAAATATGTGCTAATAGTAGAGTATGCCAAAGATAGATTTTCTTGTGATTTGTTAGATGGGGTCAAAGGAGATGATAGATACAATATATTGAATGGCCTAATATAATATAAAGACTGAATATACTTAGTTCATGGTTCGAACTTAAAGCACAAGATCTTGAAGGAAGCTCATGATTCTCCTTTAGCAGGCCATCCTAGTTTCTTTAAAACATATAGGAAATTAGTACAAAGGTTCTCTTGGAAAGGTTTGAAGGAATATTTTTTAAAGTATGTGAATGAATGAAAGATATTTCAGAAAAACAAAGTTGAACACACCCATCCTGCTGATCTCTTACAACCATTACCCATTCCGGAAAAAAAAATGGGAAAGCATCTCAATGGATTTCATCACAGGTTTTCCCAAGGATTTCGGTAAGGATTTTATTTATGTTGTGATGGATAAAATCACCAAGTTTTCTCATTTGTTTGTTATTAAATCATATTTTACTGCTGCACAAGTAGCTGAGCTATTCTTTAGATATATTTTTCAGATTGCATGGACTTCCCAAAAACATTGTGAATGACAGGGATAGCAGATTTATGAGTGCTTTTTGGCAAGAACTCTTCAAGTTGGTAGGCACTCAATTGACTCCTATCACAAAATATCATCCTCAAACTGATGGCCAAACAGAAAGGGTGAACCAATGGTTGGAGGGGTACTTGAGAAACTATGTTGGTGAGCAGCAGAAAGCATGGGTTAAATGGCTACATTTGGGTGACTTTTGCTACAATACT
Source organism: Larix kaempferi (assembly GCA_027924585.1). Taxonomy (NCBI): domain Eukaryota; kingdom Viridiplantae; phylum Streptophyta; class Pinopsida; order Pinales; family Pinaceae; genus Larix; species Larix kaempferi. The sequence goes on from BSBM01000211.1 coordinate 4,186,093, forward strand.
ACTTTCCATATTTCCATTGGAATGTCTCCTTTAAAAGAAATTTATGGTTATGAAGCACTCACCTTTGTTCATCACATTTTTGGTGATATTAGAGCCCCAAAAGGTAAATATTGGGTTGAGGAAAGTCAAGATATTTTAAAGCTTTTAAAAGACAATTTGCAGGTTGCCCAAAATCAACAAAAACAGTATGTGGATCAACATAGGAAGGAAAGAACTTTTCAAGTGAATGATTTGGATTATTTGAGGCTGCATCCATATAAGAAAACCACCTTAAAATGGAAAGGATTAGAAAAGATTAAACCAAGGTTTTATGGTCCATATAGGATAGTTCGAAAGGTTGGGGAGGTAGCTTATGAGATAGAACTTCCGAAAGGTAGAAAAATCCACAATGTATTTCATGTTTCATGCCTTAAGAAGGCTATTGGTCAGAAAAATTATATTTCAGAAACACTCCCTCCATTATATGATCAAGGACAACTCATACTCATTTCAGAAAAAAGTTTCAAGACAAGAGAAAGAAAATTGAGGAGTAGAACCATAAGAGAATATTTGGTACAATGGAAATATTTGCCAAGTGAGGATTCCAGATGGGAAGATGAACAAATTTTGCAGCATCCAAATTTGGAATTTCTTGAGGGAAAGCTATCTTGGATGGGGAGGACTATAATGTCCCCATCCAAATAAATCACATGAATGGAAAACTCCACCAATCTACTAGTTCCCTAGGTTGGGGTGGAAAAAATTAGACTTGGAATAAGGCATCTATCAAACCTAAAATGGACATTATATTGAAAAATATATATTAAAATAGGATAAATAAATATTAATAATAATAAAATAAGGTGGCACTTGGTCATGAGTGTGCATAGGTGGTGTGGGACCCACACAAGGAAAGATTCTTCATGCCACATGGCATCCTATTCTCACCCATTCGAATTCAAGGTGGATTCTAATTTTCTTGGGGGAGTTGGAGAGGAATTATACTTCGCATGACTCAATGAGGGTCGATTTTGAGTGGAAGATTAATGCCCATGGAAGAGGAAGAGGCATCTTAGAGGTATTGTGACACTTGGGCTAGATTCCCTAGCTTCTATGAGTACAATGCTGAAGATTCTATGACACTTATGACAAGGATCACACCCGATTGATTAAATTTGACCTATATGACATGTCAGGGATAAAAATAGCCTCCAAGAGGGTGCACAGGGGAGTTATGGCAGACAATATTCCCCCCCATTTGAATTGATGGAAGATGAAGGCTAGGAAATGTTGGACAAGTGGCACTCATGGGAATATCTCCCTAATTCGAGTTGGGATGAAGCTCTTGGAGGGAATTCGATCCATATAGGCCTTGAGAGGTTAATAAAAGGCAAGAATAAATAAGGATACCATCTTTTGATCATTTTTCATTTGGTAAAAATTGGAGAGCTTAGCTTGTTCTTGCAAGGTGGATGCTTATCCTTCTTTCCTTAGAACCAATTTCGAGGGTGCAAGATTCCCATCCTAGTTGGTTGATAGAGAATCCATTAAGAACTCTCAACATAGATTCATGGAGATGTTTTGATGCAGGTTCAAACCCCAACTGAGTTCGATTTCATCTTCTCTCATTCTTCTCTATGCCTATTCTACTATCTTTCTCTCACTCTCATGGAAATGTGTAAGGGTGCACTTGTTGTTGCATAAAGTTAGTGAAGGACTGTTATTTGGACTTCATGGAAATTTTGGATGCTATATATATCAATAATAATAATATCATCAGAGCCACAACTCAAAACATTATGTATTTCAAGTGATATTTACATTCAAGGAAGCGATTCAAGCCATTTTCCCCATAGGATTTGCATAGTGATTTTTGAAGGATATTGTACCTATTTTATATCAAAGTTTACTGAGTTATTTATCATGTTATGAGCTTCATATGAAGTTACGTTTATGTCCCGAATTATGTCTTCATACCTCTGAAGTGTTACTATGTTTAATGAATAAATTCAAGACTCCTTGCCCACCAATTTCACCTCAAAAACTAGACTCTAGAAGTTGTTGTTCATTAGGATACCTATTCAACCGTAAAACCAAATATAATGCTGCACATATATTGTTCCTAATGTCCTATAACAGAGACAAATCTCAGAGCAATAATTAGTGAACTTTTTACATTATTTGGAAGAGCATCTAATGTCAGACCTAGGGGGGATCTCCACTTCTCAAATTAACTAGTCTTGTTCCGAAACTTCTTCCCATGAAATTTGTAGACCATGGATGGGTATATCAGTTGTTTGGATGTCTGATAGGTGTGTTAATATGTCATATTCCCCATCAATAAATTCCTCCCCAAATTCAAAATTATTTGGAGGTGTTTGGAACCAGTTGTAAACAAAACCCTAGACTCAAAACAAGGTGAATCCAAGGACTTTCCTTTGAAGGGATATTACCTACTAGCATTATTTATTCTTTTTCAATATTTCATAAAAATGAAAAAGACAAAAATATTAAAAAAAGGACAAAAAGGGGGGGAAAGGGAAAAATTGTATCACATCACAAAGTGGACATGAAAAAAGTTAGTCCTTATCTCCCTTGAACACAACACTTGTTTGCATTAGCCACATTCAATTGGGTTATAACATTTACCTTAGTAAATTGTAGCATGATTATGAGTTTTACTCCTCTTATTGGTTATCCTTATAGTCACTATGGAGAATTCATCAAAGTATCTGACATTGATGGATTTCATTGGTCTATTATTTCTTGAGTCATTTGTTGAATGGGTCCATTATGCATCGTGATGTATGTTCAAGAGAGGTTTGTTACAAAAAATTGTGTTATCCATTCCTTATAAATCCTTGACCAATCATGTCTACCTTCCTTGTGTTAGAAGCAATATTTAATGGTTGTTCTTCTCATCCCTAGTCCCAAAAAATCAAATGAGAATCTTGATCTTTGTTTCATGTCAATTGATTTGGGATGACTTAATTCCCTCCTATTGGTGAATGTCTTCCTATTGACACTAAATCATTTTCTAAGAATATAATCTGGGAATATTGACAGTAAATTAAAACTTTGAGTCATTAGTGGCGGGTTTCCTCGCAATCAATAGTGTGTGTACATCAATGACCCCTACTTAGTTGATTCTACAAGTGTTCAACATCAATTACTTTATTCACACTTGCTAAATTGTACTTTGTACCTTCACACACATTTTCATTACCTATGGATTTCCTCACGTATGTTAATGGTATACATCAATGATAATTGATCAGGTGGTGTTCTACCATGCTTGACTTTAGATAATTTTTTCATATGATGTATACTCATACTTTCATAGAGATTTGGATTGAAGACCTTGGGAATAATAGTAGCATCCCTCTTTGGTTCTAACTTCCTGAGTTGTGAAAGATCATACTACCATGTTCTAAGTGCTTTGAATACAATCAAGTTTTGCACTCCTCATAGAGTCACTTTTTATTTTGATGTACCTTTTGACATTGATCCACTATTTGTTTTTCATGGCCATGATTATTTACTACTAAACATGGGTATGCCTTCCTCAGGGAATCTTTCTTATATATTAGATTGGTTTTTGCAAGCAGGTACGTCCTGATACTTAGTTTACAATTCTCCTACTTAGCCCATCAGCGTTTTTGGATTGTTTGACTTAATGTATTTTGGCCATTAGTTCCACTTTTTACCTCACAAATCAGGGGGCATATTTTCTAATGATATTTAACAACCCTTATGGCAAAGGCCTAAGTGGACATCAAGAAACCTTCTACATGAGAGATTGACTCCAAACTAATGAAATTTGTATTTAATTTGAGTCTGTTTGCTACTTTTCCTAAGGAAGAGGGTGAATGGTTGTGAAATTAAGATTTAAAGGGATGACCACATCCATCTGGTCACCGCAATGTTCCCATAAAGTGTGACCAAGGCTTCAAATTGAGAAAAAGAAGAACTAAAAGTGCACACTCAAGTAAATATAGGTTCAATTTCACATGGAAGGGACTCGTAGTGCATGTAAATCATGCACTTTGTAATCATCACCCATGTTAGGTAGAGGTCATTGTTCGAGTATAGAGGTTAGGTAGAGGTCATTGTTCGAGTACATAGGGTACTCCCAAAAGACCGAACACCTAGAGCAACCCCTTCACACAAACATATCACAGATCGATACACCGATGTTTTGATGTGGTTTAAACCCTCATGAGGGAAACACTCCATGAGCCTGGCCAAATAGCTTCTACGAGACAATTTATTATGCAAAGAAAGAAAGTTACAAATGAGCTTCTCATAATCGATAAACTTTCCAATGACCCTCCATGCTCTTTAAATAGAGATCATGGACCAATTGGGTGTTAAGCCATGGATTAAGGGTAGGTATGATCTAAGAGAAGTTGAGCCGTCGGATCACTCTATGTCGGGAACATATCGTGACAGTCGGATTAAGTATTTACAAATGCATACTAATGCATACTAAAGAAACACACTTTTCCTAATGGATATATTACACAAGTTGATCTTAACTAACTCCTAAGTGTCTAAATATCCTAACATCCCCCCTTAAGAACAACTTGGGATAGGATTTAAGGATTTATAGAAGTGACACTATTAGGAGAAGGAAGGAGGCATTAAAGCCTATCCCTCCTTAATGACAAGTTCCTGAACTCCTAACATAGATAGAAGTTTAGAAAACTTCGCTTATGTAAGAGACTTGGTGAAGATGTCTGCAACTTTATCATCTGTAGGATAAAAGAGCACTTCAAGAACACTATCATGAACAAGATTTCTGATGAACTGCATATGAAGCTCAATGTGTTTGCTGCATTGATGTAAGACTGGATCTTTGGCAAGGTTGATGGCACTTTGATTGTCACACCAAAGTGGAGTAGGTTGTTGTTATTCGAATCCAAACTCTGAAAGGATCTGTTGAAGCCATAAAGCTTCCTGACTGGCATTAACTGTGGCTCGATATTTTGCCTCTGCTAAAGAAAGAGCAAGAGCTTGTTGTTTCTTACAAGCCCAAGTAATAGATCCAGATCCCAGACTGAAAACATAACCTGCAGTAGACTTTCGATCATCAGGATCGCCAACCCAATCTGAATCAGTGAAACCAACCAACAAAGGTTTCCCCCCTGTACTGTAATGAATCCCGAACTGAATTGTACCTCAAATATATCGAAGTATTCTTTTAGATGCTTTCCAGTGACTTCCATGTGGTGTTTGCATATAACGGGCAACATGACCAACGGTGAAGGAAAGGTCAGGACGAGAATGAGTCAAGTATAAGAGACTACCAACAAGATGACGATACAAGGTGGCATCTACTTCAGGTGAAGGACAAGTGGCAAAAAGTTTGACTCCGGATTGGAAGGAAGAAGGGGCTGGTGTACAATCTTCCATGTGAAAGCGACGAAGAAGGTCACAAGCATACTTAGACTGAGAAAGAAAGATTCCTTCTTTGGTTTGCAGGACTTGGAGACCAAGAAAATAATGCAAATGTCCTAAGTCTGACATTTAAAAATTTTGCTTAAGACTAGATTTCACATGGGTTATAAGCTTAGGGTCACTACCTGTAAGAATAAGGTCATCAACATATAGAACAAGTATGATGATATGGTTTCCTACTTTCTTGGTATAGACACTGCGGTCATAATGGCATCTAGAAAAACCAGTGTCAAGGAGAAAGCTTTCCATTTTGGCATACCAAGCTCTAGGACTTTGCTTAAGGCCATATAAGAATTTCTTAAGGCGACAGACAAGGCTAGAGTTATTCTGAACATATCCAGGAGGTTGTTCCATGTAAATTTCCTCTTGTAAATCACCATGTAAGAAGGAAGACTTGACATCCATTTGATGGACTTCCCAGTTATGTAAGGCTGCAAGGGAAAGAACAAGGCGGATGGAGTTCATTTTTGCGACAGGAGCAAAGGTTTCATTGTAGTCAATCCCTTCAACTTGGGAAAAATCTTTGGAAACTAACCTTGCCTTAAGTATTTCAACACTTCCATCTGATGCATACTTAGTTCTGTAGACCCATTTACATCTGACAAGTTTTCTTCCTTTTGGAAGAGGTACAAGATCCCAAGTATCGTTCGCCATTAAGGAAGGATATTCTTCATCCATAGCTGCATCCCAATTTGGATTTCCTTAAGCTTCTGCAAAGGTTTCTCGATCATGATTCTCGCAAACTTGAGCCAAAAGAGAAGAGGCTTGCTGAAACTAAGAACGTGTTCGACGTTGATCTCTAGGATCACCGGTAAGATCACCAGCTGCTTCACATGTTGAACGGACCCATCGAGGAAGCACTTGTCCTGGTGCAACTAGAGGAACATGAGCAGGCAGAGGTGGATTTTCATCCTCACTGTCATCATCAAAAACTGGACTTGGAAACCTGTCAAGGAAGTTGGAAGAATAAGAAGAAGGCACAATCACCGAATCAGGCTCGCAAGCCAAATATGGCACAATCGCCGAGTTAGGCTCGCAGGCCAAAGATGGCACAATCGCCGAGTTAGGCTCGCAGGCCAAAGATGGCACAATCGCCGAGTTAGGCTCGCAGGCCAAGAGATTTTCATCAAATTTAACATCTCTTCTAATGATTACATCATGAGAATGTGGTTGAATAGGTCTATAACCTTTTACATCTTCAGAATATCCAACAAATATGCACTTTTCACTTTTAGGCTGCAATGCTTTCTGTTTTTCATCCGGAATGTGAGCCCATGCTTCACTACCAAACACACGGAAGTGACTTACATTAGGTTTTGTTTGACTCCATGCTTATTCCGGTGTGATACCTTGTAATGCTTTAGTGGGGGTGCGATTAACTATGTAATTTGCATAATTAATGGCTTCAGCCCAAAATTGAAGACTTAGTCCCTTAGATTGGATCATACAATTAGCCATTTCTTTTAAAGTGCAGTTCTTCCGCTCAGCTACACCATTTTGTTGTGGTGTATATGGAACAATGTGTTGTTGTTGGATGCCTTGTTCAGTGCAGAAATTCGTGAACTTTTTGTTAACATATTCTCCTCCATTGTCACATCTTAACTTAATAATTTGATGACCATATTGTTTTTCAATAAAGGCCTTGTAGGCCAAGAACATGTTAAATACTTCTCTCTTAATTTTTAGGAAATAAACCCAAGTGCGTCTAGTGTAATCATCAACGAAAGTTAAGAAATATTTGAAACAAGAAAAGGAAGCAGATGGAAGAGGACCACACAAGTCACTATGCACAAGCTCCAAGAGAACCGAGGTGTGCCAAGAGGCACGTTTGTCAAAACTATCCCGATGATGTTTCCCGAGTACACAACCGGAACAAACACTATCCCTGCAAGATACCATCGGAAGACCTATCACCATATTGTCTTGACATAGTTGTTGCAATGAGCGATAATTTAAGTGACCAAATCGCTCATGCCAAAGTTTGCTCAAGTTATCACTATGAGCAACACAAATTGAAGGAAAAGGTGATGACCCAAAGTTGTTAAACTTGTACAACCTGGTAATATAATCAACAATTCCGGGTAGCTAGGACCTGTTGAGGATCTTTAAAATCCTTGATTACAACTTTGTGAGGTGTAAACGTCACAGTTTTACCTTCACCAGAATGAGTGGTCTGATAAATTGATAACAAATTGCAGGAAATTCTTGGAACACATTGTACATCACTGAAATGACCATTATCTACTGGAACTATTCCAGCACCTACAACACTTAGAGATCTATCATCACCAACAAATATTTGTTTGGTGTTACATTCATGCATAGTAGAAAATATGGATTAATCCTTAGCCATATGATAAAATGCTCCAGAATCAATGAGCCATTCATTTGAAGTAGAAGAAGAAGATTCATTATAAGAATAACCAGAAGCACAAAGTGTATGTCCATGAGAGGTAGATTCTGAAGGAGAATCTAGGCTGATGTGGTGCTTCTTCATTGCTGCTTCCAAGGCTTCCATCTTCTTGAAACACTTAGATTCATCATGGTTATCTTTCCCGCAATAGTTGCAATGACGCTCAGTCTTCTTTCCTTTTGGCTTAGATCCTTTGTTATGTTTTAAAGAAGGAGCTAACTGAGAGGGTTTGGGACCTTTGTTTGACTTATTATTGCGAAAATTTTGTTTCTTGGTAGGCTTGTACTTTTCTTTCTGTTGGGACAATAAGGCTTTCCCAGATGTATCTGCATTGTTGATTATTCCAAGATGGATGAGCTTCTAATGTCAGACCTAGAGGAACCGTTTTCGATCAAACAAAAACTATTCCCTAATGGAAACGACGCTATGGACGCAATGGAATACATCCCACAGCCCAGAAATGCACAGAAATACTAGAACCAGAAACCCTTTCAAGTTTCGGCAACAACAGTTCAAGATCTAGATCATAACCGGAAGAGGCTCTTCATAAAAGCTCTGATACCATGTTCGGGTACACAGGGTAGTCCCAAAAGACCAAACACCTAGAGAAACCACTTCACACAAACATATCATAGATCAATACACCGATGTTTTGACATGGTTTAAATCCTCGTGAGGGAAACACTCCACGGCCCCGACCAAATAGCTTCTACGGGACAATTTATTATGCAAAGAAAGAAAGTTACAAATGAGCTTCTCATAATCTATCAACTTTCCAATGACCCTCCATGCTCTTTAAATAGAGATCATGGACCAATCGGGTGCTAAGCCACGGATCAAGGGTAGGTATGATTTAAGAGAAGTTGAGTCGTCAGATCACTCTATGTCGGGAACATATCGTGACCGTTGGATTAATTATTTACAAATGCATACTAATGCATACTAAAGAAACACACTTTTCCTAACGGATAAATTACACAAGTTGATCTTAAATAAATCCCAAGTGTCTAAATGTCCTAACAGTCATAGAGAATTAAAACATCTAAGAGTAGGATACTTCCGTTGATCGAATATTTTTCAAGTGAGGCTAAGGGAGAAGGAGGGGACTCAGACTCTAGAGAAGGGAGTAGAACAATAATGCTCAAGGACTATACGTATTGTTTTCCTCTTCAGTGATTAATGCAAATCAATTTTTCTCCCCCACCCCACCCCACCCCACCCCCCGATGTGTGTGTGTGTGTGTGTTTTGGATCAACGATGAATATATTAGTTTATTTTTGCGTGTTTATCATTATTTCTTGTTTATCCTTATGAGTGCACACAACTAGACTAGTATGTTTTTTACAACTTATTTTTTTCTTAGGCCTATCCCATGCCCTTGGAATGTAGGTGAATTCCCTTGAAACACTTGTTTCCTCCATTGTACACTAGCATTCTTGATTCTTTTTCAATCTTTCATAAAAACGAAAAAGACAAAAAGATTAAAAAAAAAGGACAAAAAGGTGGGGAAAGGGAAAAAATTGTATCACATCACAAAGTGGACATGAAAAATGTTAGTCCTTGTCTCCCTTGAACACAACACTTGTTTCCATCAGCCACATTCAATTGGGTTATTAGTAATATTTACCTTAGTAAATTGGACCATGTTTATGAGTTTTACTCCTCTGATTGATTATCCTTCCAGTCACTATGGAGAACTCATCAAAGTATCTGACATTAATGGATTTCAATGGTCTATTATTTCTTGAGTCACGTGTTGTCTGAGTCCATTATGTGTTGTGATGCAGGTTCAAGAGAGGTTTGTTACAAAAATTTGTGTTAGTCATTCCTTAGATATCCTTGACCAATCATTTCTACCTTCATTGTGTCAGAAGCAATATTTAATGATTGTTCTTCTCAGCACTAGTCCCAAAAAATCAAATCAAAATATTGATCTTTGTTTCATGTTGGTTGATGTGGGATGATTGAATTCCCTCCTATTGGTGAATCTCTTCCTATTAACACCAAATCATTTTCTAAGAAGACAGACTAGGAATCTTGATAGTACATTGAAACTTGTAGTCATTAGTGGCAAGTTTCGTCGCAATCAATAGTTTGTGTACAGCAATGACCCCTGGTAGTCGATTCTACAAGTGTTCAACATCAATTCCTTTATTCACACTTGCTAAATTGTACTTTGTACCTTCGAACCCATTTTCATTACCTATGGGTTTCGTCACGTATGTCAAGGGTATACATCAATGATCGATGATCAGGTGGTGTTCTAACTTGCTTGAATTTAGATAGTTTTATCATATGATGTATACTCATACTATCATAGATTTTTGGATTGAAGACCTTGGGAGTAATAGTAGCATCCCTCGTCGGTTCTAACTTCCTGAGTTATGAAAGATCATACTACCATGTTCTAAGTTCTTTGAATACAATCAAGTTTTACACTCCTCATAGTGTCACTTTTCATTTTGATGTACCTTTTGACATTGATCCACTATGTGTTTTTCGTGGCCATGCTTATTTACTACTAAACATGGGTATTCCTTCCTCAGGGAAGCTTTCTTATATATGAGATTGGTTTTTCCAAGTAGGTACTTCCTTATCCTCAGTTTACAATTCTCCTCCTTAGCCCATCAACCGCGTTTCTGGATTGTTTGACTTAATGTATTTTGGCCATTAGTTCCACTTTTTACCTCACACATTAGGGAGCATATGTTATAATGATATTTAACACCCCTTATGGAGAAGGCCTAAGTGGACATCAAGACACCTTCTACATGAGAAATTGACTCCAAACCAATTAAATTTGTAGTTAATTGGAGTGTGGTTGCTACTTTTCCTAAGGAAGAGGGTGATTGGTTGTTAAATTAAGCTTTAAAAGCATGCCCACATCCATCTGGTCACCACAATGTGCCCATAAAGTGTGACCAAGGCTTCAAATTGGGGAAAAGAAGAACAAAAAGTGCACACTCAAGTAAATATAGGTTCAATTTCATGTGGAAGGGACTCGTACTCAGAGAAATTTTTAGGGGCAAAATTTCGCCAATTGGCTATTTTTTGGGCCTTTTTTCAAAAAATAAATTCGCTATTTGGTCATTTTTAGTCTTTAATATCGCTATTTAGTCATTTTTTGGTGGAAAATTGTATGTTTCATATTTAATATTCACCTACCAATCTATATATATGTTTTTTTCAATCCGAAATAATCGCCTAGAATACTATACTTAAGTATACTTTTATAATCCTTAAAAAATACCCTGCTCGTACTGCATGTAAATCATGCACTTTGTAATCATCACCCATGTTAGGCCTAATTCAAAGTTATAAAATATACCTATGGGGTGAATATATAGAGGTTTGGTAGAGGTCATAAAGAATTAGAACATCTGAGAGTAGGATGCTTCCGTTGATCGAACGTTTTTCAAGTGAGGCTAAGGGAGAAGGAAGGGACTCAGACTCTAGAGAAGGGAGTACAACAATAATGCTCAAGGACTATAAGTATTGTTTTCCTCTTCAGTGAGTCATGCAAATCAATTTTTCGCCCCCACCCCCCATGTGTGTTTGTGTGTTTTGGATCAACGATGAATATATTAGTTTCTTTATGCGTGTTTATCATTATTTACTTGTTGGAAGAATGAGGAAGATGCGTTGTTTCTTTGTATATACGATTACTCTCATGGCTTAGGAGAAGGAATGAAAATACAAGGATTCAACTTGACAAAGTTCTAGAGAAACTATGATATTAAGGTACACATCTCTTTTCCTTCTTCTAATTTTCTTTGCTTCACATGTGTGTGGAATATAGGGAATAGTATTTAGTAGTTGTTTTGTTTATCTGTTGGTGAGCCTAATCCACTCACTAGGGAAATCACTTAGCTTGTTAGCAGTTTGACACTTTCCCTCACAACAATGACCATAAATACGATGGTGTTAACAATATGAAAATTGGATGAGCATAACTGAGGAAATGGTTGAAAAATGAAGTCCATATAAAGTTATTGTTGGGGAAAAATAAAGTGAACCATGTCAAAGAGTTTGTCCTCTTGATTTCAACGATGTGGATAGCACATCAAATGGATTTCTAGAACTTCCAAAATAGTCAATTACAAAAATGAAGGGATGGCCTATAGAAAGGGTTGGAGCCAAATGAGTCAATATAGGATTTTTAGGTTAGTCCTCATGCAATTCATTTTTTTTTCATCCATTTAATTTTCCTTATAGACCTCTACAAAAGCTTGTTAGGGTTTTTGTAGGGTCACATGGGAATCGAAGGAATAATCGTGCCATGTGGTGTGACAATTCTTATGATGGTTGTGCTCTGTAAAGGATGTACGGCATTTACACCACACAATAATATAAATCATTTGTAAGTAAGATTAGTCATGCATGATACGATCAAGTAGAGGTTATGCTTGTGTGGAAAAACTACGTGTATGATCATTCTTACAAATACATGTGTCCTTGATCATGCGCAATGATCACATGATTAATTTTCTTGGAAAACCTTGTATGGTGTAGTTGTTGGGTTGAACTCACCACGTGAGAATGTTGTGTGGTGTTATTAAATGGGTAGTTGTTGGGTTGAACTCACCACGTGAGAATGTTGTGTGGTGTTATTAAATGGGTAGTTGTGAGTGGCATGGCTATCCAATTATTCAATTGCATGTCTTGATCACATGGTTTGTAAAACAAGAAGATCGCACCCTTATGCGACTATTTCTAGAAAAGTCATGTGAGTGTGTGTTCATTTTTAATTTTTTGGATTTTAGTGAGACTTAGGTAAATTGGCTTAGAACTATGTGTGATTTGTTTGTTTTGTAGGTTTCTAGTTGAGAGATGGAAATTGAATGGTGAGAGCGCCACTTCAATGGTTTTTGCTAGGAGGTGGCTAGGGATCTTATAGTTTGATAGTGCTTATGGGAGTTATTGAAGTAATTTGATTGTGCTATGATGGGGTCCAGTGAGGGCCTCCGATGAGCGTTGATTGGCCTTTGGAAGCTTCGAGAGGATTGTTTTGTATTTGATGGTTAGTGGGTGTTTCTCAACTAGTTTGGAATATATTTTTTTGCTATAATCCGAATTCATGGGATTCAGGAGGAGATTTAGCTTACCCGAGGAGAGGTGAGGATGATTGACCAATTGGTCATTCGATACTATGGAGGAAATTCCTCTACAAATAAAATTGGGGTTACTAACATCACCAAGATTTAGGATTTGTTGATTGGTGCGATTTCCATTGTAGTGATCGCCTGGTGTTGGGGGTTGTTGTGACCCACTGGATCTCTAGCGCTCGATTACTATTGGTGGAGAGGGCCCTTGAGGGGGTGGAGATTGCATGGGCTATAATGTTGCTAGCCAGCATGAGGTCATTTACGTAGAGGAAGATCATGTATGCATAGTTATTTGAGTGGTTCTCGACTTTGACATTAGGAGTGTTGAGTCTTGTGTAGGATCCATAGGAGACCAAGATGCACCTATGGGGGACATTGATGCCTTAGAGAGGTCGGGGTGAGGTGGGAATTTTTTTTACGTTGTAGTACTTGTTGGTGTGGCAGTAGAGGGTAGGTATTGTGGATATGCACCCTTAACACGTGATGGAGATTTGGGTAGACTCATATGTGCATCATTATCTAGGTGAGGGGTGGAGGCCCATAGGTGAGTAACTGCTGTTATAGGTCAAATATGCACTTCTCCGTCTGTGATCACATTGCCGTGTCGATCACACAAAAGGACACTATGGATGGAAGAGATAGATTGACCTTAGATGACTTAGTGCTGAGATCCTTCACCTTCAGCTAAAAACCATATTTTTTCTACATATTTCATTAGAAATGCGCTACTCTTACAATTGTCATCCAGTGCACCATGCGCAGGTTCTACTGAAGACAACCCGCGCACTTATCCCAAAAGTTGTATGCGCAAGTCATTAAGAGCAGTAGCCGCACACCATGCGCAGGTTTACTGGTATCATACCTACGCACATATTGAATTGAAATAGAAAAATATATTAAGATTACGGATTGGGATTAGTTGAGTTTGGTATTGTAACTCCCTGAATGTCCCAATTCAACTGCCTCACAAATCTAACTTCCTGCCTTTGCCAGAAATTCAAGGGGAAGCCACGAGGAAAGGACACATAGAGAAGAAATCTATTGTTATGCTAAAGGAATTTTTAGTGAAGAGAGGAGCAGGAGCCGAGAACTTGGTTGCAGAAGTGCTTGGAACAAGATCAGGTATATCAGTTGTATTTCACTGCATTTCTTTGATAATAAAGTTCGAGATACCCTTCCCGTCCCAATAGATTGTTATTTCTATTGCATTTTTTATCATAATTGATGTTAAATATTGTTTTCAATATCATTATATATTTATAGTCAGGATACGCTGAGGAAGGTCTGTGTATTTTGTAGGTACATTGCTGTGGAGATTGGACGAAAGCTAGGACCAGCCGCCATAAATTAGGTTCTCTTTCTTAAACCCTAATGTCATTTTGCTTATAGTAATGGTTGTAAAATTGAATGTATCTATGTGTCAAGCCCCATGTATGTTGATAGCATCCTTCCCGTGCTATAGGGTATAATCCTTAACAACAACTCCTATCATTATCATTATCCTTTGCATGTGTTGATTTGTGATTTTTTCATGGTCTTACTATGATATCTACCAACATAGATCCAATTTAAACGTGGATTTATAAGGCACCAAGAGGGATCCAATTTCTTAAGGTGTACTTTCCAATTTATTGAGGTGTAATTTTTTTTAACCTTGTTTTTACACATTCAAAAATATTACATCTCTAGAAATTTGATCACTCTAGGATGGTTTAGCATTTTTATTTTATAGGCCGACCTAGTTTTTTTTAATTACTTTTAGTTTGTTTTAATTTTTAAAAATTTTAATTACTTTTAGTTTGTTTTAATTTTTTTTTTTGTGAGTTTGTTTGTTTTAATTTTTTTATTTTGTGAGCCGACATGAATTTTTTTAATTACTTTTAATTTTTGGTAGTTTTTATATCTCCCTCGTACTGGGGTTTAGAGTACCTCACTCCTCCGGGTACAATAAGAAATTGATATATAACCTATTTTTTTATGTTGATATTGGTTTTGTACATAAGTATAAAATATGCTGAATATGCTTGTTGGTGATATCTCTAAAATAAAATTGTGGCTCTATTTTCGCCCGACATTTTAGTGTTACCGCACATTATTGGGGTTATTGTCTCTTGTCTCTTTTCCTATTTATAGTCTAGAAGACGCACATGCGGAGGCTTTTCTATTTTGAGAGTGTAGTTTATATTATACGCATGCTACGTTGAAACTGAGCCTTTCGGAGGGTTTTGAATTTTTCTATTTTCTATTTTAGGCTCCCGGTTCTTACACTAGGCATGCTTCTACCTACTGTAATTGTTTTCTTGTTATAGAAATTCACTGCACATATTTGATAGTTTGGCCGGGAGTCGTTGATTTAGGCTCTTTTGCGCAGGTTTTTTTGATCTATATTCGTGGTGAAGATGAAGAGCACAAAGGGTAATGTTGACCAGAAGCAAACAGGAGAGCAGTATGTATTTAAGAAAGTTTACAAGTCTTTTATTATAGAATTGTGTTTGATCCCTCAATGATATGGTTTTTTAAATGTAGGGATGACTTTCGAAAGGAATACAAGGAAGCAAACCCTAACGCGAATTCAGTCTCTGCGGTGAGTATAGGGTATTAATTTGTTTACTGTGCACACTTTGCAACGGTATAGGGTATTAATATTTGTGTTTTGAGCTTTTGTAGGTCGGGAAAGCAGGGGGAGAAAAATGGAGGTCAATGAGCGATGGGGTTAGTTACAGTTTTTTTAAATTCAGTGATTAGATTTAAATTATATGTAATGCGTATATTTCTTGGTGTGTTATTTTAACCGGATTCATTTCTTCTAACAGGAAAAGGTTCCATATGTAGCTAAGGCTGAAGAGAAGAAGGCTGAATATGAGAAGTCAATGGCTGCATATAATAAACAGAAGGTAATGATGCCCATTGTTGAATGCTAAATGATTACAGTTTTAGAACTATTTTAGACATATCTGCACTACTTGACGCAATGGTTACATGTTTTGATGATTTACTGATGGGCGTTTGCTGTTTTCACATGTTGTATCGTCCATATCTACTTCATAGGAGAATGAAGTTGAGGACTAACTCTTTGGATTTAGGCATCTATTATTATAGAACGATCTTCTGATTAACATAGGAATTCTGAACTAGGTTACTATTGCCCTTTGACTCTCCTAGTTGTGCACACTTTGGGAGTAGTCTGTTCAATCAGCTTGGGAATATAAAATCTGTCCTCTTGTACGTAGAATTTACATGAATTATGTTGTGAACATTTCATTGTATTTTAGAACCAAGGACAAGCATTTCATAGCCATTTTATTGAATGTCTTGCAAAATGATGCAATTTATTTTTTATTTCTTTGCTGATATGCATTTATGATGTAATCAATGTTGAAGCTGAATGACTGTTTTATATCAAAATGTTTCCATTAATTAAGTTTTCTTACTCATAAATAGATTGTTGAATGTACAGCTTGAGAGGTGACATTTGTTTTATATGAATAAGCAATCACTTATTCACAATATCTTTTTTCACTTTTTAGAATCTAGGAAATGTACTTTAATGGCATTAGGGAGGGATTTACAATTTCAGATATTAAAATCTAAATAATTTAGAAAAAAAATACAAATCCCAAAAACATATTAGAAAGTATGATCATTTTAAGATAAAGGGATATATTTAATTCAAAATCAAAATATTAAGAAGCTCCTACTCATTGTGCAGTTTTTTTATATGATGCCTTTCTTTGTAAACTTATTTTTCACATGATGTAAAATACATAACTTGTATATATTTTTTTTCTAAGTGATGTGATATTTATTTGTTTATGTATTTTTCTAAATTATGTGATATTTATTGATGCCATAGTGCCATTTACTATTATATCAAATCTTTATTTGTTTTATTTTTCATATTCTAAATATCAAATCAACATGAAGACTATTACTTGTCTTCTGGATTGTCTTAAGGCAGACTACCACTTGTCTTTGGGATTATCTTAAGGAAGACTACCACTTGGGTTTGGGATTATCTTAAGGAAGACTACCACTTGGGTTTGGATTATCTTTAAGTGTGAATTAGTTTACAATGTTAGAGATGTTATATCTAAATTACATTCAATAAAAGGTCAAGCATTATGACCTCATGAATATGACTATATTGGGGGTTCTCCAAGTTATACTATTGACTTAAAATGTTCCTCCCTAAAGTGGTTATTATCTTGATAACATTGGATTTTATTACGACATATTGAGATTTCAGAAGTTGTACAAGCCAATGGTAACTCCGTATGTAAAATAAGCCTTGCTCTTTTTTTTCATAGTTTTTGAAACCATGTAAGTTTGTTTGGTAGGATACCTTAAGGAGAACAATCCTATTTGGTACAAACTTTGGCAAGATAGAGGATACCTCACACCACTAAATCTTTAGATATAATATCAACATAGTCATATTCAACATGAAGACTATTACTTGTCTTCGGGATTGTCTTAAGGAAGACTACCACTTGATTGTCTTAAGGAAGACTACCACTTGTCTTTGGGATTATCTTAAGGAAGACTACCACTTGGGTTTGGATTATCTTTAAGTGTGAATTACTTTACAGTGTTAGAGATGTTAAGACAAGTGGTACAAAATTTGGCAAGATAGAGGATCGCTCACACCACTGAATCTTTAGATATAATATCAACATAGTCATATTCAACATGAAGACTATTACTTGTCTTTGGGATTGTCTTAAGGAAGACTACCACTTGTTTTTGGGATTATCTTAAGGAAGACTACCACTTGTATTTGGGATTATTTTAAGGATGACTACCACTTGGGTTTGGATTATCTTTAAGTGTGAATTACTTTACAATGTTAGAGATATTATATCTAAATTACATTTAATAAAATGTCAAGCATTGTGACCTAATGAATATGACTATATTTGGGGTTCTCGGAGTTATACTCTCGACTTAAAATGTTCCTCTCTAAAGTGGTTATTATCTTGATAACATTGGATTTTATTACATATTGAAATTTCAGAAGTTGCACAAGCCAATGGTAACTGGGTACTATGTAAAATAAGCCTTGCTTTTTTTTTCATAGTTTTTGAAACAATGTAAGTTTGTTTGGTAGGATATCTTAAGGAGAACAATCCTATTTGGTACAAAATTTGGCAAGATAGAGGATCCCTCACACCACTAAATCTTTTGATGTAGCTCATAGTGTCATTTAAATACCATTTTTTGATAGGTATTATTTCTTTCTTGTTTATTATGAAAATAATGGGCTTGGCTCATTAAAGATATATTCAAACGATTTCATTAGAAATCCATCTCACAACAATGTGTATCTATGTTTGTATTTAGTTTTCCAATGTACTTTACTAAATCTAAATAAATATGCTTATCATCAGTATATGTACTCTTCATTATCCATTGTATTCCATCTTAACAAGGCACGGTTTATGCCTAGGCTACAACATTGTGAAGGTAATATAATTGAACCATATGTCTCATCTAGATTTCTTTGAATGTATTTGTTGGGGCATGTTGAGTTGGAATATTTATATTATGGGGAATGTTTATATGTTTTAAATCATTTATGGTAATTATTTTTAGAAGATGTATATGTATAGATAACAATGGCCACCTGCTTAGTTACTTAAATTCAATACTAAATCTTAATCCTTTTGTTTTATATTTATTTTCTTTGGAGCCATAGGAAACTTTTTATGACTCGTAATTTGAGTGAAAAATTGTTTAGCAATGTCAAACTTATGAAAATCAATTCTATAATTCAAATACAATCCTTCTTTGGGAGTAGGGGCATTAGCGATACAAAATTGGTTCAAGCCCTAGGGTAGAATTCAATTTTAAGTGCAAGGGACACCAATAATCGGGAATGGTATTGAGCAATGAAACAAGGGTCGATTCTCTATTCTTGTGGTCAAGAAAGAAAAAAGAAGAATATAAGGATTATAAGGTTCATGCTAATTCATAATAAAGCTTAATGGACCAAATTTCATTTTGATCATTTGAGATTTCAAACCAAGCTTATTTTGAAAAAAATATAGTGTTCTAGTATCCCATTTGTATTATAATTTTGAATCAATAAATTATACAAAATGGTTTGGTTTAATTTTTGTACTTATTGTGCGATTGAGATATACGATTAGATGGTGTTTTCCTAGCAGACTACTTGATGCATTGATAGTTTCATTTTTTGGAATGCTCACAAAGAATGGAAAAAGAATGTGAGTTTATAAGGGATAGCAAAACAATTTTTCATACATAGTAATATGAAATATGAAATGGAAAAGAGTGTGTTGAGTGTCTACTTAAAATGGCATTGAATCTGAGATAGAGGAATGTTTTTATCTTTTGTGACCTAAAACTTGAATTGTTCTAAGAATCTCATGCTATGTCAAGCTAGAAAAGGCTCGAGGAATGTGGGTCCCATGAATATCACCCATTGGAGGTCAATCTCCTCATTTAATTAAAGTTTAATCATGTCCCATACTACTTGATGTTTGAAGTTCAACAAATCTCTATGATAGACTTGAGTCATTTGGTTTTAAATATAATAGTATTTTGAAGTTAGAGACAACAATTTTGACCTTTATGTGATATTGAGGGCATGGATAGTGGTAGCTTATGAGACCTTTAAATAGTGTTTTTCTAAATCTATTCCAACAAATAACAAGAATTGAGATTCCTTAAACTCTTAAAAATGAATCGCAACCTAAAGGGAAAATCCTAAAAAGGAGAATTGTAAAATTGATGCAAGCTAGAAGAACTGTAGACTTATTGAGATTTAGATGATAAGTTATTAGATCCTAAAGGTTTAAACATTAAAAAAAATTGGAGGTGGACCTGCACTTCAAATTATAAGCATGTTGAGGGCTCAAAACGAGGTTAAACCACCATTTATTAAATTCACGATCAAGTTACCTTCATGTTGAAATTATACTATTCCAATTTTCCTTCATAATACAAATTCCAACCACTAGTCCAACCACTAGGGAAATCACTTAGCTTGTTAGCTATGTGACACTTTCCCTCACAACAATGACAAGAAATACAATTGTGTGAACAATATGAAAATTGGATAACCATAACTAAGGAAATGGTTGAAAAATGAGGTCCATATGAATTTATTGTTGGGAAAAAACAAAGTGGACCATGAGAAAGCGTTTCTTGCCATGATTGCAACAACGTGATAGCACCTCAAATGGATTTGTAGAACTTCTGAACGAGTCAATAAAAAAAATGAAGAGCTGGCCTATAAAGAGGGTGAGACCCACATTTTGAAACCCATTCTTACGGTTTGTTGTTGGATTCCCCAGATCGATTTGAGCTCATCGTGGGAGATAGGACAAATGGATTTCAATATAGGAGTTTTAGGTTAGTCCTTATGCAATTCTTCTCATTTTCATCCATTTAATTTTCCTTCTAGGGACCTCAGTAACTTGTACAGAATCCTGTTAAGGTTTTTGTATGGTCACATGGCAATCGAAGGAACAGTCGTGCCATGTGGTGTCACAATTCCTTTGATAGTTGTGCTCTTTAAAGGATGTAAGGAATATACACCACACAATAATATAATCATTTGCAAGTAATATTTGGCATGCATGGCATGTTCAAATAGATGTTATGCTTGTGTGGAAAAACTATGTGTCTCGTCCTTCTTATAGATACATGTGGGCGGGTTTGTAGTTTCCTTGACCATGCACAATGATCATATGACTAATTTTCTCGGACAACCTTGTATGGTGTAGTTTTTGGGTTGAACCACCATGTAAGAACGTTGTGTGGTGATATTATCTAGGTAGTTGTGAGTGTCATGGCTATCCAATTAATTCAGTTGCAAATCACATGGTTGGTAAAACAAGAAGGTCACACCCTTGTGTGGCTATTTCTAGAAAATTCATGTGAGTGTGATAATTTTTAGTCTTTTGGATTTTTTTGAGACTTAGGTAAACTAGTTTAGACCTATGTGTGATTTATTTTTTGTAGGTTTCTAGTTGAGAGATGGTTATTTAGTGGTGATAGAAACACTTCAATGGTCTTTTCTAGGAGGTGGCTAGGGACTCTATAGTTTGATAATGCTAATGGGAGGTGGGGCTATTGAAGTAATTTGATTGTTCTATGATGAGGTCCGATGAGGGGATCCTATGAGAGTTGATTGGTCGTCAAAAATATAAACAACAATGGTGGTACAATATCAACAATGGTGCAATAAGAGATTGATATATGACCTATTTTTTTCTGTTGATATTGATCTTGTACCACCACCATTGAATAGATAATAGAGAAGTAGTAGGAGGTACCATATCCATTGGTGAAGTAATAGGGGGAATTTTAGAGAGGGTAATCTATGTGATTACGGGTTTGAGCTATGGTTTTGCGTTACCTTCAATTGTTTTCTCCCTAATTTCAAAAGCTAGGCCTCTTGTTCAAGATCAGTATAAATTATTCTTTTGGTGATACCTCTAACATAAAATTGTGGCTTTATTTTCAACCTGCATTTTAGTGTTACAACACATTATTGGGGTTATTGTCTCTTTTATTTTCCTATTTATCATCTAGAAGACTTCAAGACACGCATGCAGAGGATTTTCTATTTTTAGAGTGGCAATTTTCTTTGTGTTTCTATCGTTATATTATATGCATGCTACCTTGAAACTGAGCTACTTATACTTGTTTTAGAGGTAGGGTTTTGAATTTTTCTATTTTCTATTTTAGGCTCTCGCTCTTACTATATGCATGCTTCTACCTACTATAATTTTTTTCTTGTTATAAGAATCCACTGCACATATTTGACATTTTAGCAGGGAGACGTTGATTTTTTAGGCTCTTTTGCACATTTTTTTTTTCTATATTTGTGGTGCTTAACTAATAATTTTGATCTCTTTTACCACTTGGAATGAACCCAATACCTAAAATAACATAATAACACTACATAATCACAACGCATACCAATTGTAAGTGTGTATAACATCTCCCAAAGTGGCAATGCTGACAAGTTATACAATAACCCCTTATTTGTTAGGATAACAATTCTCAAATAACCCAAGTACATCCATATTTCTAAATCATAATTCCATTCATGTAATGATGACTCTAATGACCTCTTATATATACAATTCCTCATCCATTAGTCATGTAGATATACCACCAACCTAACCTACCATTTAGATATGCATTTTACCGCTATACACCTCATTAGGTTGATTACATACAATACGATTTCATTTGTATGTTCTTTCTTCCCCATCAAATGTGGTTTCCTATAGAGGACAAATTTCCCCACCATTTTATTATGAAATCAAAATTTAAGACATAATAAACTACAAATATTAATAGCTAGAAATGTAAATAACATAGGGTAAGCACTAATCTCATATAAAATGGACTAGCCATTGAAGGTTATTAGGGGCACAAACCCTCTTCTTATATTTGTCCTATATGGAAGATGTTAAATTTTGAGCATTAATTCACAATACTCTAGGATCTTTACTGAGAGAATAACATATACAGTATATCAATGCATAACAATCACAATAAACATGACAAGCATCACAAGAATCAAAAGCATGAGAGACAAGAGACACAGAGTTTCCGTGGGGAAAACCCTAAGGTGAAAAACCCCACAACTTCCTCAGAGATAGAGAGAGCAATGGCTCAACCAAAGTACAACCAAAATACACTTGAGATAGTCTCCTAGTAGCAGATGATCCTCCTCCTCACTAGTGCGCCACTTTCTGAGTGAGAGAAGTGTGACTTTTCGAATGATGCAAATAGAGATCTCCCGATCTCTATTTATACTTAACCTGTTTGCCCAGTTGCAATATGGGGCCAACTTGTCTATCTAGATACATCCATAATATAATATATATTTCAGGGCCGACCCCACACATGGTGGTCTAATAACCCATCGGCAAGTACACACACTTGCGACACTTGTCAATCCACATGACGACACTTCCTTATAGAGGAATAACAAATCTCTTATAAGGGTACAATAAATATATATGAAATACATAGATGAAATACATTCCGAAGTTACATTTACATCAACAGAAGAACTCTACACACAAACATGACAATATAAGTAAATATCAATGTGACTTAATTAAGTTTGCATAAAATATACAATTAAATAATGATTTTATTAAAGACAACTCACATTGCAGGGAGATATAGAAGGACTATTAGAGGGTGAATTCAAGAACAGTTTCTTCCCACTGTATAGTGTTAGGGTTGGTGAGCAATGATGGACATAATGAATCCATAATTTATCGAATCCTAGTAACTGTAAATCTATCCTTTCCATTTTCCATCATCAACCTCACATCTGGTATGTTACATGTGTGGGGTCATTGAGACATTTAACAAGATTTGGGCTCGGTGATTCAAGACTCACATTACATAAAGATTGCTTTTAGATACATAGATAGTTATTGTATTTCTTAATTACTAGAGGATGGCTTTGTATTTGCTTGTATTCAAAATTGCATGATTGAGTGAGGAAAACTTGTTAGTAGGTACATATATTCTTTTGTTTTTACAATGGAAATCGTTTCTTCTTGACTAAAAGAATAGTATTGATTTGTGAAAAACACATTTGGATAGTTTTTCCAACAATTATTTTACACTCAGTCATTTTGAAGTTAATATCGAATTAAATTTGTAAATAGGTGCATTCTCAGTTGTATCCAACACCCTTTATTTTGATATTGAGTCTTACTATCAAAGGGTGAAGTTGTAAGAATCCTTCATAGGTATTAACATTGAAAGACTCGATGTGTTTCCAATAATTCATAGCTCTGATCACGGTATTCTGTGTCTAGTTTTAGACATTCAAAACCACTATGAGATGTTTGGATAAGTATTGTGTCTAGTTCTGACACTCAAACCTACCTCTTGGATATACATTTCCATTGAAGGACCCACCATGCATTTTTTCCATCACACTAAAGAAATTTTTCATGCTTCCCATCTTGTACCTAATAGGGAGTAACATCAAGGATTGATGATAGTCAATATTTAAGTTTCGAAGCCCTATGACGTGTTGGAACAAGCGATCCTGAGCCACAATCGGAACCAAATTCAGTAGAGAGAGCCTCAAGCCAGAGCTAGAATGAGATCCATAGTTGTTTCCAGAAGACAAATTTAGAGCCATGTTCCAGAGAACCCATTGGGTTGTGGTCATCCTTAAACCACCTTTTGGTTTTTGGTCAGCCAAAAACTACCCATTTAGTATAATACTTACAACTTCTGTTAGACATAAGGTTGTGGTGGCCCTCAAACCAAATTTTTCCATAGAGAACCACTAATCCTCAAAGCCAAGTTCCAAAGGGAATTTTTGAGCTAGAACCTGAGTAAGATCCAAGTTCTAGAGGGAACCATTCAGCCACAATTAGATTTAGAACCAAGTTCCATAGTTTGTGGTAACCAAAAACAACCATTTAGTAGAAGAATCAACCTATGTTTCTTCTGCTAACGTTTTTTTTGTTTGTGGTCTTCCAAAACCACCAAATTTGTGGTCATCCTAAAACCACCAATATATAGAGAACTTATGTTTTACCACTCAGTGGGAGATGTTAAATTCTGATAATGTACTTGACAAATTTGAATTTTCAAGTAGCAAACGTTCAACATTTAGCAGTTGTCCACTTCCTATTTTCAACTCTCTTTCAGAATATTCTTGGACTCACATACTCCCCTTCAGATTAAGTGGGGAATGTTGGAAACCTAATCTATTATGTGAATATGAAACGTCATCGGGAGGCCAAGAAACCGGATGGAATATGAAACCAAAGGTCCCATAATTGTATGTGTACTTGCATATTCTTAATGAAAATTGCATTTTCAAGCATATTAATTTTTCTTCTTTTAATCCTTGTGTGCTTTCCTACCTAGGCATTCCAATAATTAATGTGCTAATAGACACACAAATGATTCACAAGCTGGAAAACAACTAAACAACTGCAAATGAGAAACTTAAGAAATCAATCAACATTAAATACTTATTGGTAATGTGAATGGATAAGATTTTACCAACTAGAACATAAAATACAAAAGTTGTGATGATAATCACATATAATACAGATCACATAAAATATGGAAGTTGTGTTGACTGCGCACCAATTGAAAAACATAAATATAAATGGTATTTTTCATCAACAAAGGGAAGAATCTTTATAAAGTACATGAAGAATGATATTTTTTCCATCTAACTCAACAAATTATCTTCCAGTTGACAAATCATTCTTAATGACAATGGATCTGTAAATTGTCGTGGATATTCCATTAGATCAGTTCGCTACAGTGGATCTTATGCCTTACTTCATAATGTTAATTTAATTCCATAAAATACTGAACATAATGGAATTGGAATAGAAATAACTAGAGCAAATACGTACACAATCCACACAATAACATAGGATATACCTTGGGAAAACCCACTATGGGGTAAAACCCAACCAAAAATGAGGGATACCCCTTTCTCTTCATATCAAAATGAAACTACAAAGAAAATGACACTCTCTATGGAGTTACCTATGACTTTGTAGCCATAATGGCTACTAGATGATCTCATATCTCCTTTGTTTTGCAATAATATCCACTCCCCTATAGTTTGCTTGGATATGGAACAATACAATAACATCCAAAGAATGGAACCCATTATTCTCCTAATGACCCAATATTTAACATATATCGATAGTCGACTACAATTAATTTTAGGGTTTTTTCATACCCCAAATCCTGAATAGGGTTAGTGTTTTGGAGCTTCCATAACTCTCTTGAAAGTCTACATGTGACTAGATCCACAAGTGTGAGAAATGAGAGATGACGTGGAATCCACTTAGTACCATGGTGGTCAACTGGGTAGGTCAACTTGTGGAAAGCATAACTTCTTCATACATAATCCAATTGAGGCGATTCTTACACCACTGGAAAGCTCTGAGTTTGGAATTTTATTTATTTTGGTCTAAATGTTTTTTCACTGAAAAATGACATTTAAGCCCTCAAAATGTCCCTAAAGGTTTAAGACATTTTTTTATCCCAAATAAAACAAGTGAGACATGCCCCTACAATGGGCCCTACAATCCCATTCATCCAATTTTATGACCCTGAAAGCTCCAAATAGGTGACAAATCACATATTGATCCATTTCAGATCACACCTCCCCATTTTGGGAGGATTTCGTTCCCAAAAATAGTTATTGAATGAGGTGAGAAAAAATTTCCTCTACCTTCTCCTTGGAGTACCATTTAGCCTTTCCTGGAATTTGTCTTTTCAAGCCCACCTGCCAGAGTTCATACTGTCCCCGCCTAGTACTTTTAGACTTATTTTGAAACAATATTTTATAGGTGCAGAAAGGAGCTACAAAGCTCGTATATGTGAGCACTGGTGAACAAGTTGCTGATGTATTGACCAAACCTCTATCTCGAGTAAACTTTGAGTATTTTCCGAGACAAGCTTGGTGTAGTTCAGAAGGACCCTCCTAGAAAGGGGGACTGATATGGTCAATGATGATATTTGGATATTGGTATCGTTGTGGATACCTGTATCGATGATGAGATTTCCTATATCGACGGTAAGTTCGATGATAAGGATACCTGTATTCATATGTATACTTGTATCAATGATGAGGATACTATATCAATGACGAGGATACTTGTATCGATGATGAGGATACTTGTATTGATGATGTGGATACTTGTATCGATGATGAGGATACATGTATCGATGATGAGGATACATGTATTGATGATAAGGTTACCTATTCCGACGATAAGGTTAATGATGAGGTTACCTGTCCTGACCATGAGGTCGATGATATCAACGATAAGGTTGATAAGTGGTCCTTAGAATTTTTCTAAGAGGACGAGGAGGGATTGTATCATCCCTGGACTTCAGTCCCTGAACAAATCTGTAGACAGATGTCTTCGAGAATTGGTCCCTAGTGGACGAGGAGGGATTGTATCATCCCTATACTTTGGTCCCTGAATTGATCAGACAGATGTCTCTGAGAAGTGGTCCCTAGTGGACGAGAGGATTGTATCATCCCAGGACTTTGGTCCCTGAATAGATCCGTAGACAGATGTCTTTGAGAATTGGTCCCTAGTGGACGAGGAGGGATTCTATCATCCTTGGACTTTGGTCCCTGAATTGATACGTAGACAGATGTCTCTGAGAAGTGGTCCCTAGTGGATAAGAGGATTGTATTATCCCAGGACTTTGGTCCTTGAATAGATCCGTAGACAGATGTCTCCGAGAAGTGGTCTCCAGTGGACGAGAGGATTGTATCATCCTAGGACTTTGGTCCCTGAATTAATCCATAGATAGATGTCTCCGAGAAGTGGTCCCTAGTGGATGAAAGGGGATTGTATCATCCCCGAACTTCGGTCCCTGAATTGATCTATAGACATATGTCTTCGAAAAAGGGTTCCTTAGACTTTGTCTAAGTTGACGAGTGGACTGCATCGTCCCTAGACATGCTATGGTGTCTTAGATGGATAATGTGTATTGCAAGGTATGCTACTATGCTATTGTTGATCATGAGGATCCAGAAGACGATGCTATTGATCATGAGGATCCAGATGATGATGCTGTTGATTGTGAGGATCCAGATGACGATGTTGTTGATCGCGAGGATCCAGATGACGATGATGTTGACCGTGAGGATCCAGATGATGATGTCGTTGATCGTGAGGATCCAGATAATGATGTTGTTGATCGTGAGGATCCAGATGATGATGTTTTTTATCGAGAGGATCCATATGTTGATGTTGCTATGGCTATTCAAGTGCTGCAGAAGATGAAGATTCAATACTGAAGATGTTAATGTTCCAGTATTGAATATTTTTCAGTAACTGTTTAAGTTATTGATGATGTATGAAGAAATCTTCCAATGATTTATAGATGTATCATGTAATATGTAGTCGATGACTCCTTTCTCCTGCAGATGTTGTTATAATATCCTTCTCGTTAAGGGGGAGTGTTGAGATATTGTAACTTCAAAGAATATTATATTTTTACTTTATTATTCCAGAAATGTTTCATTCCTCCGTGAAGGCCCTATTGTATATCCAGAGATGTTTTATTCCTCCGTGGAGAATGTGGTAACTTGGGTTATTAGACTTCCCTAGTGGGGTCGGCCCTGAATGAGTCATGTGGGTTAAAGGGTTATTAGACCACCCTAGTGGGGTCGGCCTAGCCAACATTATGTTAAGTGGTTAAGTTGAGGACAACCTAGTTAGGGTAAAATTCAAGTCGGAGTTGTGTATAAATAGAGGAGTTGTGTTCCTCATTTAACACACACACTCACTTGTGAAACTCACATAGGAGAGAGAGAGATCTCCAATGGAGGAGAAGGAGCTCATGTTTGGGGATTACATATTTGTATATGCTGGTCATCTATATTGAGGAAGCTTTGTTGGGTTTTCTACCCCATGAGGGTTTCCGAGGATAAATCTGTGTCTCTTGTGTTTATGCTGTGCTTGTTGTTCTTTCAGTGATCTTGTATATGCTATTGTTGTGAAATGGAACGTAATACTGATATTTTCTGTCTTAGCATATTAAATCTTAACATTGGTGACTCTTTATTTCCATTTTTATGTTATTTTGGGAATTTGGTTCTTCAATTTCAAATGGGTTTTGATTTTTTGGATGAAGTTCTCAATTTAAGTATCAAAGTTTGATACTAGATGTAAAAGACATCACCTAGGCAACTTGTGTGGGTGTTTTTGGGGAAGTATATAAATATGCCCAAATTCCCATTGTATATTGAAGCGAATCTCCATGATGGGTTTTTTTGTTTGATTTAGGAGGAAATGTTTTAGGAAAAGAAAATGATAGTATGTTTCATTGTTATCTTCAAATTTTTTCTTGTGTTTAGATTATTAACATTCACAAGGCATAAGGGAATGACCCCTCCTTCTAGTGTCAATCTTTTGACATGGGATTTTGACCTCCATCAATGTAAAGAATCACCAAAATAAAACCTTCAATAAAAGGTTCCCACCCTTAAAGCACATCCTCTAGTTTATAGTATTGGCTAGAAGATTCACATAATATATCATATTTTTAATTAGTATATTTAAAATAATGCAAATAAAATCCCAAACTAAGAGAGTTTAAAAAGAGGAAAATAAAATACCTTAATTAAAAAATAAAACAGCGTGCTTACACAACAAAAATTGAATCAATTACATACTCAAAAGAGCAATATGAGGAATAAGATCACTATAAACAATTAAAGATAAACTTAATTTCCCACGTTAACATTCAAATATTTATGAACAAAAACATGAAAAGATTAACAAGATGATTATATCCCAATAACAAAAAGCAACAATGTCTGCGCAAATCTACATTGCCTAGGGTGCAAGCATGTATTTTAGTTGTGGGTCAAGAAGACAATAATGATGTTAATTTTGTGGATATTTTGAAATCTATAAGATGAATTTTTTAGAAGATGAAATAGTGTCTTCAATCCATTTTACCAATTGATGATAATTTTTTCTTTGTGTTTGATATTTACATTCTTCTTATAATATCTTAAAAATAATCTGTTGATATTGAGTTTTCTCGCATAATTCATAAAGGATTGAATTCACTTATTTCCATATACTTTCCACTTTTAGCTAATTTAATTTTAGTGGTATATTATTAGATTATATGGATGTAATTTTTCAATCAGCATGTGTTAACCTCTTAACCAATAAGACTAATACATAAGGTAATATGTCATTTCACACCTAATTAAAACATGGATTATCATTAATGAATTCAAAAAAAATAATTCTTGTCATAATTTTTTTTAATAGTTTAAATAAAAATGTATCATGTTACATCACTTTTGTTTTCAAGCCTTCCATTTACAGATCGAAAATCAATTTTCATATAATTTATTTGAGTTCAAAACAAACTCTTGATATTAGGAGTAGAAGGATTACTTTTCAGAGTACCAGGGTTTGTCAGCACAAAACCATAACACTTAAAGCCTGATTTCAAATATGCTCCTTACAATTGCTATTACCTCAAGTTTAGTCCTCAGTTATTAAATGTTGCGAATGAAGGTTTTGATATTTATCTATGGTTTACTTACTTGGAAGACAATTACATTGTATGGTTTACTTGGGAAAAAAATTACATTTTTTCTTTAGAAGTTTGATTGGATGAAGCTTTCTAGATTTGTATTTGTTTGGGGTCAATCTCAATGTGAAGTGATCAATTGCAAAAGAAGTTGGTCTAGAAAATTGTTACCTACCCACGAGAAGAACATATCTAAAGTGTTTGGTATTTATGAGGAAATATATGAGAAATCGAACAACTTGTTTATAGATAAATCTAGGTATCATAGTGGGCATAATAGAGAGGAAAATTGTTTTAAAATCCCTCCCAGTTGGGAATATGAGGGTTCTTTGAAGAGAGATGGACTTATATGGTCGAATATTTGTAATTTTCTAATCCTTCCCACCAAAAACAGAAAACACACATGAAGAGATACTTAAAAATGAAAATGCTTACAAAACATGTGTAGGGCCCCTCCTCTAGGGTCTTTCCTGTTTAACCTGAAACTCAACCACTTGATACAAAAGAGATTAGAAAGCATAACAACTGGATAAATAAACTAAATAAATTAATAAACTAGCAAATTAAAACAAACCATAACCATAACCAGCAAAGCTCATTTAACCATAGGCGAAGCAATCGTTAGCTCCGCCACCCAACCATAGGCTCATGCTTTCAGTCGCATGGCCTCCCCCGAGCTTTGGGTCGTAGAGCTCACATACGTTTTTCAGAAATCCAGCTTGGGTTTCCCTTCCCACCAGGATTTCTTAGCCAAACCCTTAGATAGCAGCAAGTCTTTGAGGCATTCGAAAATTACGACAATCGTCCAAATTATGGGTCCTTTACCCATTCCCTAAGCCTTCCTTATAAAGGAAAATCTCCTGCGACGCATGTCACTTCATGCATAATTAAATATTTTTAATTAATTATTTAATTAGAACACTCACCCATCCAAGTGTCAGTTTCTCTGGGAAGTGCACCTACATCCCTAAGTTTGCTCTAGTTTGTCCCCCAGATATTTTAATCAACTCCTATCTTTTAGTTGACTAGGTGTCTAATCTTAGGATTCTATTTTGCTCCTAAATAATTATTTCTATTATTTTAAATGTTCAACAAAAACAACTATTCATGTGCAAATGTCTAAACTATTATTATTTTTTTTATGCATTTGCTAAGTAATAATCTAGAGTTATTCTCCTAAGTTTTTATGCAATTTAATTTAACAATCAAACTCACTAGGATCACGGTGCCGCGCCGTTGGGCTCCTGGTTCCTTAACTTTAATTCTCTGACATGGCACCACTCCGTCGGGTCCAGTCATCCATGGTTTCCATTCCTTGGCATGGTACCGCATCGTTGGGTCCTTGCGTCCATTCTTTCATTTCTCGACACGGTACCGCATCGTCGGGCCCTTCTGCCACCATCTTTCCGTTTTGACTTGCGGGAACTCTTGTAGGGATTTTAGGAATCGTTACCATCCATCCTCCGTCTACATGCTATCTAGGGACTAATGGTGTTGAGGAGTGATTCCGTTCTCACTGCGCGCCCCTCAACTCGTACGTGACCAGCTCTGTCGTGGCCTACCTCGTACACCCTCACGCATTCCTCTTGAGCAAGCGGATCAGTGCTTATCTGCTCATGCGTGGTATTCTTGTCAGAAGTCGACATCGTCGTCGCTCCCCCTGTGTGTGATTTACCCGTACTCTACGACCCTTCATATTCCTTTGTGTGTCCTTCGGTGAACCATTTCACCTGTCGCTACACATAT
Organism: Larix kaempferi; assembly: GCA_027924585.1. NCBI lineage: Eukaryota > Viridiplantae > Streptophyta > Pinopsida > Pinales > Pinaceae > Larix > Larix kaempferi. The sequence goes on from BSBM01000211.1 coordinate 4,217,878, forward strand.
TTCTCACAAACATAAATCATTATTTTATTGATTTACAATCAATCGTAATCATAAATATACTCAAAATAAAATCAAAGGATTATTTTATTAATGTTTCAAATAGTCGGGTCACTAAGCAAGTGCCCTCAATGTCTACGGTAGTCTAGGGGCACTACATACACCCCTACTTATTTAGAACTTCCCCCCGAAGTTCAGAATAAATGCGGAAAGCTATGACGCATCTCAGTTGTGTCCTTTTAAGTCACAAAGCTAGGGTTGTAGCTATCCTACTATACTTTGACTTGACCAATCAAGGCTAAGCATTTAAGCAAGAACTGATTAATCAATTATCCCAGTCCACACATATAATTCAATTCATTAATTTATTTATCAACTATAGTCATGCACATCATCAGGTGATTCTCCCTTATTAAGACACATCCTAACTCGAAGGGCCACTTTATTGAAGTTTGTTACGTCGGGTCACTCGACAGGTGCTCTTAAAGTCCATAGTCATTTTAGGGGCATTACACATACGCTTCCTCGAGTGAGCTGAAATGGCTTCACCCATGCGTGGATTGCTAATCCAGGGTCGATAGTCAGTCATCGTACCCCTATGTGTTCTTTCCGTTCTTACGACCCCTATGATTCCATTGTGGGTCAATTGGTAAATCATCTTACCTGCTACTGTACACACACACACTCAAGCGCACATTAGTAGCGCTGTACTATGAAATATTTCATCATCCATCATAATATCTCAGTCAATCGAGCATATATTTCATTTAGTCATTCTATCTCAATCAGTTGAGCATTCATTTATTAATTAAAGTAATAGTTTCTATAACTGTCGTTCAAGCATTTTCAAAGTAAATTCAAATGGTTTGTGTTTTACTTAGCCGGTTCATTTCAAAACTAGTACCTCATTATTCTAAACAGTTAAGGTATTGAGGCGGGCATTACATACACCCCCTCTTATTAAAACTTCGTCCCGAAGTTAAGTCTCATGTGCTTCCACGGTGAGTTTTTACTTTCTTTTCACATTCATTTCTTCAATATATCCACAATCGATAAAAAAAAATTCATTTCTTCTTTTCTACCCTCATATAAGTATAAGCCGTATAATTGGTAATATAACTAAATCGTACCTTTCGTAGTTTAGTAATCCCCACAACAGTTCTCTCTTGACTCACTAATTGTAACTAGGATTGAAATCGTCTACAACAAATTATTTCAATTCAACAAAACTACAAGTATATCATTTACAAAAATACTGAAAACACTGACATATTTCAACATAACGGATAAAATGTTCAATTCCAACTTCTCCCTTTTCTATAATTACATATAACTATCACATGTTCAAAACAATGTCTGAATTTCAAAATAATAATATTCCTTCCCAATTCTGTTCTTCAATACATTCCTTAACCTTTACTGAACAAATCTTACATGCAACATCTCTCTTCTCATAATCCAAAGTGTAATTAAATAACAGAGTGCCTTTTACTTAGTATAGCTAAAAGTATAATCTCAGATTTTTATAAACAAAGTCATGTAAGGTTTTCTTCTCTTCCTAACTTAAGCACAGTTAAGATTCTATAATTCAAGTAAGTTTAACTTCTCTCTTTTCACATTTCAAAGCACGATTACAACTAGTAGTGCATACCTGCAAAGCCATCGCCTTGATTTCAGAAAATAAGCATTTACAACCAATCGATAAAATTCTTGATGTATAACCCATCATCAAAGTATATGAACCTCGAATATCATTCAATCTTTCATATTAGCATTTTTAGAGAAGAAGAATTCTAACCTGTTTGAGAAGTTGGGAGTATCCTTGCCGAAGGAGAAGAAGCAAAAATCACAGCTCTGATTTTTCTGCGTCGATCTCCATGCATTGCTCATCGTAAGTCACAATCTCTCATGATTAAACATTATATATTCATTCATTCTTGATAGTAAATCATAAGCATCCCACCTTCAAAATTATCTAAGCACTTCTTTCTTTTAATTCATATATGGTCATTACTTGTCATTTATCATTAAATACATCCACAATAACCATGTTTTACATTCTATTTCAACGTAATCTATTTAATTCAATAGTGTAAGAGTCGTTCTCAAAAATATTTAAAAATACATTATATTGATACACGATACATGTATATAATAAAGAGATTCACATATCCCTATCGTCATTGAATTCTAGTTTTCTCCAATAATCAAGGCTATAAGCACAAGTGGTTAAATTCATTAGCTCCTATATCATCTAGTACAGTTACAATACACCCTCAGGAACTTAATCGTAACTTCGCCTCATATCAATCCGATAATACATTCCATAATTGTCAGTCCCAACAGGATTTCCTATATCTCTTATTCATTCACGAGGGTCTACGAAGTTCAAATTTCCAACAAGCTGCATTGCATCAATAGCCACCCAATAATTTATCAACATAACTAATCCAAGCAAGGTTTCAAATCTATTAGGTTATCCTCCCTTCCAGTCGAGAAGGTAAACATCATAAAATATTTAGTAAGATATAATCATGGTTTTAACAATTCAGGAGAGACCCTCAAATAGTCCAAAAACAAAATTCCATAAGACTACTTCTAAATACCTCTAAATGTTTTAATAATGTTGGTTCTCCATAAGATAGGGTTCCCAAGATCGGAACTTAATGGTTTAGTCGAACATATTAAAATTTATCTCTTAGTCCTTTCATCAATGTCATTACTCGTGGTTAACAAGATTATCACATCCTTACCTCATTTCATCATTCATGTTGTCATAAGACCACTTCGTTCATTTCGGGACCTTCTTTATGAACGTCGACAAATGATTTTTTATTTTTTTTTTAAAGGAATCATCGAACTTCGTCCTTAAGTAGGTATATGTAAATATCTTCATGCTCACTAAAATTTCATCTCAAATTATATACCTACTTCTTCACACATGAAACACATGAACAAATTCTTACATTTAAAACCCACATACTTATCATAGTATGATTTGAATAACATTGCCATAATAATGATTGACATTATTTTGTAACAAATTATAATACGTGGTTATAGGATCTGATCTATTTCATCATACTATACTAAAACATTTGGGATGCACTTCCATGCGGTCTAACTTCCAGATATTACCTTTAACAAAATACATTATGACCTCTTTATCATATAAACAATTTTCCACATAATATAACAATTGATATACTTGAAATAACACAATTACTATAACACAATTTATGAAGCATGATTTCGCAAGTCACCCTTCATCTATCACAACATTTACATTTTCATCGTAATGCATTATTACATAAACAAAAAATCTTTATTTTGTAACCACTACTATGCATGAAATAATGCTTTATTATACACTCCAATTTTAATAATAATATAAGCATTCAAATAAATAATGTAAGCCATTATTATACAATTGACTTTCTCATAAAGCAACACTAGAATAAATATTTTATAATTATAATACGTTATATTTAAACACAATATAAATATAATGCAACTATATTCTACAAATGCATAATTCTTGTCAGCAGAACCTACTAAAATGATTCATCCCTTTGAAAAAAGTAAAGCTATATCAATACTCTTCTCTCACTTGTAAAATAGATGACTTGTAATTTCATAAATTAAATATAACATTGAAAGCATTATAATAACACGAATCTCTAAACACTAGTTAAAATAGTTCCATGGTACCCCAAATATAAATTAGTTCTTTATTTTATTTATAAAGCAAAGACATGCTATTATAAAGAATGACATTATTATTGTCCTAAACAAATTGTAAAGGTAATAATAAACATGACATTCTAATATGTGATTTCTTACATTTATTTATATGGCTAAAACATATTATTTATGCAAGAGCATTATCCTTTCCTAACTCTTTCCTATACCCATTGTAAGTAGATATTATGACATTCGTCCATATAATTCCCTATTTTTAATTATATAGCGAAGACATATTCCTTAGGCAAGTGACATTATCTATTTTCACTTTCATATAAGTGACAGTACATATTATTTTCTAATATAAACAATTGATGCAATTATCTTTCTCAAGCGCATTACAACTTAGCAAATTATCTAGCATTCAGCTGTGTAATTTTCTTTTCACTCTTATCGAAAACTAAGACATGGAATCGCATGATAAGGAATTTGCTATCGAATTTGAAATAATGAGATATTTAAACACAGACATCATATCGAATTCACCGTCCTGGAATCGCTATCAATTGAAATTTTGGGGACAAATTAAACACAACACCATATCGAATTCACTGTCAAATGAAATTGCCGTTGATTGAAATACTGGGGAAATTTAAAACACAACCGTCAGATTTAATTCACTGTCGAAAGGAAATCGCTGTTGATGGAAATATTGGGAAAAGAGTAAAGCACAACCATCGGATTTAATTCACTGTTGAAAGGAAATCGCTGTTGACGGAAATATTGGGGAAAAATTAAACACCACATCAGATTCTGAAATCGACTATGAATCAGATATGAGGACGCGACTTCATAATAATCTACAATGTCGAAATTGATTTCAAATCTTTAAATCGAACTCTGTTATCGGGATACAGAGTGGCTTTCTCGATTTCTCATAAAGAAAAATTAAGATCGGATCATACAGTGATATCAGGGTAATGCAAACTCGATTTCTCATAAAGAATAATTAGAATCGAATTACACAGTAATGACAGAGTAATGCAACTCGATTTATCATAAAGGAAAATTAAGATCGGATCATACAGTGATGACAGAGTAATGCAACTCGATTTCTCATAAAGAAAAATTAGAATCGAATCTGATTTCAACCTTTAAGATCGATCTCTGTCATTGATAGACATAATCGAGCTTAAATTATTGTTCAATGCTAATTTCCAATTAGATATGGAGCTGTGAATATATTAACATATATACCAAAATCAATTTCAACTTTTAAGATCGATCTCTGCCATTGATTGACAGAATTGATTTCTCAAATTAAAGATACAGAGACTCTTAGCTAAAATCGTATTCCTACTTTGAATTTGGGCGTTCTAGCAAAGATAGACAGAACATTAAAAGAAAATCTCAGGAATAGAACGAGTCTTCACCGAGATCAGGGTTGGAATCGACTCCAACAATTAAATTGCAGAGGCGGTTTGATTGAATCGAATTTAAACAAAATAGACAGAGAGTTACAATTTCTATACGAATTGATTCCTGAAATAAATCTGTAATATATCTAGGATCGATTCTTAAATAAATAGTACAGAGTATGCAAACTTGGAGAATCACTTCTCGTTCGATACAAAATCAAATTTATAAGAAAATATAGGAAGAGTTCTACAGATCTAGGATCGAAAATAAAAAGTACAGTGTATGCAAACTTGGAGAATCAACTTCTCATTCGATACAGAATTAAATATATAAGAAAATATAGGCAGAGTTCTATAGATCTAGGATTGCTTATTCGACGGAATACACAATCTCAAGAAATTTATTTCCTACTCATTCGATTAAACATTGAATAAGTTCCATCTCGGCAGTAAGGTTCAACTACCAAAACAAGCTGACACCTCGGTTACTTAACATCGGTCAATGCGCATCTCTTAGTGAATTAACCAGTCATGGAGTTGACTGACAACTCATTACTTGAACTGGAGATTGATGCAGATCCCTTATCAATCTAAGAGATTAAACCTGCTCACTGGAGGATAAAGGTGCGGATTTATTTTCTATAATTAGAAGATTTGATAAATCAGTTTCAGATTTATTAAATACAAGACTGCAATTGATGTCAATAATATGGAGTCCTATGTAGATCTACTTTGAATCGAATAGTTTATACCTGTTAACTGGGGATAAAGGCGCGGATCTGCTTATTCAAAATTAATAATTAATAATTATAATCAATAATTTCCAGTTTATTCGAATACAAGATTACAATTAATATCAACAATCGGGAATCTAATGTGGACCTATCTTTAAGCTAATGGGATCGATGCACATCCAATCTACTAACTGGAGGAGAAAGCGTATATCTATGCAGTAGGTTTTGTTTCATCACAATCTAAATTATAAGAACTACCTACATTCGTGCATGGATCGAGGTTGGATTTATGAACAGAGATGGAATCGTTGCTTGTACAGATCAGTCGATATCCCATGGAAAGGATCAGGACACAGTGCAAAGCTTTGGAATGTGTATTTATACACTCAGATGAACACTCCAATCGACTCAGAAATCTTATTGACGAGGAGGGAATTTTTTTATTTTTTTTAGAAATTATATCTGACCCACGAATTCCAGGGGTCAATCCATTATTAGTTTAGGTAGTACCCTTCAAGAGCTAATAAGCTCTTTTCATTGGAGGGTAACCAGTGCTCGATGATAACTGTCTCCATAACCAGTATCGTTCAGAAACAAAATGTTTTCTGCTCTTTAAAAAAAAAATACAATTTAAATAACCATAGATTGGTGATAATTTCTTCACGAATAGTATCATTCATAAACAAAATAATTTTTGTTTTTATTTTGTATTTTTTTATATAACCACAGAAATTAGTTCTAGTTTCCAGAATACGATTTCACAAATTAAAGCCAAAAGCATAATTTAAACACTCGAATGCAATATTGAGATAATTTTGAACCTGATCCATGGCCAATGTATGCAACCGCTGGAGTAGGTGAATCCTCTACCGCTCCAATCTGATCCGTCATCTTCAACAGCTCAGAGTCTCGTGCCCTCAAGGATCGACTTGCTCTAATACCAAATGTAGGGCCCCTCCTCTAGGGTCTTTCCTGTTTAACCTGAAACTCAACCACTTGATACAAAAGAGATTAGAAAGCATAATGACTGGATAAATAAACTAAATAAATTAATAAACTAGCAAATTAAAACAAACCATAACCATAACCAGCAAAGCTCGTTTAACCATAGGCGAAGCAATCGTTAGCTCCGCCACCCAACCATAGGCTCATGCTTTTAGTCGCATGGCCTCCCCCGAGCTTTGGGTCGTACAGCTCACACACATTTTTCAGAAATCCAGCTTGGGTTTCCCTTCCCACCAAGATTTCTTAGCCAAACCCTTAGATAGCAGCAAGTCTTTGAGGCATTCGAAAATTATGACAATCGTCCAAATTATGGGTCCTTTACCCATTCCCTAAGCCTTCCTTATAAAGGAAAATCTCCTGCGACGCATGTCACTTCATGCATAATTAAATATTTTTAATTAATTATTTAATTAGAACACTCACCCATCCAAGTGTCAGTTTCTCTGGGAAGTGCACCTACATCCCTAAGTTTGCTATAGTTTGTCCCCCAGATATTTTAATCAACTCCTATCTTTTAGTTGACTAGGTGTCTAATCTTAGGATTCTATTTTGCTCCTAAATAATTATTTCTATTATTTTAAATGTTCAACAAAAACAACTATTCATGTGCAAATGTCTAAACTATTATTATTTTTTTTATGCATTTGCTAAGTAATAATCTAGAGTTATTCTCCTAAGTTTTTATGCAATTTAATTTAACAATCAAACTCACTAGGATCACGGTGCCGCGCCGTTGGGCTCCTGGTTCCTTAACTTTAATTCTTTGACATGGCACCACTCCGTCGGGTCCAGTCATCCATGGTTTCCATTCCTTGGCATGGTACCGCATCGTTGGGTCCTTGCGTCCATTCTTTCATTTCTCGACAGGGTACCGCATCGTCGGGCCCTTCTGCCACCATCTTTCCATTTTGACTTGCGGGAACTCTTGTAGGGATTTTAGGAATCGTTACCATCCATCCTCCATCTACATGCTATCTAGGGACTAATGGCGTTGAGGTGTGAGTCCGTTCTCACTGAGCGCCCCTCAACTCGTACGTGACCATCTCCGTCGTGGCCTACCTCGTACGCCCTCACGCATTCCTCTTGAGCAAGCGGATCAGTGCTTATCTGCTCATGCGTGGTATTCTTGTCGGAAGTCGACATCGTCGTCGCTCCCCTTGTGTGTGATTTACCCGTACTCTACGACCCTTCATATTCCTTTGTGTGTCCTTCGGTGAACCGTTTCACCTGTCGCTACACATATTTCTCACAAACATAAATCATTATTTTATTGATTTACAATCAATCGTAATCATAAATATACTCAAAATAAAATCAAAGGATTATTTTATTAATGTTTCAAACAGTCGGGTCACTAAGCAAGTGCCCTCAATGTCTAAGGTAGTCTAGGGGCACTACAACATGTTCCTCGTTATTCATTTTAGAGACTTTGAAACTGATTTCATGGTTAACGTTCGTGTTATGCAATACAATATTTTAATTATATTGTTAGTTATTTTTGGTAATTATGTAAGCATATGTGCAGTATATGAAACCACTTTTGTTTCATTATCTCTGATATGAATGGTGTTCACTAAGTAGTTTATCAAACGAAAAAATTAATCAATGATATTTATCAACCCTCAATCAAAAGTTTGGATCATGCATAGAGCTCATTTTTAATGAAAGAGTATGGTTCTTGTCTATGAATGAAAATTCAAATGATGTCAATTATCTATTGGATTTGTATTAAATGGATGAGGAAATCCCTAACAACCCAAGAGTTACAATGATTTCAATAACAAACAAAATTCATTTATTATATCTGATATTTGATTTATAGTGATTTCTCAAATGAAGAAAACTACCAATGATATTTCTAAATGCTCAATCAAAAGTTTGGAGCATGCATAGAGCTCATTTTGATTGGAAGTGTATGGTCCTTGTGGATGAATTGAAATTCAGATGATGATAATTATAATTTTATGTTGGAATATATCCAAAAGAGATATTATTTTTAGAAACATGTAATAGCGATTTGTATTAAAAGACTGAGGAAATCCTTAACAACCCAAGATTTACAATGGTTTCAATAAGAAAATTTCTACCTAGAGTTCGACAAAATCTACCAAAAAAGCTTCAACCTTGTACGATTATATTGCACAGAAAATATATGGAAACTTCCTACAAATATACTGCATGCTAAACTATCCTAGTAATACTATTAAAAATATTTAAACAAGACATATTTATGAAAATCAATGGCCACTATGGCCTTCATCCATTAATTGGTCATTACAATCCTAAGCCTTATCTTCAGAACTTGGACCTTAACATTTCCCGATAGGATTCTACTGGACAGTCTCTTCTATTTATTTTGAGTCCATACAGAACCCAACATGAGACTAGCTTCCCAGGGAGAAGAAAATGCCATATTGAAAGGCATCTCTGCATCATTGGAAAGGTGAAGTTGTTCTATTTGTTTCCCATGTTCCTTGAATTTGGCTTGAATATGATCATTGTTCTTGTCTCATTATTCCATGTGGTTGCTAATATGGACAATGGACTCCTTCAATACCTCCAGTTGAGAACTCATTCTCCTTAATATGCTCTCAATGTTCTTAATCTCAGCCAGATCAAAAGTAATAAATTGGTCTCCACAGGGGAACAGGGAGAGCGATTAGTGTAGACTGCTCCCCTCTAAATTGTACTAGACCACAGATTGAATACACGGAACAGGAATTTTACACGGTTTTAGAAACAAAGGACCAGTCAAACGAAAATTACCAGTTTCAGACAGCCTGAAATTTCTGGGATTAGTTTCCAAACCATGGCCTCATGTGATAACACCAAACACATCCCAGTCCATGGTGTCACAAACAATCCCAAATGCATTCCCAATTCCAGAGAAGAGATCCATAATAAAATCCTTGTAGGAGAAAAAAGAAAAGATGAAGGGTTTCTCGAAGAAAACTTAATTTATGGCAAAGAAGCAAATACGGAAAATGACAATGAAGGAATGCTAAGAGTGGGTTTCCCTATGCTTGTCAAATTGCAATGATAAAGGAACCAATTATAAACATTTTGACCTCAATCCAGGTATTTAAAAACAAATTTGAACCATCTTTGGTAATCGAAATCATCGAGTGTTTAGGCTACGCTGAATAAAGGGAGTTTCTTCTATTCACATCACATCGACGATATTCATAGGAAGCAGACTCGCAGTTAAAAATTAACATCTGAACAGTCAAGATCTAGGGAAAAATCACACTCAAAACCTTGTTGTGTCTATCTGTATAGTTTCATTGTCAACTATTACAGTGATTTGACTAACATATCCGATATGATTGATAATTTCACTTCCACCATTAGTTCTTTAATATTATCATTAAAACGTTTGGTACTTCATAGCTTGTCAACATCAATTTAATTTTTTATATTCTTCAGAAGTATAACAGTGTATACCTAGACCGATTTTCACACATGGACAAATTTGGAGTGCGGGAAGGTCCGGAAGCTTGATATCCTCTTACAGACATATAAACTCTATCCTGAAGCGAAGTACTATGTACAACACTCATGAAATCTGAAATTTGTCATATGCATTGAATTGAAACTTATCAATTTGTTGTGAATAAAATAACATTTAAATGTTGATTATCCATGCTAAATGTTTGATAAGCCAACCATCATATTGCAAGACAATTATGACAGGTTTCAGGGTAGCAAACAGATCAAGTCAGATCCATTTGTGGATTCGTTTGCGGCACTAAACAATAATTGTCAAATCATAGTCACACTCATTAGTGCAAGTGGTGGTGTTTATAAGGAAGAGATCTTCCCATATCAGACCGATGGTTGTTTGGGTGGTGGAGTTAAGACATTGCTTTCATATTTGCAACTCAACACCAGATATTCAATCTCAAATTTGAATGGCTTATCCGCATATAGAATAAATGATGAAGAAACTTTCCATTTAGGTGGATAAAATCAGAGGGTCTGTAGACTCTCTCAACAATAGACAAGATGATCAGGGAAGAAAACAGGAAGAACTCGCATCGCTTGTGAATGAGTATGGAGAAAATATTGACTCTCTAAAGCTTCAAACTAATGAGCAGAAGAGACCCATCAATAGAATGTTAAGTTTGGCCAAGACTCTCGGGGAACCCACTTCTAGTGTAGGCTCCACGGTGTTGGAAATCTCAGTGCAGCTAGAAGATGCACCACAAAGAGACAATGCTCTTGGAACCAATGCATGACGAAGATAAGCACCTGGGTTCTAAATAGATGTACACTAGGGGCTAGGGGATATCCAAAACCACTTTTTTCATATTGTTTTTCTTTCATAGAATAGTTTGTTCGGCTATGTATTTTGTATGCATGTTTTTTGCAGGCTTATAGTTTATGTATTTTGTTTGTATATTTAAAAAATTCATGGAATGCAAATTGCAAGTCTGAATCTCTCTTAACTTTTTCTAATATATATCACAAAATTTTCTTGTTATGTTTTTATTTATTGGAGATGCCAAGGGATATGTATCAGTAAAGTGTGGGAAAAAAAGGCCCTCAGAAACATAAAACGTTTATTTAAGAAAAAAAATTATACAATAATATTTTTATGTTAGAAAGACAATGCATGGAAGTTTCTCCTGAAGGGATTTCTGAACGATTGTGATCCGTTTCTGAATTAAGAAGAATATTTGATAAAATTCTAAAAAGTCCGACAGAAAATTGCTCAAGCATTACCTTGAACCACTAAACAAATTGAGCTATGCACTATCCACCACCACAATCAGCCACATCGCAACATGGTGCGAGAAATTGTTCTCCAACACTTTGTCGTTCCCGACTTGTCCATCAACAATCAATGGATTTTTAACCATAATTTGAACATAGTACTATTTTTTCAGTTAGCCTAGTATTCACCCGCCGATTCCTAATATGTTTCGTCCCATCTTTAGACTGGTTCTTTGAAAATGTTCGATAATACTTTGACTAGAAAGAAGGTATGTAATCCTATTACAACTACAAAATATACATGATTTATAGACATGTTAAATGACTTAAAAGTTTAATAACATTCCTGTTGTTCTCAATCGGCGTAAAAAAAAACTTAAATTTAAAATGCTAGTGTTTAAAAAGACAATGTATAGCTCGGAATTAAAATATGGTGCGATAAAAGTAGAAAAAGAACTTAAAATTAAATTGTTATTGTTTTAAAAAAATGTATAGCTGGGAATTAAAATCTGAGTGCGAGAAAAGGTTATTTCTCCTCCTTTTCATCCTGGGAATGAGAATGACCAGTGTGTGGGAAAGGGCCCCAGTTCCTTCTTTTTTAAAGAAAGGGCAACGAATCCTTCTCTTGCTCGCTTGAATTAGGGAACTTATTATTTTTGTCATACCGATATATTATTTTCTGGAATATGACAGGTTAGATTACTAGTCACATGTGAGAAAGGGCAACGACTCGATCTCTTCAGAAGTAAGGGAAGTGGCTCATTCTTTTGCTCGCTTGAATCGGGGAACTTTTTATTTTTTCATATTATGGGTTACAACACTATTGAAAACCGATATATTAGTTTTTGGAAATTGACAACTTAGGTATTGGAAACCGACATCACAAGTATTGGAAACCGGTATATCACATATTGGAAATTGTTATATAAAGTATTGGAAACCATGACTTAAATAATTGGAAACCGATATTGATAATAATCTATATTCGCTTAGACTGAGATTAGTTCAGATTTAATGAAATGGGGGTTATCTGCTTGTTTTCCTTTTAGAGACCAATAATATTTCTTAAGGTGTCCTTTCGTTCCACAATGCTAGTACTCTATATTCCCTCTAAATTTGGATCTTCCGTTCTTAGACTTCTAATGATTCCTTGGGACCTTGCCTCTATCCCTTTGTCTTCCCATGTTCTCCGCAATCAAAGCATTACTTGATGTATCACCTACAATTTTCCATTGCATTTTCTCGATAAGCATTACACCAACAACATCATCAAACTTTAAAGTGCTTGAACTAGAGTCAAAATTACTCACATCCATGACAAAATGACTCCATATTTTTGGAAATGAGAACAAGATTGAGATATCCATAATGTAATGCCCCATATTTTGACTAGGCCTGTTGGCGAGTTAGACCCCTTTCACCTTAATTGCTTGTAATCTATTTGACTCAGCTAGACAGAGTGAACTATGTTTTCGGCATGATAGACATGATGATATGTTGCAACTGTGCTAATGATGTTACTATGTTTATGCAGTTATTAAGTTATGATTAAACATGAGACTCTTTTATGTCATAATGACAATGTATGTTCGATAATCGTCCTGGAGGAAATGCGATATATATGATGTGGTAATTATGCTGTGATACGATAAAATTGTGATGGGAAATGAATGATGTTGATGATATGGATCAATGGGTGATCGAATGGAAATGCTTGTTAAAAAGGGTGTATCTTGCGGAATACTAACCTGCAGGACACGAGGGCTATGGGATAGCCGGGTACTTGATCTGATATACGGAGAAGAACCTATCCATGCAGTAAACCTTAGCAACCCAAAATTGATGAAACGATGACATGGACCGATAATCTCGAGAGCAGCAGAGTATGATTTGATAAGGGCGTAGGCCCAGTATGTTGAGAGGGATGGATGCGTTGCCCACCCTATGTTCCTATGATACCCGTGATCGTGGGAGGGCCGTGCTGAGACACGCTCCCCATGTATGTGTGATGACGATGGTCGGATGCCTGCTAGGAGAGGATAGGTCCGCTTTCTGTTCAGCCGACGCTATCGCTCTCAAGTTCTATGTGGTCAGGTCGTTGAGTCCGACAGCCACTTTTGTACTAGCAGAGGAAGGATAGGGAGGTTGTGGCAGTAGGTTAACGATGGGAGGATATGATAGTTAGTACCGTTGAAGGTTGGGCATTCATTGACCTGGAGTTAGTGGTAGTAGGTAGCCTTCCTTGTACCTGATTGATTGAACAAACGTAATCATAAAAGCAATGAAATGGAATCTTAAAGGTTAATTGATAAAATAAACGATGATGTTTTAGTAATATTACGATGATTGTGTATTTGTTCGGTTTGCATAAAGTATTATGAATATTAGTTAGCTGATATGCATAGGATATATATATGACATATGTTTATAGTACATGTCTGTCTTGTGCATACGCTGGCCACGCATGCACATTATGCACATGCGCAATAGTATTGGTTTACAACATACTTATCAAGATTTAACGATGTTATAAGTATCATAGGTAACTCAATTAAGTATTCAATGAATGACTTAATCAGTAAAAGATCATCAAGTCTTAATGTGTAAAATAAGTTAATTAGTCTTGTATGAAGACATGGTAATGAATGATTAAAATGAGTGTCATTAATTGTAAGCATCCTCAGGTGAAGGTGACTCCTATATGAAGTATAATAGTTAAACATTAATACTAGAAAAGTGTGCTATATAATTGTTGATCACGATTAAATAAACCATTAAAGTATATTTCATTATTTATACATAGAGGTACTATGTGACCCTTATCCATTAACCAAATAAATACTTCTAAATTCTATTCACAATTAACTTAATTTCTATTATTATTAATTATTATGTTATTATTGTTATTAATTAATTAATGATAATAATGATGATAATATTTATATAAAGCATAGTGGGTTGAATAATTAATTAAATAAATTATTCATGTGATTAATTAACAAAATCATTCCAAATAAATTAAAAGATTTGTTTGGATAAATTATTCCACGGCTCGAGAAAATTTGGATGGTTTAAAAATAATATATAATCCACCTTTATGCCTTAAAGGGGGGGATGCATTAAAAATTTGTACTTTAAAAGGCGACAACTAGGGCGGTGGAGTGATAAGAAGGTTTGACTTTGGAAGGAGGTGGATTCCTATAAAGGGGAGAGTTAACAAAGTAGTAAGGGGGATTATTGTGGGAGCACTGTGAGGATTATTTTGTGAAAAAGGAGGAAATGCCGAGGAGGGGGTTAACTCGAAGCTTTGAGGAGGTGGGAAACTCAAATGAAAAGACTGAGGAGGGGATTAACTCAGCAGAATATTACCATGGAAAGGTTCGATGGAAAGCTGCTGTCGGGATTATCGGTCTGTGGGCTCGGGGGCTAGGAAATCCGTTGACTTCCTAGGGTCAGCACGATAATAGCTGATCGGCAGGGTGGACACATCATTTTGGGTTGCTAAGGTACCATACAGAATTCACCACGTAAGTCTTCTGATCTTCCTGCAAAATCTACGGGCCCAGGTATTTTACTCAGCTAGCTTAAGTGAATTGTATTTCCCTTTATTTTCAGATTAGGCACGAAATAAGAACAGGGTTATAATGAAAATCTTTAAGTTTATGTTAATTTGCACAGACTTATGAACTTTTAGAAACCTGAAACATAGACGGTTGATTCTCTTATTTTAGAAAACAAAGGAAAAAAATTTGGTAGTTACATCTAAATGGATAAATGGAGACCCAGTGCCTAGATAGGGCACTACAGATGGTATCAGAGCCGAGGCTCAAACCCTGAGACCTTAGAGCCCAACTACTCCTGGAATTATAGTAAAATTTCTGTAAATAGCAAAACAAATATGATGGCTGCAACAAAAGGGGAGATAACTGGAAGATCCCTTTTCTGTTTATTTACAAAGCATAACAGAAACAGAATTTGAATGAAAAATATGTATATATATATATTCAGCAGAAAATTTGGAAATTTTGTGGAAATCTAGCATCCTCCATCGAGAAAATTGAACATAAAGATTGTAGAAAAGCTAGGAGGCTGCCTAGGAGGTAAGCGGACTCCCATACTCCAAATCTATGGCGGATGAGCATATTCTTCCTGCAATATGATAGAAAACTAGGTTAATAAATGTCTACTTATGAAAAAAAAAATATAGGTTTTCAAATAATGAAAATGTGCGTACGTAAAATGCAGCCAAGTATAGCCTAAAAGACCGACATAACTTATAAACCATATTTAGGAATTTTATAATATAGTTAGATTGATGGGAAATTATTATTTTATGTTTAATGTAATATTTGGAATATTACAAATAATCGTTGAGTAATTTCTAAGTGTAATTTTAAAGTGTAAAATAATTTTAATCTATTATTATAAAGGATCGACATTTGAATACAGATTAGAACAAAATTCGACGTTGTAAGTTTACCTAAATAAATAGCAATGTGGTGATGTAGATATTTTATTGCCGTAATTATTTATTCACATTCGAATTTCTAAAAACAAAAAAAAAATGTGTATGTATATATATAAAATAAAATGAAACCTCATTTCCTTCCCTAAACTGGGAGTACTTTTGATGGCACGTGAAGTGGTTTCCGCGTCATCCCTTGAGCGGTTTGCCATACCGCTTTTTAATATGCGGATGCATAAACGAATGACACGTGTGATGATGGTTTTTCTCCGCGACCACCAACCATCCCTATCTCGCGTGCAAGTTTGCAACGCGGGACGGTTAGGGAGCTATCGATCTTCCTGTACACTCTCGCAAACCTCCAAGGCAAAACGAACTTTAACCTTCTGAATATCGATATGCCTCCTCTTCATGCCTGCAAGCCCTTTCTGTATTCTACGAAAACGATAGATCAACATGTATATTTCGGATTTGCTATTCCCTTTACCATTTAAATCACCAGGGCACCGATTTCTTCATCAATTATTTCTGGAATCACTTACGGGGATCGACAGATCTGACATTAAGTTTCTATTGCACCTCTTGTGGTGATTTTTTTTTTACATCGATCTATCCATTCCTTGCGTCTGCAAGTCTTCTCACGCGAATGGAAAAAAAAAAGAAAACCCTCTTAAATTGGGTTTTGCTGTTTCCAAACTCTGTATATGAATTCGATTTCCAACAAGAATCCGCTCCTCATCGTAGCCCATCTCTGTATATGTGATTTGACTTCCAGATCTGTTAAGAGGAAAAGAATCCAATCTTCTATTCACAAATGATCTCTGATTACCTGTTTTGATTTCCAGAATTTGCTTTTGACTGCATTCAAAACCCCAAAACGTCTTCCCACCAGTTGGTCCGATTCCCTAAACTTCATGGCAATGCGGTCTTATCTTTGTTTCCTGAACAGGAAGCGGACATACCTGTGTCAATATGAAGGATCTGAAGCTGCGCTGGGGGTTTCGCCTTTTTCTATTCTCTGCACATATAATTTTGCTAAAGCTTCGGGCTCTTTCTCCCCCACGAGAACCGGATTCTTCTTCATAACCTTTAGAAGGATTTCTGGGAGTCTTCTGTGAGTCTTCTAATCTCGTCATTTTATTGCCGGTGGCTTCAGCACCATCCCCTAAACTTTGGAGTCGCAGCCTGGCACGCCTGGCCCAGATGGCTAGTAGGGGCTGCCCTAAACGTCACCGCGACATGTGGAAGAAGTGTTCGGCCGTGCCCAGGGCGACCAACTTCTGTTATGGCATGATTTTGTATGCTTGCCGCCTCCGGAGATAGCGTCTGCTGCACGGTGTTTAACCCTGCTTGCATTATTGCCGATTTATGAAAAACAAAACTTCCCTGATAAGTAAATCAATAAGGGACTTCAAATTCAATCCTACAGTCTTTGAATTCTAACATTCCTCATAAGCTTCCTGTACATAAGCTTCCTGTGCGATTAAATTCAACTCATGCGGCTTATTGACCCTCTCGTTAGGGTTTTCACTGTTTCCTATATATATCTTTTCGTTTTGACGATAATTCCCATGCTGTCTAGAATCTGATCGAACTCCAAAACTGACTCCCACTGGGATTGCAAGGCTCCTTCATTCCACGACACTCCGCCAGGTCGAATGGATACCACGGCCTGAACAGCAGCTCAAGCGCTAAGCTCACGCCAGGAGCAGCCCTACAACACACAAAAATAAAACCTAGTCCTCCTCCTTAAATAGGGAAAGGTTGACGGTATGGCGGTTTCCGCGTCGCCTATGAGGGGTTTACAAAACCACCCTTTTGTATGCGGATGAGCGAGGGATCGACGCGTGTCATGGCGGTTTCATTACCGCGACCACTAACCTCCGTTAACGCGCGTGCATGTTGCCGACGCGGAATGATGGGGGAGCCGTCGATCGTCTTGTACGGCTATTTGTTTTAGCCCTGGTGTCAATCCCCCATACGAGGATTAAATTTATTGTTTTAAATTTATTTTATTTTATTTAATTTAAATATCTTTTAAATTAATTTAATTCAATTAATTTAATATAATGTCTTTTAATTAATTAATTTAAGCTAATTAATTTAATTTGATTTGATCTATTTTAATTTATTTATTTTTATTTTATTTAATTTAATTTAACGTTTTCTTTAAATATTAATTTAATTTTATTAATTAATTTAATGTTTTTTTTATTTATTAATTTAATTAATTTAATCTAATTAATTTAATTTAATTTAATTTATTTCAATTTATTTATTTTAATTTTATTTAATTTAAAAGTTAATATTTAATTTTTTTTATTATTATTTAATTTGATTTAATTCGATTTAGTTATGGTTAAGTATTAAAAGTTAATCGTTAGAAAAAATTAAAAAAAAAAAAAAAAAATATACATATATATATATATATAAACCTTTAACTCACCAGGTCAAAAAAAAAAAAAAAGGGGTTGGGTTGCGACGAATTCCAATGCAATTATATAATGTTAGAGTGTTTTATTTAAATTGGATTAAATCAAATTTCGTATATATATTATATAATGTTATAAACTAGGTTTGTAAAAATAAATAAATAAATAAATAAATTTATTAAAGGTTAATATCTAAAATATAACGCTACTCACAAATCTTAAACTTAGAAGTTCGTCATAGACCTAAAATTTTAAGGTCGATCAGAGTAAGGTTGAAATGGTTGGTGAAATTATATTTAAATTTTCATATATATAAAACTTAAATTATAAGTTATACTTTTGGGGAAAATTTAAAATATTTAGATTTAATATATATATAAATATCTAAATCTTGGAAAAGAAATAAATAAATCAATACATATATATATATAAATAAATATAGAGTGGAAATTTTTACATACCGATGAAGAAAGGAAAGTTGGTGTTTTAATCTATTAATATTTTCAACGTGACACCTTTATTGCAAATTTTGACTTAATAAGAATTTTAATTTTATTACTTTTGTAATTGGGTGTTGGTGCTAAACTTTCATTTTATTTTAATATTTTAAAATAATATATTTGTATGGGAAAACCACAAAAACATTTTCAAAATAAAATACAAAATAAATTGGTATAAGTGATTGAACCGTATGTAGTCCCAACTTCAATAATCTATGCGAATATTAAGAACCTTACTCTATACTCAAAATAAATATGAAATAATTTTAAATAAACGTAACAGTGGGTATATTAAAATTATGAAAACCATTATAAACTCCTTTTATATTTAATGCAAAAGTTGTACTCGTTATTATACCCATGGTTGTCAAATGGTTAAGTTAACAGCAAACGTGATGCTTTTGATTAAGCTCAACACTACACATTGAATATATAAATTATTATGGTCATAATCATAAATTTGTTTCACATTTAATTTATAAATTATTATACTCATAATCATAAATTTATAATAAACGTTAATAATAAAAAGATTTAAATATTTCACAATTATTTACTACACACGTAGTAAAGCTAATAGTGGAAGAGAATCTTCTCAAATGAGATGAACACAACACATTTAAATTATAAATTCTTATATTAGGGATGTTATTCATATTATTTGAGAACTTTGTACATCGACGTTAAACCCAATACTATCGATACAATGCTTAAACATCAGTATTGGTCACACGGTCACACTTGATTTAACAAATACATCTAACAATAAGGTTAAATGCCTCACAACTTATCATCCTAATTAATCACAACAAAAGCAGAGGTCACAATCACATTTTGTTAATGTCCCTCTTATGACTCAATTGTGTTTATTTTCATACTAAAAGTTTGATCACAATTTGGTCATTTTTAACTCCCAAATTATGTGGAAATAGAGACTAGGGTATTGGATGGATTTCATGGTTAAAATGTGGTAAAAGGGAATTGGAGAATGCACTCATGTATGAATATGCATGCATCCTCTTTTACAAGAGTCTCAATTCCATTCAGACTACCACATAGACTACAACAGTCTCAATTCCAAATAAGCATAAACAAAATTGCACAAACATCGATGTGTGTATATAGATAACTTTGTACAAAATACAAATTAAAGTAAGAATTCATGAACACCTCATAATCGTAATTACAAATAAAATTTTCGTTCAAAAATATAAATGTAATAATATACAAGTATTATTAGTAGGGAAACGTTAAGATATGAAATGTTATGTAACTCAGAGATAAGAGAGACTCCGAAAATACATTATATATTATTTTGAATGAGATAAGGGATGGAAATAAATTTGCAAGGCCTAAGGTATCCTTTTGAATCACATTAAGGAAAACACCCTGCACTTAAACAAGGAGATTGCAAATAAAGCTTAATAAAGGACTATTCTCTTAAGGGGGTACATGACTTTAGAATGAATAAGTTAAATATTGGGGTAACGGTGCAATAATATTTTTGAGAAAATTTTGGATTAATTATACCTAATATAGTGATGATTTCGGTTAATAATAAAAGAGCCACAAGAATCTCAACACAGTTATCAACTTAACTCAATTAAAGCGGTTGTTATGAAGTTCTAATATGATTCAACATATTAAGTAGTGATGTTTCGTTCAACCTATAGGATTTGATTAAGGTCTTTACGAAGTATAAATGCAAGAGTGATGCTGTATCAATACAATGGCATACTAGAATAAATGCTAATAATTACCTTGTAATAGTAAGGATGGGAACAAGACTAGCTACGAAATTCTTAAGGAATTGAAGCAGGAATGGTTTCTCCAAAAGGAGAGAATGATAAATGAACATGGTGACAATTACGTTTTGATAAGAAATAGCCATGAAAACCTTATATACGATGATAGTTCCCCTAGTTTAACGAAGTTATGACACTTTGTTATTGTTCATTACCGATACGGAATTAATAATATATGACCTTAGGATTTTGAGGACACGAATCTTCTTCCCTAGAGAGGTATACAAACCGTAAGAGTCCTCGATAGTTGCACACGGAGTGAATGCCAATTATGAGCTCTAAATGACCCCCAATTTAAATTGTTGACTATTCCACGCCAAGTTGGATCAATAAAAGCTTCGGTAAACTCCGTCCTGTGACGGATAAACTATTCTGGATGATGTGACTTAAAGAATATTGTAAAACGGTAAGAAGTAGAATACTGAGGTGGATGGAACTTGATTATAACCTTACGGATTTTAGAGATTCAATAGAAAGATTAATCTAAATGTTTCTCTAAAGTATTATAATACACATCAGGGGACGAAAGACGCAAAGCCATAGGATAATATTGGCATATTTTGTCAAGTCAAAACTAAGTAAGACCTGTATGGCCAACACCTGCTACTTGCATGAAAGTAGTGAGTATGTGTCAAGGATTTCCCTGCATTATTATGACCATAACTTCGGGACGAAGTTTCCTGAAGGGTGGGTGTATGTAATGCCCCATATTTTGACTAGGCCTGTTGGCGAGTTAGACCCCTTTCACCTTAATTGCTTGTAATCTATTTGACTCAGCTAGACAGAGTGAACTATGTTTTCGGCATGATAGACATGATGATATGTTGCAACTGTGCTAATGATGTTACTATGTTCATGCAGTTATTAAGTTATGATTAAACATGAGACTCTTTTATGTCATAATGACAATGTATGTTCGATAATCGTCCTGGAGGAAATGCGATATATATGATGTGGTAATTATGCTGTGATACGATAAAATTGTGATGGGAAATGAATGATGTTGATGATATGGATCAATGGGTGATCGAATGGAAATGCTTGTTAAAAAGGGTGTATCTTGCGGAATACTAACCTGCAGGACACGAGGGCTATGGGATATCCGGGTACTTGATCTGATATACGGAGAAGAACCTATCCATGCAGTAAACCTTAGCAACCCAAAATTGATGAAACGATGACATGGACCGATAATCTCGAGAGCAGCAGAGTATGATTTGATAAGGGCGTAGGCCCAGTATGTTGAGAGGGATGGATGCGTTGCCCACCCTATGTTCCTATGATACCCGTGATCGTGGGAGGGCCGTGCTGAGACACGCTCCCCATGTATGTGTGATGACGATGGTCGGATGCCTGCTAGGAGAGGATAGGTCCGCTTTCTGTTCAGCCGACGCTATCGCTCTCAAGTTCTATGTGGTCAGGTCGTTGAGTCCGACAGCCACTTTTGTACTAGCAGAGGAAGGATAGGGAGGTTGTGGCAGTAGGTTAACGATGGGAGGATATGATAGTTAGTACCGTTGAAGGTTGGGCATTCATTGACCTGGAGTTAGTGGTAGTAGGTAGCCTTCCTTGTACCTGATTGATTGAACAAACGTAATCATAAAAGCAATGAAATGGAATCTTAAAGGTTAATTGATAAAATAAACGATGATGTTTTAGTAATATTACGATGATTGTGTATTTGTTCGGTTTGCATAAAGTATTATGAATATTAGTTAGCTGATATGCATAGGATATATATATGACATATGTTTATAGTACATGTCTGTCTTGTGCATACGCTGGCCACGCATGCACATTATGCACATGCGCAATAGTATTGGTTTACAACATACTTATCAAGATTTAACGATGTTATAAGTATCATAGGTAACTCAATTAAGTATTCAATGAATGACTTAATCAGTAAAAGATCATCAAGTCTTAATGTGTAAAATAAGTTAATTAGTCTTGTATGAAGACATGGTAATGAACGATTAAAATGAGTGTCATTAATTGTAAGCATCCTCAGGTGAAGGTGACTCCTATATGAAGTATAATAGTTAAACATTAATACTAGAAAAGTGTGCTATATAATTGTTGATCACGATTAAATAAACCATTAAAGTATATTTCATTATTTATACATAGAGGTACTATGTGACCCTTATCCATTAACCAAATAAATACTTCTAAATTCTATTCACAATTAACTTAATTTCTATTATTATTAATTATTATGTTATTATTGTTATTAATTAATTAATGATAATAATGATGATAATATTTATATAAAGCATAGTGGGTTGAATAATTAATTAAATAAATTATTCATGTGATTAATTAACAAAATCATTCCAAATAAATTAAAAGATTTGTTTGGATAAATTATTCCACGGCTCGAGAAAATTTGGATGGTTTAAAAATAATATATAATCCACCTTTATGCCTTAAAGGGGGGGATGCATTAAAAATTTGTACTTTAAAAGGCGACAGCTAGGGCGGTGGAGTGATAAGAAGGTTTGACTTTGGAAGGAGGTGGATTCCTATAAAGGGGAGAGTTAACAAAGTAGTAAGGGGGATTATTGTGGGAGCACTGTGAGGATTATTTTGTGAAAAAGGAGGAAATGCCGAGGAGGGGGTTAACTCGAAGCTTTGAGGAGGTGGGAAACTCAAATGAAAAGACTGAGGAGGGGGTTAACTCAGCAGAATATTACCATGGAAAGGTTCGATGGAAAGCTGCTGTCGGGATTATCGGTCTGTGGGCTCGGGGGCTAGGAAATCCGTTGAATTCCTAGGGTCAGCACGATAATAGCTGATCGGCAGGGTGGACACATCATTTTGGGTTGCTAAGGTACCATACAGAATTCACCACGTAAGTCTTCTGATCTTCCTGCAAAATCTACGGGCCCAGGTATTTTACTCAGCTAGCTTAAGTGAATTGTATTTCCCTTTATTTTCAGATTAGGCACGAAATAAGAACAGGGTTATAATGAAAATCTTTAAGTTTATGTTAATTTGCACAGACTTATGAACTTTTAGAAACCTGAAACATAGACGGTTGATTCTCTTATTTTAGAAAACAAAGGAAAAAAATTTGGTAGTTACATCTAAATGGATAAATGGAGACCCAGTGCCTAGATAGGGCACTACACATAAACTCATCATCAAAATTTAATCCTTTAGAACGTAATTTACTGGTAACCGTGTTAAACTCATTTAAATGATCAGTAAGAAACCCACCTTCTGGCATCTTCATATTTAATAAATGCTTCATAAGAAATACCTTGTTGGAGGTTGAGGGCTTTTCATACTGTTTAGCCAATGCATTCAACATATCCTCTGTTGTCTTTTGTTTTGACATATTGAAATCCATTGATGCAACCATGCACAATCATATTGTTCCTAGTGCCTTTTTATCAAGAAACTCCCATCCTTCATCCTTCATAGTCACCGACTTCTTTTCTTTTCCACCCAATGGTAAGAAAATATCCTTCTTATATAGATAGTCCTCCATTTTCATATTCTATAGTTGGTAGTTTTGTATTTTAAACTTTTCAACCCTAAAATTTCCTTTGCCACCATTACTTCCACTCGAACCAAGAACCCATAGTTCCTGCATGTTTATTAGCCAAATTAACCTTTGTCTCTCATACCAGTTGTTAGGAATATGATCGTAGAGAAATAAAAAAAAATGAATGCGGAAATAAACAACCAAAGTAATACAATAAATACACCGGTATACATGGTTCACATTATATGGGTTACATCCATTGAGAAACAAGCATTCTTTCCTTACTTATTGTCCAACAAAATAAAGGGATAAAACCTACAATACATGCGATGAAACGTCGTGTATACTCTATTACAGTCTCTCTCAATCACGCTACACAACTA
The DNA here is from genome assembly GCA_027924585.1 of Larix kaempferi. Classification (NCBI taxonomy): domain Eukaryota; kingdom Viridiplantae; phylum Streptophyta; class Pinopsida; order Pinales; family Pinaceae; genus Larix; species Larix kaempferi. Next base: position 4,242,510 of record BSBM01000211.1, read on the forward strand.
TAGTACAATTCCCTCATAAAAATAGGGGTTCCTTCTAGGGAAAACAACATCAACAAAACTATATCGTTCGATCTATGGCCTCATGATGAATGATCCATATTTTCTGTGTAATTGCAATATTTTAAAAAGAGTTTTTTCCAAAGTTTCCTATCCCCACCCTCTGCTAGATCCGTAATATATTTCATAGGGATTACCTCTCATAGACTTATATACACAATGAGTTTATTTTCCTTTCAATGACTATGTTTAATTTTGAGTAGGCCCAAGAGATCTCTCTTTTAGTCTTGCCATGACTCTATATTGGAAACCTCACATTTTCTTGTTATCATTTTCTGGTCATTTCCTAAGGGACTCCCACCTAATTATATATTTTTCATTATGCACTTTTTTACATACCTATTTGCATACTTGTGCCTACTACATCATTACTTGTTTCTTATTTTTCCTCCTTACTATTTATAGTTGCTTTTTACCACTTGCCATATGTCGAACTTTGCTCTTGATTGGATGACATACATCCCTAGAGGAAACATCCTTATGAGTGCATCCAACTAGACTAGTATGTTTTTTGCAACTTATTTTTTTCATAGGCCTGTCGCATTCCCTTGGAATGTAGGTGAATTTCCTCGAGACACTTATTTCCTCCATTGTATACTATGTAATGTCCCCATCCAAATAAATCATATGAAAGGAAAATCCCACCAATCTACTAGTTCCCTAGGTTGGGTTGGAAACATTTAGAGTTGGAATAAGGGAGATATAAGACCCCAAATGGACATTACATTGAAAAATATATATTAAAAGGAGATAAACAAATATTAATAATAAGAAAATAAGGTGGCACTTGGTCATAAGGGCACATAGGTGGTGTGGGACCCACACAAGCCAAGATTCTCCATGCCACATGGAATCCTATTCTCACCCATTCGAATCCAAGGTGGAGTCTAACTTTCTTCGGGGATTTGGAGAGGAATTATACTTGGCATGAATCAATGAGGGTCGAATTTGAGTGGAAGAGTAAATCCCATGGAAGAGGGAGAGTCATATAAGAGGTATTGTGACACTTGGGATAGATTCCCTAGCTTCTATGGCAACAATGATGAAGATTCTATGACACTTATGACAATTATCAGACCTGATTGCTGACATATGACCTATATGACATCGCAGGGATAAAAATATCCTCCAAGAGGGCCCACAAGGGATTTATGGAAGCCAATATCCCCCCCATTCGAATTGATGGAAGAGGAAGGATAGGAAATGTTGGACAAGTGGCACTCATGGGAATATCACCCTAATTCGAGTTGGGATGAAGCTCTTGGAGGGAATTCAAGACATGGAGGCATTGGGAGGTTAATAAATGAAAAGAATAAATAAGGATACCATCTTTTGATCATTTCTCATTTGGTAAAAAATGGAGAGCTTAGCTTGTCCTTTCAAGGTGGATGCTTATCCTCCTTGCCTTAGAACCAATTTCGAGGGTGCAAGATTCCAATACTAATTGGTTGATGGAGAGGCCATTCAGACATATCAACATAGATTCATGGATTTTTTTTATGTAGGTTCAAACCCTAACTGAGTTCAAGTTCATCTTCTCTCATTCTTCTCTATGCCTATTCTACTATCTTTCTCTCAATGTCATGTAAATGTGCAAGGGTGCACTTGTTGTTGCATATAGTTAGTGAAGGATTGTTATTTCGAATTCATCGACATGTTATATGCTATATATATATTTAATAATCATATAATTAGAGCCACAGATTGAAACATTATGTATTTCAAGTGATATTTACATTCAAGGAAGAGATTCAAGCCATTTTCTCCATAGCATTTGCATAGTGATTTTGGAAGGATATTGTACATGTTTTATACCAGAGTTTTCTAAGTTATTTATCATGTTATGAGATGAGTATGAAGTTACTTTGATGTCCCAAATAATGTGTGCATACCTCTGAATTTTTACTATGTTTTATGAATAAATTTGAGACTCCTTGCCCACCAATTTCACCTCAAAAACTAGACTCTAGAAGCTTATGTTTATTAGGATTCCTATTCGACCCTAAAACAAAATATAATACTTCACATATACTATTAATAATGTCCTATAACATATCCAAGTATCATACCAAGAATTAGTGAAGGACGTACAGTGTTTGGAAGAGCATCTAATGTCAGACCTAGGGGGGATCTCCACTTCTCAAATTAACTAGTCTTGTTCCGAAACTTAATCCCATGTAATTTGTAGACCATGGATGGGTATATCAGTTGTTTTGATTTCTGATAGGAATGTTAATATTTCCTATTACCCATCAATACCTTCCTCCCCAAATTCGAAATCATTTCGAGGTGTTTGGAACCAGTTGTAAACAAAACCCTAGAGTCAAAACAAGCTGAATCCAAGGACTTTCCTTTGAAGGGATATTGGAGTGGTATCAGAGCATGGTCCTTGAACCTGATTTTGGTGACCATTTATGAGGTCAGGAATTCATCCCCCACCCTTAGAAACCGAAACTAAAAGTACCTTTGGTGAAGAGGAAGAAGCATGAGAAGAGGTGCACTCTATTGAGACTATGGCTAAGGATGAGAAAGGAACCTCAGAGATGGAGGAGAAAGAGGAGTTTAGGAAATTCATGAAGACGTTTTTTGAATACATGAAAAGGCAGATAATACAAGGGTTCTAATTTATGGCTATTGAAATTGGAAGAAAATTTGAAATAGGAGGCAACAGTAGTTACCCTTTCGAGGAAAATAAGGAATTTGGTGGAATCATTTTATCAAAGACAGGGCCTCACAATCGACGCAATGAATTCTAGAGCTCAACAAGATCCACCACACCCAATTTTATTGAGACCAAAGAGGATCTTCACACCCAATATGGAATGCAAGAAGTTCTAGCAGAATGGCAGCAGTTAAGTGAAAATTGTAGGAGGACCTTACCATTTGATCAATTATGTATTGTCTCAAACAAGCTCAAGATGAGGGGAGGAAACATAAATCCTTTCCAAAACAAAGAATTGAATTATTCCATAGGTATAATGCTCCTTCCTACCTTTGATGGCTCATATCAGAGTTCTACAAATACTTGGATACAAAAGTTAGATGTATATTTTTAATTGAATCCAGTGGTTGAAGAGGATGATTTAAAAATGGCTATTCTGCATGTTGATGGAGAAGCAAATGCTTGGTGGTTCCATGGGCTTAAAACCTTGGGACATGATCAGGTCACATCATATGAATATTTTTTTAACACTTTAATGGAAATATTTGATAAAAAAGACCCTGGAATTCCTTTCAAGGAACTAGCACAGTCGAAGCAAACTAGAACCCCTGAGGAGTACATGTTGGAATTCCAAAAACTATCAGTTATAGTGGCTGATGTATCTATGGTTTGATTTGTATTTCTCTTTACTGAAGGATTTGTTGAACCTTTGAAAGGTTTAGTTAAGGCTCACAAACCTACTTCATTAAAATATTCCATGAACTTTTGGCAAGAGATCTACAAAATATGTTATCCAAGACAAAGTGTCCTTTCAAGACAAATTTTCCTTCCAAGTTCAGATTTGACAAGAGACCATGGAAAAAATATTCATTTGGGAAGGAAAAGAAAGAGGGACCAAGAAAGGAAGAACTCAAAAGAAAGAAACTATGTTACACATGTTTTCAACCATGGGTACCATGGCATAAATTTGCTAAGGGGAAAGCACAATTCATTGAAGTATTTTATGAGGATGAAGGGGACATGGAGGAAGAAGAAAAAAATTTAGCCCAAGAAGAGTGATATGACACAGCATAAGAATATCATCCATCACCGGAAAAAGGGAGAATGGCAGTGCTTTCAGGAGTGCCTTGTTTTCACACCATCTAATGCAAGGGAGTGCTACAAGGGCAGAGAGTTTCGGTATTGGTAGATGGAGGAGAAACTCATAAATTCATTGATGCAGCCTTGGTGGAGAGAATAAATTTACCCAATGAATCATTCGAAGGGTTCCCAGTCATCATTCCAGGTAACAATTCTATGGAATGCAACACATGGATTCCAAAGCTACAACTTACCATAGGAAATTACACATTTTCTGATAGCTTCTATGTGGTGGATGTTGCTGATACAAATTTGGTTTTGGGAGTACAATGGTTGTACTCTATAGGATAAAGTATAGTGAACTACCAAATACCTGAAATTAAGTTCAAGGATTCGGAAGGAAAACAAAGGGTAGTGAGAGGAATGCACACCTATCCGAACCAAGTGGTGTCTTTGCATAGTATGAGGTCCATATTGAGGCATGGGGACATTGAATGGGTTGTAGAATGTTTCATCAGTTCCCCCAAACCAAACATAAGTATTGCAGAACACCCAAGGGAGATAAGGAAGCTACTACCCAAGTATGAAAGGGTTTTTGGAGACATTTCCCTTGGAAGGACACCTGACAGAGGAGTTGAGCATACCATTGTTTTGGAGGTGGGTACTTCACCTATCCAAATACCCCCATATAGACACCCAAAAGGGTTCAAAGATGACATTGAGAAGGCTATTCAAGAACTCTTGTAATTGGGGCTCATTATACCAAGCTCAAGTCCCTATTCTTCTTCAGTTGTCTTGGTGAAGAAAAAGGATGGAACCTTAAGGATGTGCATTAATTTTAGAGATTTAAACAAGAAGACAATAAAGAATAGATATCGCATCCCTCAAATAGATGATATCATGGATGAGCTATTTGGAGAAAATTTCTTTTCCAAAATTGATCTTTGATCTGGTTATCATCATATTCGAATGAAGGAGGAGGATGTGCAGAAAATTGCTTTCAAATGTCACTATGGTCATTTCAAGTTTTTTGTCATGCCTTTTGGTTTGACCAATGCTCCATCAACCTTCCAATCATGCATGAACAAACTATTTTGCAAGCAGATCCGTAGCTTTGTTTTGGTTTTCTTTGATGATATTTTTATTTACAGTAAGACATGGGAGGAACATTTGCACCATTTAGAAGTTGTATTGAAAATATTTCATGAACTATATTTGTTTTCTAAGTTGTCCAAGTGTGAGTTTGGGTTGAAAGAAATTTTGTATCTTGGGCACATCATTGGGAAAGATGCGGTAAAGGTGCACTTGGAGAAAATAAAGGCTATTCTTGAATGGCATCACCCAAGAACATCACTGAATTGAGAGGCTTTATTGGGATATGCACTTACTATAGGAAGTTTTTGAAGGGGTTTTCCAAACTAACTGCTTCCCTTACTGATTTTACCAAGAAGGATGCTTTCAAATGGGATGAAGAGGCTGAAAAGGGTTTCCAAAGAATGAAAGAGGTCATGATTAGTTTTCAAGTACTTGCATTACCATATTTTTCTAAACCACTTGTTTTGGAATGTGATGCATCAGCGGAAGGCATAGGGGAGGTCCTAAAGCAAAATATACACCCCATAGATTTTGAGAGTAGAAAATTGCAGCCACATGAGAGGCTCTACTCCATATATGACAAAGAAATGTTAGCCATCATGCATATCTTGGACAATTTTAGACAATATCTGGTGGGGAACAAGTTTGTGGTCAAAACGGATCAGAACAGTTTAAAGCATTTACTTACACAAAAAGATCTCAATGAAAGGAAACAAAAATGGGTAGGTAAGGTCCAAGATTTTTATTTTGACATTTAATATGTAAAAGGGAAGAATAATATTATAGTAGGTGCATTTTCTAGAAGGCCTTCATTTTCCCTTATGGACATTTCAAAAGATTGGAAATATGTGCTAATAGTAGAGTATGCCAAAGATATATTTGCTTGTGATTTGTTAGATGGGGTCAAAGGAGATGATAGATACAATATATAGAATGTCCTAATCTAATATAAAGACCAAATATACTTAGTTCATGGTTCGAACGTAAAGCACAAGATCTTGATGGAAGCTCATGATTCTCCTTTAGCAGGCCACCCTAGTTTCTTTAAAACATATAGGAAATTAATACAAAGGTTCTCTTGGAAAGGTTTGAAGGAATATTTTTTAAAGTATGTGAATGAATGCAAGATATGTCAGCAAAACAAAGTTGAACACACCCATCCTGCTGGTCTCTTACAACCATTACCCATTCTAGAACAAAAATGGGAAAGCATCTCAATGGATTTCATCACAGGTTTTCCCAAGGATTTTGGTAAGGATTGTATTTATGTTGTGATGGATAAACTCACCAAATTTTCTGATTTGTTTGCTATTAAATCATATTTTACTGCTGCACAAGTAGATGAGCTATTCTTTAGATATATTTTTCAGATTGCATGGACTTCCCAAAAACATTGTGAGTGACAGGGATAGTAGATTTATGAGTGCTTTTTGGAAAGAACTCTCCAAGTTGGTAGGCACTCAATTGAATCCTATCACAAAATTTCATCCTCAAATTGATGGCCAAACAGAAAGCGTGAACCAATGGTTGGAGGGGTACTTGAGAAACTATGTTGGTGAGCAGCAGAAAGCATGGGTTAAATGGCTACATTTGGGTGACTTTTGCTACAATACTACTTTCCATGTTTCCATTGGAATGCCTCCTTTAAAATAACTTTATGGTTATGCAGCACTCACCTTTGTTGATCACATTTTTGGTGATATTAGAGCTCCAAAAGGTAGATATTGGGTTGAGGAAAGTCAATACATTTTAAAGCTTTTAAAAGACAATTTGCAGGTTGCCCAAAATCAACAAATACAATATGTGGATCAACATAGGAAGGAAAGAACTTTTCAAGTGAATGATTTGGGTTATTTGAGGCTGCATTTATATAAGAAAACCACCTTAAAATGGATAGGATTAGAAAATATTAAACCAAGGTTTTATGGTCCATACAAGATAGTGCGAAAGGTTGGGGAGGCAGCTTATGAGATAGAACTTCCGAAAGGTAGAAAAATCCACAATGTATTTCATGTTTTATGGCTTAAGAAGGATATTGGTCAGAAAATTTTTATTTCAGAAACACTCCCTCCATTAAATGATGAAGGACAACTCATACTCATTCCAGAAAAAAGTTTGAAAACAAGAGAAAGAAAATTGAGGAGCAGAACCATAAGAGAATATTTGGTACAATGGAAATATTTTCCAAGTGAGGAATCCACATGGGAAGATGAACAAATTTTGCAGCATCCAAATTTGGAATTTCTTGAGGGGAAGAAATCTTGGATGGGGAGGACTATAATGTCCTCATCCAAATAAATCACATGAATGGAAAAATCCACCAATCTACTAGTTCCCTAGGTTGGGGTGGAAAAAATTAGACTTGGAATAAGGCATCTATCAGACCCAAAATGGACATTATATTGAAAAATATATATTAAAATGGGATAAATAAATATTAATAATAAGAAAATAAGGTGGCACTTGGTCATGAGGGTGTATAGGTGGTGTGAGACCCACACAAGGAAAGGTTCTTCATGCCACATGGCATCCTATTCTCACCCATTCGAATCCAGGGTGAATTCTAACGTTCTTGGGGGAGTGGGAGAGGAATTATACTTCGCATGAATCAATGAGGGTTGATTTTGAGTGGAATATTAACACCCATGGAAGAGGAAGAGGCATCTTAGAGGTATTGTGACACTTGGGCTAGATTCCCTAGCTTCTATGACAACAATGATGAAGATTCTATGACACTTATGACAAGGATCAGACCCGATTGCTTAAATTTGACCTATATGACATGTCAGGGCTAAAAATAGCATCCAAGAGGGTACACAAGGGAGTTATGGCAGACAATATTCCCCCCATTCGAATTGATGGAAGATGAAGGCTAGGAAATGTTGGACAACTGGCACTCATGGGAATATCTCCCTAATTCGAGTTGGGATGAATCTCTTGGAGGGAATTCGATCCATATAGGCCTTGGGAGGTTAATAAAAGGAAAGAATAAATAAAGATACCATCTTTTGATCATTTCTCATTTGGTAAAAATTGGAGAGCTTAGCTTGTGCTTGCAATGTGGATGCTAATCCTTCTTTCCTTAGAACCAATTTCGAGGGTGCAAGATTCCCATCCTAGTTGGTTGATAGAGAGTCCACTCAGAACTCTCAACATAGATTCAAGGATATGTTTTGATGCAGGTTCAAACCCCAACTGAGTTCGATTTCATCTTCTCTCATTCTTCTCTATGCCTATTCTATTATCTTTCTGTCACTGTCATGTAAATGTGTAAGGGTGCACTTGTTGTTGCATAAAGTTAGTGAAGGACTGTTATTTGGACTTCATGGAAATTTTACATGCTATATATATCGGTAATAATAATATCATCAGAGCCACAACTCAAAACATTATGTATTACAAGTGATATTTTAACATTCAAGGAAGCGATTCGAGCCATTTTCCCCATAGCATTTGCATAGTGATTTTGGAAGGATATTGTACGTGTTTTATATCAAATTTTACTGAGTTATTTATCATGTTATGAGCTTCATATGAATTTATGTTTATGTCCCAAATTATGTCTTCATACCTCTGAAGTGTTACTATGTTTTATGAAAAAATTCGAGACTCCTTGCCCACCAATTTCACCTCAAAAACTAGACTCTAGAAGTTGTTGTTCATTAGGATACCTATTCAACCCTAAAACCAAATATAATGCTGCACATATATTGTTCCTAATGTCTTCTAACTGAGACAAATATCATATCAATAATTAGTGAAGTTCGTACATTATTTGGAAAAGCATCTAATGTCAGAGCTAGGGGGGATCTCCACTTCTCAAATTAACTAGTCTTGTTCCGAAACTTCTTCCCATGAAATTTGTAGACCATGGATGGGTATATAAGTTGTTTGGATGTCTGATAGGTGTGTTAATATGTCATATTCCCCATCAAGAAATTCCTCCCCAAATTCGAAATTATTTGGAGGTGTTTGGAACCAGTTGTAAACAAAACCCTAGACTCAAAACAAGGTGAATCCAAGGACTTTCCTTTGAAGGGATATTACCTACTAGCATTATTTATTCTTTTTCAGTATTTCATAAAAATTAAAATGACAAAAAGATTAAAAAAAGGACAAAAAGGGGGGGAAAGGAAAAAATTTGTATCAGATCACAAAGTGAACATGAAAAAAGTTAGTCCTTATCTCCCTTGAACACACCACTTGTTTGCATTAGCCACATTCAATTGGGTTATAACATTTACCTTAGTAAATTGTAGCTTGATTATGAGTTTTACTCCTCTTATTGGTTATCCTTACAGACACTATGGAGAATTCATCAAAGTATCTGACATTGATGGATTTCATTGGTCTATTATTTCTTGAGTCATGTGTTGAATGGGTCCATTATGCGTCATAATGTATGTTCAAGTGAGCTTTGTTACAAAAAATTTTGTTATCCATTCCTTATAAATCCTTGACCAATCATGTCTACCTTCGTTGTGTCCGAAGCAATATTTAATGGTTGTTCTTCTCATCCCTACTCCCAAAAAATCTAATGAGAATCTTGATCTTTGTTTCATGTCAATTGATTTGGGATGACTTAATTCCCTCCTATTGGTGAATCTCTTCCTATTGACACTAAATCATTTTCTAAGAAGATAGTCTAGGAATATTGATAGTAAATTGAAACTTGTAGTCATTAGTGGCGGGTTTCCTCGCAATCAATAGTGTTTGTACATCAATGACCCTTGCTTAATTGATTCTACAAGTGTTCAACATCAATTCCTTTATTCACACTTGCTAAATTGTACTTTGTACCTTAAGACACATTTTCATTAACTATGGATTTCCTCACGTATGTCAATGGTATACATCAATGATCAATGATCAGGTGGTGTTCTACCATGCTTGAATTTAGATAATTTTTTCATATGATGTATACTCGTACTTTCATAGATATTTGGATTGAAGACCTTGGGAATAATAGTAGCATCCCTCTTTGGTTCTAACTTCCTGAGTTGTGAAAGATCATACTACCATTTTCTAAGTGCTTTGAATACAATCAAGTTTTGCACTCCTCATAGTGTCACTTTTCATTTTGATGTACCTTTTGACATTGATCCACTATTTGTTTTTCATGGCCATGCTTATTTACTAATAAACATGGGTATGCCTTCCTCAGGGAATATTTCTTATATATGAGATTGGTTTTTGCAAGTAGGTACGTCCTGATACTTAGTTTAAAATTCTCCTCCTTAGCCCATCAGCCGCATTTTTGGATTGTTTGACTTAATGTATTTTTGCCATTAGTTCCACTTTTTACCTCACACATTAGGGGGCATATTTTCTAATGATATTTAACACCCCTTATGGAAAAGGCCTAAGTGGACATCAAGACACCTTCTACATGAGAAATTGACTCCAAACCAATGAAATTTGTATTTAATTTGAGTCTGGTTGCTACTTTTCCTAAGGAAGAGGGTGAATGGTTGTGAAATTAAGATTTAAAGGGATGACCACATCCATCTGGTCACCACAATGTTCCCATAAAGTGACCAAGGCTTCAAATTGTTGAAAAGAAGAACTAAAAGTGCACACTCAAGTAAATATATGTTCAGTTTCACGTGGAAGGGACTCGTAGTGCATGTAAATCATGCACTTTGTAATCATCACCCATGTTAGACCTAATTCAAAGTTATAAAAGATAACAATGGGGTGAATATATAGAGGTTAGATAGAGGTCATTATTCGAGTACATAGGGTACTCCCAAAAGATCGAACACCTAGAGAAACCACTTCACACAAACAGATCACAGATCGATACACCGATGTTTCGACGTGGTTTAAACCTTCATGAGGGAAACAATCCATGACCCTGGCCAAATAGATTCTACGGGACAATTTATTATGCAAAGAAAGAAAGTTAGAAATGAGCTTCTCATAATCGATCAACTTTCCAATGACCCTCCATGCTCTTTAAATAGAGATCATGGACCAATCGGGTGTTAAGCCACGGATCAAGGGTAGGTATGATCTAAGAGAAGTTGAGCCGTCGGATCACTCTATGTCGGGAACATATCATGACTATCAGATTAAGTATTTACAAATGCATACTAATGCATACTAAAGAAACACACTTTTCCTAACGGATATATTACACAAGTTGATCTTAACTAACTCCTAAGTGTCTAAATATCCTAACATCCCCCCTTAAGAACAACTTGGGATAGGATTGAAGGATTTACAAAAGTGATACTATTAGGAAAAGGAAGGAGGCATTAGAGCCTATCCCCCCTTAATGACAAGTTCTTGAACTCCTAACATAGATCGAATTTTAGTAAACTTTGCTTCTGTAAGACACTTGGTGAAGATGTTTGCAACTTGATCATCTGTAGGACAAAAGAGCACTTCAAGAACACGAACATGAACAAGATTTCTGATGAAGTGCATATGAAGCTCAATGTGTTTGCTGCGTTGATGTAGGACTGGATATTTGGCAAGCTTGATGGCACTTTGATTGTCGCACCAAAGTGGAGTAGGCTGCTGCTTTTAGAATCCAAACTCTGAAAGGATCTGTCGAAGCCATAAAGCTTCCTGACTGGCATTAACTGCAGCTCGATATTTTTCCTCTGCTAAAGAAAGAGCAAGAGCATGTTGTTTCTTACAAGCCCAAGTAATAGGACCAGATCCCAGACTGAAAACATAACCTGTAGTAGACTTTTGATCATCAGGATCGCCGGCCCAATCTGAATCAGTGAAACCAACCAACAAAGGTGTTGCCCCTGTACTATAATGAATCCCAAAATGAATTGTACCTCGAATATATCGAAGTATTCTTTTAGCTTCTTTCCAGTGAATTTCATGAGGTGTTTGCATATAACGGGAAACATGACCAACGGCAAAGGAAAGGTCAAGATGGGAATGAGTCAAGTATAAGAGACTACCAACAAGCTGATGATACAAGGTGGCATCTACTTCAGGTGAAGGACAAGTGGCAGAAAGTTTAACTAAGGACTGGAAGGGAGAAGGGGAAGGTGTACAATATTCCATGTGAAAGCGACGAAGAAGGTCACAAGCATACTTAGACTGAGAAAGAAAGATTCCTTCTTTGGTTTGCAGGACTTGGAGACCAAGAAAATAATGCAAATGTCCTAAGTTTGACATTTCAAAATTTTGCTTAAGACTGGATTTCACATGGGTTATAAGCTTAGGGTCACTACCAGTAAGAATAAGGTCATCAACATATAGAACAAGTATGATGAGATGGTTTCCTACTTTCTTAGTAAAGACATTGGGGTTAGAATGGCAGCTAGAAAAGCCAGTGTCAAGGAGAAAGCTATCCATTTTGGGATACCAAGCTCTAGGAGCTTGCTTAAGGCCATATAAGGATTTCTTAGGGCGACAAAGAAGGCTAGAGTTATTCTTAACATATCCAGGGGGTTGTTCCATGTAAATTTCCTCTTGTAAATCACCATGTAAGAAGGCGGACTTGACATCCATTTGATGGAATTCCCAGTTATGTAAGGCTGCAAGGGAAAGAACAAGGCGGATGGAGTTCATTTTTGCGATAGGAGCAAATGTTTCATTGTAGTCAATCCCTTCAACTTGGAAAAAACTTTGGCAACTAAATTTGCCTTAAGTCTTTCAACACTTCCATCTGATGCATACTTAGTTCTATATAGCCATTTACATATGACAAGTTTTCTTCCTTTTGGAAGAGGTACAAGATCCCAAGTATCGTTCGCCATTAAGGAACGATATTCTTCATCCATAGCTGCATCCCAATCTAGATTTCCTTAAGCTTGTGCAAAGGTTTCTAGATCATGGTTCTCGGAAACTTTAGCCAAAAGAGAAGAGGCTCGCTAAAACTGAGAACGTGTTCAACATTGATCTCTAGGATCACCGCCAAGATCACCAGCTGCTTCAAATGTTGAATGGACCCATCGAGGATGCACTTGTGCTTGTGCAACTGGAGGAACATGAGCAGGCGGAGGTGGATTTTCATCCTCACTGTCATCATCAGAAACTTGAGTTGGAAACCTGTCAAGGAATTTGGAAGAAGAAGAAGAAGGCACAATCGCTGAATCAGGCTCGCAAGCCAAAGATGGCACAATCGCCGAGTTAGGCTCGTAGGCCAAAGATGGCACAATCGCCGAGTTAGGCTCGCAGGCCAAGAGATTTTCATCAAATTTAACATCTCTTCTAATGATTACATCATGAGAATGTGGTTGAAGAAGTCTATAACCTTTTACATCTTCATAATATCCAACAAATATGCACTTTTCACTTTTAGGCTGTAATGCTTTCCGTTTTTCATCCGGAATGTGAGCCCATGCTTCACTACCAAACACACGGAAGTTGTAGGACCCCTCCTTTAGGGTCCCCTCGAAATGAACCTGAAACTTTAACAACTTCATACAAACAAATTAGCCATCATAGTTATTGGAAAAATAAAATAAAAAGCGTGAATAACTTAACAAAAATAAGCAAAACCTTAACCTGTCAACCCGATCCGGCTGGTCCATTGTTGCCTTCGTCTTCCGTAGGATCCCTCCAGCAAAGCTCGTTTAACCATAGGCGAAGCAACCGTTAGCTTCGCCACCCAACCATAGGCTCATGCTTTTAGTTGCATGGCCTCCCCCGAGCTTTGGGTCGTAGAGCTCACACAAGTATTTCAGAAATTCAGCTTGGGCTTCCCTTCCCACTAGGATTTCCAAGCCAAACCCTTAGATAGCAGCAAGTCTTTGAGGCATTCGAAAATTACGACAATCGTCCAAATTATGGGCCCTTTTCCCATTCCCCAAGTCTTCGTTATAAAGGAAAATCTCATGCGACACATGTCGCTTCATGCATAATTAAATATTTTTAATTAATTATTTAATTAAAACACTCACCCATCCAAGTGTCAGTTTCTCTAGGAAGTGCTCCAACACCCCTAAGTTTTCTCCAGTTTGTCCCCCCAGATATTTTAATTAACTCCTAGCTTTTAGTTGACTAGGTGTCTAATCTAAGGATTCTATTTTGCTCCTAAATAATGATTTCTATTATTTTAAATGCTCAACAAAAATAACTATTCATGTGCAAATGCCTAAATTATTTTTATGCATTTGCTAAGTAATAATCTAGAGTTATTCTCATAAGTTTTTATGCAGTTAAATTTAACAATCAAACTCACTAGGATCACGGTGCCGCGCCGTTGGGCTCCTAGTTCCTTAATTTTAATTCCCTGACATGGCACCACTCCGTCGGGTCCAGTCATCCATGGTTTCCATTCCTTGGCATGATACCGCATCGTTGGGTCCTTGCGTCCATTCTTTCCGTTCTCGACAGGGTACCGCATCGTCGGGCCCTTCTGCCACCATCTTTCCATTTTGACTTGCGGGAACTCTTGTAGGGATTTTAGGAATCGTTACCATCCATCCTCCGTCTACATGCTATCTAGGGACTAATGGTGCTGAGGAGTGAGTCCGTTCTCACTGCGTGCCCCTCAACTCGTACGTGACCAACTCCGTCGTGGCCCACCTCGTACGCTCTCACGCATTCCTCTTGAGCAAGTGGATCAGTGCTTATCTGCTCATGCGTGGTATTCTTGTCGAAAGTCGACATCGTTGTCGCTCCCCCTGTGTGTGATTTACCCGTACTCTACGACCCTTCATGTTCCTTTGTGTGTCCGTTGGTGAACCGTCTCACTTGTTTCTACACACACTTCTCACAACAATTTATTAGTAGCACTGTCCTCAATAATCATCATATGATTTCTAAATCAAGTATTGTTAAACATTTATGATTTATTCAAACTTCTAATCAAATATACATTTCGTCGACAAATACATAATCACCGTACAGCTAGTCGTTAAGCATTATCCATATGTACAATTTTCATATCAAAGTTAATCGTTAAATAACATGAAATCGTCCATTCACAATAACTACCCAAATGCACATATATCAATCAATCGTAATCATAAATATACTCAAAATAAAATCATAGGGTTATTTTATTAACGTTTCAAACAGTTGGGTGACTCAGCAGGTGCCCTCAATGTCTATAGTAGTCTAGGGGCACTACATACACCCCTACTTATTTAGAACTTCGTCCCAAAGTTCAGAATAAAAAAAATGGAAAGCTATGACGCATCTCAGTTGCGTCCTCCCAAGTTGCAGAGCTAGGACTGTAACTGTCCTACTGCACTTTGACTTGATCAATCGAAGCTAATCATTAAGCCAGATGTAATCAATCAATTATCCCACTCCACACGTATAATTTAATTCCTTAATTCATTTATCAATTAATGTCGGCATTCATATCTTCAGGTTTTCCCTCAATCATTTAAGACATAACAAGGCTCAAGAGACCACTATGTCAAAGTTGTTCAGCTAGTTCACTTGATAGGTTCCCTTAAGGTCCCCAGTCATTCTAGGGGCATTACAAGATCATTCAAACTCTATGGTGAGATCCTTCTTACATCCATGCCATCTGTATATATAAACCATCTTCAACCTTATAGCAAAGGTTGAAATCCGCATCACCCATGGTGATCATTAGGCTCATCAAATGGCTATCGATCCTGGGTACCCATACAGAGCTTTTCTTCAATTCAATCCTAAGATTTTTCTTGATTCGCACTTCTTATTCAATTACATCATTAAGAGAATGGCCTTAACTAGCCACTTGGAGCAAACATCATGTCATGATCATCTTCCTCTTTCTAAGAAAATCTTCTAGCCACGAGCCTTCTATAGTATGTTTGATTTGTAAGTCTTCTTGTTTAACATTCGTCATTTGTTCGGTATTCATCATTCTTCATGATCTTTCCTACAAATCAAAGTTAATTACATGATTAGTAATACTTCATAATCATCAAATCCTGTTGACATTATAACCTATTATGCATACAGATATGATCCACATAGTTGTGCAACTATCTTGACCAATACTTTGGCACAACACTTTTCCATATCCTATATGCATACAGTGGCTATCTAGATGCCTTCCATCTCTACCAGAACATACTATCAAGAGCATGCACAGCTCTCAGCATGTCAGCAAAGAGGTTTCATTCTAGATAAGTAACAATGGAATGTTTTTCCAACTTACCAATCATATGCATATTAGTAGTATACTGTTCAATGCTATATGAATGTTACACTCAGCATAATATATTCTAGGAATGCATACAACTACTACGAGCAATATCATTTAATACAGAGATTCAAGAACTAATTCAAATGACAACTTAAATACTTATCTTTTATGGTTTCCTCCTACTTGATCTCTATTTTGAACTTCTATCCATCCTGGACCACTATGCATGCTTAAGTGTGCACTAGTGTCATCATCATGATCTCATACATAATCATACATTGATTAGTATAGTCTTAATAATATCAAAACATTATGTATGGTCATGATCATTTCTTACACAGGTCTACTTACCTAAGATCCTAACACAAAGTAGGATTCTAATTGATATAGGAAAACATACCTGGATTATCAAGCTTGGTTTAACATACCCAAACAATATCTTCTTTGTTCTCTTCAATGATTTAGAGACCTTGTGCTAGAACCTACATATCTCATAAGTTAAGCATAGTAGAACAAAGTCATACATATCTTGCAAGTAGATCTTTTATGTGATCAAAGACTATGGATGAGTCTTTGTCTTTATGTCATCATGGTCATAGAACTTGATTTGTCTTTCTTGATATACCTGTATATTGTTTAGCAGACAATATCATCCTCATAAAACACCACAAGTGCATTAGTACAATCATATAGCCCTAGTCAATGAATGTCTTCTATCATTCATATGCGTTCATACTTTTACTAGGGTGATAAGACAATTCTAAGATTAATCAAGATTGTACTAACCTCATAAACTTAATCATGAACAAATTTTAACACATACCTATATCTCCATAAATCATACCTGTCGAGATTTCTTGTAGTCTTCTTATGTATGGCCTTAGCCTCTCCCCTTGAAACTAGAACTTCTTCACTTATGTAGCTGTCCAATTTTCTTCTAGGATTAACTCAATCCACTTTGATTTGCTGAGACTAGATCTAGATTTGGATTAGGGTTTGTTAGAGAAACCCTAAAAATTCAAACTTTGAATTTCAAACTTTTGAATGGATGGAAATATGTGGCTTGCTCACCTGATCAAGCTGGTATACTTCTACAAAATTTGACCCCTCAAAATTGCCTTTGAAACTTCTCGATTCACTCGACAGGACCCCGAACTAGGGTTTCATAAAGCCCACCCTTCTGCTCAACCAAAAGGTTCGATCCAAATCTTTAAGCTTCGATTTTTCTGAGGAGCTTCCAGCTGTGGTCACAGACTTAAAAAAATTCCAACTTTTGCAAAAGCCATAATTTTCTACCTTTTCGATCAAAATCCCGAACTAGGGTTTGATCACGCTCGGACTTCTGCCCAACCAAAAAATTTGATCTTGGTCTCTAAATTTCGATTTTGATGAGTAGCATTCAACCGTGGTATTTGATTCCAAGAATTTCAACTTTCTCTGAAACCCTGATTTCCCACAGTACTAACGATTCAAGAATGAAGGTGCTGAAAATCCAAATCTGTTTTGACGGAAATATGCACCTGATTGTTTCTGGTGTAACTCTGAAATTACGAATCCACAGGGTCTGAAACTTCTGCCTGTGTTATCCTAACCTGTCATCTTTCCAACCCCGTAGTTCTAACCTAAATTGGATTCTATGAGAGAGATTTATGCCAAGTGTCACAACGTGACCTGTTTATAGGATAAAACAGGAGAGCGAACTTGTACGGTGTGCCACATGTCACTGGTTTAACTTCGGCCTCTAAAAACCTTACCTAAGAAACTACAGTCCGTTCTCTACCTTTCACTTGTGACGAAATTTCATTTGGAGCTTCCTAGCCCGAGATATGACCTTTTTTCCCAGGTCACCTGTTTATTACTGAGATCTGGAAGAGGTAGAATCCCTAGCTTGTACTGATCATAACTCACAAAGTACAATAAATCTAAGGTTTTCCTTTGGACACAAGGTACATGGGGATGTTATCTACGACCTGTAAGGGTTTCAGATCCTGAACCTTCACCGAAATGGATTTATAGTGAATGTTCCATGATGGCTGGTTTTTGCTATATAAAATCCTAACCTTCAAACTGTTGCAAGTGAAGCAAGTGTCATAAGTGCCATACATTGCCTTCCTTCAAGCTAGCTCTAATACCATGTTAAGATTCAATATTCTAAGACAGAAAATATCAGCATTACATTCCATTTCACAACAATAGCATATACCGGATCACTGAAAGAACAACAAGCACAGCATAAACACAAAAGACACAGATTTATCCTAACAAACCCTCATGGGGTAGAAAACCCAGCAAAGCTTCCTCAATATAGATGATCAGCAAATATAAATATGTAAACCATAGACATGAGCTCCTTTTCGTCCATAGAAGATCTCTCCCTCACCTATGCGCTAATCACAAGTGAGTGTTGTGTGTTAAATGAGGAACACACCTCCTCTATTTATACACAACTCCGACTTGTGTTTTACATTTACTAGGTCGGCCCCAACTTAATCACTTAACATAATGTGGCAGGGTTGACCCCACTAGGGTGGTCTAATAACCCCTTTAACCCACATGACTCATACAGAGCTGACCTCCACTAGGGGAGTCTAATAACCCCAGTTACCACATTCTCCACGGAGGAATAAACATCTCCGGATATACAATAAGGTCTTCACAGAGGAATGAAACATCTCTGCAATAATAAAGTACAAATATAATATTCTTAGAAGTTACAATATTTCAACATATTTTCCCTATTACAAAAGCATCATTATCAATTTCTATAAATACTAATGCATAAACTCCTTTCTTTTCATAATTCAACCATGGATATCTCAATGATAAAATATATATTTATATTTTCCCTATAACAAAAGCATCATTATCAATTTCTATAAATACTAATGCATAAACTCTTTAGGTAAAATCATAGATCACAATTTTTCTTCCTTCCAACATAAAATTCCATTATTTTTATAACCTCAATTATATGACAAATGACCCTTCATCCTAGCATTTCGATTAGTTACGATACAATTATATTTTATTCCAGGATACGTCCTAATTAACATATAATCTGAACCTAACCTATAGTTCCAAACATTTTGAATGGAAAACAATTATACCTTAGAATGTATTATGGATAATCTGTAAGTATCACACCCACCAGGTTATTCTAAGTAATACAATGTATACGTAATGAGTTATATCAAATTAATCCCAATCCCTTACAAACATCCGCAATTTGCACAAGAACCTAAATCTTCAATGCACTTCAGATAAATGTAAATCAAAATATTCTCCCGAAAGTACTTCTAGAGCTTATGATCCTACACAACCTATAATCTCGAATAAGTTAAATTACATAGGCTGTAAGTGTAAATATATTTCGATACATTTCAAATTAATATAAGTTAATATATTCAACATGGACATTATATAAAATAGGCTTAGCACTTCACTCCTTCCACTAAAAGTAAAACTATTTCTGTTCCACAAGTTATTAGATAAGGGTTGAGCCTCCATCGCAATACCTTTTAAAAACCCAACTTATTCTCTTAAAGCGTTCTATAAAGATTATGATGTTTTTGCAAGACAGGGTAGGTAGAGGTAAACCCAGCTTGTCCTTCGAAAGCATTTCATAAGGCTTACAATCTACACATTGTATAAGGAATTACACCTATATATAGAATAAATGTCATAATTTCAAATTGTAACTACATAAACTAGTTCTTTTCAGCAGTCCGTAAAATAAATTTAGATTTATTATTTCCAGCAGATCTGAGATAGGATACAAATAGATATTAAAATATAACTTTATTTTTTTCACAGTTTGAAGGACGAACATGAACATATGATAATTCTCGAGTCGACTAGTTGCGAGGATACCTATGGTTGGATCCTTCGACCTCTGCTTTTTGTGTTGCACAAAAAGCAGTGTGATCCAAGTGCTAGGACACCGCGGTCATGGAGATGACGAACCAGGGAAAAATCGCAGGGTTTCAACCTAGTTTCATAGAGATCGCATGGATCTGACATAGTCTGCAATGAATTTATTAGGGGAGATACAATGATTATATACTCGATTACAGACCCTATAATTTGCTTGGTAGGCTAGGTGGATTTCACCGAAAGGACCCAGATCTATTCATAAATTCAACAGAGAAAAGAAAATAATATATACATTGGGTGCAAACGATTTCAGAACCCCTTACGCAGAGATGGAGCCTTCACGCAACGAGCAGAGTTTGGAACGGTTCACATCTGGTATAGGGTTAGCTACTGCAAGTAACATTACTTCCCACAGAGCCGCGACTCTCTCACATCACATCACTGAGTAAACAAAAAGGCCCCCGCTAGAAAGTGAGATCATCCTTTGTAATGTGATCGGCTTAAAATCTTCTACCCCCCGTAGATTGCAGAGAAGGTTATCCCTTATAGGAGAGAACCCCCACATTGCAAATCACGGCTATCTCTAACAAAGAGAGATCGCTCCGTCAAAGAATTATATTGGCGTTTAAACTGTTTGGGATCATGCCCTTTAGAGCCGGGCCATCCCATACTCAGATCAGAGTAGCTGGAGGTAGCAACACGCCGTTCCGGGGATCGGGTTGAATAATATATTATCAAAACAGATTGTTAGAACAACTTCTAGAACAACTATCTGTAAACAAAGTTAATAGATAACAACATCGGCGAATCTCAGAGATAGAATTTATGTTGGTAATCACGATGGAGAGAGAGATTATCACCCGTGGGTAATCAACACTTATCACCATAATCGAAGGAGAGAGATTATCGTCGATTATCGAGCGATCGCTGGGAGTCAAAGTTTAGATTTTTTTTGAGTTAAAACTTTAATTCCATCCATTCTGTATTCTTGAATTAAGTGAGTGTTCTATTCCCAAATTCCGTCCCTGTGAATGGTAGGGTTTACATTACTAACTATTTATGTTTCACTACACAGGTCCACCGATTATGGAACGTTTGGCGGTGTGTCACATATGGCAATGACAGGTGGTAGGAAGGGAACGATTGTGAGGCTCGGTTCTTTAAAGGCTTGGTGGAAGACAAGACTAATGAATGGTAGTGTTTACATTACTAACTATTTATGTTTCACTACACAGGTCCACCTATTATGGAACGTTTGGCGGTGTGTCACATATGGCAATGACAGGTGGTAGGAAGGGAACGATTGTGAGGCTCGGTTCTTTAAAGGCTTGGTGGAAGACAAGACTAATGGCGGATTAAGTGGAGCATTTACCATAATCCCTAAGTAAAGAATAGATTGAATAAGTACAGGTTCTAAGATACCATCCAGGGCCTACATTTTTCCTTATGATCTGGAGAGTAGCATTCATATCGTAGAATACACAAATACTATTTTAAACCTTCTCTTTTGGTATGGAAGTATATATGAGGGATCTAAGTTAATCGTTTACAACTTATCTCCTTCTTCACGGTCTGGGATACAAGCTTTTAGTTTCCATACTCTGGTAATATATTGACCGGAATCTCAAGGTGTAGCAAATCAGAGTTATAAGGATCTTATCAGATCCTTCGAAACCAATTCGCCCAGGTGTACTGAGGCTACGCAATCTGGAGAATTAAACAAGGGTCTGACTCATATCTTCAACGAAAATGCACAAGGAATTATGACTACACTATCGGTGGAATTAGCATAGATCTAAATCCAATTTTAAACATAAGTGCACAAAGTAAAAAAAAACATCTATGCGATCTGGGGAATTTAGCACCGATCTAAATCGAAACTTCAAACGGAAATACACAGAAAAGAAGCAACCATACAATCTGGAAAATTGCGCAGATCTAAATCAATTTATTTATTTATTTATTTTTAAACAGAAAAGCACTGAAAAAAAAAGACGTCTATGCGTTCTATGCTCTATGCGATTCGGGTAATTTAGCACAGATTGAAATTGAAACTTCAAAAGGATATGCATAGAAAAGAAACAAGTATACGAGCTGGAAAATTGCACAGAATTAAATCAATTTTTTTTAAGAGTGAGCGAAACCTGAAAAATAGTTGTCCAGCCTAGATGTAATCCCAAGGAATTCGCCATCAATCCAGTGGCCGAATGTTCACCATCCAAGTTCTGCAGCGGATATGGAGAAAGGCGCATCTCCAGAAAAATATGAGCTCAATGCCCTCAAGGCGCGATCGGCTCTGATACCAAATGTAGGACCCCTCCTTTAGGGTCCCCTCGAAATGAACCTGAAACTTTAACAACTTTATACAAACAAATTATCCATCATAGTTATTGGAAAAATAAAATAAAAAGCATGAATAACTTAACAAAAATAAGCAAAACCTTAACCTGTCAACCCGATCCGGCTGGTCCATTGTTGCCTTCGTCTTCCGTAGGATCCCTCCAGCAAAGCTCGTTTAACCATAGGCGAAGCAACCGTTAGCTTCGCCACCCAACCATAGGCTCATGCTTTCAGTCGCATGGCCTCCCCCGAGCTTTGGGTCGTAGAGCTCACACAAGTATTTCAGAAATTCAGCTTGGGCTTCCCTTCCCACCAGGATTTCTAAGCCAAACCCTTAGATAGCCTCAAGTCTTTGAGGCATTCGAAAATTACGACAATCGTCCAAATTATGGGCCCTTTTCCCATTCCCCAAGTCTTCCTTATAAAGGAAAATCTCATGCGACAGATGTCGCTTCATGCATAATTAAATATTTTTAATTAATTATTTAATTAAAACACTCACCCATCCAAGTGTCAGTTTCTCTAGGAAGTGCTTCAACACCCCTAAGTTTGCTCCAGTTTGTCCCCCCAGATATTTTAATTAACTCCTAGCTTTTAGTTGACTACGTGTCTAATCTTAGGATTCTATTTTGCTCCTAAATAATGATTTCTATTATTTTAAATGCTCAACAAAAATGACTATTCATGTGCAAATGCCTAAATTATTTTTATGCATTTGCTAAGTAATAATCTAGAGTTATTCTCATAAGTTTTTATGCAGTTAAATTTAACAATCAAACTCACTAGGATCATGGTGCCACGCCGTTGGGCTCCTAATTCCTTAATTTTAATTCCCTGACATGGCACCACTCCGTCGGGTCAAGTCATCCATGGTTTCCATTCCTTGGCATGATACCGCATCGTTGGGTCCTTGCGTCCATTCTTTCCATTCTCGACAGGGTACCGCATCGTCGGGCCCTTCTGCCACCATCTTTCCGTTTTGACTTGCGGGAACTCTTGTAGGGATTTTAGGAATCGTTACCATCCATCCTCTGTCTACATGCTATCTAGGGACTAATGGCACTGAGGAGTGAGTCCGTTCTCACTGCGCGCCCCTCAACTCGTACGTGACCAACTCCGTCGTGGCCCACCTCGTACGCTCTCACGCATTCCTCTTGAGCAAGCGGATCAGTGCTTATCTGCTCATGCGTGGTATTCTTGTCGAAAGTCGACATCGTCGTCGCTCCCCCTGTGTGTGATTTACCCGTACTCTACGACCCTTCATGCTCCTTTGTGTGTCCGTTGGTGAACCGTCTCACTTGTTTCTACACACACTTCTCACAACAATTTATTAGTAGCACTGTCCTCAATAATCATCATATGATTTCTAAATCAAGTATTGTTAAACATTTATGATTTATTCAAACTTCTAATCAAATATACATTTCGTCGACAAATACATAATCACCGTACAGCTAGTCGTTAAGCATTATCCATATGTACAATTTTCATATCAAAGTTAATCGTTAAATAACATGAAATCGTCCATTCACAATAACTACCCAAATGCACATATATCAATCAATCGTAATCATAAATATACTCAAAATAAAATCATAGGGTTATTTTATTAACGTTTCAAACAGTTGGGTGACTCAGCAGGTGCCCTCAATGTCTATAGTAGTCTAGGGGCACTACAGAAGTGACTTACATCAGGTTTAGTTTGACTCCATGCTTCTTTCGTTGTGATACCTTGTCATGCTTTAGTGGGGGTGCAATTAACTATGTAATTTGCACAATTAATGGCTTCAACCCAAAATTGAAGACTTAGTCCCTTAGATTGGATCATACAATTAGCCATTTCTTTTAAAGTGCGGTTCTTCCGCTTAGCTACACCATTTTGTTGTGGTGTATATGGAACAGTGTGCTATTGTTGGATGCCTTGTTCAGTGCAAAAAGTAGTGAACTTTTTTCTAACATATTCTCCTCCATTGTCAGATCTTAACTTAATAATTTGATGACCAGATTGTTTTTCAACAAGGGCCTTGTAGGCCAAGAACATGTTAAATACTTCGTTCTTAACTTTTAGGAAATAAACCCAAGTGCGTCTGGTGTAATCATCAATGAAAGTTAAGAAATATTTTAAACCAGAAAAGGAAGCAGATGGAAGAGGACCACAAAAGTCACTATGCACAAGCTCCATGGGAACCAAGGCGTGCCAAGAGGCACGTTTGTCAAAACTGTCCTGATGATGTTTTCCGAGTACACAACCAGAACAAACACCATCCCTGCAAGATACCATCGGATGACATTTCACCATATTGTCTTTCATAGTTGTTGCAATGAGTGATAATTTAAGTGACCAAATCGCTCATGCCAAAGTTTGCTCAAGTTATCACTATGAGCAACAAAAACTGAAGGAAAAGGTGATGACCTAAAGTTGTTAAACTTGTACAACCTGGTAATATCATCAAAAATTCCGGTAGCTAGGACTTGTTGAGGATCTTTAAAATACTTGATTACAACTTGGTGAGGTGTAAACGTCACAATTTTACCTTCACCAGAATGAGTGATCTGATATACTGATAAGAAATTGCAGAAAATTCTTGGAACTCATAGTACATCACTGAAATGACCATTATCTACTGGAACTGTTCCAGCTCCTACAACACTTAGAGATCTATCATCACCAACAAATATTTGTTTGGTGTTACATTCATGCATAGTAGAAAAGATGGCTTGATCCTTAGTCATATGATAAGATGCTCCAGAATCAATGAGCCATTCATTTGAAGTAGAAGAAAAAGATGCATTATAAGAATAACTAGAAGCACAAAGTGCATGTCCATGAGAGGTAGATTCTGAAGGCGAATCTAGGTTGATATGGTGCTTCTTCATTGCTACTTCCAAGGCTGCCATCTTCTTGAAACAGTTAGATTCATCATGATTATCTTTCTTGCAATAGTTGCAATGACGCTCAGTCTTCTTACCTTTTGGCTTAGATCCTTTGTCATGTTTTAAAGAAGGATCTGAATGAGAGGGTTTGGGACCCTTGTTTGACTTATTATTGCGAAAATTTTGTTTCTTGAGAGGCTTGGAATTTTCTTTCTGTTGGGACAATAAGGCTTTCCCAGATGTATCTGCATTGTTGATTATTCCAAGATGGATGAGCTTATCTTGCTCTCTAATCAAGGAATCACAAAAGGATTCAAGACTAGGCTCTTGATAGCTAGATGCATTCAAGGATTCTTTCATGGAGTAAAATGTACATACAAAAACAGAATATGCAGGTCCAAGTTTTGGAAGAATATGATAAATGCATTATTTGTCTTCCCTGTTAATTTTACATTCTGCACATAAGAGTTTAAGAGTTTTGTACTTAGATAAATAATCTTGAATGCATGAAAAATCACTTGGATTTAAAGAAATCAACTCATTTTCAAGTTGATGACCTCGAATTTCATTATGTTTACCAAACACAGATTCCAACTTGTCCCAAGCAGCATCAAGTTCATCAATTCCAGATATGTGGAATCACAAATCAGTAGAGATTGACATCCCAATCAATCCACGAGCTTCGTCACATCTATTTTCCCATTTTATTTTCTTATCATCATCAGTGGGTTCCTTTTCTTTCCCTGAGGTAATTCTGAAAAATCCCCTACTTCGTAGAACATCCTCCATACTAGATTTCCATGAGAAATCGTAGGAACTGGTAAGTAGAATATCACAAGGGGCAGCCATATTTGTAAATTAATGGCTGTAAAATCAGAAACCAATAGTCTAGATACGAAGAGCTAAAAAAAATAGGCCGTTTTAAAAAAAACAGGACTCCAAAATGGCTTCGGATGATGAAGGTATGCTTCAACAAAGAAAATGCTGAAGATGTCCCCAATAGTGATGTGGCACATAAAAATTGACCAGCTAAAAAAAAAGACCCCCCTCTTCCCAAGATGAACCTTTGGCAATGACTTTACAAGAAAGTTGCTTTAAGTGAATCACTTTTATAAAATAAGTGATTTCACTTTTACAATGATGTTACTTTTAAATAGTGCAACAATAAAAAAAAACTTAAGTGACTCACTTTTCATCTATTTTTTATTATTTAAGTGACATGCACTTTTACAATAAAGTAACTTGAAAATAGAAATTGCATGCACTTTTTATTTTAAAAGTAATTTCCTAAGACTTGAACTCAAGACCTATTAAGGAATAAAACAACTTTGAACCAAGTGAGATAGATTAAAAGCTATGTAAAATATGAGAATGAGGAAGGGGTTATTTTTAACTCTTTTTGCTCGGTTTTCGTGCTTGCATTTTTCCTTGAAAATCACACCATAAACCAAAACAAAAAATCTTTTCCACACTTGTGGGGTTAGATTTCGTTAGCATGCTCGGAAATTCTACGTTTTCTCTTTTTGTTGGGCCCAGGTTAAGTTAAAGTTTTGGGAAGCACCTTTTTGAGGCAAGCGAGGAAAGCTGAGCTGAGCACAACTCAGAAACACAATTTTGGCTAAGTATTGAGGATGATGCGAAGTTGCACGCAGCATCCAACTTTTGACGAGACTGCGGAGTTGCGCCAACGTCGAAGGTTTTGGCAGTGATGCGAAGACCAGTACTGCGCAGAAGCAGTGCTGCAGAGTTAGGAGGCCACGTGGAGCCAGTAAAGCGGTGTGCTGGACAAGTATCAAGTGTAGTTACCGACTAGACCGGTAGCAGCCATTTTTGGAAAGATACTTCAGGATTTCCGAGCGGTGGATGTAGGAAAAACAAGAAGGCGGTTGTGTGTGGGTTGTTAAGGAAAGCGACGTTTGGCACATGCAGAAGGTAAAACTGTTAGAGAGAAACGGTTCGGCAGAAGCAGCCTGTAGGCAAGCGTGCGACAGGAAGGCCGATAGTGACAGAATGAGGATGTGGAGATCTGCCATGATCAAGCAGACGCTACCAAGAGCCAGCAAGACGGGTTGGAAAACCGACGCAGTTTTGGAAACCCTTAGGGTTTTGGGTTTTAGGTCTTCGACATTGTACAGACATGACCTTCGGGCATGGTCTATATAAGAAGACATTTTGTATGGGATGGTGGTTCTCAGTGTTGTTATCCTTTTGGATTGTTATTCTTTTGTAGTGGCTGAGAACTGAAGGAGATAATCTTTTTATATTGTAAAATCTCTCTGAGCTAAGAAGATTGTGGTAAAAGCTCTACAGCTATGTGAGCAGAGACCTAGCCGAGAGAAAGAAGAGTCTGCAGCTGAGTGCGTAGAATAAGAATGGTTGCCCCATCCCTTTTGAAAGAAATATATTACCAACCGTTCTTGTGGACATAGCTTTCCATCCGGGGAAGTGAACCACGTTAAATCCTGTGTTATGTGATAATGTTTATGAATGAATGACTGTCTGTATTTTCTGTAGATTGAATGCTTGAATGTTTCCTTGCATGCTGTAATATGAGAACTTTGATATGCATTTATCAATAGGAGAAGTTTTGGAATGACATGCTAGGTTCCGCGGAAGCAGATGAATGGTGAACATTTCAATTCTATGTTAAGGCCGTGAATCAGTCATTTAAGTATAATTACTTTCTTAAACACAGTGAAGGAACGCAACATAGTTAATCATGTTTATCATTTTAGTTCATGTTGTAATAATCCAAGTTCTTGATGAATGCTAGAAAGATAGCCAGTAAGTGCCTGAATGAATGGATGAGTGATATTCATTTCAGTGCCTTAACGTTTCCAAGATTTTCCAAGTAGAGGATAATTGTGGGTGATTCGCAGTTCCACTAGAAGATTCGCAGCAGTAAGAGACCCTTGGCACGGCCTGCAGTGTTTCCTACACCGCATGGTACTGTTCGCATCATAGATCTTGCTGCATACCGCATCACTCTGCCCGTAGCGCCGCCTTTCTATCCTGCGCTGCGCAACATGTTCAGATAAACAAATCATCATTTACTGTGGAAACCTGATTCCGTAGTACCCCATAGAGATACACCTCGGGTGAGACCTCAACCTGTTCATAGGTTGTTTCCGAAAGGGCCAGTGCGAAGGGGTTTTGTTGGTCAAAGGGAGAACCGCAAAGAACCTGGGTCTATTTGAAAACCTCTGGGTCAGTTTAAGCCAACACTCTGTTTCTGATTTGCTGAGATCGCAAAAGGTGCACGGTAAAGAGCATACGCAACCAAGAAAAACCCTTCCTCTTTATGTTTCTGATTCGCTGAGACTGCACAAGGTGCACGACAAAGAGCATACGTAGACAGGGAAAGCAACAATCCAAAACAAAAAAAAATCTAATAGTAAAAACTAATAAAATATGAGATATTGTTTTCTTTTCAACCAGAAAATAAATAAAAAACGTCACTATAACATTATACCTTCAAATCTGATGAAATACGCGTTTCTGAAGCAACCGGGAACCGTTTTGGATCAATCAATAACTATTTCCCAATGGAACTAACACTCTCGACGCAATGGAACACCTCCCAAAGCCCAAAAATGCACAGAAATACCAGAACCAGAAACCCTTTCAAGTTTCAACAACAACAGTTTAAGATCTAGATCATAACCAGAAGCGACTCTTCATAAAAGCTCTGGTACCATGTTTGAGTACACAGGGTACTCCCAAAAGACCGAACACCTAGAGAAACCACTTCACAGAAACAGATCACATATCGATACACCGATGTTTTGACGTGGTTTAAACCCTCCTGAGGGAAACACTCCACGGCCCCGGCCAAATAGCTTATACGAGACAATTTATTTTGCAAAGAAAGAAAGTTACAAATGAGCTTCTCATAATTGATCAACTTTCCAATGACCCTCCATGCTCTTTAAATAGAGATGATAGACCAATCGGGTGTTAAGCCACGAATCAAGGGTAGGTATGATCTAAGAGAAGTTGATATGTTGGATCACTCTATGTCGGGAACATATCCTGACTGTCGGATTAAGTATTTACAAATGCATACTAATGCATACTAAAGAAACACACTTTTCCTAACGGATATATTACACAAGTTGATCTTAACTAACTCCTAAGTGTCTAAATATCCTAACAGTCATAGAGAATTAAAACATTTGAGAGTAGGATACTTCTGTTGATCGAATATTTTTCAAGTGAGGCTAAGGGAGAAGGAGGGGACGCAGACTCTAGAGAAGGGAGTAGAACAATAATGCTCAACGACTATACGTATTGTTTTCCTCTTTAGTGATTAATGCAAATCAATTGTTCTCCCCCACCCCACTCCACCCCCCGATGTGTGTGTGTGTGTGTGTGTTTTGGATCAATGATGAATATATTAGTTTCTTTTTGCATGTTTATCATTATTTCTTGTTTATCCTTATGAGTGCACACAACTAGACTAGTATGTGTTTTACAACGTATTTTTTTCTTAGGCCTATCCCATGCCCTTGGAATATAGGTGAATTTGCTTGAAACACTTGGTTCCTCCATTGTACACTAGCATTCTTGATTCTTTTTCAATCTTTCATAAAAACGAAAAAGACAAAAAGATAAAAAAAAAAAAGGACAAAAAGGTGGGGAAAGGGAAAAAATTGTATCACATGACAAAGTGGATATGAAAAAAGTTAGTCCTTGTCTCCCTTGAACACAACACTTGTTTGCATTAGCCACATTCAATTGGGTTATTAGTAATATTTACCTTAGTAAATTGGACCATGTTTATGAGTTTTACTCCTCTGATTGATTATCCTTCCAGTCACTATGGAGAATTCATCAAAGTATCCTACATTAATGGATTTCAATGGTCTATTATTTCTTGAGTCACGTGTTGTCTGGGTCCATTATGCATCGTGATGCATGTTCAAGAGAGGTTTGTTACAAAAAATTGTGTTAGCCATTCCTTAGATATCCTTGACCAATCATTTCTACCTTCACTGTGTCAGAAGCCATATTTAATGGTTGTTCTTCTCAGCTCTAGTCCCAAAAAATCAAATCAAAATATTGATCTTTGTTTCATGTCGATTGATGTGGGATGACTGAATTCCCTCCTATTGGTGAATCTCTTCCTATTAACACCAAATATTTTTCTAAGAAGACAGTCTAGGAATCTTAATAGTACATTGAAACTTGTAGTCATTAGTGGCAAGTTTTGTCGCAATCAATAGTGTGTGTACAGCAATGACCCCTGGTAGTTGATTTTACAAGTGTTCAACATCAATTCCTTTATTCACACTTGCTAAATTGTACTTTGTACCTTCGAACCCATTTTCATTACATATGGGTTTCGTCACGTATGTCAAGGGTATACATCAATGATCGACGATCAGGTGGTGTTCTAACTTGCTTGAATTTAGATAGTTTTATCATATGATGTATACTCATACTATCATAGATTTTTGGATTGAAGACCTTGGGAATAATAGTAGCATGCCTAGTCGGTTCTAGCTTCCTGAGTTGTGAAAGATCATACTACCATGTTCTAAGTGCTTTGAATACAATCAAGTTTTACACTCCTCATAATGTCACTTTTCATTTTGATGTACCTTTTGACATTGATCCACTATGTGTTTTTGGTGGCCATGCTTATTTACTACTAAACATGGGTATTCCTTCCTCAAGGAAGCTTTCTTATATATGAGATTGGTTTTTGCAAGTAGGTACTTCCTTATCCTTAGTTTACAATTCTCCTCCTTAGCCCATCAACCACGTTTCTGGATTGTTTGACTTAATGTATTTTGGCCATTAGTTCCACTTTTTACCTCACACATTAGGGAGCATATGTTATAATGATATTTAACACCCCTTATGGAAAAGGCCTAAGTGGACATCAAGACACCTTCTACATGAGAAATTGACTCCAAAACAATTAAATTTGTAGTTAATTAGAGTGTGGTTGCTACTTTTCCTAAGGAAGAGGGTGATTGGTTGTGAAATTAAGGTTTAAAAGCATGCCCACATCCATCTGGTCACCACAATGTGCCCATAAAGTGTGACCAAGGCTTCAAATTGGGGAAAATAAGAACTAAAAGTGCACACTCAAGTAAATATAGGTTCAATTTCATGTGGAAGGGACTCGTACTCAGATAAATTTTTAGGGGCGAAATTTCACCAATTGGCTATTTTTTGGGCATTTTTTCAAAACAAAAAATTCGCTATTTGGTCATTTTTAGTCTTTAATATCACTATTTAGTCATTTTTTGGTGGCAAATTGTATGTTTCATATTTAATATTCTCCCACCAATCTACATATATGCTTTTTTCAATCCAAAATAATCGCCTAGAATACTATACTTAAGTATACTTTTATAATCCTTAAAAAATACCCTGCTCGTACTGCATGTAAATCATGCACTTTGTAATCATCACCCATGTTAGACCTAATTCAAAGTTATAAAAGATACCTATGGGGTGAATATATAGAGGTTAGGTAGACGTCATAGAGAATTAGAACATCTGAGAGTAGGATGCTTCCGTTGATTGAACTTTTTTCAAGTGAGGCTAAGGGAGAAGGAAGGGACTCAGACTCTAGAGAAGGGAATACAACAATAATGCTAAAGGACTATAAGTATTGTTTTCCTCTTCAGTGAGTCATGCAAATCAATTTTTTGCCCCCACCCCCCATGTGTGTTTGTGTGTTTTGGATCAACGATGAATATATTAGTTTCTTTATGCGTGTTTATCATTATTTACTTGTTGGAAGAATGAAGAAGATGCGTTGTTTCTTTGTATATAGGATTACTCTCATGGCTTAGGAGAAGGAATAAAAATACAAGGATTCAACTTGACAAAGTTCTAGAGAAACTATGATATTAAGGTACACATCTCTTTTCCTTCTTCTAATTTTCTTTGCTTCACATGCGTGTGGAATATAGGGAATAGTATTTAGTAGTTGTTTTGTTTATCTGTCGGTGAGCCTAATCCACTCACTAGGGAAATCACTTAGCTTGTTAGCAGTGTGACACTTTCCCTCACAACAATGACCAGAAATACGATGGTGTTAACAATATGAAAATTGGATGAGCATAATTGAGGAAATGATTGAAAAATGAAGTCCATATAAAGTTATTGTTGGGGAAAAATAAAGTGAACCATGTCAAATAGTTTGTCCTCTTGATTTCAAAGATGTGGATAGCACATCAAATGGATTTCTAAAACTTCCAAATGAGTCAATTACAAAATTGAAGGGATGGCCTATAAAAAGGGTTGGACCCAAATGAGTCAATAAAGGAGTTTTAGGTTAGTCCTCATGCAATTCATTTATTTTTCATCCATTTAATTTTCCTTATAGACCTCTAGAAAAGCTTCTTAGGGTTTTTGTAGGGTCACATGGGAATCGAAGGAATAGTTATGCCATGTGGTGTGACAATTCTTATGATGGTTGTGCTCTGTAAAGTATGTACGTAATTTACACCACACAATAATATAAATCATTTGTAAGTAAGATTAGTCATCCATGATACGATCAAGTAAAGGTTATGCTTGTGTGGAAAAACTACGTGTATGATCATTCTTACAACTACATGTGGGTGGGTTTGTAGTTTCTTTGATCATGCGCAATGATCACATGAATAATTTTCTTGTAAAACCTTGTATGGTGTAGTTGTTGGGTTGAACTCACCACGTGAGAATGTTGTGTGGTGTTATTAAATGGGTAGTTGTGAGTGGCATAGCTATCCAATTATTTAGTTGCATGTCTTGATCACATGGTTTGTAAAACAAGAAGATCACACCCTTATGCGACTATTTCTAGAAAAGTCATGTGAGTGTGTGTTCATTTTTAATTTTTTTGGATTTTAGTGAGACCTAGGTAAATTGGCTTAGAACTATGTGTGATTTGTTTGTTTTGTAGGTTTCTAGTTGAGAGATGGCAATTGAATGGTGAGAGCGCCACTTCAATGGTTTTTGCTATGAGGTGGCTAGGGATCTTATAGTTTGATAGTGCTTATGGGAGTTATTGAAGTAATTTGATTGTGCTATGATGGGGTCCAGTGAGGGCCTCCGGTGAGCGTTGATTGGCCTTTTAAAGGTTTGAGAGGATTGTTTTTTTTTTTATCGTTAGTGGGTGTTTCTCAACTAGTTTGGCATATATTTTTTTGCTAGAATCCCAATTCACGGGATTCAGGAGGAGATTCACCTTACCCGAGGAGAGGTGAGGATGATTGACCAATTGGTCATTCGATACTATGGAGGAAATTCCTCTACAAATAAAATTGGGGTTACTAACATCACCAAGGTTTAGTATTTGTTGATTGGTGCGATTTCCATTGTAGTGATCACCTGGTGTTGGGGGTTGTTGTGACCCACTTGATCTCTAGCACTCGATTACTATTTGTGGAGAGGGCCCTTGAGGGTGTGGAGATTGCATGGGCTATAATGGTGCTAGCCAACATGAGGTCTTAGCTAACTCATTGTTTCTCCAAGAGGTGGGGACAATTTACGTAGAGGAAGATCATGTATGCATAGTTATTTGAGTGGTTCTCGACTTTGACATTAGGAGTGTTGAGTCTTGTGTAGGATCCATAGGAGACCAAGATGCACTTATGGGGGACATTGATGCCTTAGAGAGGTCGAGGTGAGGTGGGAAATTTGTTTACATTGTAGTACTTGGCGGTGTCGCAGTAGAGGGTAGGTATTGTGGATATGCACCCTTAACACGTGATGGATATTTGGGTAGACTCATATGTGCATCATTATCTAGGTCAGGGGTGGAGGCCCATAGGTGAGTAGCTCCTATTATAGGTCAAATATGCACTTCTCCATCTGTGATCACATTGCCATGTCGATCACACAAAAGGACACTATGGATGGAAGAGCTAGATTGACCTTAGATGACTCAGTGCTGAGATCCTTCACCTTCAGCTGAAAACCATATTTTTTCTACATATTTCATTAGAAATGCACTACTCTTAAAATTGTCATCCTGCGCACCATGCGTAGGTTCTACTGAAGACAACCCGCGCACTTATCCCAAAAGTTGTATGCGCAAGTCATAAAGAGCACTAGCTGCACACCATGCACAAGTTTACTGGTATCATACCTGCGCACATATTGAGATGAAATTGAAAAAATATATTAATATTACGGATTGGGATTAGTTGAGTTTGGTATTGTAACTCCCCCAACCTCCGAATTCAACTGTCTCACAAATCTAACTTCCTGCCTTTGCCAGAAATGCAAGGGGAAGCCACGAGGAAAGGACACATAGAGAAGAAAGCTATTGTTATGCTGAAGGAATTTCTAGTCAATAGAGGAGCAGGAGCCCAGAACTTGGTTGCAGAAGTGCTTGGAACAAGATCAGGTATATCAGTTGTATTTCACTACATTTCTTTGACAATAAAGATCAAGATACCCTTCCCGTCCCAATAGATTGTTATTTCTATTGCATTTCTGATCATAATTGATGTTAAATATTGTTTTCAATATCATTATATATTTATAGTCAGGATACGCTGAGGAAGGTCTATGTATTTTGCAGGTACATTGTTGTGGAGATTGGACGAAAGCTAGGACTAGTCGCCATAAATCAGGCTCTCTTTTTTAAACCCTAATGTCGTTTTGCTTATAGTAATGGTTGTAAAATTGAATGTATCTATGTGTCAAGCCCCATGTACATTGATAACATCCTTCCCCTGCTATAGGGTATAATCCTTAACAATAACTCCTATCATTATCATTATCCTTTGCATGTGTTGATTTGTGATTTTTTCATGGTTTTACTATGATATCTAACAACATAGATCCAATTTAAACGTGGATTTATAAGGCACCAAGAGGGATCCAATTTCTTAAGGTGTACTTTCCAATTTATTGAGGTGTAATTTTTTTTAACCTTGTTTTTACACATTCAAAAAAATTACATCTCTAGAAATTTGATCACTCTAGGATGGTTTTAAATTTTTATTTTATAGGCCTACATGAATTTTTTTAATTACTTTTTATTTTTGGTAGTTTTTATATCCCCCTCGTACTGGGGTTTAGAGTACCTCACTCCTCTCGATACAATAAGAAATTGATATATAACCTATTTTTTTATGTTGATATTGGTTTTGTACCATCACTAATTAGTAGAAAAAGTAGTAAGAGGTACCTAATCCATTGGTAAAGTCATCGGCTGCATGTTAGAAAAGGTAATCTATGTGATAAGGCAAGGGTGGTGGCCCAAGTATTAGTTTGGTTTGAGTTGCGGTTTTGTGTTACCTTCCATTGTTTTATTACTCATAAATAGATTGTTGAATGTACAACTTGAGAGGTGACATTTGTTTTATATGGATAAGAAATCTCTTATTCACAATATCTTTTTTTACTTTTTAGAATCTAGGAAATGTACTTTAATGGCATTAGGGAGGGATTTACAATTTCAGATATTAAAATCTAAATAATTTAGAAAAAAAATACAAATCCCAAAAATATATTAGAAAGTATGATCATTTTCAGATAAAGGGATATATTTAATTCAAAATCAAAGTATTAAGAAGCTCCTACTCATTGTGCAGT
This sequence comes from Larix kaempferi, assembly GCA_027924585.1. Lineage (NCBI taxonomy): Eukaryota > Viridiplantae > Streptophyta > Pinopsida > Pinales > Pinaceae > Larix > Larix kaempferi. Next base: position 4,278,113 of record BSBM01000211.1, read on the forward strand.
TTTTTTATATGATGCCTTTCTTTGTAAACTTACTTTTCACATGATGTAAAATACATAAATTGTATACTTTTTTTTTTCTAAGTGATGTGATATTTATTTGTTTATGTATTTTTCTAAATTATGTGATATTTATTGATGCTATAGTGTCATTTACTATTATATCAAATCTTTATTTGTTTTATTTTTCATATTCTAAATATCAAATCAACATGAAGACTATTACTTGTCTTCTAGATTGTCTTAAGGAAGACTACCACTTGTCTTTGGGATTATCTTAAGGAAGACTACCACTTGGGTTTGGGATTATCTTAAGGAATACTACCACTTGGGTTTGGGATTATCTTAAGGAAGACTACCACTTGGGTTTGGATTATCTTTAAGTGTGAATTAGTTTACAATGTTAGAGATGTTATATCTAAATTACATTCAATAAAAGGTCAAGCATTATGACCTCATGAATATGACTATATTGGGGGTTCTCCAAGTTATACTATTGACTTAAAATGTTCCTCCCTAAAGTGGTTATTATCTTGATAACATTGGATTTTATTACGACATATTGGAATTTCAGAAGTTGTACAAGCCAATGGTAACTCGGTATGTAAAATAAGCCTTGCTCTTTTTTTTCATAGTTTTTGAAACCATGTAAGTTTGTTTTGTAGGATACCTTAAGGAGAACAATCCTATTTGGTACAAAATTTAGCAAGATAGAGGATACCTCACACCACTAAATCTTTAGATATAATATCAACATAGTCATATTCAACATGAAGACTATTACTTGTCTTTGGGATTGTCTTAAGGAAGACTACCACTTGATTGTCTTAAGGAAGACTACCACTTGTCTTTGGAATTATCTTAAGGAAGACTATCACTTGGGTTTGGATTATCTTTAAGTTTGAATTACTTTACAGTGTTAGAGATGTTAAGACAAGTGGTACAAAACTTGGCAAGATAGAGGATCGCTCACACCACTAAATATTTAGATATAATATCAACATAGTCATATTCAACATGAAGACTATTAGTTGTCTTTGGGATTGTCTTAAGGAAGACTACCACTTGATTGTCTTAAGGAAGACTACCACTTGGTTTTGGGATTATCTTATGGAAGACTACCACTTGTATTTGGGATTATCTTAAGGATGACTACCACTTGGGTTTGGATTATCTTTAAGTGTGAATTACTTTACAGTGTTAGAGATATTATATCTAAATTACATTCAATAAAATGTCAAGCATTGTGACCTAATGAATATGACTATATTTGGGGTTCTCGGAGTTATACTCTTGACTTAAAATGTTCCTCTCTAAAGTGGTTATTATCTTGATAACATTGGATTTTATTACATTTTTAAATTTCAGAAGTTGCACAAGCCAATGGTAACTGGGTACTATGTAAAATAAGCCTTGCTCTTTTTTCATAGTTTTTTAAACCATGTAAGTTTGTTTGGTAGGATATCTTAAGGAGAACAATCCTATTTGGTACAAAATTTGGCAAGATAGAGGATCCCTCACACCACTAAATCTTTTGATGTAGCTCATAGTGTCATTTAAATACCATTTTTTGATAGGTATTATTTCTTTCTTGTTTATTATGAAAATAATGGGCTTGGCTCATTAAAGATATATTCAAACAATTTCATTAGAAATCCATCTCACAACAAGTTGTATCTATGTTTGTATTTAGTTTTCCAATGTACTTTAATAACTCTTAAGAAATATGCTTATCATCAGTATATGTACTCTTCATTATCCATTGTATTCCATCTTAACAAGGCATGGTTTATGCCTAGGCTGCAACATTGTGAAGGTAATATAATTGAACCATATGTCTCATCTAGATTTCTTTGAATATATTTGTTGGGGCATGTGGAGTTGGCATATTTATATTATGGGGAATGTTTATATTTTTTAAATGATTTATGGTAATTATTTTTAGAAGATGTATATTTATAGATAACAATGGCCACCTCCTTAGTTAAATTCAATACTAAATCTTAATCCTTTTGATTTATATTTATTTTCTTTGGAGCCATAAGAAAAATTTTATGACTCGTAATTTGAGTGAAAAATTGTTTAGCAATGTGAGACTTATGAAAATCAATTCTATAATTCAGATACAATCCTTCTTTGGGAGTAGGGACATTAGTGATACAAAATTGGTTAAAGCCCTAGGGTAGAATTCAATTTTAAGTGCACGGGACACCAATAATCGGGAATGGTATTGAGCAATGAAACAAGGGTCGATTCTCTATTCTTGTGGTCAAGAAAGGAAAAAGAAGAATATAAGGATTATAAGGTTCATGCTAATTCATAATAAATCTTAATGGACCAAATTTCATTTTGACATTTCAAACCAAACTTATTTTGAAAAAAATATATTGTTCTAGTATCCCATTTGTATTATAATTTTGAATCAATAAATTATACAAAATGGTTTGGTTGTATTTTGGTACTTATTGTGCGATTGAGATATCTGATTAGATGGTGTTTTCCTTGCAGACTACCTGATGCATTGATAGTTTCATTTTGTGGAATGCTCACAAAGAATGGAAAATGAATGTGACTCTATAAGGGATAGAAAAACAATTTTTCATACATAGTAATATGAAATTTGAAATGGAAAAGAGTGTGTTGAGTGTCTACTTAAAATGACATTGAATCTGAGATAGAGGAATGTTTTTATCTTTTGTGACCTAAAACTTGAATTGTTCTAAGAATCTCATGCTATGTCAAGCTAGAAAAGGCTCGAGGACTGTGGGTCCGATGAATATCACCCATTGGAGGTCAATCTCCCCATTTAATTAAAGTTTAATCATGTCCCAAACTACTTGATGTTTGAAATTCAACAAATCTCTATGATAGACTTGAGTCATTTGGTTTTAAATTTAATAGTATTTTGAAGTTAGAGACAACAATTTTGACCTTTATGTGATATTGAGGGCATGGATAGTGGTAGCTTATGAGACCTTCAAATAGTGTTTTTCTAAATCTATTCCAACAAATAACAAGAATTGAGATTCCTTAAACTATTAACAATGGATCGCAACCTAAAGGGAAAATCCTAAAAAGGAGAATGGTAAAATTGATGCAAGCTAGAATAACTGTAGACTTATTGAGATTTAGATGATAAATTATTAGATCCTAAAGGTTTAAACATTAAAAAAAATTGGAGGTGGACCTGTACTTCAAATTATACGGATGTTGAGGGCTCAAAACGAGGCTAAACCACCATTTATTAAATTCAGGACCAAGTTACCTTCATGTTGAAATTATACTATTCCAATTTTCCTTCATAATACAAATTCATTCTCAAAGACAAATTTTATTTCAGCTCTAGAAAAATTGCTATTTCTGTCATTTTCTCCTTAAACAATTAGGGTTTTGTCAAATCTCCTAAAATTTATATAAACCCTTCATATTGGGTGCATATTGGTTATCAATTTTTTTGTTTTTGACCTAGATATTCTCATGTTCTTTTGATTACTTGAACCACCTTAATTAGACCTTCCAATAAAAAATTATGTTAATTTTAAGTTGGCATGCATTTTAAAACCTTTATTTGGGGTTTGTCGATCCTAGACCTATAATATATCAAATATTTATTTTTCAATAATTTTGAAATTTCTACCTATAATGTTCATAATTTATTTTCTACAACAATTCTATCCGTGTGTTATTTCAATTTTCCAAGAAACATTTATGGCCAATTTGTCAAACCTTGTTGCTTTTCACCCTCATATGGCTCGAGCAAGTTTGCAAACAAGATAATTCTTCCAATTTGTCTCTGACATATATCAATTTTGGATCTATAATACGATGTTGTTTATTCTTTCCAAATCCATTTCTCTCACTTTATTCGGAGCTTCTAACCATGACACATGTTTGATATAGTGAACCTTCATACGTTTAGCAAGGTTTCAAGACTATAAACTTCAATTAACTTGTATGACATGTATCTTTGCAATTTCGTTATCTAGGCTGCTAAGAGTTTGACCATATATAGTGCCATCTATATTCTTTCTAACTATATTTTAATTCTCACTGCAACTTGATACCTATAGCCAAATTTATGCATCAAACTATAATATGTTTTCCTCGAAGGTGTAAGTGTGTAGAACATCTCTCAAAGTGGCAATGTTGACAAATTATACGATAACCCCCTATTTGTTAGGATAAAAATTCTCAAATAACCCAAGTACATCCATATATCCAAATCATAATTCCATGCATGTAATCATGACTCTAATGACCTCTATCTAAAGACTTGATGTGTTTCCAATAATTCATAGTTCTGATCACGGTATTCTGTGTCTAGTTTTAGACATTCAAAACCACTATGAGAAGTTTGGATAGGTATTGTGTCTACTTATGACACTCAAACCTACCTCTTGGATATACATTTCCATTGGAGGACCCACCATGCATTTTTTCCATCACACCAAAGAAATTTTTCATGCTTCCCATCTTGTACCTAATAGGGAGGAACATCATGGATTGATGATAGTCAATATTTTAGTTTCGAAGCCCTATGATGTGTTGGAACAAGCGATCCTGAGCCACAATTAGAACCAAATTCTATAGACAGAGCCTCATGCCAGAGCTAGAATGAGATCCATAGTTGTTTCCAGAAGACAAATTTAGAGCCATGTTCCAGAGAACCCATTGGGTTGTGGTCATCCTAAAACCACCTTTTGGTTTTTGGTCAACCAAAAACTACCCATTTAGTATAAGACTTACAACTTCTGCTAGACATAAGGTTGTGGTGGCCCTCAACCCAAATTTTTCCATAGAGAACCACTAATCCTCAAAGCCAAGTTCCAAAGGGAATTTTTGAGCTAGAACCTGAGTAAGATCCAAGTTCTAGAGGGAACCATTCAGCCACAATTAGATTTAGAACCAAGTTCCATAGTTTGTGGTAACCAAAAACAACCATTTAGTAGAAGAATCAACCTATGTTTCTTCTGCTAGCGTTTTTTTGGTTTGTGGTCTTCCAAAACCACCAAATTTGTGGTCATCCTAAAACCACCAATATATAGAGAAATTATGTTTTACCACTCAGTGGGAGATGTTAAATTCTGATAATGTACTTGACAAATTTGAATTTTCAAGTAGGAAACGTTCAACATTTAGCAGTTGTCCACTTCCTATTTTCAACTCTCTTTCAGAATATTCTTGGACTCACATACTCCCCTTTGGATTAAGTGGGGAATGTTGGAAACCTAATCTATTATGTGAATATGAAACGTCATCGGGAGGCCAAGAAACCACATGGAATATGAAACCAAAGGTCCCATAATTGTATGTATACTTGCATGTTCTTAATGAAAATTGCATTTTCAAGCATATTCATTTTTCTTTTTTTAATCCTTGTGTGCTTTCCTACCTAGGCGTTCCAATAATTAATGTGCTAATAGACACACAAATGATTCACAAGCTGGAAAACAACTAAACAACTGCAAATGAGAAACTTAAGAAATCAATAAACATTAAATACTTATTGGTAATGTGAATGGATAAGATTTTACCAACTAGAACATAAAATACAAAAGTTGTGATGATGATCACATATAATATAGATCACATAAAATATGGAAGTTGTGTTGACTACGCACCAATTGTAAAACATAAATATAAATGGTATTTTTCATCAAAAAAGGGAAGAATCTTTATAAAGTACATAATCATTCTTAATGACAATGGATCCATAAACTGTCGTGGATATTCCACTAGATCAGTTCACTACAGCGGATCTTATGTTTTACTTCATAATGTTAATTTAATTCCATAAAATACTGAACATAATGGAATTGGAATAGAAATAACTAGAGCAAATATGTACACAATCCACACAATAACATAGGATATACCTTGGGAAAACCCACTATGTGGTAAAACCCAACCAAAAATGTGGGATACCCCTTTCTCTTCATATCAAAATGCAACTACAAAGAAAAGGACACTCTCTATGGAGTTACCTATGACTTTGTAGCCATAATGGCTACTAGATGATCTCGTATATCCTTTGTTTTGCAATAATATCCACTCCCCTACAGTTTGCTTAGATATGGAACAATACAATAACATCCAAAGAATGGAACCCATTATTCTCCTAATGGCCCAATATTTAACATATATCGATAGTCGACTACAATTAATTTTAGGGTTTTTTCATACCCCAAATCCTGAATAGGGTTAGTGTTTTGGACCTTCCATAATTCTCTTGAAAGTCTACATGTGACTAGATCCACAAGTGTGAGAAATGAGAGATGACATGGAATCCACTCAGTACCATGGTGGTCAACTGGGTAGGTCAACTTGTGGAAAGCATAACTTCTTCATACATAATCCAATTGAGGCGATTCTTACACCATTGGAAAGCTCTGAGTTTGGAATTTTATTTATTTTGGTCTAAATGTTTTTTCACCAAAAACTGACATTTAAGCCGTCAAAATGGCCCTAAAGGTTTAAGACATTTTTTTTATCCCAAATAAAAAAATTGAGACATGCCCCTACAATGGGCCCTACAATCCAATTCATCCAATTTTATGACCTTGAAAGCTCCAAATAGGTGACAAATCACATATTGATCCATTTCAGATCACACCTCCCCATTTTGGGAGGATTTCGTTCCCAAAAATAGTTTATTGAATGAGGTGAGAAAAAATTTCCTCTACCTTCTCCTTGGAGTACCATTTAGCCTTTCCTGGAAATTTGTCTTTTCAAGCCCACCTGCTAGAGTTCATACTATCCCCGCCTAGTTGTTTTAGACGTATTTTGCAACAATGTTTTACAGGTGCAGAAAGGAGCTACAAAGCTCATATATGTGAGCACTGGCGAACAAGTTGCTAATGTATTGACCAAACCTTTGTCTCGAGTAAAATTTGAGTATTTTTCGAGACAAGATTGGTGTAGTTCAGAAAGACCCTCCTAGAAAGGGGGAGTGATATGGTCGATGATGATATTTGGATATTGGTATCGTTGTGGATACCTGTATCGATGATGAGATTTCCTATATCGACGGTAAGGTCGATGATAAGGATACCTGTATTGATATGTATACTTGTATCGATGATGAGGATACTGTATCGATGACGAGGATACTTGTATCGATGACGAGGATACTTGTATTGATGATGTGGATACTTGTATTGATGATGAGGATACATGTATTGATGATGAGGTTACATGTTCCGATGGTAAGGTTAATGATGAGGTTACCTGTCCTGACGATGAGGTCGATGATATCAACGATAAGGTTGATAAGTGGTCCTTAGACATTTTCTAGGAGGATGAGGAGGGATTGTATCATCCCTGGACTTCGGTCCTTCAACAGATTCGTAGACAGATGTCTTCGAGAATTGGTCCCTAGTGGACGAGGAGGGATTGTATCATCCCTGTACTTTGGTCCCTAAATTGATCCATAGATAGATGTCTCTGTGAAGTGGTCCCTAGTGGACGAGAGGATTGTATCATCCCAGGACTTTGGTCCCTAAACAGATCCATAGACAGATGTCTTCGAGAATTGGTCCCTAGTGGACGAGGAAAGATTGTATCATCCTGGACTTTGGTCCCTGAATTGATCCGTAGACATATGTCTCCAAGAAGTGGTTCCTAGTGGACGATAGGATTGTATCATCTCAGGACTTTGGTCCCTGAATAGATCCGTATATAGATGTCTCCGAGAAGTGGTCCCCAATGGACGATAGGATTGTATCATCCTAGGGATTTGGTCCCTGAATTGATCCGTAGACAGATGTCTCCGAGAAGTGGTCCCTAGTGGACGAAAGGGGATTGTATCATCCCCAGACTTCGTTCCCTGAATTGATCTGTAGACATATGTCTTTGAAAAAGGGTTCCTTAGACTTTGTCTAAGTTGATGAGTGGAGTGCATCGTCCCTAGACATGCTATGGTGTCTTAGATGGATAATGTCTATTGCAGGGTATGATGCTATGATACTGTTGATCATGAGGATCCAAAAGACAATGCTATTGATCGTGAGGATCTAGATGACGATGGTGTTGATTGTGAGGATCCAGATGATGATGTTGTTGATTGTGAGGATCCAGATGACGATGATGTTGATCGTGAGAATCCAGATGACGATGTCATTGATCGTGAGGATCCAGATGACGATGTTGTTGATCGTGAGGATCCAGATGATGATGCTGTTGATAGAGAGGATCCATATGTTGATGTTGCTGTGGCTATTAAAGTGCTGCAAAAGATGAAGATTCAGTATTGAAGATGTTGATGTTCCAGTATTGAAGATGTTTCAGTAACTGTTTAAGTTATTGATGATGTATGAAGAAATATTCCAATGATTTATAGATGTATCATGTAATATGTAGTTGATGACTCCTTGCTCCCGCATATGTTGTTATAATATCCTTCTCGTTAAGGGGGAGTGTTGAGATATTGTAACTTCTAAGAATATTATATTTGTACTTTATTATTCCGGAGATGTTTCATTCCTCCGTGAAGGCCCTATTGTATATCCATAGATGTTTTATTCCTCCGTGGAGAATGTGGTAACTTGGGTAATTAGACTTCCTTAGTGGGGTGGGCCTTGTATGAGTCATGTGGGTTAAAGGGTTATTAGACCACCCTAGTGGGGTCGGCCCGGCCAACATTATGTTAAGTGGTTAAGTTGAGGCTAACCTAGTTAGTGTAAAAGTCAAGTCGGAGTTGTGTATAAATAGAGGAGGTTTGTTCCTCATTTAACACACACACTCACTTGTGAAACTCACATAGGAGAGAGAGAAATTTGCAATGGAGGAGAAGGAGCTCATGTTTGGGGATTACATCTTTGTATTTGCTGGTCATCTATATTGACGAAGCTTGCTGGGTTTTCTACCCCATGAGGGTTTCCCAGGATAAATCTGTGTCTCTTGTGTTTATGCTGTGCTTGTTGTTCTTTCTGTGATATTGTATATGCTATTGTTGTGAAATGGAATGTAATACTGATATTTTCTGTCTTAGCATATTAAATCTTAACATTGGTGACTCTTTATTTCCATTTTTATGCTATTTTGGGAATTTGGTTCTTCAATTTCAAATGGGTTTTAATTTTTTGGATGAAGTTCTCAATTTAAGTATCAAAGTTTGATACTAGATGTAAAAGACATCACCTAGGAAACTTGTGTGGGTGTTTTCGGGCAAGTATATAAATATGCCCAAATTCCCATTGTATATCGAAGCGAATCTCCATGATGGGTTTTTTTCTTTGATTTAGGAGGAAATATTTTAGGAAAATAAAATGATAGTATGTTTCATTGTTATCGTCAAATTGTTTCTTGTGTTTAGATTATTAACATTCACAAGGCATAAGGGAATGACCCCTCCTTCTAGTGTCAATCTTTTGATATGGGATTTTGACCTCCATCAATGTAAAGAATCACCAAAATAAAACCTTCAATAAAAGGTTCCCACCCTTAAAACACATCGTCTAGTTTATAGTATTGGCTAGAAGATTCACATAATATATCATATTTTTAATTAGTATATTTAAAATAATGCAAATAAAATCCCAAACTAAGAGAGTTTAAAAAGAGGAAAATAAAATACCTTAATTAAAAAATAAAACAACATGCTTACACAACAAAATTTGAATCAATTACATACTCAAAAGAGCAATATGAAGAATAAGATCACTATAAACAATTAAAGCTAAACTTAATTTCCCACGTTAGCATTCAAATATTTATGAACAGAAATATGAAAACATTAACAAGATGATTATATCCCAATAACAAAAAACAACAATGTCGGCGCAAATCTACTTTTCCTAGGGTGCAAGCATGTATTTTAGTTGTGGGTCGAGAAGACAATAATGATGTTAATTTTGTGGATATTTTGAAATCTATAAGATGAATTTTTTAGAAGATGAAATAGTGTCTTCAATCCATTTTACCAATTAATGATAATTTTTTCTTTGTGTTTGATATTTACATGCTTCTTACAATATGTTAAAAATAATCTGTTGATATTGAGTTTTCTCGCATAATTCATAAAGGGTTGAATTCACTTATTTCCATATACTTTCCACTTTTAGCTAATTTAATTTTAGTGGTACATCATTATATTATATGGATGTAATTTTTCAATCAGCATGTGGTAACCTCTTAACCAATAAGACTAATACATAAGATAATATGTCGTTTCACACCTAATTAAAACATGGATTATCATTAATGAATGCAAAAAAATGTTTCTTGTCATAATTTTTTGTAATAGTTTAAATAAAAATGTATCGTGTTACATCACTTTTGTTTTCAAGCCTTTCATTTACAGATCCAAAATCAATTTTCATATAATTGACTTCAGTTCAAAACAAACTCTTGATATTAGGAGTAGAAGGATTACTTTTCGGAGTACCAGGGTTTGTCAGCACAAAACCATAACACTTAAAGCCTAATTTCAAAAATGCTTCTTACAATTGCTATCACCTCAAGTTTAGTCCTTAGTTATTAAATGTTGCGATTGAAGGTTTTGATATTGATCTATGGTTTACTTACTTGGAAGAAAATTACATTGTATGGTTTACTTGGGAAAAAAATTACATTTTTTCTTCAGAAGTTCGATTGGATGAAGCTTTCCAGATTTGTATTTGTTTGGGGTCAATCTCAATGTGAAGTGAACAATTGCAAAATAAGTTGGGATAGATAATTGTCACCTACCCACCAGAAGAACATATCTAAAGTGTTTGGTATTTATGAGGAAATATATGAGAAATCGAACATCTTGTTTATAGATAAATCTAGGTATCATAGTGGGCATATTAGAGAGGAAAATTGTTTTCAAATCCCTCCCAGTTGGGAATATGAGGGTTATTTGGAGAGAGATGGACTTATATGGTCCAATATTTGTAATTTTCTAATCCTTCCCACCAAAAACAGAAAACACGCATGAAGAGATACTTGAAAATGAAAATGCTTACAAAAAATGTTCCCCGTTATTCATTTTAGAGACTTTGAAATTGATTTCATGGTTAACGTTCGTGTTATGCAGTACAATATTTTAATTATATTGTTAGTTATTTTTGGTAATTATGTAAGCATATGTGCAGTATATGAAACCACTTTTATTTCATTATCTCTGATATGAATGGTGTTCACTAAGTAGTTTATCAAATGAAAATTTTAATCAATGATATTTATCAACCCTCAATCAAAAGTTTGGATCATGCATAGAGCTCATTTTTAATGAAAGAGTATGGTTCTTGTCTATGAATGAAAATTCAAATGATGTCAATTATTTGTTGGATTTGTATTAAATGGATGAGGAAATCCCTAACAACCCAAGAGTTACAATGATTTCAATAACAAACAAAATTAATTTATTATATCTGATATTTGATTTATAGTGATTTCTCAAATGAAGAAAACTGTCAATGATATTTCTAAATGCTCAATCAAAAGTTTGGAGCATGCATAGAGCTCATTTTGATTGGAAGTGTATGGTCCTTGTGGATGAATGGAAATTCAGATGATGATAATTATAATTTTATGTTGGAATATAGCCAAAAGAGATATTATTTTTAGAAACATGTAATAGCGATTTGTATTAAAAGGCTGAGGAAATCCTTAACAACCCAAGATTTACAATGGTTTCAATAAGAAAATTTGTACCTAGAGTTCGACAAAATATTCCAAAAATCCTTCAACCTTGTAGGATTATATTGCACACAAACTATATGGAAACTTCCTACAAATATACTGCATGCTAAACTATCCTAGTAATACTATTAAAAATATTTAAACAAGACATATTTATGAAAATCCATTGCCATTATGGACTTCATCCATTAACTGGTCATTACAATCCTAAGCCTTATCTTGAGAACTTGGACCTTAACATTTCCTGATAGGATTCTACTGGACAGTCTCCTCTTCTATTTATTTTGAGTCCATACAGAACCCAACATGAGACTAGCTTCCCAGGGACAAGAAAATGCCATATTGAAATGCATCTCTGAATCATTGGAAAGGTGAAGTTGTTCTATTTGTTTCACATGTTCCTTGAATTTGGCTTCAATATGATCATTGTTCTTGTCTCATTATTCCATGTGGTTTCTGATATGGACAATGGACTCCTTCAATAACTCCAGTTGAGAACTCATTCTCCTTAATATTCTCTCAATGTTCTTAATCTCAGCTAGATCAAAAGTAATACATTGGTCTCCACAGGGGAACAGGGAGAGCGATTAGTGTAGACTGCTCCCCTCCAAATTGTACTGGACCACATATTGAATACACGGAATAAGAATTTTACACGGTTTTAGAAACAGAGGACCAGCCAAACAAAAATTACCAGTTTCAGACACCCTGAAATTTTTAGGATTGGTTTCCAGACCATGGCCTCTTGTGATAACACCAAACACATCCCAGTCCATGGTGTCACAAACAATCCCAAATGGATTCCCAATTCCATAGAAGAGATCCATAATAAAATCCTTGTAGGAGAAAAAAGAAAAGTTGAAGGGTTTCTCGAAGAAAACCTAATTTATGGCAAAGAAGCAAATTAGGAAAATGACAATGAAGGAATGCTCAGAGTGGGTTTCCCTATGCTTGTCAAATTGAAATGATAAAGGAACCAATTCTAAACATTTTGACCTCAATCCAGGTATTTAAAAACAAATTTGAACCATCTTTGGTAATCGATATCATCGAGTGTTTAAGCTATACTGAATAAAGGGAGTTTCTTCGATTCACATCACATCGACGATATTCATAGGAAGCAGACTCGCAGTTAAAAATTAACATCTGAACAGTCAAGATCTAGGGAAAAATCACACTCGAAACCTTGTTGTGTCTATCTGTATAGTTTCACTGTCAACATTAGTTTTTTATTAATAAAAAATACATTGATTTGACTAACATATCCAATATGATTGATAATTTCACTTCCACCTTTAGTTCTTTAATATTATCATTAAAATGTTTGGTACTTCATAGCTTGTCAACATCAATTTAATTTTTGATATTCTTCAGAAGTATGACAGTGTAGACCTAGACTGATTTTCACACATGGACAAATTTGGAGTGCGGGAAGGTCCGGAAGCTTGATATCCCCTTTCAGACATATAAACTATATTCTGAAGCGAAGTACTATGTACAACACTCATGAAATCTGAAATGTGTCATATGCATCGAATTGAAACTTATCAATTTGTTGTGAATTAAAATCACATTTAAATGTTGATTATCCATGTTAAATGTTTGATAAGTCAACCATCATATTGTGAGACAATTATGAAAGGTTTCAGGGTAGCAAATAGATAAGGTCAGATCCATTTGTGGATTCATTTGTGGCACTAAACAATAATTGTCAAATCGCAGTCACACTCATTAGCGCAAGTGGTGGTGTTTATAAGGAAGAGATCTTCCCATATCAGATCGATGGTTGTTTGGGTGGTGGGGTTAAGACATTGCTTTCATATTTGCAACTCAACCCCATATATTCAATCTCAAATTTAAATGGCTTATCTGCATATAGAATAAATGATGAAGAAACTTTCCATTCAGGTGGATAAAATCAGAGGGTCTGTAGACTCTCTCAATAGTAGACAAGATGATCAGGGAAGAAAACAGGAAGAACTCGCACCGCTTGTGAATGAGTATGGAGAAAAAATTGACTCTCTAAAGCTTCAAACTAATGAGCAGAAGAGACCCATCAATAGAATGTTAAATTTGGCCCAGACTCTTGGGGAACCCACTTCCAGTGCAGGCTCTAGGGTGTCAGAAATCTTAGTGCAACTAGAAGATGCATTACAAAGAGACAACTCTCTTGGAACCAGTGCATGACGAAGATAAGCACCTGGGTTCTAATTAGATGTACACTAGGGGATAGGCGATATCCAAAACCACTTTTTTCATATTGTTTTTCTTTCATACAATAGTTTGTTTAGCTATGTATTTTGTATGCATGTTTTTTGCAGGCCTATAGTTTATGTATTTTGTTTGTATATTTAAAAAATTCATGGAATGAAAATTGCAAGTCTGAATCTCTCATAACTTTTCCTAATATATATCACAAAATTTTCTTATGTTTTTATTTATTGGAGATGCCAAGGGATATGTATCAGTCAAGTGTGGGAAAAAATGGCCCTAAGAAACATAAAACGTTTATTTAAGAAAAAAATTATACAATAATATTTTTATGTTAGAAATACAATGCATGGAAGTTTCTCCTTAAGGGATTTCCGAACGATTGTGATTCTTTTATGAATTAAGAAGAATATTTGATAAAATTCTAAAGGGTCCAACAGAAAATGGCTCAAGCATTACCTTGAACCACTAAAAAAAATTGACCTATGCACTATCCACCACCACAATCGGCCATGTCGCAACATGGAGCGAGCAATTGTTCTCCAACACTCTGTCATTCCCGACTTGTCCATCAACAATCAATGGATTTTTAACTATAATTTGAACATAGTACTATTTTTTCGGTTAGCCTAGTATTCACCCGCCGATTCCTAATATGTTGCCTCCAATCTTTAGAGTGGTTCTTTGAAAATGTTCGATAATACTTCGACTAGCAAGAAGGTATGTAATCCTATTACAACTACAAAATATACATGATTTATAGACATATTAAATGAATTAAAAGTTTAATAACATTCCTTTTGTTCTCAATCAGCATAAAAAAAACTTAAATTTAAAATGCTAGTGTTTAAAAAGACAATGTATAGCTCGGAATTAAAATATGGTGCGATAAAACTAGAAAAAGAACTTAAAATTAAATTGTTATTGTTTAAAAAAAATGTATAGCTGGGAATTAAAATCTGAGTGCGAGAAAAGGTTATTTCTCCTCCTTTTCATCCTGGGAATGAGAATGACTAGTGTGTGGGAAAGGGCCCCAGCTCCTTCTCTTCAAAAGAAAGGGCAGCGACTCCTTCTCTTTCACGCTTGAATTAGGGAACTTGTTATTTTTGTCATACCGATATATTATTTTCTCGAATATGATAGGTTAGATTACTAGTCACATGTGAGAAAGGGCAGCAGCTCATTCTCTTCAGAAGTAAGGTAAGTGGCTCGTTCTTTTGCTCGCTTGAATCGGGGAACTTGTTAGTTTTTCATATTATGGGTGACAACACTATTGAAAACTGATATATTAGTTTTTGGAAAATGACAACTTAGGTATTGGAAACCGACATCACAAGTATTGGAAACCGATATATCACATATTGGAAATCGATATATCAAGTATTGGAAACCATGACTTAAATAATTGGAAAACGATATTCATAATAATCTATATTCACTTAGACTGACATTAGTCTAGATTTAATGAAATGGGGGTTATCTGCTTGTTTTCCTTTTAGAGACCAACAATATTTCTTAAGGTGTCCTTTCATTCCATAATGCTAGTACTCTAGCGTCCCTCTAAATTTGTATCTTCCATTCTTAGACTTCTAATGATTCCTTGGCACCTTGCCTCTATCCCTTTGTCTTCCCATGTTCTCCACAATCAAAGAATTACTTGATGTATCACCTGCGATTTTCCATTGCATTTCCTCGATAAGCATTACACCAACAACATCATCAAACTTTAAAGTGCTTGAACTAGAGTCAAAATTACTCACATCCATGACAAAATGACTCCATATTTTTGGAAATGAGAACAAGATTGAGATATCCATAAACTCATCATCAAATTTTAATCCTTTAGAACGTAATTGACTGGTAACCGTGTTAAACTCATTTAAATGATCAACAAGAAACCCACCTTCTGGCATCTTCATATTTAATAAACACTTCATAAGAAATACCTTGTAGGAGGTTGAGAGCTTTTCATACTGTTTAGCCAATGCATTCAATATATCCTCTGCTGTCTTTTGTTTTGACATATTGAAATCCATTGATGCAACCATGCACAATCATATTGTTCCTAGTGACTTTTTATCAAGAAACTCCCATCCTTCATCCTTCATAGTCACCGACTTCTTTTCTTTTCCACCCAATGGTAGGAAAATATCCTTCTTATATAGATAGTCATCAATTTTCATATTCTATAGTTGGTAGTTTTGTATTTTAAACTTTTCAACCCTAAAATTTCCTTTGCCACCATTACTCCCACTCGAACCAAGAACCCACCGTTCCTGCATGTTTATTAGCCAAATTAACATTTGACTCTGATACCAGTTGTTAGGAATATGATCGTAGAGAAATAAAAAAAAAATGAATGCGGAAATAAACAACCAAAGTAATACAATAAATACACCGATATAGATGGTTCACATTATATGGGTTACATCCATTGAGAAACAAGCATTTCTTCCTTAATTATTGTCCAACAAAATAAAGGGATAAAACCTACAATACATGCGATGAAACGTCATGTATACTCTATTACAGTCTCTCTCAATCAAACTACACAACTATAATACAATGCCCTCATAAAAATAGGGGTTCCTTCTAGGGAAAACAACATCAACAAAACTATATCGTTCGATCTATGGCCTCATGATGAACGATCTATATTTTCTGTGTAATTGCAATATTTTAAAAAGAGTTTTTTCCAAAGTTTCCCATCTCCACCCTCTGCTAGATCCGTAATATATTTAATGGGGATTACCTCTCATAGAATTCTACACACAAGTAGTTTATTTTCCTTTCAATGCCTATGTTTAATTTTGAGTAGGCCCAAGAGCTCTCTTTTTTAGTCTTGCCATGACTCTATATTGGAAACCTCATATTTTCTTGTTATCACTTTCTGGTCATTTCCTAAGGGACTTCCACCTAATTATATATTTTTCATTATGCACTTTTTTACATACCTATTTGCATACTTGTGCCTACTACATCATTACTTGTTTCTTATTTTTCCTCCTTACTATTTGTAGCTACTTTTTCCCACTTTCCATCTGTCGAACTTTGCTCTTGATTGGATGACATACATCCCTAGATGAAACATCCTTATGAGTGCATCCAACTAGACTAGTATGTTTTTTGCAATTTATTTTTTTCATAGGCCTTTCGCATTCCCATGGAATGTAGGTGAATTTCCTTGAGACACTTATTTGCTCCATTGTATACTATGTAATGTCCCCATCCAAATAAATCACATGAAAGGAAAATCCCACCAATCTACTAGTTCCCTAGGTTGGGGTGGAAACATTTAGACTTGGAATAAGGGAGATATAAGACCCCAGATGGACATTACATTGAAAAATATATATTAAAAGGGGATAAACAAATATTAATAATAAGAAAATAAGGTGGCACTTGGTCATGAGGGCACATAGGTGGTGTGGGACCCACACAAGGAAAGATTCTCCATGTCACATGGAATCCTATTCTCACCCATTCGAATCCAAGGTGGAGTCTAACTTTGTTGGGGGAGTTGGAGAGGAATTATACTGGGCATGAATCAATGAGGGTCGAATTTGAGTGGAAGAGTAAATCCCATGGAAGAGGGAGAGTCATATTATAGGTATTGTGACACTTGGGATAGATTCCCTAGCTTCTATGGCAACAACGATGAAGAATCTATGACACTTATGACAATTATCAGACCTGATTGCTGACATATGACCTATATGACATCTCAGGGATAAAAATATCCTCCAAGAGGGCCCACAAGGTATTTATGGAAGCCAATATCCCCCCCATTCGAATTGATGTAAGAGGAAGGATAGGAAATGTTGGACAAGTGGCACTCATGGGAATATCACCCTAATTCGAGTTGGGATGAATCTCTTGGAGGGAATTCAAGAGATGAAGGCATTGGGAGGTTAATAAATGAAAAGAATAAATAAGGATACCATATTTTGATCATTTATCATTTGGTAAAAATTGGAGAGCTTAGCTTGTCCTTTTAGGGTGGATGCTTATCCTCATTGCCTTAGAACCAATTTCGAGGGTGCAAGATTCCAATCCTAATTGGTTGATGGAGAGGCCATTCAGACATATCAACATAGATTCATGGATTTTTTTTATGCAGGTTCAAACCCTAACTGAGTTCAAGTTCATCTTCTCTCATTCTTCTCTATGCCTATTCTACTATCTTTCTCTCTATGTAATGTAAATGTGCAAGGGTGCACTTGTTGTTGCATATAGTTAGTGAAGGACTGTTATTTCGACTTCATGGACATGTTATATGCTATATATATATTTAGTAATCATATAATTAGAGCCACAGCTCGAAACATTATGTATTTCAAGTGATCTTTACATTCAAGGAAGAGATTCAAGCCATTTTCCCCATAGCATTTGCATAGTGATTTTGGAAGGATATTGTACATGTTTTATATCAGAGTTTTCTAAGTTATTTATCATGTTATGAGATGCGTATGAAGTTACTTTTATGTCCCAAATAATGTGTGCATACCTATGAATTTTTACTATGGTTTATGAATAAATTCGAGACTCCTTGCCCACCAATTTCACCTAAAAAACTAGACTCTAGAAGCTGATGTTCATTAGGATTCCTATTCAACCCTAAAACCAAATATAATACTGCACATATACTATTAATAATGTCCTCTAAGATATCCAAGTATCATACCAAGAATTAGTGAAGGACGTACAGTGTTTAGAAGAGCATCTAATGTCAGACCTAGGGGGGATCTCCACTTCTCAAATTAATTAGTCTTGTTCCGAAACTTATTCCCATGTAATTTGCAGACCATGGATGGGTATATCAGTTGTTTTGATTTCTGATAGGTGTTTTAATATTTCCTATTACCCATCAATACCTTCCTCCCCAAATTTGAAATCATTTGGAGGTGTTTGGAACCAGTTGTAAACAAAACCCTAGAGTCAAAACAAGTTGAATCCAAGGACTTTCCTTTGAAGGGATATTGGAGTGGTATCAAAGCATGGTCCTTGCACCTGATTTTGGTGACCATTTATGAGGTCAAGAATTCATCCCCCACCCTTAGAAACCGAAACTAAAAGTACCTTTGGTGAAGAGGAAGAAGCATGAGAAGAGGTGCACTCTATTGAGACTATGGCTAAGGATGAGAAAGGAACCTTAGAGTGTAATGCCTTCCTCGGTACTTTAACTGATTAGACTAATGAGGGTACTAGTTTTGAAATGAACCGGCTGAACAAAACACGAACCATTTGAATTTACTTTGAGAATGCCTTAAAATAAAAATGAATAATAGTGTATATGCTCGACTGAGTGAGACATGATGATAAATGACGAATAATTTGTATGCTCGACTGACTGAGATACTAGAATGCATGATGTAAATATTTTATATAGTGGAGCGCTACTAATGTGCACTTGAGTGTGTGCAATGGCAGGTAAGACGATATACCGACTGACCCACAATGGAATTTTAGGGGTCGTAAGAATTGAAAGAACACATAGGGGTACGACGACTGACTGTCGACCCTCGATTAGCAATCCAAGCACGGGTGAAGCCGTTTCAGCTCACCCGGGGAAGCGTATGCCGTACGATAAAGGCTATAATGATTTGGTCACATACGATGAGTTGAGGGGCACGTAATAAGGAGAGCCTTATCCCTCAACATCCCTTAGTATCCAAGGAGCATAGTTGAGAGATCGTGGTAACGGTTCCCAGTCGCTACGCAGTACTCCCCATAAGAAGGAAGAAATGAAGCCGTCAGAAGGGCCCACCGAAGAGGTACCTAGACAAGAACGAGAGGAAGAAAGTTAATCAATGGTATAAATGAAAATTTCACATAAGATTTAAGAAATACTTTATTTCATTTTGTTCTATTTTATTAATTTGAATAATTATTATTCAAGATTTTATTTTTGATTTAATTAATTTGAATTGATTTTATTTACTTGAAAAAAAATTGAAGAGATTGATTTTATTCAATATTAAATTTGATTAATTATGCTGATTGAAAAAGATTAATAATAAGAGAATTATTTTTATTCAAAGATTTTATTATTTTAAATCATTCTATTAAATATTTTATTTAATTGAATTCATTATTTTGAGAAAGAATTGAAATAGGTCATTAATAAAAGAATTGTTTTTCTTTTATTATTATTCAATATTTTACTTTAATTAATTTTATTATTCATTTAAATTATTTTATAAAGAGGAAATTTAAAATAGATTATACTTTTAGTAAAAGGAATCATCTTTTAATTCAATCTTAATATTAGGAAAAGAAAGAAAAGCAGAAAGCAATAAGTCTAACTAAAATATTGTTAAGTAAACTAAATGAGAACCGAAAGAGAAGTAGAACTCTTCTACACCTAACTCCCACTGATCTAGCGATTTATGTGCACATTAAAGACATTAAGAAGACACGTGTTTGAGAATATTGGAAATTAAAATATTAAATTAAATTAAATATGTGCATGGACAGACACATGGCACACAGGATTTTGCTATATAATGAGGGAGGAGAAGGAGATAAGGACATCTCTTGCTCCCTAATGCTGGATGGTCATCATAATCTCGGATTATGTTATGATCCTTGGAGTTGGGATTAGCCGGAACAGGGATTGGGAGATCCTTCCGGGAGGCTAGCTTGTGTGTTCTTACGACCCCATTTGCTCGGGGGTTCGGGGTGAAGAAGAATAACCTCGATACGGTAGGGATGTCAACCGAGGGGTCAATCGGTACTTCATCAGGAAATTTGATTGGATCGTGCAAGAACCACTTCGAGGACTCCATCGATTCACTGGACCAACCGTCGAAAACAGGTTTGAAGTATTTAGTTTGTTTATTTTGCTAACTCTTGTGGTCGAATGAATAAATCTGGGTATATAGTTTTATTTATTTGACATTTATGTACTGCAATACATAGAACTAGATCTGTGGCCTCTATATCTTCTTCTGAAAAATCATATTGAAAGTTCTGCAAATAATTATACTTACATTTTCAAATTCCGTGGAAGTACATTTTGGGGAACCCGAAATGGGGGTCCCTACATTTGGTATCAGAGCAAGTCGAGCCTTGAGGGCACCGGACTCAAATTTTAAGATGGTAGATAAATTCTGATTATATGTTATAGGACTTACTTCTATCATGGCTCTTTGGAAAATGAATAATTTCATTTCTGTTCAAATATTATTTCCTAAATTCTGTATTGTTGAATATGACTACAGTGTTAATGGATGTAGTATCATATTGTTAGGATGTTCAAATCTTGTATTGTATTCACCTCTGTTTTTCATTTATCTTTAGGAACAAAGGTGATCTAGAAAAAAAACAAAATCAAACCTTTAGCTCTGTTTTTCAAAGAACAATTATCTTTGTTCATTAATCCTTATGAACAGATGCAATCTGGACAAAGATCATTCACCTCTATTTTACAATATTTTTTAGAATAATACGATCTATACGATCTGGAAATTGGACTTTATCTCTCTGTTTTTCATTCCTTTCTGAACAATGCGATATGGAAAATAAGATTTATATTACTCTGTTAACTTCTGAAATGGCTAAACGCCAATCTGGAATCCGATCTTGTATTCTGCGGTATTTATTTTTGATAAACTAAATCTATTTTTATTTAAAAGAAATGATGGGAGGCAAGAACAAATGTGTATCTCGGTTCTTCTTCTAACCTTCCGAATATCGATGTCTCCTCCTCACGCATGTATATTTCTGATTTACTGTTTCTTATACCATTTAAATCACCAAGGCACCGATTTCTTCAAATTATTTCTGGAATCACTTCCTAGGATTGACAGATCCGACATTATGTTTCTATTGCACCTCTTGTGGCGATTTTCTTAACATCGATCTGTCCATTCTTTGCATCTGCAAGTGTTCTTACGAGAATGAAAAAAAAAACCCTCTTATGTATTTCTAGTTTTGTTGTTTCCAATCTCTATAAAATGAATTTGATTTCCAAACAAGAATCTGCTCCTAATCGTAGCCCATCTCTGTATATGTGATTCGACTTCCAGATCTGTTAAGAGGAAAAGAATCCGATCTTCTATTCACAAATCATATCTGATGACCTGTTTTGATTTCTAGATCGCTTTTGATCGCATTCATAACCCCAAAACGCCTTCAACGCATGAGCAGTAACCTAACCATTCCTATATAAACTCTGTTTTAATACTGTCAATCTATATAAACGCAATTTCTGTTGGTATGCGAACTCGGTTTAAATATCATTGCTTGAATCGGCGTAGATGTATCTTTCCAATACTGAATTTGTACTAAAAAAAAAAATTTAATAGACTGGATCCATATAAATGTAACCATTCTCGCACCCCTGTAAATAGAAGTCAGTATTTAGATCTGTGCAATTCGTCTGTACTTCAACCTCTGCACATGGTAAAAAATGAGAGTTCAGATTTGGGCATTTGTAACCAGCATTGCGACTTACGCACTTTGAATTGGCTAATTTGATTCTGTCTAATTTACTAAACTTAATTGATGGTTAACATTAGTTTGGCCTTCGGAAGTGTGGTGGGATCTGAATGTTTTAAATTGGAAATTCCTTTCATTATGATTGTTGTGTAAATGTTTATTTTGTTGTTGAACTACTCAACTGAGATTTAATTCTAGAGTAAAGTCATGGCAACTAGATCCCTAAATATATTGTATCACTAAGTTAAAATACCCTGCGTCTGGCTATGATTGCGGATCTGGCTATGATTGCGGATCACTCCTGATCTAACGATACCTTTAAAAGTACAGAACGCCGAGCCATGCCTTAGATTTCTAAATGTTAACTTATATTTACAAATGTTATAAAATTTCTACGAGATTATTTTGTTTCCATCTTTTCAAACTTTGTTTCGCTCCCATAAACCATCATATTCCGTATATATCTTATTTATAAATCAAACCCAGATTGAAGTGCATGAATCTCTGTCTCATGGCGGAAAGACTTGCACTTCCATCTTACCCATCGTTCATAATTCATATGTCTAATGAAAAGAAAAAGAAAAAAAAACATCTAATGTCAGACCTAGATGCACTTCCATCTTTCTCTCTATGTAATGTAAATGTGCAAGGGTGCACTTGCTGTTGCATATAGTTAGTGAAGGACTGTTATTTTGACTTCATGGATATGTTATATGCTATATATATATTTAATAATCATATTATTAGAGCCACAGCTCGAAACATTATGTATTTCAAGTGATCTTTACATTCAAGGAAGAGATTCAAGCCATTTTCCCCATAGCATTTGCATAGTGATTTTGGAAGGATATTGTACATGTTTTATATCAGAGTTTTCTAAGTTATTTATTATGTTATGAGATGAGTATGAAGTTACTTTTATGTCCCAAATAATGTGTGCATACCTATGAATTTTTACTATGGTTTATGAATAAATTCGAGACTCCTTGCCCACCAATTTCACCTAAAAAAATAGACTCTAGAAGTTGATGTTCATTAGGATTCCTATTCGACCCTAAGACAAAATATAATACTACACATATACTATTAATAATTTCATCTAACATATCCAAGTATCATACCAAGATATAGTGAAGGACATACAGTGTTTGGAAGAGCATCTAATGACAGACCTAGGGGGGATCTCCACTTCTCAAATTAATTAGTCTTGTTCCGAAACTTATTCCCATGTAGTTTGCAGACCATGGATGGGTATATCAGTTGTTTTGATTTCTGATAGGCGTGTTAATATTTCCTATTACCCATCAATACCTTCCTCCACAAATTCGAAATCATTTCGAGGTGTTTGGAACCAGTTGTAAACAAAACCCTAGAGTCAAAACAAGCTGAATCCAAGGACTTTCCTTTGAAGGGATATTGGAGTGGTATCAAAGCATGGTCCTTGCACCTAATTTTGGTGACCATTTATGAGGTCAGGAATTCATCCCCCACCCTTAGAAACTGAAACTAAAAGTACCTTTGGTGAAGAGGAAGAAGCATGAGAAGAGGTGCACTCTATTGAGACTATGGCTAAGGATGAGAAAGGAACCATAGAGTGTAATGCCCACCTCGGTACTTTAACTGATTAGACTAATGAGGGTACTAGTTTTGAAATGAACCGGCTAAATAAAACACGAACCATTTGAATTTACTTTGAGAATGCTTTAAAATAAAAATGAAGAATAGTGTATATGCTCGACTGACTGAGACATGATGATAAATGACGAATAATTTGTATGCTCGACTGACTAAGATATTAGAATGCATGATGTAAATATTTTATATAGTGTAGCGCTACTAATGCACACTTGAGTGTGTGCAGTGGCAGGTAAGACGATATATCGACTCACCCACAATGGAATTTTAGGGGTCATAAGAACGGAAAGAACACATAGGGGTACAACGACTGACTGTCGACCCTTGATTAGCAATCCACGCACGGGTGAAGCCATTTCGGCTCACCTAGGGAAGCGTATGCCGTACGGGAAAGGCCATAATGATTTGGTCACGTACGAAGAGCTGAGGGGCATGCAATAAGGAGAGCCTTATCCCTCAACATCCCTTAGTCTCCAAGGAGCGTAGTTGAGAGATCACGGTAACGGTTCCCAGTCGCTACGCAGTACTCCCCATAAGAAGGAAGAAATAAAACTGTCAGAAGGGCCCACCGAAGAGGTACCTAGACAAGAACGAGAGGAAGAAAATTAATCAATGGTATAAATGAAAATTTCACATAAGATTTAAGAAATACTTTATTTCATTTTGTTCTATTTTATTAATTTGAATAATTATTATTCAAGATTTTATTTTTGATTTCATTAATTTGAATTATTCATTTTAATTGATTTTATTTACTTGAAAAAGAATTGAAGAGATTGATTTTATTCAATATTAAATTTGATTAATTATGCTGATTGAAAAAGATTAATAATAAGAGAATTATTTTTATTCAAAGATTTTATTATTTTAAATCATTCTATTAAAGATTCTATTTAATTGACTTCATTATTTTGAGAAAGAATTGAAATAGGTCATTAATAAAAGAATTGTTTTTCTTTTATTATTATTCAAGATTTTACTTTAATTAATTTTATTATTCATTTAAATTATTTTATAAAGAGGAAATTTAAAATAGATTATACTTTAAGTAAAAGAAATCATCTTTTAATTCAATCTTAATATTAGGAAAATAAAGAAAAGTAGAAAGCAATAAGTCTAACTAAAAGATTGTTAAGTAAACTAAATGAGAACCAAAGAGAAGTAGAACTCTTCTACACCTAACTCCCATTGCTCTAGGGATTTATGTGCACATTAAAGACATTAAGAAGGCACATATGTTTGAGAATATTGGAAATTAAAATATTAAATTAAATTAAATATGTGCATGGAGAGACACATGGCACACAGGCTTTTGCTATATAATGAGGGAGGAGAAGGAGAGAAGGACATCACTTCCTCCCTAATGCTGGATGGTCATCATAATCTCGGATTATGTTATGATCCTTGGAGTTGGGATTAGTTGGAACGGGGATTGGGAGATCCTTTCGGGAGGCTAGCTTGTGTGTTCTTGCGACCCCATTTGCTCGGGGGTTCGGGGTGAAGAATTATAACCTCGATACGGTAGGGAGGTCAACCGAGGGGTCAATCGATACTTCGTCAGGAAATTTGATTGGATAATGCAGGAACCACTTCGAGGACTCCATCGATTCACTGGACCAACCGTCGAAAACAGGTTTGAAGTATTTAGTTTGTTTATTTTGCTAACTCTTGTGGTCGAATGAATAAATATGGGTATATAGTTTTATTTATTTGACATTTATGTACTGTAATAGATAGAACTAGATCTGTGGCCTCTATATCTTCTTCTGAAAAATCGTACTGGAAGTTCTGCAAATAATTATACTTACATTTTCAAATTTCGTGGAAGTCCATTTTTGGGAACCCGAAATGGGGATCCCTACACAGAGATGGAGGAGAAAAAGGAGTTTAGGAAATTCATGAAGACGTTTTTTGAATACATGACAAGGCAGATAATGCAAGTGTTCTAATTTATGGCTATTCAAATTGGAAGCAACTTTGAAATAGGAGGCAACAGTAGTTCCCCTTTCGAGGAAAAGAAGGAATTTGGTGGAAGCATTTTCTCAGAGACATGGCCTCACAATCAACTCAATGAATTCCAGAGCTAACCAAGATCCACCACACCCAATTTTATTGAGACCAAAGAGGATCTTCACACCCAATATGGAATGCAAGAAGTTCTAGCAGAATGGCAGCAGTTGAGTGAAGATTGTAGGAGAACCTTACCATTTGATCAATTATGTATTGTCTGAAACAAGCTCAAGATGAGGGGAGGAAACATAAATTCTTTCCAAAACAAAGAATTGAATTATGCCATAGGTAGAATGCTCCTTCCTACCTTTGATGGCTCATCTCAGAGTTCTACAAATACTTGGATACAAAATTTAGATGTATATTTTTCAGTTGAATCCAATGGTTGAAGAGGATGATTTAAAAATGGTTATTCTGCATCTTGAGGGAGAAGCAAATGCTTGGTGGTTCCATGGGCTTAAAACCTTGGGACATGATCAGGTCACATCATATGAATATTTTTTTAACACGTTAATGGAAATATTTGAGAAAAAAGACCCTGGAATGCCTTTTAAGGAACTAGCACAGTCGAAGCAAACTAGAACCCCTGAGGAGTACATGTTTGAATTCCAAAAACTATCAGTTATGGTGGCTGATGTATCTATGGTTTGATTGGTATGGCTCTTTACTAAAGGATTTGTTGAACCTTTGAAAGGTTTAGTTAAGGCTCACAAACCTACTTCATTAAAATATTCCATGAACTTTTGGCAAGACATCTACAAAATGTGTTATCCAAGACAAAGTGTCCTCCCAAGACAAATTTTCCTTTTAAGTTCATATTTGACAAGATACCATGGAAAAAAGATTCATTTGGGATGGAAAAGAAAGAGGGACCAAGAAAGGAAGAACTTAGAAGAAAGAAACTATGTTACACATGTTTTCAACCATGGGTACCAGGGCATAAATATGCTAAGGGGAAAGCAGAATTAATTGAAGTATTTTATGAGATGAAGAGGATGAAAAGGCTTTCCAAAGAATGAAAGAGGTCATGATTAGTTTTCAAGTACTTGCATTACCATATTTTTCTAAACCACTTGTTTTGGAATGTGATGCATTAGGGGAAGGCATAGGGGCGGTCCTAAAGCAAAATATACACCCCATAGCTTTTGAGAGTAGAAAATTGCAGCCACATGAGAGTCTCTACTCCATATATGACAAAGAAATTTTAGCCATCATGCATGCCTTGGACAAGTTTAGACAATATCTGGTGGGGAACAAGTTTGTGGTCAAAACTGATCATAACAGTTTAAAGCATTTGCTTACACAAAAAGATCTCAATGAAAGGAAACAAATATGGGTAAGTAAGGTCCAAGATTTTTATTTTGACATTTAATATGTAAAAGGGAAGAATAATATTGTAGCAGATGCATTTTCTAGGAGGCCTTCATTTTCCCTTATGGACATTTAAAAAGATTGGAAATATGTGCTAATAGTAGAGTATGCCAAAGATAGATTTTCTTGTGATTTGTTAGATGGGGTCAAAGGAGATGATAGATACAATATATTGAATGGCCTAATCTAATATAAAGACCGAATATACTTAGTTCATGGTTCGAACTTAAAGCACAAGATCTTGAAGGAAGCTCATGATTCTCCTTTAGCAGGCCATCCTAGTTTCTTTAAAACATATAAGAAATTAGTACAAAGGTTCTATTGGAAAGGTTTGAAGGAATATTTTTTAAAGTATGTGAATGAATGAAAGATATTTCAGCAAAACAAAGTTCAACACACCCATCCTGCTGGTCTCTTACAACCATTACCCATTCCGGAAAAAAAAATGGGAAAGCATCTCAATGGATTTCATCACAGGTTTTCCCAAGGATTTTGGTAAGGATTTTATTTATGTTGTGATGGATAAAATCACCAAATTTTCTCATTTGTTTTCTATTAAATCATATTTTACAGTTGCACAAGTAGCTGAGCTATTCTTTAGATATATTTTTCAAATTGCATGGACTTCCCAAAAACATTGTGAATGACAGGGATAGCAGATTTATGAGTGCTTTTTGGCAAGAACTCTTCAAGTTGGTAGGCACTCAATTGACTCCTATCACAAATATCATCCTCAAACTGATGGCCAAACAGAAAGGGTGAACCAATGGTTGGAGGGGTACTTGAGAAACTATGTTGGTGAGCAGCAGAAAGCATGGGTTAAATGGCTACATTTGGGTGACTTTTTCTACAATACTATTTTCCATATTTCCATTGGAATGTCTCCTTTAAAATAAATTTATGGTTATGAAGCACTCACCTTTGTTGATCACATTTTTGGTGATATTAGAGCTCCAAAAGGTAAATATTGGGTTGAGGAAAGTCAAGATATTTTAAAGCTTTTAAAAGACAATTTGCAGGTTCCCAAAATCAACAAAAACAGTATGTGGATCAACATAGGAAGGAAAGAACTTTTCAAGTGAATGATTTGGATTATTTGAGGCTGCATCCATATAAGAAAACCACCTTAAAATGGAAAGGATTAGAAAAGATTAAACCAAGGTTTTATGGTCCATATAGGATAGTTCGAAAGGTTGGGGATGTAGCTTATGAGATAGAACTTCCGAAAGGTAGAAAAATCCACAATGTATTTCATGTTTCATGCCTTAAGAAGGCTATTGGTCAGCAAAATTATATTTCAGAAACACTGCCTCCATTATATGATCAAGGACAACTCATACTCATTTCAGAAAAAAAATTCAAGACAAGAGAAAGAAAATTGAGTAGAACCATAAGAGAATATTGGGTACAATGGAAATATTTGCCAAGTGAGGATTCCAGATGGGAAGATGAACAAATTTTGCAGCATCCAAATTTGGAATTTCTTGAGGGAAAGCTATCTTGGATGGGGAGGACTATAATGTCCCCATCCAAATAAATCACATGAATGGAAAACTCCACCAATCTACTAGTTCCCTAGGTTGGGGTGGAAAAAATTAGACTTGGAATAAGGCATCTATCAAACCTAAAATGGACATTATATTGAAAAATATATATTAAAATGGGATAAATAAATATTAATAATAAGAAAATAAGGTGGCACTTGGTCATGAGTGTGCATAGGTGGTGTGGGACCCACACAAGGAAAGATTCTTCATGCCACCTGGCATCCTATTCTCACCCATTCGAATTCAAGGTGGATTCTAATTTTATTGGGGGAATTGGAGAGGAATTATACTTCCCATGACTCAATGAGGGTCAATTTTGAGTGGAAGATTAACGCCCATGGAAGAGGAAGAGGCATATTAGAGGTATTGTGACACTTGAGCTAGATTCCCTAGCTTCTATGAGTACAATGCTGAAGATTCTATGACACTTATGACAAGGATCACACCAGATTGATTAAATTTGACCTATATGACATGTCAGGGATAAAAATAGCCTCCAAGAGGGTGCACAGGGGATTTATGGCAGACAATATTCCCCCCATTCGAATTGATGAAAGATGAAGGCTAGGAAATGTTGGACAAGTGGCACTCATGGGAATATCTCCCTAATTCGAGTTGGGATGAAGCTCTTGGAGGGAATTCGATCCATCTAGGCCTTGAGAGGTTAATAAAAGGCAAGAATAAATAAGGATACCATCTTTTGATCATTTTTCATTTGGTAATGTAATATCCTTCTTTCTAACCCTATCATATTTATAAATGTATATTGTAACTATGTATGAGGCCTTGGTGAGGAGATCAAGGCCAAGGCCCCACCATTGGACTTTGAGAGTATCGTTATTTTTTTCTTTCTTCCTCGGTTGTAACTTATAATGACACAACTAAAACGATAGGAAATGAATCACCAAGGGAAGGAGAAAAATGGTTGGGAGGCCATGAATCGATACCCGTAGTCTTATGTATCATCCTCAGCGTTAAGATGAAGGTTCGTCCCTATAGAGAATTCTATTCATGACTAAAATACTACGGATTATTTGTTTTAATCCTAGTATGATTAAGCCAAAATAGTAGATAATATAATCATATTAATATTGGCATATAATGCCAAAGAGCTATATACAAAAGCTTAACATAAGAACAAACTTAAGTATAAGATGGGTAATTCGCCAAGCAATTACTAATCTACTATAAGTTATAACCTTTAGACATAGTGGTGTTTAAATGGGTTATATTTCTTTATAGTGATTTTGTAATATATATATATATATATGAAAGAGTAATAATCCTTAAAACATGGTGATGTTTTGGATTATATATATATATTTATAAGATTTACTAAAATGGTCATTAAGACTACTTTGACAATAGCCTATTATTATAATTGATTGTTTAAAGGGATTGATTATAGATATTTTTTTTTTACAATACCCTATTTCTTTAAAACGAAAGAATAGGTACCAAACCTTTTTACAGAAACAAAGGAAATTATGTTATTTGGTGAAGGGGAGATCTTATTTTAATTGCGAATTAAGTCGTGTTACACCTTAGACAAATGGGAAGATCCTTTTACTCTGCCTTTTGTTTCGTTGTCTCCATAATGGAGAAGAAGCGTCGATTGTTTCCGGATGGTCGTGTCCCACTATTATTTATGCGGGTTATAATCATTAAAATCTTGAAGTGATAGACGTGTCGTCCTTTGTTTCTTTCCACCTCAAGCTATGCCACTTGTCACTTGGAATTTTTTTCCATTTGTCTTCTCTGATTTTTCCCTTGGAGGAAGACCTCCTCGAGAGAGAATACTCATAAATTGTATATATAGACACAGTTTGGCAGGGGTTCGGGGGAAGGAAAAAGAGATTTTGGAGAATTTTTTGGATGGCTGCGTTGCAAGGGAGCGGATGGCTCAATGGGGCTTGACCCCATTTGGTGATTGATAACATTATATTGCCCTCGTTGATAAGCTGCCTCTAATATGTATTATGTTTATAATTATGATGCTAGAGAATTTCACCTGTACCAGGTTTGGGAACTTCGGTAGACATTTACGCTGCCATACAAAAATTGATTAGAACCTTGTTAGTATCTTCTTTTCGTTTGTTGGCGTATGCTTATGTTGAATGCTTCCAGATCTCTGCATAGGTTGGAAATCCATGAATTGCCTGCTTATGTTGAATGCTTCCAGATCTTTGTATGATAGCGTAAACCCAGTATAGATATCTGCAATGATTTTCTTTTCTTGTTGGAGTGATTTTTTTGAGAGGGTTTTCTTCCATTTCGTTTAATGGTAGTTCTAAAATTGTTTCCTTCGTTTTCATTTCTGGAGATGGTGGATTGTTATCTGATCTCAGTATCATAATTTGCAAATGGCATATCTACGGTAATACAGTAAAACGCAGTCTTAGTTTTGTTGACTGTCTTGTGGAATTCGTGTTCATTCCTTTGCTTATGAGAAACTTAAAATCTGCTAAGTCTGTGGGTATAATCGAGATGCAGTTGTAATACTCTGCGGATGGAAGTCAGGTTTCTTTTCTTTATTTTTGCAGTATGAAAATTGGAAGCTCCGCCTTCTGAAAATCGTGGGTCTATGGATCGAAATGTGGTTAGAGTTCCCTCATGTATGGTCATGTTGAAGGGTTAACCTGGATCTCTGTGGGAGGAGATACTTGAGCTGCGATAGAAAGTCGATCTTCATCACTGCATTTGGAGAAAGAAACGGGTGAGTATTTTACATCACCCTCACATTTGAGTCCTTTGGTTCTCTATAAATATCTGATCAATTGATCTATTAGTTTAAACAACCGGTTGAATAGTCGATCTTGTCTTGATCGTTGACGATCCTAGTTTAAGAGTGGCCCCCATATTAAATACCTTACTTTGGAAAGATAAACTCAGCAGCATGACCGTATTGTAACTTACTCGTAATAGAAAAATAGAAATTATTGTACTCTGGATTCGATAGGAGATCTGATAGAAATTTCCCTTCCCATTTATATTTCTGGAATTGTAGGGGATTTAATATTGCATTCTAGTGTTGAGATTTCATCCTCGATTCATTACTTAGAATTTAACTTTTATTTGAATAAGAGAAACAGAGATCGACTCTGTATGCTCAGTTGCAGAGCTCGATCCCCAAATTCGAGTAGATTTTAATATTGCATTAGCGCTGAATTTTATTCTCGATTCATTACTCAGAATTTAACTTTTAGTTGAATAAGAGAAACAAAGATCGACTCTGTATGGTCAGTTGTAGAGCTCGATCCCCAAATTCAATTAGATTTTAATATTGCATTAGCGCTGAATTTCATTCTCTATTCATTACTCAGAATTTAACTTTTAGTTGAATAAGAGAAACAGAGATCGACTCTGTATGGTCAGTTGTAGAGCTCGATCCCCAAATTCAATTAGATTTTAATATTGCATTAGCGCTGAATTTCATTCTCAGTTCATTACTCAGAATTTAACTTTTAGTTGAATAAAAGAAAGAGAGATCGACTCTGTATGCTCAGTTGCAGAGCTCGATCCCCAAATTCGATTAGATTTTTATATTGCATTAGCGCTGAATTTTATTCTCGATTCATTACTCAGAGTATGAGCTTTAGATTTGAAGTTATCGTGTCTCCCAGGATTCATTGAATCGTTGATCTATTTAAACATCTCAGCAATGGACCCAATCGTATCGACCCTGCTGGGTGATAGTCGTTGGGATCTTCCCGCTATTTATAAATTGTACATAGTATTATTATTTATGTTATAGTTGAAACTCTATTGAGTCTCTAGTGTCTAGATATCAAAAATATGGCTAGTGTTAGTGCTGAACTCGATCTGAGTTTAATTATGACAGATCTTTATGAAATCGTAATTGCTATAGGAGTCAAAGATTATGTTGAAGTCTCAAAAGAAGATGTATTAGTCTTAGAGAATAGAATAGTTTGAAAGAATGGTGTTGACATATGAATTACTAAAGAATAGACTTCTTTGAATTATTATTGACGAATTCTTGTAAGTTTCTACCAGAGGTGGATTATTGTAATCATTTGTTAATGGTGAACATGTTGGAAACACTCTCTATGAGAATGGTTAACTAAAGGGAGAAATTATGTATTGCGACATTATACAAGGTAAATGGGAACATGTTACCCCATTTATGTTGAAGGATGTAATTCCTTCATTTTGATGAATAATACATGAGATAACATCTTGGTGGACGTAGCCCATAGGTTTGGGTGAACCACGTCTAATCTTGTCTCGTCTTATGTGTGTGATGTTGATTTTAGATGTATCTACTTTCATGTTCTTTATATGCCAGTTCTTCTTTTATATGTAAAGATGTTTGTATATCAATGGATAAAGAATCTCATTATGTTGGTAAGTATGGCAGAGTTATTAATAACTTTGCGAATAATGAATAATGTGTCTCATCGATGTATTCATATATTGAAATGATGTTAGTACATATTCTTATCATTTAGATGAATATGCGAGTTACTGCTAGAAAGTTGTTAACATTAAAGCATTGCATAAGAATCGGGGTCATTCAGGTATGATTATGGTTCTTAGTTAACTTTGTTATTTGGAGTATGTTGCAATAGTTATGTGGGACCAAGCATAAAGCATTTTCAACCTTATAGTAGTAGTTGTTGGAGTAAATTTCTGAAGATAAATACGAAGTATAAATATTGGATATATGTTGTTTTACTAACGTGTGAAGTTGCTTATCGATTAGAAAAGTTAGAATTTTTATTTTTCTCAAAATAACATCAGAATTATTGGAGATGTTACATATGGTATCAGAGTGCGAGTTACAACACTCGGCCTAGAGTGGGCTCAACATGAGGCATTGAGTTGGATAAACCAAGTTAGGGACTCCACTTGAAATAAGCAGCGGGACTAATTCGGTTCAGAAGCTCGACCAGAAGTAACCAACAAGTCGTCTGGAATTGCAAGTGAGTATGTCCCATTTTCTAAAGCATTATAATAGCATAACATTGCGATATGTGAAAATTGTTTTACTATATATTGAACAGTTTGTTATTGGAAAATATTATCGAGAAATATTTCCTCTTACTCTATATTTACTTACACTCGATGGCGAGAAAGAACTCTTTAGAAGAATTGGAAATAAGTTTTCTTTTTGTAGAAGATCCTAGTTGTGAATGAAAGATTTGTGGATTGTGAAGTACTAATCGAATTGAATTATCCGATAGTCAGGATTTCCAAATATGAAATTCAATGGAGAATCTAAGTAGCTTAGGTTTTCTAAATAATTATTAAAGTAAATTATCTATGTTAAAAATCCATTAAAGCTAAGAATATTGGGATGGTCTAGTGTCTGACTACGTCAAGAACTATCAAGTTTTTTTCCATATATAAAGTTATTTGAATAGGAGAAATTTTAATGTTGATAGTAATGCACGTTGCACAAGGAGTCGACATGGATAAATATCTAAGTGATATATTCATTATTCCTTTAGTTATTAAAGAGGCATAGTTAGGTTGATGTTAAGATTATGTTCTGTAGTACAAAATCTTTTATATTACAATATATCAACTAGAAAATTATGGGTTCGTTATATATGCAAAACTACATTCCATAAAAAGTGTAGCCTTGCTAAAGTATCGAGATTCTTCTAACAAAGAACTAACTTTAATTGATTTACTTGAGGATTTTACTAGTGTCAAGTTTTCTATAATTAGGACATCGTCTTCTAGAGAATCAATTCTCATGTTCTTCGCCTTAAAGTACCTCCACAAATGAGTACCCTTTGTTATATATCCTTATCTGAAGATACCAACTATAGAGGGGAATAATTGTTAGGAATCCCATTGTTTCTTTCTCACGTGAGATTGTTTAGAATAGGGGATTATAATACTAATGTACTACATTAGATCATGTTTGTACCTTGTTTAGAAGATCAACAAAAGGATAATGGTTATAGGTGTGGTTATAGGTGTGTACCTTGTTTGGATGTCTGATAGGTGTGTTAATATGTCATATTCCCCATCAATAAATTCCTCCCCAAATTTGAAATTATTTGGAGGTGTTTGGAACCAGTTGTAAACAAAACCCTAGACTCAAAACAAGGTGAATCCAAGGACTTTCCTTTGAAGGGATATTACCTACTAGCATTATTTATTCTTTTTCAATATTTCATAAAAATGAAAAAGACAAAAATATTAAAAGAAGGACAAAAAGGGGGGGAAAGGGAAAAATTGTATCACATCACAAAGTGGACATGAAAAAAGTTAGTCATTATCTCCCTTGAACACAACACTTGTTTGCATTAGCCACATTCAATTGGGTTATAACATTTACCTTAGTAAATTGTAGCATGATTATGAGTTTTACTCCTCTTATTGGTTATCCTTATAGTCACTACGGAGAACTCATCAAAGTATCTGACATTGATGGATTTCATTGGTCTATTATTTCTTGAGTCATTTGTTGAATGGGTCCATTATGCATTGTGATGTATGTTCAAGAGAGGTTTGTTACAAAAAATTGTGTTATCCATTCCTTATAAATCCTTGACCAATAATGTCTACCTTCCTTGTGTTAGAAGCAATATTTAATGGTTGTTCTTCTCATCCCTAGTCCCAAAAAATCAAATGAGAATCTTGATCTTTGTTTCATGTCAATTGATTTGGGATGACTTAATTCCCTCCTATTGGTGAATGTCTTCCTATTGACACTAAATCATTTTCTAAGAATATAATCTGGGAATATTAACAGTAAATTGAAACTTTGAGTCATTAGTGGTAGGTTTCCTCGCAATCAATAGTGTGTGTACATCAATGACCCCTGCTTAGTTGATTCTACAAGTGTTCAACATCAATTCCTTTATTCACACTTGCTAAATTGTACTTTGTACCTTAAGACACATTTTCATTACCTATGGATTTCCTCACGTATGTTAAGGGTATACATCAATGATAATTGATCAGGTGGTGTTCTACCATGCTTGACTTTAGATAATTTTTTCATATGATGTATACTCGTACTTTCATAGAGATTTGGATTGAAAACCTTGGGAATAATAGTAGCATCCCTCTTTGGTTCTAACTTCCTGAGTTGTGAAAGATCATACTACCATGTTCTAAGTGCTTTGAATACAATCAAGTTTTGCACTCCTCATAGTGTCACTTTTCATTTTGATGTACCTTTTGACATTGATCCACTATTTGTTTTTCATGGCCATGATTATTTACTACTAAACATGGGTATGCCTTCCTTAGGGAATCTTTCTTATATATGAGATTGGTTTTTGCAAGCAGGTACGTCCTGATACTTAGTTTACAATTCTCCTCCTTAGCCCATCAGCGTTTTCGGATTGTTTGACTTAATGTATTTTGGCCATTAGTTCCACTTTTTACCTCACAAATCAGGGGGCATATTTTCTAATGATATTTAACACCCCTTATGGCAAAGGCCTAAGTGGACATCAAGAAACCTTCTACATGAGAAATTGACACCAAACCAATGAAATTTGTATTTAATTTGAGTCTGTTTGCTACTTTTCCTAAGGAAGAGGGTGAATGGTTGTGAAATTAATATTTAAAGGGATGACCACATCCATCTGGTCACCGCAATGTTCCCATAAAGTGTGACCAAGGCTTCAAATTGAGAAAAAGAAGAACTAAAA
Source organism: Larix kaempferi (assembly GCA_027924585.1). Classification (NCBI taxonomy): domain Eukaryota; kingdom Viridiplantae; phylum Streptophyta; class Pinopsida; order Pinales; family Pinaceae; genus Larix; species Larix kaempferi. The sequence goes on from BSBM01000211.1 coordinate 4,314,591, forward strand.
GTGCACACTCAAGTAAATATAGGTTCAATTTCACGTGGAAGGGACTCGTAGTGCATGTAAATCATGCACTTTGTAATCATCATCCATGTTAGACCTAATTCAAAGTTATAAAAGATAAAAATGGGGTGAATATATAGAGCTTAGGTAGAGGTCATTGTTCGATTACACAGGGTACTCCCAAAAGACCGAACACCTAGAGCAACCCCTTCACAAAAACAGATCACAGATCGATACACCGATGTTTTGATGTGGTTTAAACCCTCATGAGGGAAACACTCCACGAGCCTGGCCAAATAGCTTCTACGAGACAATTTATTATGCAAAGAAAGAAAGTTACAAATGAGCTTCTCATAATCGATCAACTTTCCAATGACCCTCCATGCTCTTTAAATAGAGATCATGGACCAATCGGGTGTTAAGCCACGGATCAAGGGTAGGTATGATCTAAGAGAAGTTGAGCCCTCAGATCACTCTATGTCGGGAACATATCGTGACAGTCGGATTAAGTATTTACAAATGCATACTAATGCATACTAAAGAAACACACTTTTCCTAACGGATATATTACACAAGTTTATCTTAACTAACTCCTAAGTGTCTAAATATTCTAACATCCCCCCTTAAGAACAACTTGGGATAGGATTTAAGGATTTATAGAAGTGACACTATTAGGAGAAGGAAGGAGGCATTAGAGCCTATCCCCCCTTAATGACAAGTTCCTGAACTCCTAACATAGATAGAAGTTTAGAAAACTTCGCTTATGTAAGAGACTTGGTGAAGATGTCTGCAACTTGATCATCTGTAGGATAAAAGAGCACTTCAAGAACACGATCATGAACAAGATTTCTGATGAACTGCATATGAAGCTCAATGTGTTTGCTGCATTGATGTAGGACTGGATCTTTGGCAAGCTTGATGGCACTTTGATTGTCGCACCAAAGTGGAGTAGGTTGCTGCTATTCGAATCCAAACTCTGAAAGGATCTGTCGAAGCCATAAAGCTTCCTGACTGGCATTAACTGTGGCTCGATATTTTGCCTCTGCTAAAGAAATAACAAGAGATTTTTGTTTCTTACAAGCCCAAGTAATAGATCCAGATCCCAGACTGAAAACATAACCTGCAGTAGAATTTCGATCATCAAGATCGCCGACCCAATCTAAATCAGTGAAACCAACCAACAAAGGTTTCCCCCCTGTACTGTAATGAATCCCGAACTGAATTGTACCTTGAATATATCAAAGTATTCTTTTAGATGCTTTCCAATGACTTCCATGTGGTGATTGCATATAATGGGAAACACGACCAACGGTGAAGGAAAGGTCAGGACGGGAATGAGTCAAGTATAAGAGACTACCAACAAGCTGACGATACAAGGTGGCATCTACTTTAGGTGAAGGACAAGTGGCAAAAAGTTTGACTCCGGATTGGAAGGGAGAAGGGGCTGGTGTACAATCTTCCATGTGAAAGCGATAAAGAAGGTCACAAGCATACTTAGACTGAGAAAGAAAGATTCCTTCTTTGGTTTGAAGGACTTGGAGACCAAGAAAATAATGCAAATGTCCTAAGTCTGACATTTCAAAATTTTTCTTAAGACTAGATTTCACATGGGTTATAAGCTTAGGGTCACTACCAGTAAGAATAAGGTCATCAACATATAGAACAAGTATGATGAGATGGTTTCCTACTTTCTTGGTATAGACACTGTGGTCATAATGGCATCTAGAAAAACCAAGGTCAAGGAGAAAGCTATCCATTTTGGCATACCAAGCTCTAGGAGCTTGCTTAAGGCCATATAAGAATTTCTTAAGGCGACAGACAAGGATAGAGTTATTTTGAACATATCCAGGAGGTTGTTCCATGTAAATTTCCTCTTGTAAATCACCATGTAAGAAGGCAGACTTGACATCCATTTGATGGAATTCCGAGTTATGTAAGGCTGCAAGGGAAAGAACAAGGAGGATGGAGTTCATTTTTGCGACAGGAGCAAAGGTTTCATTGTAGTCAATCCCTTCAACTTGGGAAAAACCTTTGGCAACTAACCTTGCCTTAAGTCTTTCAACACTTCCATCTGATGCATACTTAGTTCTGTAGACCCATTTACATCTGACAAATTTTCTTCCTTTTGGAAGAGGTACAAGATCCCAAGTATCGTTCGCCATTAAGGAACGATATTCTTCATCCATAGCTGCATCCCAATTTGGATTTCCTTAAGCTTCTGCAAAGGTTTCTGGATCATGATTCTCGCAAACTTTAGCCAAAAGAGAAGAGGCTCGCTGAAACTAAGAACGTGTTCGACGTTGATCTCTAGGATCACCGGTAAGATCACCAGCTGCTTCACATGTTGAACGGACCCATCGAGGAAGCACTTGTCCTGGTGCAACTGGAGGAACATGAGCAGGTGGAGGTGGATTTTCATCCTCACTGTCATCATCAAAAACTGGACTTGGAAACATGTCAAGGAAGTTGGAAGAATAAGAAGAAGGCACAATCACCGAATCAGGCTCGCAAGCCAAATATGGCACAATCGTCGATTTAGGCTCGCAGGCCAAAGATGGCACAATCGCCGAGTTAGGCTCGCAGGCCAAGATATTTTCATCAAATTTAACATCTCTTCTAATGATTACATCATGAGAATGTGGTTGAAGAGGTCTATAACCTTTTACATCTTCAGAATATCCAACAAATATGCACTTTTCACTTTTAGGCTGCAATGCTTTCCGTTTTTCATCCGGAATGTGAGCCCATGCTTCACTACCAAACACACGGAAGTGACATACATTAGGTTTAGTTTGATTCCATGCTTATTCCGGTGTGATACCTTGTAATGCTTTAGTGGGGGTGCGATTAACTATGTAATTTGCACAATTAATGGCTTCAGCCCAAAATTGAAGACTTAGTCCCTTAGATTGGATCATACAATTAGCAATTTCTTTTAAAGTGCGGTTCTTCCTCTCAGCTACACCATTTTGTTGTGGTGTATATGGAACAATGTGTTGTTGTTGGATGCCTTGTTCAGTGCAGAAATTAGTGAAATTTTTGTTAACATATTCTCCTCCATTGTCACATCTTAAATTAATAATTTGATGACCATATTGTTTTTCAACAAGGGCCTTGTAGGCCAAGAACATGTTAAATACTTCGCTCTTAATTTTTAGGAAATAAACCCAAGTGCGTCTAGTGTAATCATCAATGAAAGTTAAGAAATATTTGAAACAAGAAAAGGAAGCAGATGGAAGAGGACCACACAAGTCACTATGCACAAGCTCCAAGGGAAACGAGGCATGCCAAGAGGCACACTTGTCAAAACTGTCCCAATGATGTTTCCCGAGTACACAACCGGAACAAACACTATCCCTGCAAGATACCATCAGAAGACCTGTCACCATATTGTCTTGACATAGTTGTGCAATGAGCGATAATTTAAGTGACCAAATCACTCATGCCAAAGTTTGCTCAAGTTATCACTATGAGCAACAAAAATTGAAGGAAAAGGTGATGACCCAAATTTGTTAAACTTGTACAACCTGGTAATATAATCAACAATTCCGGTAGCTAGGACTTGTTGAGGATCTTTAAAATCCTTGATTACAACTTTGTGAGGTGTAAACGTCACAATTTTACCTTCACCAGAATGAGTGGTTTGATAAATTGATAACAAATTGAAATTCTTGGAACACGTTGTACATCACTGAAATGACCATTATCTACTGGAACTATTCCAGCACCTACAACACTTAGAGATCTATCATCACCAACAAATATTTGTTTGGTGTTACATTCATGCATAGTAGAAAATATGGCTTGATCCTTAGCCATATGATAAGATGCTCCAGAATCAATGAGCCATTCATTTGAAGTAGAAGAAGAAGATTCATTATAAGAATAACCAGAAGCACAAAGTGCATGTCCATGAGAGGTAGATTCTGAAGGAGAATATAGGCTGATGTGGTGCTTCTTCATTGCTTCTTCCAAGGCTTCCATCTTCTTGAAACACTTAGATTCATCATGATTATCTTTCCCATAATAGTTGCAATGACGCTCAGTCTTCTTGCCTTTTGGCTTAGATCCTTTGTTATATTTTAAAGAAGGAGCTAACTGAGAGGGTTTGGGACCCTTGTTTGACTTATTATTGCCAAAATTTTGTTTCTTGGGAGGCTTGGACTTTTCTTTCTGTTGGGACAATAAGCCTTTCCCAGATGTATCTGCATTGTTGATTATTCCAAGATGGATGAGCTTCTAATGTCATACCTAGGGGAACCGTTTTCGATCAAACAAAAACTATTCCCTAATGGAAACGATGCTCCGGATGCAATGGAATATCTCCCACAGCCCATAAATGCAAAGAAATACTAGAACCAGAAACCCTTTCAAGTTTCGGCAACAATAGTTCAAGATCTAGATCATAACCGGAAGAGGCTCTTCATAAAAGCTCTGATACCATGTTTGGGTACACAGGGTACTCCCAAAAGACCAAACACCTAGAGAAACCACTTCACACAAACATATCACAGATCAATACAATGATGTTTTGACATGGTTTAAATCCTCGTGAGGGAAACACTCCACGGCCCTGACCAAATAGCTTCTACAGGACAATTTATTATGCAAAGAAAGAAAGTTACAAATGAGCTTCTCATAATCGATCAACTTTCCAATGAACCTCCATGCTCTTTAAATAGAGATCATGGACCAATCGGGTGTTAAGCCACGGATCAAGGGTAGGTATGATTTAAGAGAAGTTGAGCCGTCAGATCACTCTATGTCGGGAACATATTGTGACCGTTGGATTAATTATTTACAAATGCATACTAATGCATACTAAAGAAACACACTTTTCCTAACGGATAAATTACACAAGTTGATCTTAAATAAATCACAAGTGTCTAAATATCCTAACAATCATAGAGAATTAAAACATCTAAGAGTAGGATACTTCCGTTAATCGAATATTTTTCAAGTGAGGCTAAGGGAGAAGGAGGGGACTCAGACTCTAGATAAGGGAGTAGAACAATAATGCTCAAGGACTATACGTATTGTTTTCCTCTTCAATGATTAATGCAAATCAATTTTTCTCCCCCACCACACCCCACCCCACCCCCCGATGTGTGTGTGTGTGTGTGTGTTTTGGATCAACGATGAATATATTAGTTTCTTTTTGCGTGTTTATCATTATTTCTTGTTTATCCTTATGACTGCACACAACTAGACTAGTATGTTTTTTACAACTTAATTTTTTCTTAGGCCTATCCCATGCCCTTGGAATGTAGGTGAATTCCCTTGAAACACTTGTTTCCTCCATTGTACACTAGCATTCTTGATTCTTTTTCAATCTTTCATAAAAACGAAAAAGACAAAAAGATTTAAAAAAAAGGACAAAAAGGTGGGGAAAGGGAAAAAATTGTATCACATCACAAAGTGGACATGAAAAATGTTAGTCCTTGTCTCCCTTGAACACAACACTTGTTTCCATCAGCCACATTCAATTGGGTTATTAGTAATATTTACCTTAGTAAATTGGACCATGTTTATGAGTTTTACTCCTCTGATTGATTATCCTTCCAGTCACTATGGAGATCTCATCAAAGTATCTGACATTAATGGATTTCAATGGTCTATTATTTCTTGAGTCACGTGTTGTCTGGGTCCATTATGTGTTGTGATGCATGTTCAAGAGAGGTTTGTTACAAAAAATTGTGTTAGCCATTCCTTAGATATCCTTGACCAATCATTTCTACCTTCATTGTGTCAGAAGCAATATTTAATGATTGTTCTTCTCAGCACTAGTCCCAAAAAATCAAATCAAAATATTGATCTTTGTTTCATGTTGATTGATGTGGGATGACTGAATTCCCTCCTATTGGTGAATCTCTTCCTATTAACACCAAATCATTTTCTAAGAAGACAGTCTAGGAACCTTCATAGTACATTGAAACTTGTAGTCATTAGTGGCAAGTTTAGTCGCAATCAATAGTTTGTGTACAGCAATGACCCCTGGTAGTTGATTCTACAAGTGTTCAACATCAATTCCTTTATTCACACTTGCTAAATTGTACTTTGTACCTTCGAACCCATTTTCATTACCTATGGGTTTCGTCACGTATGTCAAGGGTATACATCAATGATCGATGATCAGGTGGTGTTCTAACTTGCTTGAATTTAGATAGTTTTATCATATGATGTATACTCATACTATCATAGATTTTTGGATTGAAGACCTTGGGAGTAATAGTAGCATCCCTCGTCGGTTCTAACTTCCTGAGTTATGAAATATCATACTACCATGTTCTAAGTTCTTTGAATACAATCAAGTTTTACACTCCTCATAGTGTCAGTTCTCATTTTGATGTACCTTTTGACATTGATCCACTATGTGTTTTTCGTGGCCATGCTTATTTACTACTAAACATGGGTATTCCTTCCTCGGGGAAGCTTTCTTATATATGAGATTGGTTTTTGCAAGTAGGTACTTCCTTATCCTCAGTTTACAATTCTCCTCCTTATCCCATCAACCGTGTTTTTGGATTGTTTGACTTAATGTATTTTGGCCATTAGTTCCACTTTTTACCTCACACATTAGGGAGCATATGTTATAATGATATTTAACACCCCTTATGGAGAAGGCCTAAGTGGACATCAAGACACCTTCTACATGAGAAATTGACTCCAAACCAATTAAATTTGTAGTTAATTGGAGTGTGGTTGCTACTTTTCCTAAGGAAGAGGGTGATTGGTTGTGAAATTAAGCTTTAAAAGCATGCCCACATCCATCTGGTCACCACAATGTGCCCATAAAGTGTGACCAAGGCTTCAAATTGGGGAAAAGAAGAACAAAAAGTGCACACTCAAGTAAATATAGGTTCAATTTCATGTGGAAGGGACTCGTACTCAGAGAAATTTTTAGGGGCAAAATTTCGCCTATTGGCTATTTTTTGGGACTTTTTTCAAAAAATAAATTCGCTATTTGGTCATTTTTAGTCTTTAATATCGCTATTTAGTCATTTTTTGGTGGAAAATTGTATGTTTCATATTTAATATTCGCCTACCAATCTATATATATGTTTTTTTCAATCCAAAATAATCGCCTAGAATACTATACTTAAGTATACTTTTATAATCCTTAAAAAATACCCTGCTCGTACTGCATGTAAATCATGCACTTTGTAATCATCACCCATGTTAGGCCTAATTCAAAGTTATAAAATATACCTATGGGGTGAATATATAGAGGTTTGGTAGAGGTCATAGAGAATTAGAACATCTGAGAGTAGGATGCTTCCGTTGATCGAACTTTCTTCAAGTGAGGCTAAGGGAGAAGGAAGGGACTCAGACTCTAGAGAAGGGAGTACAACAATAATGCTCAAGGACTATAAGTATTGTTTTCCTCTTCAGTGATTCATGCAAATCAATTTTTCGCCCCCACCCCCCATGTGTGTTTGTGTGTTTTGGATCAACGATGAATATATTAGTTTCTTTATGTGTGTTTATCATTATTTACTTGTTGGAAGAATGAGGAAGATGCGTTGTTTCTTTGTATATACAATTACTCTCATGGCTTAGGAGAAGGAATCAAAATACAAGGATTCAACTTGACAAAGTTCTAGAGAAACTATGATACTAAGGTACACATCTCTTTTCCTTCTTTTAATTTTCTTTGCTTCACATGTGTGTGGAATATAGGGAATAGTATTTAGTAGTTGTTTTATTTATCTGTTAGTGAGCCTAATCCACTCACTAGGGAAATCACTTAGCTTGTTAGCAATTTGACACTTTCCCTCACAACAATGACCATAAATACGATGGTGTTAACAATATGAAAATTGGATGAGCATAACTGAGGAAATGGTTGAAAAATGAAGTCCATATAAAGTTATTGTTGGGGAAAAATAAAGTGAACCATGTCAAAGAGTTTGTCCTCTTGATTTCAACGATGTGGATAGCACATCAAATGGATTTCTAGAACTTCCAAATGAGTCAATTACAAAAATGAAGGAATGGCCTATAGAAAGGGTTGGACCCAAATGAGTCAATATAGGAGTTTTAGGTTAGTCCTCATGCAATTCATTTTTTTTCATCCATTTAATTTTCCTTATAGACCTCTACAAAAGCTTGTTAGGGTTTTTGTAGGGTCACATGGGAATCGAAGGAATAGTCGTGCCATGTGGTGTGACAATTCTTATGATGGTTGTGCTCTGTAAAGGATGTACGGCATTTACACCACACAATAATATAAATCATTTGTAAGTAAGATTAGTGATGCATGATACGATCAAGTAGAGGTTATGCTTGTGTGGAAAAACTACGTGTATGATCATTCTTACAACTACATGTGGGTGGGTTTGTAGTTTCCTTGATCATGCGCAATGATCACATGATTAATTTTCTTGGAAAACCTTGTATGGTGTAGTTGTTGGGTTGAACTCACCACGTGAGAATGTTGTGTGGTGTTATTAAATGGGTAGTTGTTGGGTTGAACTCACCACGTGAGAATGTTGTGTGGTGTTATTAAATGGGTAGTTGTGAGTGGCATGGCTATCCAATTATTCAGTTGCATGTCTTGATCACATGGTTTGTAAAACAAGAAGATCGCACCCTTATGCGACTATTTCTAGAAAAGTCATGTGAGTGTGTGTTCATTTTTAATTTTTTGGATTTTAGTGAGACTTAGGTAAATTGGCATAGAACTATGTGTGATTTGTTTGTTTTGTAGGTTTCTAGTTGAGAGATGGCAATTGAATGGTGAGAGCACCACTTCAATGGTTTTTGCTAGGAGGTGGCTAGGGATCTTATAGTTTGATAGTGCTTATGGGAGTTATTGAAGTAATTTGATTGTGCTATGATGGGGTGCAGTGAGGGCCTCTGATGAGCGTTGATTGACCTTTGGAATCTTCGAGAGGATTGTTTTGTATTTGATGGTTAGTGGGTGTTTCTCAACTAGTTTGGAATATATTTTTTTGCTATAATCCGAATTCATGGGATTCAGGAGGAGATTTAGCTTACCTGAGGAGAGGTGAGGATGATTGACCAATTGGTCATTCGATACTATGGAGGAAATTCCTCTACAAATAAAATTGGGGTTACTAACATCACCAAGATTTAGGATTTGTTGATTGGTGCGATTTCCATTGTAGTGATCACTTGGTGTTGGGGGTTGTTTTGACCCACTGGATCTCTAGCGCTCGATTACTATTGGTGGAGAGGGCCCTTGAGGGTGTGGAGATTGCATGGGCTATAATGTTGCTAGCCAGCATGAGGTCTTAGCTAACTCATTGTTTCTCCAAGAGGAGGGGACAATTTACGTAGAGGAAGATCATGTATCCATAGTTATTTGAGTGGTTCTCGACTTTGACATTAGGAGTGTTGAGTCTTGTGTAGGATCCATAGGAGACCAAGATGCACCTATGGGGGACATTGATGCCTTAGAGAGGTCGGGGTGAGGTGGGAATTTTTTTTACGTTGTAGTACTTGGTGGTGTGGCAGTAGAGGGTAGGTATTGTGGATATGCACCCTTAACACGTGATGGATATTTGGGTAGACTCATATGTGCATCATTATCTAGGTCAGGGGTGGAGGCCCATAGGTGAGTAACTGCTGTTATAGGTCAAATATGCACTTCTCCGTCTGTGATCACATTGCCGTGTCGATCACACAAAAGGACACTATGGATGGAAGAGATAGATTGACCTTAGATGACTTAGTGTTGAGATCCTTCACCTTCAGCTAAAAACCATATTTTTTCTACATATTTAATTAGAAATGCGCTACTCTTACAATTGTCATCCAGTGCACCATGCGCAGGTTCTACTGAAGACAACCCGCGCACTTATCCCAAAAGTTGTATGCGCAAGTCATTAAGAGCACTAGCCGCACACCATGCGCAGGTTTACTGGTATCATACCTACGCACATATTGAATTGAAATAGAAAAATATATTAAGATTACATATTGGGATTAGTTGAGTTTGGTATTGTAACTCCCCCAACGTCCCAATTCAACTGCCTCACAAATCTAACTTCCTGCCTTTGCGAGAAATTCAAGGGGAAGCCACGAGGAAAGGACACATAGAGAAGAAAGCTATTGTTATGCTCAAGGAATTTTTAGTGAAGAGAGGAGCAGGAGCCCAAAACTTGGATGCAGAAGTGCTTGGAACAAGATCAAGTATATCAGTTGTATTTCACTGCATTTCTTTGACAATAAAGTTCGAGATACCCTTCCCGTCGCAATAGATTGTTATTTCTATTGCATTTCTGATCATAATTGATGTTAAATATTGTTTTCAATATCATTATATATTTATAGTCAGGATACGCTGAGGAAGGTCTGTGTATTTTGCAGGTACATTGCTGTGGAGATTGGACGAAAGCTAGGACCAGCCGCCATAAATCACGTTCTCTTTCTTAAACCCTAATGTCATTTTGCTTATAGTAATGGTTGTAAAATTGAATGTATCTATATGTCAAGCCCCATGTATGTTGATAGCATCCTTCCCATGCTATAGGGTATAATCCTTAACAACAACTCCTATGAGTATCATTATCCTTTGCATGTGTTGATTTGTGATTTTTTCATGGTCTTACTATGATATCTACCAACATAGATCCGATTTAAACGTGGATTTATAAGGCACCAAGAGGGATCCAATTTCTTAAGGTGTACTTTCCAATTTATTGAGGTGTAATTTTTTTTAACCTTGTTTTTACACATTCAAAAAAATTACATCTCTAGAAATTTGATCACTCTAGGATGGTTTAACATTTTTATTTTATAGGCCGACCTAGTTTTTTTTTAATTACTTTTAGTTTGTTTTAATTTTTAAAAATTTTAATTACTTTTAGTTTGTTTTAATTTTTTTTATTTTGTGAGTTTGTTTGTTCTAATTTTTTTATTTTGTGAGCCGACATGAATTTTTTTAATTACTTTTAATTTTTGGTAGTTTTTATATCTCCTTCGTACTCGGGTTTAGAGTACCTCACTCCTCCCGGTACAATAAGAAATTGATATATAACCTATTTTTTTATGTTGATATTGGTTTTGTACATAAGTATAAAATATGCTTGTTGGTGATATCTCTAAAATAAAATTGTGGCTCTATTTTCGCCCGGCATTTTAGTGTTACCGCACATTATTGGGGTTATTGTCTCTTGTCTCTTTTCCTATTTATAGTCTAGAAGACGCACATGCGGAGGCTTTTCTATTTTGAGAGTGTAGTTTATATTATACGCATGCTATGTTGAAACTGAGCCTTTCGGAGGGTTTTGAATTTTCTATTTTCTATTTTAGGCTCCCGGTTCTTACACTAGGCATGCTTCTACCTACTGTAATTGTTTTCTTGTTATAGAAATTCACTGTTTTCTTGTTATAGAAATTCACTGCACATATTTGATAGTTTGGCCGGGAGTCGTTGATTTAGGCTCTTTTGCGCAGGTTTTTTTGATCTATATTCGTGGTGAAGATGAAGAGCACAAAGGGTAATGTTGACCAGAAGCAAACAGGAGAGCAGTATGTATTTAAGAAAGTTTACAAGTCTTTTATTATAGAATTGTGTTTGATCCCTCTAAAAGGGAATGTTTTTGCTTCTTTCATTACAAGTCTTTTATTATAGAATTGTGTTTGATCTCATTCATCGTGATGTCTCGTAGGAAAACTGGAAAGCGGAAGCCTGCGACCGAAATCCAAATTAAACGGCAGATCAAGAAGGAAAGGAAAGCTAAAAAGGACCCAAACAAGCCGAAGAGGCCTCCCAGTGCTTTCTTTGTTTTTTTGTGAGTCCAACTCAATCCTTTTCAGTACTGTGAACTCAATAATATTTTCCTCTAGCAAAACTCAATGATATGGTTTTTTAAATGTAGGGATGACTTTCGAAAGGAATACAAGGAAGCAAACCCTAACGCGAATTCAGTCTCTGCGGTGAGTATAGGGTATTAATTTGTTTACTGTGCACACTTTGCAACGGTATAGGGTATTAATATTTGTGTTTTGAGCTTTTGTAGGTCGGGAAAGCAGGGGGAGAAAAATGGAGGTCAATGAGCGACGGGGTTAGTTACAGTTTTTTTAAATTCAGTAATTAGATTTAAATTATAAGTAATGCGTATATTTCTTGGTGTGTTATTATAACCGGATTCATTTCTTCTAACAGGAAAAGGTTCCATATGTAGCTAAGGCTGAAGAGAAGAAGGCTGAATATGAGAAGTCAATGGATGCATATAATAAACAGAAGGTAATGATGCCCATTGTTGAATGCTAAATGATTACAGTTTTAGAACTATTTTAGACATTTCTGCACTACTTGACGCAATGGTTACATGTTTTGATGATTTACTGATGGGCGTTTGCTGTTTTCACATGTTGTATCGTCCATATCTACTTCACAGGAGAATGAAGTTGAGGACTAACTCTTTGGATTTAGGCATCTATTATTATAGAACGATCTTCTGATTAACATAGGAATTCTGAACTAGGTTATTATTGCCCTTTGACTCTCCTAGTTGTGCACACTTTGGGAGTAGTCTGTTCAATCAGCTTGGGAATATAAAATCTGTCCTATTGTACGCAGAATTTACATGAATTATGTTGTGAACATTTCATTGTATTTTAGAACCAAGGACAAGCATTTCATAGCCATTTTATTGAATGTCTTGCAAAATGATGCAATTTATTTTTTATTTCTTTGCTGATGCAATTTATTTTTTATTTCTTTGCTGATATGCATTTATGATGTAATCAATGTTGAAGCTGAATGACTGTTTTATGTCAAAATGTTTCCATTAATTAAGTTTTCTTACTCATAAATAGATTGTTGAATGTACAGCTTGAGAGGTGACATTTGTTTTATATGAATAAGCAATCACTTATTCACAATATCTTTTTTCACTTTTTAGAATCTAGGAAATGTACTTTAATGGCATTAGGGAGGGATTTACAATTTCAGATATTAAAATCTAAATAATTTAGAAAAAAAATACAAATCCCAAAAACATATTAGAAAGTATGATCATTTTCAGATAAAGGAATATATTTAATTCAAAATCAAAATATTAAGAAGCTCCTACTCATTGTGCAGTTTTTTTATATGATGCCTTTCTTTGTAAACTAATTTTTCACATGATGTAAAATACATAAATTGTATATATTTTTTTTCTAAGTGATGTGATATTTATTTGTTTATGTATTTTTCTAAATTATGTGATATTTATTGATGCCATAGTGCCATTTACTATTATATCAAATCTTTATTTGTTTTATTTTTCATATTCTAAATATCAAATCAACATGAAAACTATTACTTGTCTTCTCGATTGTCTTAAGGCAGACTACCACTTGTCTTTGGGATTATCTTAAGGAAGACTACCACTTGGGTTTGGGATTATCTTAAGGAAGACTACCACTTGGGTTTGGATTATCTTTAAGTGTGAATTAGTTTACAATGTTAGAGATGTTATATCTAAATTACATTCAATAAAAGGTCAAGCATTATGACCTCATGAATATGACTATATTGGAGGTTCTCCAAGTTATACTATTGACTTAAAATGTTCCTCCCTAAAGTGGTTATTATCTTGATAACATTGGATTTTATTACGACATATTGAAATTTCAGAAGTTGTACAAGCCAATGGTAACTCGGTATGTAAAATAAGCCTTGCTCTTTTTTTTCATAGTTTTTGAAACCATGTAAGTTTATTTGGTAGGATACCTTAAGGAGAACAATCCTATTTGGTACAAAATTTGGCAAGATAGAGGATACCTCACACCACTAAATCTTTAGATATAATATCAACATAGTCATATTCAACATGAAGACTATTACTTGTCTTCGGGATTGTCTTAAGGAAGACTACCACTTGTCTTTGGGATTATCTTAAGGAAGACTACCACTTGGGTTTGGATTATCTTTAAGTGTGAATTACTTTACAGTGTTAGAGATGTTAAGACAAGTGGTACAAAATTTGGCATGATAGAGGATCGCTCACACCACTGAATCTTTAGATATAATATCAACATAGTCATATTCAACATGAAGACTATTACTTGTCTTTGGGATTGTCTTAAGGAAGACTACCACTTGTTTTTGGGATTATCTTAAGGAAGACTACCACTTGTATTTGGGATTATTTTAAGGATGACTACCACTTGGGTTTGGATTATCTTTAAGTGTGAATTACTTTACAATGTTAGAGATATTATATGTAAATTACATTCAATAAAATGTCAAGCATTGTGACCTAATGAATATGACTATATTTGGGGTTCTTAGAGTTATACTCTTGACTTAAAATGTTCCTCTCTAAAGTGGTTATTATCTTGATAACATTGGATTTTATTACATATTGAAATTTCAGAAGTTGCACAAGCCAATGGTAACTGGGTACTATGTAAAATAAGCCTTGCTCTTTTTTTCATAGTTTTTGAAACAATGCAACTTTGTTTGGTAGGATATCTTAAGGAGAACAATCCTATTTGGTACAAAATTTGGCAAGATAGAGGATCCCTCACACCACTAAATCTTTTGATGTAGCTCATAGTGTCATTTAAATACCATTTTTTGATAGGTATTATTTCTTTCTTGTTTATTATGAAAATAATGGGCTTGGCTCATTAAAGATATATTCAAACAATTTCATTAGAAATCCATCTCACAACCATGTGTATCTATGTTTGTATTTAGTTTTCCAATGTACTTTACTAACTCTAAATAAATATGTTTATCATTAGTATATGTACTCTTCATTATCCATTGTATTCCATCTTAACAAGGCATGGTTTATGCCTAGGCTGCAACATTGTGAAGGTAATATAATTGAACCATATGTCTCATCTAGATTTCTTTGAATGTATTTGTTGGGGCATGTTGAGTTGGCATATTTATATTATGGGGAATGTTTATATGTTTTAAATCATTTATGGTAATTATTTTTAGAAGATGTATATGTATAGATAACAATGGCCACATGCTTAGTTACTTAAATTCAATACTAAATCTTAATCCTTTTGTTTTATATCTATTTTCTTTGGAGCCATACGAAACTTTTTATGACTCGTAATTTGAGTGAAAAATTGTTTAGCAATGTCAAACTTATGAAAATCAATTCTATAATTCAGATACAATCCTTCTTTGGGAGTAAATTGGTTCAAGCCCTGGGGTAGAATTCAATTTTAAGTGCACGGGACACCAATAATCGGGAATGGTATTGAGCAATGAAACAAGGGTCGATTCTCTATTCTTGTGGTCAAGAAATAAAAAAGAAGAATAGAAGGATTATAAGGTTCATGCTAATTCATAATAAAGCTTAATGGAACAAATTTCATTTTGATCATTTGATATTTCAAACCAAGATTATTTTGAAAAAAATATAGTGTTCTAGTATCCCATTTGTATTATAATTTTGAATCAATAAATTATACAAAATGGTTTGGTTTAATTTTGGTACTTATTGTGCGACTGAGATATATGATTAGATGGTGTTTTCCTAGCATACTACTTGATGCATTGATAGTTTCATTTTGTGGAATGCTCACAAAGAATGGAAAATGAATGTGAGTCTATAAGGGATAGAAAAACAATTTTTCATACATAGTAATATGAAATATGAAATGGAAAGAGTGTGTTGAGTGTCTACTTAAAATGGCATTGAATCTGAGATAGAGGAATGTTTTTATCTTTTGTGACCTAAAACTTGAATTGTTCTAAGAATCTCATGCTATGTCAAGCTAGAAAAGGCTCGAGGAATGTGGGTCCGATGAATATCACCCATTGGAGGTCAATCTCCCCATTTAATTAAAGTTTAATCATGTCCCAAACTACTTGATGTTTGAAGTTCAACAAATCTCTATGATAGACTTGAGTCATTTGGTTTTAAATATAATAGTATTTTGAAGTTAGAGACAACAATTTTGACCTTTACGTGATATTGAGGGCATGGATAGTGGTAGCTTACGAGACCTTCAAATAGTGTTTTGTAAATCTATTCCAACAAATAACAAGAATTGAGATTCCTTAAACTCTTAACAATTAATCGGAACCTAAAGGGAAAATCCTAAAAAGGAGAATGGTAAAATTGATGCAAGCTAGAAGAACTGTAGACTTATTGAGATTTAGATGATAAGTTATTAGATCCTAAAGGTTTAAACATTAAAAAAAATTGGAGGTGGACTTGCACTTCAAATTATAAGCATGTTGAGGGCTCAAAACGTGGTTAAACCACCATTTATTAAATTCACGATCAAGTTACCTTCATGTTGAAATTATACTATTCCAATTTTCCTTCATAATACAAATTCATTCTCTAAGACCAATTTTATTTCATCTGTAGAAAAATTGCTATTTCTGTCATTTTCTCCTTAAACAATTAGGGTTTTGTCAAATCTCCTAAAATTCGTATAAACCCTTCACATTGGGTGCATATTGGTTATAAAAAATTATTTATTTTTTGACCTAGATATTCTCATGTTCTTTTGATTACAAATTGAACCACCTTAATTAGACCTTCCAATAAAAAATTATGTTAATTTTAAGTTGGCATGCATTTTAAAACCTTTATTTGGGGTTTGTGGATCCTAGACCTATAATATATCAAATATTTATTTTTCAATGATTTTGAAATTTCTACCTATAATGTTCATAATTTATTTTCTACAACAATTCTATCCGTGTGTTATTTCAATTTTCCAAGAAAAGTTTATGGCCAATTTGTCAAACCTTGTTGCTTTTCACCCTCATATGGTTCGGGCAAGTTTGCAAACAAGATAATTCTTCCAATTTGTCTCTAACGTATATCAATTTTGGATCTATAATACGATGTTATTTATTCTTTCCAAATCCATTTCTCTCACTTTATTTGGAGCTTCTAACCATGACACATGTTTGATATAGTGAACCTTCATACGTTTAGCAAGGTTTCAAGACTATAAACTTCAATTAACTTGTATGACATGTATCTTTGCAATTTCGTTATCTAGGCTACTAAGAGTTTGACCATATATGATGCCATCTATATTCTTTCTAACTATATTTTAAGTCTCATTGCAACTTGATACCTCTAGCCAAATTTATGCATCAAACTATAATATGTTTTCCTCGAAGGTGTAAGTGTGTAGAACATCTCCCAAAGTGGCAATGCTGACAAATTATACGATAACCCCTTATTTGTTAGGATAACAATTCTCAAATAGCCCAAGTACATCCATATATCCAAATCATAATTCCATGCATGTAATCATGACTCTAATGACCTCTTATATATACAATTCCGCATCCATTCATCATGTAGATCTACCACCAAGCTAACCTACCATTTAGATATGTATTTTACCTCTATAAACCACATTAGGTTGATTACATACATTACATTTCATTTGCATGTTCTTTATTCCCTACTAAATGTGGTTTCCTATAGAGGACAAATTTCCCCACCATTTTATTATGAAAACACAATTTAAGACTTCAACTAAAAATATTAATAGCTAGAAATATAGGATTGTTACCAAGGCTTAAGAGAATGAATCAAAATACAAGGATTCAACTTGACAAAGTTCTGGAGAAACTATGATAATAAGGCACACATCTCTTTCCCTTCTAAATTTTCTTGCTTCACATGCATGTGGAATCTAGGGAATAGTATCTAGTCGTTGTTTGTTTATCTGTCGGTGAGCCTAGTCCAACCACTAGGTAAATCACTTATCTTGTTAGCTATGTGACACTTTCCCTCACAACAATGACAAGAAATACAATTGTGTGAACAATATGAAAATTGGATAACCATAACTAAGGAAATGGTTGAAAAATGATGTCCATATGAATTTATTGTTGGGAAAAAACAAAGTGGACCATGACAAAGAGTTTGTTGCCATGATTGCAACAACGTGATAGCACCTCAAATGGATTTGTAGAACTTCTGAACGAGTCAATAAAAAAAATGAAGGGATGGCCTATAAAGAGGGTGAGACCCACATTTTGAAACCCATTCTTACAGTTTGTTGTTGGATTCCCCAGATCGATTTGAGCTCATCGTGGGAGATAGGACAAATGGATTTCAATATAGGAGTTTTAGGTTAGTCCTTATGCAATTCTTCTCACTTTCATCCATTTAATTTTCCTTCTAGGGACCTCAGTAACTTGTACAGAATCCTGTTAAGGTTTTTGTAGGGTCACATGGCAATTGAAGGAACAGTCGTGGCATGTGGTGTGACAATTCCTTTGATAGTTGTGCTCTTTAAAGGATGTAAGGAATATACACCACACAATAATATAATCATTTGCAAGTAATATTTGTCATGCATGGCATGTTCAAATAGATGTTATGCTTGTGTGGAAAAACTATGTGTCTCGTCATTCTTATAGATACATGTGGGTGGGTTTGTAGTTTCCTTGACCATGCACAATGATCATATGATTAATTTTCTTGGACAACCTTGTATGGTGTAGTTTTTGGGTTGACCCACCATGTAAGAACGTTGTGTGGTTATATTATCTAGGTAGTTGTGAGTGTCATGGCTATCCAATTAATTCAGTTGCAAATCACATGGTTGGTAAAACAAGAAGGTCACACCCTTGTGTGGCTATTTCTAGAAAATTCATGTGAGTGTGATCATTTTTAGTCTTTTGGATTTTTTTGAGACTTGGGTAAACTAGTTTAGACCTACGTGTGATTTTTTTTTTTGTAGGTTTCGAGTTGAGAGATGGTTATTTAGTGGTGATAGAAACACTTCAATGGTCTTTTCTAGGAGGTGGCTAGGGACTCTATAGTTTGATAGTGCGTATGGGAGGTGGGGCTATTGAAGTAATTTGATTGTTCTATGATGAGGTCCGGTGAGGGGATCCTATGAGAGTTGATTGGTCGTCAAAAATATAAACAACAATGGTGGTACACTATCAACAATGGTGCAATAAGAGATTGATATATTGTTGGGTATGTTATATCTCTTCACATGGTCGCTGCGTGTACAACACGATCCCTACGGTTGATATATTGTTTGGGTTGCTTTTTTGCTTTTTTGCTTTTTCGACCCATTGTACTCTATCTAATTCCGGTAAAAGGAATTAGGGTTGTAACCTAATTCGGGTATACGAATTAGGGTTTTAGATGCTGCAGAATACCATTTATTGTATTGTACATGTAAAATAAACATATAATGAAAAAGGAGCTATGCGGCTCTAAGTTTTGCTGGTTTTTTCCCGGTTAAGGGTTTCCAGGTGAAAATCTCTGTGTAATGTGTGTGCCATTGTGTATTTTCTGTTAATGCTTAAGAATCGATATATGTTTGTACTTCACTGTTAAGGTTTTAAACTTACATATATGACCTATTTTTTTTCTGTTGATATTGATCTTGTACCACCACCATTGAATAGATAATAGAGAAGTAGTAGGAGGTACCATATCCATTGGTGAAGTAATAGGGGGAATTTTAGAGAGGGTAATCTATGTGATTAGGGGTTTGAGATATGGTTTTGCGTTACCTTCAATTGTTTTCTCCCTAATTTCAAAAGCTACGCCTCTTGTTCAAGATCAGTATAAATTATTCTTTTGGTGATACCTCTAACATAAAATTGTGGCTTTATTTTCAACCTGCATTTTAGTGTTACAACACATTATTGGGGTTATTGTCTCTTTTATTTTCCTATTTATCATCTAGAAGACTTCAAGACACGCATGCAGAGGATTTTCTACTTTTAGAGTGTATTGAAAGCAATTTTCTTTGTGTTTCTATCGTTATATTATATGCATGCTACCTTGAAACTGAGCTAAATATACTTGTTTTAGAGGTAGGGTTTTCTATTTTTCTATTTTCTATTTTAGGCTCTCGCTCTTACTATATGCATGCTTCTACCTACTGTAATTTTTTTCTTTTACCACTTGGAATGAACCCAATACCTAAAATAACATAATAACACTACATAATCACAACGCATACCAATTGTAAGTGTGTATAACATCTCCCAAAGTGGCAATGCTCACAAGTTATACAATAACCCCTTATTTGTTAGGATAACAATTCTCAAATAACCCAAGTACATCCATATTTCCAAATCATAATTCCATTCATGTAATGATGACTCTAATGACCTCTTATATATACAATTACTCATCCATTAGTCATGTAGATATACCACCAACCTAACCTACCATTTAGATATGCATTTTACCTCTGTACACCTCATTAGGTTGATTACATACAATACAATTTCATTTGTATGTTCTTTCTTCCCCATCAAATGTGGTTTCCTATAGAGGACAAATTTCCCCACCATTTTATTATGAAATCAAAATTTAAGACATAATAAACTACAAATATTAATAGCTAGAAATATAAATAACATAGGGTAAGCACTAATCTCATATAAAATGGACTAGCCATTGAAGGTTATTAGGGGCACAAACCCTCTTCTTATATTTGTCCTATATGGAAGATGTTAAATTTTGAGCATTAATTCACAATACTCTAGGATCTTTAGTGAGAGAATAACATATACAGTATATCAATGCATAACAATCACAATAAGCATGACAAGCATCACAAGAATCAAAAGCATGAGAGACAAGAGACACAGAGTTTCCGTGGGGAAAAGCCTAAGGTGAAAAACCCCGCAACTTCCTCAGAGATAGAGAGAGCAATGGCTCAACCAAAGTACAACCAAAATACACTTGAGATAATCTCTTAGTAGAATATGATCCTCCTCCTCACTAGTGCGCCACTTTCTGAGTGAGAGAAGTGTGACTTTTCGAATGATGCAAATAGAGATCGCCCGATCTCTTTTTATACTTAACTTGTTTGCCCAGTTGCAATATGGGGCTGACTTGTCTATCTAGATACATCCATAATATAATATATATTTCAGGGCCGACCCCACACATGGTGGTCTAATAACCCATCGGCAAGTACACACACTTGCGACACTTGTCAATCCACATGACGACACTTCCTTATAGAGGAATAACAAATCTCTTATAAGGGTACAATAAATATATATGAAATACATAGATGAAATACATTCCGAAGTTACATTTACATCAACAGAAGAACTCTACACACAAACATGACAATATAAGTAAATATCAATGTGACTAAATTATGTTTGCATAAAATATACAAGTAAATAATGATTTTATTAAAGACAACTCACATTGGAGGGAGATATAGAAGGACTATTAGAGGGTGAATTCAAGAACAGTTTCTTCCCACTATACAGTGTTAGGGTTGGTGAGCAATGAGGGACACAATGAATCCATAATTTATCAAATCCTAGAAACTGTAAATCTATCCTTTCCATTTTCCATCATCAACCTCACATCTGGTATGTTACATGTGTGGGGTCATTGAGACATTTAACAAGATTTGGGCTCGGTGATTCAAGACTCACATTACATAAAGATTGCTTTTAGATACATAGATAGTTATTGTATTTTTTAATTACTAGAGGATGGATTTGTATTTGCTTGTATTCAAAATTGCATGATTGAGTGAGGAAAAATTGTTAGTAGGTACATATATTCTTTTGTTTTTACAATGGAAATCGTTTCTTCTTGACTAAAAGAATAGTATTGATTTGTGAAAAACACATTTGGATAGTTTTTCCAACAATTATTTTACACTCAGTCATTTTGAAGTTAATATCGAATTAAATTTGTAAATAGGTGCATTCTCAGTTGTATCCAACACCCTTTATTTTTATATTGAGTCTTACTATCAAAGGGTGAAGTT
This sequence comes from Larix kaempferi, assembly GCA_027924585.1. Classification (NCBI taxonomy): domain Eukaryota; kingdom Viridiplantae; phylum Streptophyta; class Pinopsida; order Pinales; family Pinaceae; genus Larix; species Larix kaempferi. The sequence continues at coordinate 4,336,284 of BSBM01000211.1, forward strand.
GTAAGAATCCTTCATAGGTCTTAACATTGAAAGACTCGATGTGTTTCCAATAATTCATAGCTCTGATCACGGTATTTTGTGTCTAGTTTTAGACATTCAAAACCACTATGAGATGTTTGGATAGGTATTGTGTCTAGTTCTCACACTCAAACCTACCTCTTGGATATACATTTCCATTGGAGGACCCACCATGCATTTTTTCCATCACACTAAAGAAATTTTTCATGCTTCCCATCTTGTACCTAATAGGGAGGAACATCATGGATTGATGATAGTCAATATTTAAGTTTCGAAGCCCTATGATGTGTTGGAACAAGCGATCCTGAGCCACAATCAGAACCAAATTCAGTAGACAGAGCCTCAAGCCAGAGCTAGAATGAGATCCATAGTTGTTTCCAGAAGACAAATTTAGAGCCATGTTCCAGAGAACCCATTGGGTTGTGGTCATCCTAAAACCACCTTTTGGGTTTTGGTCAGCCAAAAACTACCCATTTAGTATAATACTTACAACTTCTGTTAGACATAAGGTTGTGGCGGCCCTCAAACCCAATTTTTCCATAGAGAACCACTAATCCTCAAAGCCAAGTTCCAAAGGGAATTTTTGAGCTAGAACCTGAGTAAGATCCAAGTTCTAGAGGGAACCATTCAGCCACAATTAGATTTAGAACCAAGTTCCATAGTTTGTGGTAACCAAAAACAACCATTTAGTAGAAGAATCAACCTATGTTTCTTCTGCTAACGTTTTTTTGTTTGTGGTCTTCCAAAACCACCGAATTTGTGGTCATCCTAAAACCACAAATATATAGAGAACTTATGTTTTACCACTCAGTGGGAGATGTTAAATTCTGATAATGTACTTGACAAATTTGAATTTTAAAGTAGTAAACGTTCAACATTTAGCAGTTGTCCACTTCCTATTTTCAACTCTCTTTCAGAATATTCTTGGACTCACATACTCCCCTTCAGATTAAGTGGGGAATGTTGGAAACCTAATCTATTATGTGAATATGAAACGTCATCGGGAGGCCAAGAAACCAGATGGAATATGAAACCAAAGGTCCCATAATTGTATGTATACTTGCATATTCTTAATGAAAATTGCATTTTCAAGCATATTAATTTTTCTTTTTTAATCCTTGTGTGCTTTCCTACCTAGGCATTCCAATAATTAATGTGCTAATAGACACACAAATGATTCACAAGTTGGAAAACAACTAAACAACTGCAAATGAGAAACTTAAGAAATCAATCAACATTAAATACTTATTGGTAATGTGAATGGATAAGATTTTACCAACTAGAACATAAAATACAAAAGTTGTGATGATAATCACATATAATATAGATCACATAAAATATGGAAGTTGTGTTGACTGCGCACCAATTGTAAAACATAAATATAAATGGTATTTTTCATCAACAAAGGGAAGAATCTTTATAAAGTACATGAAGAATGATATTTTTTCCATCTAACTCAACAAATTATCTTCCAGTTGACAAATCATTCTTAATGACAATGGATCTGTAAACTGTCGTGGATATTCCATTAGATCAGTTCACTACAGTGGATCTTATGCCTTACTTCATAATGTTAATTTAATTCCATAAAATACTGAACGTAATGGAATTGGAATAGAAATAACTAGAGCAAATAAGTACACAATCCACACAATAACATAGGATATACCTTGGGAAAACCCACTATGGGGTAAAACCCAACCAAAAATGAGGGATACCCCTTTCTCTTCATATCAAAATGCAACTACAAAGAAAATGACACTCTCTATGGAGTTACCTATGACTTTGTAGCCATAATGGCTACTAGATGATCTTATATCTCCTTTGTTTTGCAATAATATCCACTCCCCTATAGTTTGCTTAGATATGGAACAATACAATAACATCCAAATAATGGAACCCATTATTCTCCTAATGACCCAATATTTAACATATATCGATAGTCGACTACAATTAATTTTAGGGGTTTTTCATACCCCAAATCCTGAATAGGGTTAGTGTTTTGGACCTTCCATAATTCTCTTGAAAGTCTACATGTGACTAGATCCACAAGTGTGAGAAATGAGAGATGACGTGGAATCCACTCAGTACCATGGTGGTCAACTGGGTAGGTCAACTTGTGGAAAGCATAACTTCTTCATACATAATCCAATTGAGGCGATTCTTACACCATTGGAAAGCTCTCAGTTTGGAATTTTATTTATTTTGGTCTAAATGTTTTTTCACCGAAAAATGACATTTAAGCCCTCAAAATGTCCCTAAAGGTTTAAGACATTTTTTTATCCCAAATAAAACAAGTGAGACATGCCCCTACAATGGGCCCTACAATCCCATTCATCCAATTTTATGACCTTGAAATATCCAAATAGGTGACAAATCACATATTGATCCATTTCAGATCACACCTCCCCATTTTGGGAGGATTTCGTTCCCAAAAATAGTTATTGAATGAGGTGAGAAAAAATTTCCTCTACCTTCTCCTTGGAGTACCATTTAGCCTTTCCTGGAATTTGTCTTTTCAATCCCACCTGCCAGAGTTCATACTGTCCCCGCCTAGTACTTTTAGACTTATTTTGCAACAATGTTTTATAGGTGCAAAAAGGAGCTACAAAACTCATATATGTGAGCACTGGTGAACAAGTTGCTGATGTATTGACCAAACCTTTGTCTCGAGTAAACTTTGAGTATTTTTCGAGACAAGCTTGGTGTAGTTCAGAAGGACCCTCCTAGAAAGGGGGAGTGATATGGTCAATGATGATATTTGGATATTGCTATCGTTGTGGATACCTGTATCGATGATGAGATTTCCTATCTCGACGGTAAGGTCGATGATAAGGATACCTGTATTCATATGTATACTTGTATCGATGATGAGGATATTGTATCAATGACGAGGATACTTGTATCGATGATGAGGATACTTGTTTTGATGATGTGGATACTTGTATCGATGATGAGGATACATGTATTGATGATGAGGTTACCTGTTCCGACGGTAAGGTTAATGATGAGGTTACCTGTCATGACGATGAGGTCGATGATATCAACGATAAGGTTGATAAGTGGTCCTTAGAATTTTTCTAAGAGGGCGAGGAGGGATTGTATAATCCCTGGACTTCGGTCCTTGAACAAATCTGTAGACAGATGTCTTCGAGAATTGGTCCCTAGTGGATGAGGAGGGATTGTATCATCCCTGTACTTCGGTCCCTGAATTGATCAGACAGATGTCTCTGAGAAGTGGTCCCTAGTGGACGAGAGGATTGTATCATCCTAGGAATTTGGTCCCTGAACAGATCCGTAGACAGATGTCTTTGAGAATTGGTCCCTAGTGGACGAGGAGGGATTGTATCATCCCTGGAATTTGGTCCCTGAATTGATACGTAGACAGATGTCTCTGAGAAGTGGTCCCTAGTGGATGAGAGGATTGTATTATCCCAGGACTTTGGTCCCTGAATAGATCTGTAGACAGATGTCTCCGAGAAGTGGTCTCCAGTGGATGAGAGGATTGTATCATCCCAGGACTTTGGTCCTTGAATTGATCCATAGACAGATGTCTCCGAGAAGTGGTCCCTAGTGGATGAAAGGGGATTGTATCATCCCCGAACTTCAGTCCCTGAATTGATCTGTAGACATATGTCTTCGAAAAAGGGTTCCTTAGACTTTGTCTAAGTTGACGAGTGGACTGCATTGTCCCTAGACATGCTATGGTGTCTTAGATGGATAATGTGTATTGCAAGGTATGCTACTATGCTACTGTTGATCGTGAGGATCCAGAAGACGATGCTATTGATCGTGAGGATCCAGATGATGATGTTGTTTATTGTGAGGATCCAGATGATGATTTTGTTGATCGTGAGGATCCAGATGACGATGATGTTGACCGTGAGGATCCAGATGATGATGTCGTTGATCGTGAGGATCCAGATGATGATGTTGTTGATCATGAGGATCCATATGATGATGTTTTTGATCGAGAGGATCCATATGTTGATGATGTTATGGCTATTCAAGTGCTGCAGAAGATGAAGATTCAATACTGAAGATGTTGATGTTCCAGTATTGAAGATTTTTCAGTAACTGTTTAAGTTATTGATGATGTATGAAGAAATCTTCCAATGATTTATAGATGTATCATGTAATATGTAGTCGATGACTCCTTTCCCCTGCAGATGTTGTTATAATATCCTTCTCGTTAAGGGGGAGTGTTGAGATATTGTAACTTCAAAGAATATTATATTTTTACTTTATTATTTCGGAAATGTTTCATTCCTCCGTGAAGGCCCTATTGTATATCCAGAGATGTTTTATTCCTCCGTGGAGAATGTGGTAACTTGGGTTATTAGACTTCCCTAGTGGGGTCGGCCCTGAATGATTCATGTGGGTTAAAGGGTTATTAGACCACCCTAGTGGGGTCGACCTAGCCAACATTATGTTAAGTGGTTAAGTTGAGGACAACCTAGTTAGGGTAAAATTCAAGTCGGAGTTGTGTATAAATAGAGGAGTTGTGTTCCTCATTTAACACACACACTCACATGTGAAACTCGCATAGGAGAGAGAGAGATCTGCAATGGAGGAGAAGGAGCTCATGTTTGGGGATTACATCTTCGTATATGCTGGTCATCTATATTGAGGAAGCTTTGTTGGGTTTTCTACCCCATGAGGGTTTCCGTGGATAAATCTGTGTCTCTTGTGTTTATGTTGTGCTTGTTGTTATTTCAGTGATCTTGTATATGCTATTGTTGTGAAATGGAACGTAATACTGATATTTTCTGTCTTAGCATATTAAATCTTAACATGGTGACTCTTTATTTCCATTTTTATGCTATTTTGGGAATTTGGTTCTTCAATTTCAAATGGGTTACCTAATTAAAACATGGATTATCATTAATGAATTCAAAAAAATGTTTCTTGTCATAATTGTTTTTAATAGTTTAAATAAAAATGTATCGTGTTACATCACTTTTGTTTTCAAGCCTTCCATTTACAAATCGAAAATCAATTTTCATATAATTTATTTCAGTTCAAAACAAACTCTTGATATTAGGAGTAGAAGGATTACTTTTCGGAGTACCAGGATTTGTCAGCACAAAACCATAACACTTAAAGCCTGATTTCAAATATGCTCCTTACAATTGCTATCACGTCAAGTTTAGTCCTCAATTATTAAATGTTGCGAATGAAGGTTTTGATATTTATCTATGGTTTACTTACTTGGAAGACAATTACATTGTATGGTTTACTTGGGAAAAAAATTACATTTTTTCTTTAGAGGTTCGATTGGATGAAGCTTTCTAGATTTGTATTTGTTTGGGGTGAATCTCAATGTGAAGTGATCAATTACAAGAGAAGTTGGGCTAGAAAATTGTTACCTACCCACGAGAAGAACATATCTAAAGTGTTTGGTATTTATGAGGAAATATATGAGAAATCGAACAACTTGTTTATAGATAAATCTAGGTATCATAGTGGGCATAATAGAGAGGAAAATTGTTTTAAAATCCCTCCCAGTTGGGAATATGAGGGTTCTTTGAAGAGAGATGGACTTATATGGTCCAATATTTGTAATTTTCTAATCCTTCCCACCAAAAATAGAAAACACACAAGAAGAGATACTTGAAAATGAAAATGCTTACAAAAAATGTTCCTCGTTATTCATTTTAGAGACTTTGAAACTGATTTCATGGTTAACGTTCGTGTTATGCAATACAATATTTTAATTATATAGTTAGTTATTTTTGGTAATTATGTAAGCATATGTGCAGTATATGAAACCACTTTTGTTTCATTATCTCTGATATGAATGGTGTTCACTAAGTAGTTTATCAAACAAAAAAATTAATCAATGATATTTATCAACCCTCAATCAAAAGTTTGGATCATGCATAGAGCTCATTTTTAATGAAAGAGTATGGTTATTGTATATGAATGAAAATTCAAATGATGTCAATTATCTATTGGATTTGTATTAAATGGATGAGGAAATCCCTAACAGCCCAAGAGTTACAATGATTTCAATAACAAACAAAATTCATTTATTATATCTGATATTTGATTTATAGTGATTTCTCAAATGAAGAAAGCTACCAATGATATTTCTAAACGCTCAATCAAAAGTTTGGAGCATGCATAGAGCTCATTTTTATTGGAAGTGTATGGTCCTTGTGGATGAATGGAAATTCAGATGATGATAATTATAATTTTATGTTGGAATATAGCCAAAAGAGATATTATTTTTAGAAACATGTAATAGCGATTTGTATTAAAAGGCTAAGGAAATCCTTAACAACCCAAGATTTGCAATGGTTTCAATAAGAAAATTTCTACCTAGAGTTCGACAAAATCTACCAAAAAAGCTTCAACCTTGTACGATTATATTGCACAGAAAGTATATGGAAACTTCCTACAAATATACTGCATGCTAAACTATCCTAGTAATACTATTAAAAATATTTAAACAAGACATATTTATGAAAATCCATGCCCACTATGGCCTTCATCCATTAATTGGTCATTACAATCCTAAGCCTTATCTTCAGAACTTGGACCTTAACATTTCCCGATAGGATTCTACTGGACAGTCTCTTCTATTTATTTTGAGTCCATACAGAACCCAACATGAGACTAGCTTCCCAGGGACAAGAAAATGCCATATTGAAATGCATCTCTGAATCATTGGAAAGGTGAAGTTGTTCTATTTGTTTCCCATGTTCCTTGAATTTGGCTTCAATATGATCATTGTTCTTGACTCATTATTCCATGTGGTTGCTAATATGCACAATGGACTCCTTCAATACCTCCAGTTGAGAACTCATTCTCCTTAATATTCTCTCAATGTTCTTAATCTCAGCTAGATCAAAAGTAATAAATTGATTGGGGAATAGGGAGAGCGATTAGTGTAGACTGCTCCCCTCCAAATTGTACTGGACCACAGATTGAATACACGGAACAGGAATTTTACACGGTTTTAGAAACAAAGGACCAGTCAAATGAAAATTACCAGTTTCATACAACCTGAAATTTCTGGGATTGGTTTCCAGACCATGGCCTCTTGTGATAACACCAAACACATCCCGGTCCATGGTGTCACAAACTATCCCAAATGCATTCCCAATTCCAGAGAAGAGATCCATAATAAAATCCTTGTAGGAGAAAAAAGAAAAGATGAAGGGTTTCTTGAAGAAAACTTAATTTATGGCAAAGAAGCAAATACGGAAAATGACAATGAAGGAATGCTCAGAGTGGGTTTCCCTATGCTTGTCAAATTGCAATGATAAAGGTACCAATTCTAAACATTTTGACCTCAATCTAGGTATTTAAAAACAAATTTGAACCATATTTGGTAATCGAAATCATCGAGTGTTTAGGCTACATTGAATAAAGGGAGTTTCTTCTATTCACATCACATTGATGATATTCATAGGAAGTAGACTCGCAGTTAAAAATTAACTTCTGAACAGTCAAGGTCTAGGGAAAAATCACACTCGAAACCTTGTTGTGTCTATCTGTATAGTTTCATTGTCAACATTAGTTTTTTATTAATAAAAAATACAGTGATTTGACTAACATATCCGATATGATTGATAATTTCACTTCCACCATTAGTTCTTTAATATTATCATTAAAACGTTTGGTACTTCATAGCTTGTCAACATCAATTTAATTTTTTATATTCTTCAGAAGTATAACAGTGTAGACCTAGATCGATTTTCACACATGGACAAATTTGGAGTGCGGGAAGGTCCGAAAGCTTGATATACCCTTTCAGACATATAAACTCTATCCTGAAGCGAAGTACTATGTACAACACTCATGAAATCTGAAATTTGTCATATGCATTGAATTGAAACTTATCAATTTGTTGTGAATAAAATAACATTTAAATGTTGATTATCCATGCTAAATGTTTGATAAGCCAACCATCATATTGCGAGACAATTATGACAGGTTTCAGGGTAGCAAACATATCAAGTCAGATCCATTGGTGGATTTGTTTGCGGCACTAAACAATAATTGTCAAATCACATTCACACTCATTAGTGCAAGTGGTGGTGTTTATAAGGAAGAAATCTTCCCATATCAGATCGATGGTTGTTTGGGTGGTGGAGTTAAGACATTGCTTTCATATTTGCAACTCAACCCCAGATATTCAATCTCAAATTTGAATGGCTTATCCGCATATAGAATAAATGATGAAGAAACTTTCCATTCAGGTGTATAAAATCAGAGGGTCTGTAGACTCTCTCAACAGTAGACAAGATGATCAGGGAAGAAAACAGGAAGAACTCGCACCGCTTGTGAATGAGTATGGAGAAAAAATTGACTCTCTAAAGCTTCAAACTAATGAGCAGAAGAGACCCATCAATAGAATGTTAAATTTGGCCAAGAATCTCGGGGAACCCACTTCCACTGCAGGCTCCACGGTGTCGGAAATCTCAGTGCAGCTAGAAGATGCACCAAAAAGAGACAACGCTCTTGGAACCAGTGCATGACGAAGACAAGCACCTGGGTTCTAAATAGATGTACACTAGGGGCTAGGGGATATGCAAAACCACTTTTTTCATATTGTTTTTCTTTCATAGAATAGTTTGTTTGGCTATGTATTTTGTATGCATGTTTTTTGCAGGCTTATAGTTTATGTATTTTGTTTGTATATTTAAAAAATTCATGGAATGAAAATTGCAAGTCTGAATCTCTCTTAACTTTTTCTAATATATATCACAAAATTTTCTTGTTATGTTTTTAATTATTGGAGATGCCAAGGGATATGTATCAGTAAGGTGTGGGAAAAAATGGCCCTCAGAAACATAAAACGTTTATTTAAGAAAAAAAATTATACAATAATATTTTTATGTTAGAAAGACAATGCATGGAAGTTTCTCCTGAAGGGATTTCCGAACGATTGTGATCCGTTTCTGAATTAAGAAGAATATTTGATAAAATTCTAAAAAGTCCGACAGAAAATTGCTCAAGCATTACCTTGAACCACTAAAAAAATTGAGCTATGCACTATCCACCACCACAATCAGCCATGTCGCAACATGGAGCGAGAAATTGTTATCCAACACTTTGTCATTCCCGACTTGTCCATCAACAATCAATGGATTTTTAACCATAGTTTGAACATAGTACTATTTTTTCGGTTAGCCTAGTATTCACCCGCCGATTCCTAATATGTTTCCTCCCATCTTTAGACTGGTTCTTTGAAAATGTTCGATAATACTTCAACTAGCAAGAAGGTATGTAATCCTATTACAACTACAAAATATACATGATTTATAGACATATTAAATGACTTAAAAGTTTAATAACATTCTTGTTGTTCTCAATCGGTGTAAAAAAAACTTAAATTTAAAATGCTAGCGTTTAAAAAGACAATGTATAGCTCAGAATTAAAATATGGTGCGATAAAAGTAGAAAAAGAACTTAAAATTAAATTGTTATTGTTTTAAAAAAATGTACAGTTGGGAATTAAAATCTGAGTGCGAGAAAAGGTTATTTCTCCCCCTTTTCATCCTGGGAATGAGAATGACCAGTGTGTGGGAAAGGGCCCTAGCTCCTTCTTTTTTGAAGAAAGGGCAGCGACTCCTTCTCTTGCTCGCTTGAATTAGGGAACTTATTATTTTTGTCATACCGATATATTATTTTCTGGAATATGACAGGTTAGATTACTAGTCACATGTGAGAAAGGGCAACGGCTCATTCTCTTCAGAAGTAAGGGAAGTGGCTCATTCTTTTGCTCGCTTGAATCGGGGAACTTGTTATTTTTTCATATTATGGGTGACAACACTATTGAAAACCGATATATTAGTTTTTGGAAACTGACAACTTAGGTATTGGAAACTGACATCACAAGTATTGGAAACCGGTATGTCACATATTGGCAATTGATATATAAAGTATTGGAAACCATGACTTAAATAATTGGAAACCGATATTGATAATAATCTATATTCGCTTAGACTGAGATTAGTTCAGATTTAATGAAATGGGGGTTATCTGCTTGTTTTCCTTTTAGAGACCAACAATATTTCTTAAGGTGTCCTTTCATTCCATAATCCTAGTACTCTATATTCCCTCTAAATTTGGATCTTCCATTCTTAGACTTCTAATGATTCCTTGGGACCTTGCCGCTATCCCTTTGTCTTCCCATGTTCTCCGCAATCAAAGCATTACTTGATGTATCACCTACAATTTTCCATTGCATTTTCTCGATAAGCATTACACCAACAACATCATCAAACTTTAAAGTGCTTGAACTAGAGTCAAAATTACTCACATCCATGACAAAATGACTCCATATTTTTGGAAATGAGAACAAGATTGAGATATCCTTAAACTCATCATCAAAGTTTAATCCTTTAGAATGTAATTGACTGGTAACCATGTTAAACTCATTTAAATGATCAGTAAGAAACCCACCTTCTGGCATCTTCATATTTAATAAACACTTCATAAGAAATACCTTGTTGGAGGTTGAGGGTTTTTCATACTGTTTAGCCAATGCATTCAACATATCCTCTGTTGTCTTTTGTTTTGACATATTGAAATCCATTGATGCAACCATGCACAATCATATTGTTCCTGGTGCCTTTTTATCAAGAAACTCCCATCCTTCATCCTTCATAGTCACCGACTTCTTTTCTTTTCCACCCAATGGTAAGAAAATATCCTTCTTATATAGATAGTCCTCCATTTTCATATTCTATAGTTGGTAGTTTTGTATTTTAAACTTTTCAACCCTAAAATTTCCTTTGCCACCATTACTCCCACTCGAACCAAGAACCCACCGTTCCTGCATGTTTATTAGCCAAATTAACCTTTGTCTCTGATACTAGTTGTTAGGAATATGATCGTAGAGAAATAAAAAAAAATGAATGTGGAAATAAACAACCAAAGTAATACAATAAATACACCGGTATACATGGTTCACATTATATGGGTTACATCCATTGAGAAACAAGCATTCCTTCCTTACTTATTGTCCAACAAAATAAAGGGATAAAACCTACAATACATGTGATGAAACGTCGTGTATACTCTATTACAGTCTCTCTCAATCACACTACACAACTATAGTACAATGCCCTCATAAAAATAGGGGTTCCTTCTAGGGAAAACAACATCAAAAAAACTATATCGTTCGATCTATGGCCTCATGATGAATGATCCATATTTTCTGTGTAATTGCAATATTTTAAAAAGAGTTTTTTCCAAAGTTTCCCATCCCCACCCTCTGCTAGATCCATAATATATTTCATAGGGATTACCTCTCATAGAATTATATACACAATGAGTTTATTTTCCTTTCAATGCCTATGTTTAATTTTGAGTAGGCCCAAGAGCTCTCTTTTTTAGTCTTGCCATGACTCTATATTGGAAACCTCATATTTTCTTGTTATCATTTTCTGGTCATTTCCTAAGGGACTCCCACCTAATTATATATTTTTCATTATGCACTTTTTTACATACCTATTTGCATACTTGTGCGAACTTTGCTCTTGATTGGATGACATACATCCCTAGAGGAAACATCCTTATCAGTGCATCCAACTAGACTAGTATGTTTTTTGCAACTTATTTTTTTCATAGGCCTGTCGCATTCCCTTGGAATGTAGGTGAATTTCCTCGAGACACTTATTTCCTCCATTGTATACTATGTAATGTCCCCATCCAAATAAATCATATGAAAGGAAAATCCCACCAATCTACTAGTTCCCTAGGTTGGGTTGGAAACATTTAGACTTGGAATAATGGAGATATAAGACCCCAAATGGACATTACATTGAAAAATATATATTAAAAGGGGATAAAAAAATATTAATAATAAGAAAATAAGGTGGCACTTGGTCATAAGGGCACATAGGTGGTGTGGGACCCACACAAGGCAAGATTCTCCATGCCACATGGAATCCTATTCTCACCCAATCAAATCCAAGGTGGAGTCTAACTTTATTCGGGGATTTGGAGAGGAATTATACTTGGAATGACTCAATGAGGGTCGAATTTGAGTGGAAGAGTAAATCCCATGGAAGAGGGAGAGTCATATTAGAGGTATTGTGACACTTGGGCTAGATTCCCTAGCTTCTGTGGCAACAATGATGAAGATTCTATGACACTTATGACAATTATCAGACCTGATTGCTGACATATGACCTATATGACATCGCAAGGATAAAAATATCCTCCAAGAGGGCCAACAAGGGATTTATGGCAGCCAATATCCCCCCCACTCGAATTTATGGAAGAGGAAGGATAGGAAATGTTGGACAAGTGGCACTCATGGGAATATCACCCTAATTCGAGTTGGGATGAAGCTCTTGGAGGGAATTCAAGACATGGAGGCATTGGGAGGTTAATAAATGAAAAGAATAAATAAGGATACCATCTTTTGATCATTTCTCATTTGGTAAAAAATGGAGAGCTTAGCTTGTCCTTTCAAGGTGGATGCTTATCCTCCTTGCCTTAGAACCAATTTCGAGGGTGCAAGATTCCAATCCTAATTGGTTGATGGAGAGGCCATTCAGACATATCAACATAGATTCATGGATATTTTTTTATGTAGGTTCAAACCCTAACTGAGTTCGAGTTCATCTTCTCTCATTCTTCTCTATGCCTATTCTACTATCTTTCTCTCAATGTCATGTAAATGTGCAAGGGTGCACTTGTTGTTGCATATAGTTAGTGAAGGATTGTTATTTCGACTTCATCGACATGTTATATGCTATATATATATTTAATAATCATATAATTAGAGCCACAGATTGAAACATAATGTATTTCAAGTGATATTTACATTCAAGGAAGAGATTGAAGCCATTTTCTCCATAGCATTTGCATAGTGATTTTGGAAGGATATTGTACATGTTTTATACCAGATTTGTCTAAGTTATTTATCATGTTATGAGATGAGTATGAAGTTACTTTGATGTCCCAAATAATGTGTGCATACCTCTGAATTTTTACTATGGTTTATGAATAAATTTGAGACTCCTTCCCCACCAATTTCACCTCAAAAACTAGACTCTAGAAGCTGATGTTCATTAGGATTCCTATTCGACGCTAAAACCAAATATAATACTTCACATATACTATTAATAATGTCCTCTAACATATCCAAGTATCATACCAAGAATTAGTGAAGTATGTACAGTGTTTGGAAGAGCATCTAATGTCAGACCTAGGGGGGATCTCCACTTCTCAAATTAACTAGTATTGTTCCGAAACTTATTCCCATGTAATTTGCAGACCATGGATGGGTATATCAGTTGTTTTGATTTCTGATAGGAATTTTAATATTTCCTATTACCCATCAATACCTTCCTCCCCAAATTCGAAATGATTTGGAGGTGTTTGGAACCAGTTGTAAACAAAACCTTAGAGTCAAAACAAGCTGAATCCAAGGACTTTCCTTTGAAGGGATATTGGAGTGGTATCAGAGCATGGTCCTTGAACTTGATTTTGGTGACCATTTATGAGGTCAGGAATTCATCCCCCACCATTAGAAACCGAAACTAAAAGTACCTTTGGTGAAGAGGAAGAAGCATGAGAAGAGGTACACTCTATTGAGACTATGGCTAAGGATGAGAAAGGAACCTCAGAGATGGAGGAGAAAGAGGAGTTTAGGAAATTCATGAAGACGTTTTTTGAATACATGAAAAGGAAGATAATACAAGGGTTCTAAGTTATGGCTATTCAAATTGGAAGAAAATTTTAAATAGGAGGCAACAGTAGTTACCCTTTCGAGGAAAATAAGGAATTTGGTGGAAGCATTTTCTCAACGACAGGGCCTCACAATCGACCCAATGAATTCTAGAGCTCAACAAGATCCACCACACCCAATTTTATTGAGACCAAAGAGGATATTCACACCCAATATGGAATGCAAGAAGTTCTAGCAGAATGGCAGCAGTTAAGTGAAAATTGTAGGAGGACCTTACCATTTGATCAATTCTGTATTGTCTCAAACAAGCTCAAGATGAGGGGAGGAAACATAAATCCTTTCCAAAACAAAGAATTGAATTATTCCATAGGTAGAATGCTCCTTCCTACCTTTGATGGCTCATATCAGAGTTCTACAAATACTTGGATACAAAAGTTAGATGTATATTTTCAATTGAATCCAGTGGTTGAAGAGGATGATTTAAAAATGGCTATTTTGCATCTCGAGGGAGAAGCAAATGCTTGGTGGTTCCATGGGCTTAAAACCTTGGGACATGATCAGGTCACATCATATGAATATTTTTTTAACACGTTAATGGAAATATTTGATAAAAAAGACCCTGGAATGCCTTTCAAGGAACTAGCACAGTCGAAGCAAACTAGAACCTCTGAGGAGTACATGTTGGAATTCCAAAAACTATCAGTTATGGTGGCTGATGTATCTATGGTTTGATTTGTATTGCTCTTTACTGAAGGATTTGTTGAACCTTTGAAAGGTTTAGTTAAGGCTCACAAACCTACTTCATTAAAATATGCCATGAACTTTTGGCAAGAGATCTACAAAATGTGTTATCCAAGACAAAGTGTCCTCCCAAGACAAATTTTCCTTCCAAGTTCAGATTTGACAAGAGACCATGGCAAAAATATTCATTTGGGAAGGAAAAGAAAGAGGGACCAAGAAAGGAAGAACTCAAAAGAAAGAAACTATGTTACACATGTTTTCAACCATGGGTACCATGGCATAAATGTGCTAAGGGGAAAGCACAATTCATTGAAGTATTTTATGAGGATGAAGGGGACATGGAGGAAGAAGAAAAAATTTTAGCCCAAGAAGAGGGATATGACACAGCATAAGAATATCATCCATCACCGGAAAAAGGGAGATTGGCAGTGCTTTCAGGAGTGCCTTGTTTTCACACCATCTAATGCAAGGGAGTGCTACAAGGGAAGAGAGTTTTGGTATTGGTAGATGGAGGAGAAACTCATAAATTCATTGATGTAGCCTTGGTGGAGAGAAGAAATTTACCCAATGAATCATTCGAAGGGTTCCCAGTCATCATTCCAGGTAACAATTCTATGGAATGCAATACATGGATTCCAAAGCTACAACTTACCATAGGAAATTACACATTTTCTGATAGCTTCTATGTGGTGGATGTTGCTGATACAAATGTGGTTTTGGGAGTAGAATGGTTGTACTCTATAGGATAAAATATAGTGAACTACCAAATACCTGAAATTAAGTTCAAGGATTCGGAAGGAAAACAAAGGGTAGTGAAAGGAATGCACACCTATCCGAACCAAGTGGTGTCTTCCCATAGTATGAAGTCCATATTGAGGCATGGGGACATTGAATGGGTTGTAGAATGCTTCATCAGTTCCCCCAAACCAAACATAATTATTGCAGAACACCCAAGGGAGATAAGGAAGATACTACCCAAGTATGAAAGGGTTTTTGGAGACATTTCCCTTGGAAGGCCACCTGACAGAGGAGTTGAGCATACCATTGTTTTGGAGGTGGGTACTTCACCTATACAAATACCCCCATATAGACACCCAAAAGGGTTCAGAGATGACATTGAGAAGGCTATTCAAGAACTCTTGTAATTGAGGCTCATTAGACCAAGCTCAAGTCCCTATTCTTCTTCAGTTGTCTTGGTGAAGAAAAAGGATGGAACCTTAAGGATGTGCATTAATTTTAGAGATTTAAACAAGAAGATAATAAAGAATAGATATCGCATCCCTCAAATAGATGATATCATGGATGAGCTATTTGGAGAAAATTTCTTTTCCAAAATTGATCTTTGATCTGTTTATCATCATATTCGAATGAAGGAGGAGGATGTGCAGAAAATTGCTTTCAAATGTCACTATGGTCATTTCAATTTTTTTGTCATGCCTTTTGGTTTGACCAATGCTCCATCAACCTTCCAATCATGCATGAACAAAATATTTTGCAAGCAGATCCGTAACTTTGTTTTGTTTTTCTTTGATGATATTTTTATTTACAGTAATACATGGGAGGAACATTTGCACCATTTAGAAGTTGTATTGAAAATATTTCATGAACTATATTTGTTTTCTAAGTTGTCCAAGTGTGAGTTTGGGTTGAAAGAAATTTTGTATCTTGGGCACATCATTGGGAAAGATGCAGTGAAGGTGCACTTGGAGAAAATAAAGGCTATTCTTGAATGGCATCACCCAAGAACATCACTGAATTGAGAGGCTTTATTGGGATATGCACTTACTATAGGAAGTTTTTGAAGGGGTTTTCCAAACTAACTGCTTCCCTTACTGATTTGACCAAGAAGGATGCTTTCAAATGGGATGAAGAGGCTGAAAAGGGTTTCCAAAGAATGAAAGAGGTCATGATTAGTTTTCAAGTACTTGCATTACCATATTTTTCTAAACCACTTGTTTTGGAATGTGATGCATCAGGGGAAGGCATAGGGGAGGTCCTAAAGCAAAATATACACCCCATAGATTTTGAGAGTAGAAAATTGCAGCCACATGAGAGGCTCTACTCCATATATGACAAAGAAATGTTAGCCATCATGCATATCTTGGACAAGTTTAGACAATATCTGGTGGGGAACAAGTTTGTGGTCAAAACGGATCATAACAGTTTAAAGCATTTACTTACACAAAAAGATCTCAATGAAAGGAAACAAAAATGGGTAGATAAGGTCCAAGATTTTTATTTTGACATTTATTATGTAAAACGGAAGAATAATATTATAGTAGATGCATTTTCTAGAAGGCCTTCATTTTCCCTTATGGACATTTCAAAAGATTGGAAATATGTGCTAATAGTAGAGTATGCCAAAGATATATTTGCTTGTGATTTGTTAGATGGGGTCAAAGGAGATGATAGCTACAATATATTGAATGTCCTAATCTAATATAAAGACCAAATATTCTTAGTTCATGGTTTGAACGTAAAGCACAAGATCTTGAAGGAAGCTCATGATTCTCCTTTAGCAGGCCACCCTAGTTTATTTAAAACATATAGGAAATTAATACAAAGGTTCTCTTGGAAAGGTTTGAAGGAATATTTTTTAAAGTATGTGAATGAATGCAAGATATGTCAGCAAAACAAAGTTGAACACACCCATAATGCTGGTCTCTTACAACCATTACCCATTCTAGAACAAAAATGGGAAAGCATCTCAATGGATTTCATCACAGGTTTTCCCAAGGATTTTGGTAAGGATTGTATTTATGTTGTGATGGATAAACTCACCAAATTTTCTCATTTGTTTGCTATTAAATCATATTTTACTGCTGCACAAGTAGCTGAGCTATTCTTTAGATATATTTTTCAGATTGCATGGACTTCCCAAAAACATTGTGAGTGACAGGGATAGTAGATTTATGAGTGCTTTTTGGAAAGAACTATCCAAGTTGGTAGGCACTCAATTGAATCCTATCACAAAATTTCATCCTCAAATTGATGGCCAAACAGAAAGGGTGAACCAATGGTTGGAGGGGTACTTGAGAAACTATGTTGGTGAGCAGCAGAAAGCATGGGTTAAATGGCTACATTTGGGTGACTTTTGCTACAATACTACTTTCCATATTTCCATTGGAATGCCTCCTTTAAAATAACTTTATGGTTATGAAGCACTCACCTTTGTTGATGACATTTTTGGTGATATTAGAGCTCCAAAAGGTAAATATTGGGTTGAGGAAAGTCAATACATTTTAAAGCTTTTAAAAGACAATTTGCAGGTTGCCCACAATCAACAAAAACAATATGTGGATCAACATAGGAAGGAAAGAACTTTTCAAGTGAATGATTTGGGTTACTTGAGGCTACATCCATATAAGAAAACCACCTTAAAATGGATAGGATTAAAAAATCTTAAACCAAGGTTTTATGGTCCATACAAGATAGTTCGAAAGGTTGGGGAGGCAACTTATGAGATAGAACTTCCGAAAGGTAGAAAAATCCACAATGTATTTCATGTTTCATGCCTTAAGAAGGCTATTGGTCAGAAAATTTATATTTCAGAAACACTCCCTCCATTAAATGATGAAGGACAACTCATACTCATTCCAGAAAAAAGTTTGAAAACAAGAGAAAGAAAATTGAGGAGCAGAACCATAAGAGAATATTTGGTACAATGGAAATATTTGCCAAGTGAGGATTCCACAAGGGAAGATGAACAAATTTTGTAGCATCCAAATTTGGAATTTCTTGAGGGAAAGAAATCTTGGATGGGGAGGACTATAATGTCCCCATCCAAATAAATCACATGAATGGAAAAATCCACCAATCTACTAGTTCCCTAGGTTGGGGTGGAAAAAAATAGACTTGGAATAAGGCATCTATCAGACCCAAAATTCACATTATATTGAAAAATATATATTAAAATGGGATAAATAAATATTAATAATAAGAAAATAAGGTGGAACTTGGTCATGAGGGTGTATAGGTGGTGTGGGACCCACACAAGGAAAGGTTCTTCATGCCACATGGCATCCTATTCTCACCCATTCGAATCCAGGGTGAATTCTAATGTTCTTGGGGGAGTGGGAGAGGAATTATACTTCACATGAATCAATGAGGGTTGATTTTGAGTGGAATATTAACGCCCATGGAAGAGGAAGAGGCATCTTAGAGGTATTGTGACACTTGGGCTAGATTCCCTAGCTTCTATGACAACAATGATGAAGATTCTATGACACTTATGACAAGGATCAGACCCGATTGCTTAAATTTGACCTATATGACATGTCAGGGCTAAAAATAGCCTCCAAGAGGGTACACAAGGGAGTTATGGCAGACAATATTCCCCCCATTCGAATTGATGGAAGATGAAGGCTAGGAAATGTTGGACAACTGGCACTCATGGGAATATCTCCCTAATTCGAGTTGGGATGAATCTCTTGGAGGGAATTCGATCCATATAGGCCTTGGGAGGTTAATAAAAGGAAAGAATAAATAAAGATACCATCTTTTGATCATTTCTCATTTGGTAAAAATTGGAGAGCTTAGCTTGTGCTTGCAAGGTGGATGCTAATCCTTCTTTACTTAGAACCAATTTCGAGGGTGCAAGATTCCCATCCTAGTTGGTTGATAGAGAGTCCATTCATAACTCTCAACATAGATTCACGGATATTTTTTGATGCAGGTTCAAACCCCAACTGAGTTCGATTTCATCTTCTCTCATTCTTCTCTATGCCTATTCTACTATATTTCTCTCACTGTCATGTAAATGTGTAAGGGTGCACTTGTTCTTGCATAAAGTTAGTGAAGGACTGCTATTTGGACTTCATGGAAATTTTGGATGCTATATATATCGGTAATAATAATATCATCAGAGCCACAACTCAAAAAATTATGTATTACAAGTGATCTTTACATTCAAGGAAGCGATTCGAGCCATTTCCCCATAGCATTTGCATAGTGATTTTGGAAGGATATTGTACCTGTTTTATATCAAATTTTACTGAGTTATTTATCATGTTATGAGCTTCATATGAAGTTATGTTTATGTCCCAAATTATGTCTTCATACCTCTGAAGTGTTACTATGTTTTATGAAAAAATTCGAGACTCCTTGCCCACCAATTTCACCTCAAAAACTATACTCTAGAAGTTGTTGTTCATTAGGATACCTATTCAACCCTAAAACCAAATATAATGCTGCACATATATTGTTCCTAATGTCTTCTAACAGAGACAAATATCAGAGCAATAATTAGTGAAGTTCGTACATTATTTGGAAACACATCTAATGTCAGAGCTAGGGGGGATCTCCACTTCTCAAATTAACTAGTCTTGTTCTGAAACTTCTTCCCATGAAATTTGTAGACCATGGATGGGTATATCAGTTGTTTGGATGTCTGATAGGTGTGTTAATATGTCATATTCCCCATCAAGAAATTCCTCCCCAAATTCGAAATTATTTGGAGGTGTTTGGAACGAGTTGTAAACAAAACCCTAGACTCAAAACAAGGTGAATCCAAGGACTTTCCTTTGAAGGGATATTACCTACTAGCATTATTTATTCTTTTTCAGTATTTCATAAAAATTAAAATGACAAAAAGATTAAAAAAAGGACAAAAAGGGGGGGGAAAGGGAAAAATTTGTATCAGATCACAAAGTGGACATGAAAAAAGTTAGTCCTTATCTCCCTTGAACACACCACTTGTTTGCATTAGCCACATTCAATTGGGTTATAACATGTTAAATTTTCAGTATTAAATCACAATACTATAGGATCTTTGCTGAGAGAATAACATCTACAGTATATCAATGCATGACAATCATAATATGACAAGCATCACAAGAATCAAAAGCATAGAGACAAGAGACACAGAGTTTCCGTGGGGAAAACCCTAAGGTGAAAAACCCCACAAACTTCCTCAGAGATAGAGAGAGCAATGGCTCAACCAAAATACAACCAAATAATACAGAGATAGTCTCCTAGCAGATGATCCTCCTCCTCTTCCCTAGTGCGCCACTTTCCAGAGAGAGAGATAGATACTTTTCCGAGTGAGTAAAATAGAGATCTCCTATCTCTATTTATACTCACCTTTTTGCCCAGTGACCTACTGGGGCCGACTTGTCAACTTGAGTACATCCACATTATATTATATATTAATTAGGGCCGACCCCATAAGGTGGTCTAATAACCCATCGGCAAGTACACACACTTGCGACACTTGTCAATCCACATGACGACACTTCCTTATAGAGGAATAACACATCTCTTATAAGGGTACAATAAATATACATATAATATACTGATGAAATACATTCCGAAGTTACATATACATCAACACTCCCTCTTAACAAGGAAGGTATTTCTCGACACAGATCTGCTAGACAAGTCTTCTTCTCTGGATCATCGTCATCGATGCATCGTCATCATCATCGTCACTGCTGCTACTATCTCATCCAATCTCTGTCTCTACTCGTCATAGGAAGTTCTACAGAGCCAGTCCTTTTTCATACTGGATGTAGGCCCACCACCTGCAGGTCTTCGTCATCACTGGCCATACTGTGGAATCCTCAGGACTTTTACGTGCGTCACAAAACCTCGAAAGAGCATTTGCCAGATGTCCCAGGGCACAGATTACATGCCATAGGCAAAACCTCGAAAGACCATCTGCAAATCTCCCAGGGCACAAATTATATGTGACCTCACCACAAAACCTCGAAAGAGCATCTGCCAGATATCCCAGGGCACAAATTACATGCCATAGGCAAAACCTCGAAAGACTATCTGCAGATCTCCCAGGGCACAAATTATATGTGG
The DNA here is from genome assembly GCA_027924585.1 of Larix kaempferi. NCBI lineage: Eukaryota > Viridiplantae > Streptophyta > Pinopsida > Pinales > Pinaceae > Larix > Larix kaempferi. The sequence continues at coordinate 4,357,510 of BSBM01000211.1, forward strand.
TCACCACAAAACCTCGCAAGAGCATCCCAGGACTGATTACGAGCACACAGCTCAACCTATCGGATCTCCCAGGGCACAAATTACATGTGGTCATGGCAAAACCTCGCAAGAGCATCCCAGGACTGATTACGAGCACACAGCTCAACCTATCGGATCTCCCAGGGCACAAATTACATGCCATAGGACAAAACCTCGAAAGAGCATCTGCCAGATATCCCAGGGCACAAATTATATGCCATAGGCAAAACCTCGAAAGACTATCTGCAGATCTCCCAGGGCACAAATTATATGTCCTCCCAAGCAAAACCTCGAAAGAGCATTTGCCAGATGTCCCAGGGCACAAATTACATGCCATAGGCAAAACCTCGCAAGACCATCTGCAAATCTCCCAGGGCACAAATTACATGCTTATCTGCACAACCTGATCCACGGCCACAGAGTATCATCCTGATACTCATCATACATCATCCTGATGTATCCATGATCATCCTGATCATCATCACTGCAACGTCCTGCTGCATGTCATCTGGAGCAACATCCTGAAGCTCGTCATCTATGATCATCCTGATCATCACTGCAACATCCTGCTGCATGTCATCTGGAGCAACATCCTGAAGCTCGTCATCTATGATCATCCTGATCATCAATGCAACATCCTGCTGCATGTCATCTGGAGCAACATCCTGAAGCTCGTCATCTATGATCATCCTGATCATCAATGCATCTACCTGATGCATACCAAGTATCTACCTGATACATATCATCATACATGATCCTCCTGATCATCAATGTATCTACCTGATACAAATACAAATACATGATACATATCACCATACATGATCTACCTGATCATACAATGCATCCACCTGATACATATACAGATACATGGTCCAAGCATCCAACATGATGCATAAACAATACATACACATGATCCAACTGATCATATCCAGCATCCAACATGATGCATACATACATACATAAAATGATCCAACTGATCATATCCAGCATCCAACATGATGCATACATACATACATAAAATGATCCAACTGATCATATCCAGCAGAAACTAGAACATCATCCTGATGCTCATCATCCAGCGCTTACATCCACAGCCATGTGAAGGATCCTCCTTCCAACATGCTTGGAATGGCTTCAGCAAATGTGTCCATCACTTCTTCCTCGAAGTGTCCTCGATCTGAAGAACGCCAAGCCTCTCTCTGAAGTACTCGAACTTCACCCTGGCTAGTGGCTTCGTCAACACATCTGCAATCTGCTCGTCTGTCGCAACATACAGGAGCTTCACAGCTCCTCTCTGCACCATATCCCTGATATAGTGATATTTGATCTCTATGTGTTTCGACCTGTCATGAAACACTGGGTTCTCGGACAGCTTCACACAACTCTGGTTATCACAGAAGATAACAGTAGCCTCCAACGGGAGATCAAATAACTCAGACAGTAGCTTCCGTAGCCATACTGCCTCACAACTAGCTGAACAGGCTGCAACATACTCTGCCTCAGCTGTACTCAGTGCTACGCAGGACTGCTTCCTGCTAAACCAAGAGATCACACCTGATCCCATACTAAAGCAACACCCTGATGTGCTCTTCCTATCTGCAGCACTGCCAGCCCAATCCGAATCAACATAACCATGCAGGTTGAACTTTTGATTCGCCTCATATCTGAGCCCATAATCCACTGTACCCTTCAGGTACCTCAGAACATGCTTTACAGCAACTAGGTGAACACTCCTCGGATCCGTCAGAAACTGGCTCAATGTGTTCACAGCAAAGCAAATGTCTGGTCTCGTGTTCGTCAGGTACATCAAGGACCCAATCATCTGACGATACATAGAAACATCAACTGGCTCAGATGAAGCATCACAAAGAAGCTTCAGATTCGATGCCATAGGTGTGGCCATGGCCTTGCAATCCATCATCCCAAATCTCTTCAGGATATCTACTGTGTACTTCCCTTGACCAAGGAAGATCCCATCTGCATTCTGCCACACCTCCATACCTAGGAAATAGTGCATCATTCCCAAATCTTTCATATCGAATTCAGCTGCAAGCTTCCTCTTGGTATCTGCAATCATTCTGTCATCTCCTGTCACAAATAGGTCATCCACGTATAGAAGTAGAATCACAGGATTCCCTTCCTCAACCTTGTAGTAAAGGTTGGAATCCGCTCTACTCTTGGTAAAGCCCAAACTAGATAGGAAACTGTCCATCCTACCATACCAGGTTCTGGGAGCTTGCTTCAAGCCATACAAGGCTTTCTTTAATCTGCATACATAAGATTCCCTGTCATGTATTTCAAAGCCGAGTGGCTGTTCCACATATACTTCCTCTTCTACTACACCGTTCAGGAAAGCAGTCTTGACATCCATCTGGTGTATCTTCCATTTCATTGCTGCAGCCAGGGCAAGTACTGTTCTGATGGAAGTATATCTGGCTACAGGTGCAAAGGTTTCTTCATAGTCTATTCCTTCCTTCTGAGAGAAACCACGAGCTACGAATCTTGCTTTATATTTTTCCACACTGCCATCTGCAGCATGCTTGATTTTGTAGATCCACTTGGAAGTCACAACAGACTTCCCTTTAGGCCTTGGGACAACATCCCAAACATCATTCTTCATAATTGATTGGTATTCCTCAACCATAGCATCCTTCCATTCTTTCTTTTCTGCTGCCTCTTCATAACTGGAAGGCTCTTTGTTCATGATGTCACAGAGTAAAGCAACATAACTGGTGTGTGATCTGGTTCTCTTCTTTGCTCTGTGTTCTTCTTCTGGAATGCCAAATCTTTCTGCATCATGAATGAGCTCTCTAGCCCATACAGGTTTCCTCTTGTGAGAGTTATCCTCACGGGGTGGATCTACAGGTTCTTGTGGATCTTCAAACTCACGAGCAATTTCTGGAACTGCATCAGTTATCGTAGTGTCTTGAAATCTTGTTTCCTTAGGTTCTTCATACACTTCAATAGGTGCCTTTCTTGATTTGATGAATGCTGAATTCTCATCAAATGTTACATCCCTGCTGACATCAATCTTCTTGAACCCTGGAAAATATATTCTGTAAGCCTTCGAGCTTTCACTATAACCCACGAAGATGCCCTTCTTTCCTGAAGGATCTAGTTTAGTCCTCTTCTCCTTTGGGACATGAGTGTATACTGGACAACCAAATATTCTGAGATGGCTGACTTCAGGTTTCTTACCAGAAAAGACTTCTTCTGGTGTCTTGTTGTCCAATATCTTGTGGGGTGTTCTATTCTGCACATATACAGCTGTTCTAGCTGCTTCTGCCCAAAGATGCATAGGAAGATCCTGGTCATGCAACATTGCTCTTGCTGCTTCCATGATAGTTCTGTTCTTCCTTTCTGCAACTCCATTCTGTTGGGGATTATATGGAGCAGTCAACTCCCTCTTAATCCCTGAATCACTGCAAAGCTTCTTGAAGTCATTTGAGGTGAATTCTCCACCATTGTCAGATCTGAATGTTTTGATTTTCTTGTCAGTTTGATTCTCCATCAAGTTTTTGAAATCCTTGAATTTATCAAACACTTCATCTTTGCCCTTCAAGAAGTATACCCAAGTCTTCCTAGAGAAGTCATCAATAAATGATACATAGTAAACATACCCACTCAGGGAGCTAGATGACATAGGACCACATACATCTGAGTGGATGATTTCCAGAATGTCTTTTGCCTTGCTTTCACTGCTTGGGAAAGCCTTCTTAGTGTTCTTTCCTTTTGCACATCCTTTGCAAACACCTTCATGTTTGGTCTTGATTTCAGGAAGACCTTCTACTGCCTTGCTTGCAATTGGAAGTGCCCTATAGTGCATGTGAGCAAGTCTTCTGTGCCAAAGTTCACTTGGCTCCATGGATTCATGTACCATGGCATGTTCAGGTTGTCCCTTCAATTTATACAAGCCTCCCTCTTGCTCTCCAATCACTACTGCATCATCCATGGTCTTTCCCTTAGGCCACATTAGTACTTGGCCATCAACAAATGCAACCCTCATACCTTTTGCATCTAAAGCAGAGATGGAAAGTAAGTTCTTCTTGAGCCCAGGTACATAGAGGACTTCCTTCATCTTCAAAGATTTTCCAGAATCTAGGTTGTAAGAAGCTTCACCACTTCCTTTGATTGGGTATTGATAATCATCCCCAAGTTTCACCTTATGGGGTGACTCATGTTCAGATAGGTTCACAAAGGATTCTTTAAATCCAGTCATGTGTTTGGAAGCCCCACTATCAATCAACCAATCATTACATCCATGAGAGATGGTACCAGTGAGTGCAGAGATTAAAACATATTCTTCTTCACTTGATGAGTCATCATCACTACTGCTTTCTGCCTTAGCCTTCTTCTTTGGGGGTTCATCATCTTCGGCAGCATGAGCATGGAATCTTCTTTTGCTGCCCTTCTTCTTCTTACTGAAGCTGTTGTTGTCTTTCTTCTTCTTGGGACAATCTGAAGCAAAGTGTCCCTTCTCATTGCAAGTGAAGCATCTGAGTTCTTTCTTATCTTTATGATAATGATGATGGTGAGAGAATCTTCTATTATGAGATGATTCCTTCTTGGATTTACTTCTTTTAGTGTGAGCTGCAAGAGCTTGATCTTCTCCTCCCATCTTTTCTTCACGAGCTATAAGCCTAGCTTCTTCTTGAGAACATTCTTCTCGAAGTCTACTGAAGGAGATCAACTTCTTCCTTGCACAAATTCCTTGAATAAAGGAATCCCATGACCTGGGTAGGCCATTTAGAGTGGTCATCACCACTTCACCATTCTCCACCATTTCATCTACTGCTTCTAATTGTTCCTTGATCTGAGAGACCCTTGAAAAGTAGGATTGAATGGTTTCTCCATTCTGAAACTTCACTGCTTTCAATTGGTTCCGCAGGGTCATCTTCCGATTTATGTTCTTTCCTTCAAATAGCTTGGTCAAAGATTCAAACATCTCTTTGGGTGTCTTGAGAGAAGACACATGGGGTATGAGATGGTCTTTGATAGAATCAACAATGATTCTCTTTGCCTTGACCAAGTTCTTCTTGTGCAATGCCTTGGCCTCTTCATCCTCTGGGATAGGGATGTCTTCTTTCACATATGAGTCCAACTCATTCTCTTCCAAGATTAGCCCAATCCTATACTTCCAGGCTCGGAAGTTATCAGCCCCTTCAAGCTTATCCTCAAGCTTGGTGTGAAGAGACATCTTTAAGAGTACTTCAAATGGAAATAGAAAAGATTTAGAACTTACCACTTGAAGTGCTGAAAACTGGATCTGAACCCGGATTAGGGTTTGTCAGAGAAACCCTAAAATTTCAAAATGTGAATTTCAAAATTCCGAAAGGATAGAAAGATGCACCTTGGAGAGCTGATCAGCCTAGTACATTCAGAATTTGAGATCAGCAAAGTCTTGTCCTTCAAAATTGCCTTTTTGTCCTCCCGGGTTCACTGGGGAGAGCCCTGAATTAGGGTTTGAGTTTCCCGGAGATCTACCCAGCCAAAAATCTCGATCCAAAGCTCAAACCTTCGATTTTTGCAAGGAGCTTCCAGCTGTACCTTCAGTTTCCAGAAATTCCTATTTTTGTGGAAACCCTAAATTTTAGGGCCAAAACTGAAAATGCTCGGAACTGAAATCTGATTGGACAGAAAGATGCGCCTTGATGAGTAGATCCAATCTACTATACTGAATTTCCAAAATCTGTGGAGAGAAACCCAATAAACAAGCAATACAAGCTTCCGCCACTGCAAAATGTCTTCTTCTCAGTTAAGCTCTGATACCATGTTAAATTTTCAGTATTAAATCACAATACTATAGGATCTTTGCTGAGAGAATAACATCTACAGTATATCAATGCATGACAATCATAATATGACAAGCATCACAAGAATCAAAAGCATAGAGACAAGAGACACAGAGTTTCCGTGGGGAAAACCCTAAGGTGAAAAACCCCACAAACTTCCTCAGAGATAGAGAGAGCAATGGCTCAACCAAAATACAACCAAATAATACAGAGATAGTCTCCTAGCAGATGATCCTCCTCCTCTTCCCTAGTGCGCCACTTTCCAGAGAGAGAGATAGATACTTTTCCGAGTGAGTAAAATAGAGATCTCCTATCTCTATTTATACTCACCTTTTTGCCCAGTGACCTACTGGGGCCGACTTGTCAACTTGAGTACATCCACATTATATTATATATTAATTAGGGCCGACCCCATAAGGTGGTCTAATAACCCATCGGCAAGTACACACACTTGCGACACTTGTCAATCCACACGACGACACTTCCTTATAGAGGAATAACACATCTCTTATAAGGGTACAATAAATATACATATAATATACTGATGAAATACATTCCGAAGTTACATATACATCAACATAACATTTACCTTAGTAAATTGTAGCATGATTATGAGTTTTACTCCTCTTATTGGTTATCCTTACAGTCACTATGGAGAATTCATCAACGTATCTGACATTGATGGATTTCATTGGTCTATTATTTCTTGAGTCATGTGTTGAATGGGTCCATTATGCGTCATAATGTATGTTCAAGTGAGCTTTGTTACAAAAATTTTTGTTATCCATTCCTTATAAATCCTTGACCAATCATGTCTACCTTCGTTGTGTCAGAAGCAATATTTAATGGATGGTCTTCTCATCCCTAGTCCCAAAAAATCTAATGAGAATCTTGATCTTTGTTTCATGTCAATTGATTTGGGATGACTCAATTCCCTCCTATTGGTGAATCTCTTCCTATTGACACTAAATCATTTTCAAAGAAGATAGTCTAGGAATATTGATAGTAAATTGAAACTTGTAGTCATTAGTGGCGGGTTTCCTCGCAATCAATAGTGTTTGTACATCAGTGACCCTTGCTTAATTGATTCTACAAGTGTTCAACATCAATTCCTTTATTCACACTTGCTAAATTGTACTTTGTACCTTAAGACACATTTTCATTACCTATGGATTTCCTCACGTATGTCAAGGGTATACATCAATGATCAATGATCAGGTGGTGTTCTACCATGCTTGACTTTAGATAATTTTTTCATATGATGTATACTCGTAATTTCATAGAGCTTTGGATTGAAGACCTTGGGAATAATAGTAGCATCCCTCTTTGGTTCTAACTTCCTGAGTTGTGAAAGATCATACTACCATGTTCTAAGTGCTTTGAATACAATCAAGTTTTGCACTCCTCATAGTGTCACTTTTCATTTTGATGTACCTTTTGACATTGATCCACTATTTTTTTTTCATGGCCATGCTTATTTACTACTAAACATGGGTATGCCTTCCTCAGGGAATCTTTCTTATATATGAGATTGGTTTTTGCAAGCAGGTACGTCCTGATACTTAGTTTAAAATTCTCCTCCTTAGCCCATCAGCCGCGTTTTTGGATTGTTTGACTTAATGTATTTTTGCCATTAGTTCCACTTTTTACCTCACACATTAGGGGGCATATTTTCTAATGATATTTAACACCCCTTATGGAAAAGGCCTAAGTGGACATCAAGACACCTTCTACATGAGAAATTGACTCCAAACCAATGAAATTTGTATTTAATTTGAGTCTGGTTGCTACTTTTCCTAAGGAAGAGGGTGAATGGTTGTGAAATTAAGATTTAGAGGGATGACCACATCCATCTGGTCACCACAATGTTCCCATAAAGTGACCAAGGCTTCAAATTGTTGAAAAGAAGAACTAAAAGTGCACACTCAAGTAAATATAGGTTCAATTTCACGTGGAAGGGACTCGTAGTGCATGTAAATCATGCACTTTGTAATCATCACCCATGTTAGACCTAATTCAAAGTTATAAAAGATAACAATGGGGTGAATATATAGAGGTTAGGTAGAGGTCATTATTCGGGTACACAGGGTACTCCCAAAAGACCGAACACCTAGAGCAACCACTTCACACAAACAGATCATAGATCGATACACCGATATTTCGATGTGGTTTAAACCTTCATGAGGGAAACAATCCATGACCCTGGCCAAATAGCTTCTACGGGACAATTTATTATGCAAAGAAAGAAAGTTACAAATGAGCTTCTCATAATCGATCAACTTTCCAATGACCCTCCATGCTCTTTAAATAGAGATCATGGACCAATCGGGTGCTAAGCCACGGATCAAGGGTAGGTATGATCTAAGAGAAGTTGAGCCATCGGATCACTCTATGTCGGGAACATATCATGACTATCGGATTAAGTATTTACAAATGCATACTAATGCATACTAAAGAAACACACTTTTCCTAACGGATATATTACACAAGTTGATCTTAACTAACTCCTAAGTGTCTAAATATCCTAACATCCCCCCTTAAGAACAACTTGGGATAGGATTGAAGGATTTACAAAAGTGACACTATTAGGAAAAGGAAGGAGGCATTAGAGCCTATCCCCCCTTAATGACAAGTTCCTAAACTCCTAACATAGATTGAATTTTAGTAAACTTCGCTTCTGTAAGAGACTTGGTGAAGATGTTTGCAACTTGATCATCTATAGGACAAAAGAGCACTTCAAGAACACGATCATGAACAAGATTTCTGATGAAGTGCATATGAAGCTCAAGTGTTTGCTGTGTTGATGTAGGACTGGATCTTTGGCAAGCTTGATGGCACTTTGATTGTCGCACCAAAGTGGAGTAGGCTGCTGCTGTTCGAATCCAAACTCTGAAAGGATCTGTCGAAGCCATAAAGCTTCCTGACTGGCATTAACTGCAGCTCGATATTTTGCCTCTGCTAAAGAAAGAGCAAGAGCATGTTGTTTCTTACAAGCCCAAGTAGTAGGTTCAGATCCCAGACTGAAAACATAACCTGTAGTAGACTTTTGATCATCAGGATCGTCGGCCCAATCTGAATCAGTGAAACCAACCAACAAAGGTTTTGCCCCTGTACTATAATGAATCCCAAAATGAATTGTACCTCAAATATATCGAAGTATTCTTTTAGCTGCTTTCCAGTGAATTTCATGAGGTGTTTGCATATAACGGGCAACACGACCAATGGAAAAGGAATGGTCAAGATGGGAATGAGTCAAGTATAAGAGACTACCAACAAGCTGATGATACAAGGTGGCATCTACTTCAGGTGAAGGACAAGTGGCAGAAAGTTTAACTCTGGACTAGAAGGGAGAAGGGCAGGTGTACAATATTCCATGTAAAAGCGACAAAGAAGGTCACAAGCATACTAAGACTGAGAAAGAAAGATTCCTTCTTTGGTTTGCAGGACTTGGAGACCAAGAAAATAATGCAAATGTCCTAAGTTTGACATTTCAAAATTTTGCTTAAGACTAGATTTCACATGGGTTATAAGCTTAGGGTCACTACGAGTAAGAATAAGGTCATCAACATATAGAACAAGTATGATGAGATGGTTTCCTACTTTGTTAGTATAGACATTGGGGTTATAATGGCAGCTAGAAAAACCAGTTTCAAGGAGAAAGCTATCCATTTTTGGATACCAAGCTCTAGGAGCTTGCTTAAGGCCATATAAGGATTTATTAGGGTGACAAAGAAGGCTAGAGTTATTCTGAACATATCCAGGGGGTTGTTCCATGTAAATTTCCTCTTGTAAATCACCATGTAAGAAGCGGACTTGACATCCATTTGATGGACTTTCCAGTTATGTAAGGCTGCAAGGGAAAGAACAAGGCGGATGGAGTTCATTTTTGCGATAGGAGCAAAGGTTTCATTGTAGTCAATCCCTTCAACTTGGGAACAACTTTGGAAACTAAATTTGCCTTAAGTCTTTCAACACTTCCATCTGATGCATACTTAGTTCTGTATACCCATTTACATCTGACAAGTTTTCTTCCTTTTGGAAGAGTTACAAGATCCCAAGTATCGTTCGCCATTAAGGAACGATATTCTTCATCCATAGCTGCATCCCAATCTAGATTTCCTTAAGCTTGTGCAAAGGTTTCTAGATCATGGTTCTCGAAAACTTTAGCCAAAAGCGAAGAGGCTCGCTAAAACTGAGAATGTGTTCAACGTTGATCTCTAGGATCACCGCCAAGATCACCAGCTACTTCACATGTTGAACGAACCCATCGAGGACGCACTTGTGCTGGTGCAACTGGAGGAACATGAGCAGGCGGAGATGGATTTTCATCCTCACTGTCATCATCAGAAACTAGAGTTGGAAACCTGTCAAGAAATTTGGAAGAAGAAGAAGAAGGCACAATCGCCGAATCAGGCTTGCAGGCCAAAGATGGCACAATCGCCGAGTTAGGCTCGCAGGCCAAAGATGGCACAATCGCCGAGTTAGGCTCGCAAGCGAAGAGATTTTCATCAAATTTAACATCTCTTCTAATGATTACATCATGATAATGTGGTTGAAGAAGTCTATAACCTTTTACATCTTCATAATATCCAACAAATATGCACTTTTCACTTTTAGGCTGTAATGCTTTCCGTTTTTCATCCGGAATGTGAGCCCATGCTTCACTACCAAACACACGGAAGTGACTTACATCAGGTTTAGTTTGACTCCATGCTTCTTCCATTGTGATACCTTGTAATGCTTTAGTGGGGGTGCAATTAACTATGTAATTTGCACAATTAATGGCTTCAACCCAAAATTGAAGACTTAGTCCCTTAGATTGGATCATACAATTAGCCATTTCTTTTAAAGTGCGGTTCTTCCACTTAGCTACACCATTTTGTTGTGGTGTATATGGAACAGTGTGCTATTGTTGGATGCCTTGTTCAGTGAAAAAAGTAGTGAACTTTTTGTTAACATATTCTCCTCCATTGTCAGATCTTAACTTGATAATTTGATGACCAGATTTTTTTTCAACAAGGGCCTTGTAGGCCAAGAACATGTTAAATACTTCGCTCTTAACTTTTAGGAAATAAACCCAAGTGCATCTGGTGTAATCATCAATGAAAGTTAGGAAATATTTGAAACCAGAAAAGGAAGCAGATGGAAGAAGACCACAAAAGTCACTATGCACAAGCTCCAAGGGAACCAAGGCGTGCCAAGAGGCACGTTTGTCAAAACTGTCCCGATGATGTTTTTCGAGTACACAACCAGAACAAACACCATCCCTGCAAGATACCATCGGATGACATTTCACCATATTGTCTTTACATAGTTGTTGCAATGAGCGATAATTTAAGTGACCAAATTGCTCATGCCAAAGTTTGCTCAAGTTATCACGATGAGCAACAAAAACTGAAGGAAAAGGTGATGACCTAAAGTTGATAAACTTGTACAACCTGGTAATATCATCAAAAATTCCGGTAGCTAGGACCTGTTGAGGATCTTTAAAATCCTTGATTACAACTTGGTGAGGTGTAAACGTCACAATTTTACCTTCACCAGAATGAGTGATCTGATATACTGATAAGAAATTGCAGAAAATTCTTGGAACAAATAGTACATCACTGAAATGACCATTATCTACTGGAACTGTTCCAGCTCCTACAACACTTAGAGATCTATCATCACCAACAAATATTTGTTTGGTGTTACATTCATGCATAGTAGAAAAGATGGCTTGATCCTTAGCCATATGATAAGATGCTCCAGAATCAATGAGCCATTCATTTGAAGTAGAAGAAGAAGATGCATTATAAGAATAACTAGAAGCACAAAGTGCATGTCCATGAGAGGTAGATTCTGAAGGCGAATCTAGGCTGATGTGGTGCTTCTTCATTGCTGCTTCCAAGGCTTCCATCTTCTTGAAACAGTTAGATTCATCATGATTATCTTTCCCGCAATAGTTGCAATGACGCTCAGTCTTCTTACCTTTTGGCTTAGATCATTTGTCACGTTTTAAAGAAGGATCTGACTGAGAGGGTTTGGGACCCTTGTTTGACTTATTATTGCAAAAATTTTGTTTCTTGAGAGGCTTGGAATTTTCTTTCTGTTGGGACAATAAGGCTTTCCCAGATGTATCTGCATTATTGATTATTCCAAGATGGATGAGCTTATCTTGCTCTCTAATCAAGGAATCACAAAAGGATTCAAGACTAGGCTCTTGATAGTTAGATGCATTCAAGGATTCTTTCATGGAGTAAAATGTAGATACAAAAACAGAATATGTAGGTCCGAGTTTTGAAAGAATATGATAAATGCATTATTTGTCTTCCCTGTTAATTTTACATTCTGCACATAAGAGTTTAAGAGTTTTGTACTTAGATAAATCATCTTGAATGCATGAAAAATCACTTGGATTTAAAGAAATCAACTCATTTTCAAGTTGATGACCTCGAATTTCATTACGTTAACCAAACACAGATTCCAACTTGTCCCAAGCAGCATCAGGTTCATCAATTCTAGATATGTGGAATCGCAAATCAGTAGAGATTGACATCCCAATCAATCCATGAGCTTAGTCACATCTATTTGCCCATTTTATTTTCTTATCATCATCAGTGGGTTCTGTTTTTTTCCCTGAGGTAATTCTGAAAAATCCCCTACTTCGTAGAACATCCTCCATACGAGATTTCCATGAGAAATCGTTGGAACTGGTAAGTAGAATATTACAAGGGGCAGCCATATTTGTAAATTAATGGCTGTAAAATTAGAAACCAATAGTTTAGATACGAAGAGCTCAAAAAAATAGGCCGTTTAAAAAAAAACAGGACTCCAAACTGACTTCGGATGATGAAGTTATGCTTCAACAAAGAAAATCCTGAAGATGTCCCCAATAGTGACGTGGCACATAAAAATTGACCAGCTAAAAAAAAAAGACCCCCCTCTTCCCAAGATGAACCTTTGGCAATGAATTTACAAGAAAGTTGCTTTAAGTGAATCACTTTTATAAAATAAGTGATTTCACTTTTACAATGATGTTACTTTTAAATAGTGCAACAATAAAAAAGAACTTAAGTGACTCACTTTTTATTTATTTTTTATTATTTAAGTGAGATGCACTTTTACAATAAAGTAACTTGAAAATAGAAATTGCATGCACTTTTTATTTTAAAAGTAATTTCCTAAGACTTGAACTCGAGACCTATTAAGGAATAAAACAACTTTGAACCAAGTGAGGTAGATTAAAAGCTATGTAAAATATGAGAATGAGGAAGGAGTTTTTTTTTAACTCTTTTTGCCCGGTTTTCGTGCTTGCATTTTTCCTTGAAAATCACACCATAAACCAAAACAAAAAATCTTTTCCACACTTGTGGGGTTAGATTTCGTTAGCATGCCCAGAAATTCTACGTTTTCTCTCTGTGTTGGGCCCAGGTTAAGTTAAAGTTTTGGGAAGCACCTTTTTGAGGCAAGCAGGGAAAGTTGAGCTGAGCGCAACTCAGAAACACAATTTTGGCTAAGTATTGAGGATGCTGCGAAGTTGCACGCAGCATCCAACTTTTGACGAGACTGCGAAGTTGCGCCAGCGTCGAAGGTTTTGGCCGTGATGCGAAGACCAGTACTGCGGAGAAGCAGTGCTGCGGAGTTAGGAGGCCACGTGGAGCCAACAAAGCGATGTGTTGGACAAGTATCAAGTGTAGTTACCGACTAGACCGGTAGCAGGCATTTTTGGAAAGATACTTCAGGATTGCCAAGCGGTGGATGTAGGCAAAACAAGAAGGCGGCTGTGTGTGGGTTGTTAAGGAAAGCGACGTTTGGCACGTGCAGAAGGTAAAACCGTTAGAGAGAAACGGTTGGGCAGAAGCAGCCTGTAGGCACGCGTGCGACAGGAAGGTCGATAGTGACAGAATGAGGATGTGGAGATCTGCCATGATCAAGTAGACGCTACCAAGAGCCAGCAAGTTGGGTTGAAAAACCGATGCAGTTTTGGAAACCCTTAGGGTTTTGGGTTTTAGGTCTTCGACATTGTACAGACATGACCTTCGGGCATGGTCTATTTAAGAAGACATTTTGTATGGGATGGTGGTTCTCAGTGTTGTTATCCTTTTGGATTGTTATTCTTTTGTAGTGGCTGAGAACTGAAGGAGATAATCTTTTTATATTGTAAAATCTCTCTGAGCTAAGAAGATTGTGGTAAAGGCTCTGCAGCTGTGTGCGCAGAGACCTAGCCGAGAGAAAGAAGAGTCTGCAGCTGAGTGCGCAGACTAAGAACAGTTGCCCCATCCCTTTTGAAAGAAATATATTACCAACCGTTCTTGTGGACATATCTTTCCATCCGGGGAAGTGAACCACGTTAAATCCTGTGTTATGTGATAATGTTTATGAATGAATGACTATCTGTATTTTCTGTAGAATGAATGCTTGAATGTTTCCTTGCATTCTGTAATATGAGAACTTTGATATGCATTTACCAATAGGAGAAGTTTTCGAATGATATGCTAGGTTCCGCGGAAGCAGATGAATGGTGAACATTTCAATTCTATGTTAAGGCCGTGAATCAGTCATTTAAGTATAATTACTTTCTTAAACACAGTGAAGGAACGCAACACAGTTAATCATGTTTATCATTTTAGTTCATGTTGTAATAATCCAAGTTCTTGATGAATGCTAGAAAGATAGCCAGTAAGTGCCTGAATGAATGGATGAGTGATATTCATTTCAGTGCCTTAACGTTTCCAAGATTTTCCAAGTAGAGGATAATTGTGGGTGATTCGCAGTTCCACTAGAAGATTCGCAACAGTAAGAAACCCTTGGCACAGCCCGTAGTGTTGCCTACACCGCGTGGTACTGTTCGCATCATAGATCCTGCTGCATACCGCATCACTCTGCCCATAGCGCCGCCTTTCTGTCCTGCGCTATGCAGCATGTTCAGATAAACAACTCATCATTTACTGTGGAAACCTGATTCCACAGTACCCCATAGAGATACACCTCGGGTGAGACCTCAACCTGTTCGTAGGTTGTTGCTGAAAGGGCCGATGCGAGGGGGTTTTGTTGGTCAAAGGGAGAACCGCAAAGAACATGGGTATATTTGAAAACCTCTGGGTCAGTTTAAGCCAACACTCTGTTTTTGATTTGCCGAGATCGCAAAAGGTGCACGACAAAGAGCATACGCAACCGAGAAAAACCCTTCTCCTTTATGTTTCTGATTCGCCGAGATCGTACAAGGTGCACGACAAAGAGCATACATAGATAGGGAAAGCAACAATCCAAAACAAAAAAAATCTAATAGTAAAAACTAATAAAATATGAGATATTTTTTTCTTTTAAACCAGAAAATAAAAATAAAAACGTCACTATAACATTATACCTTCAGATCTGATGAAATATGCGTTTCTGAAGCAATCGAGAACCGTTTTGGATCAAACGAAAACTATTTCCCAATGGAAATGACACTCCGGACGCAATGGAACACCTCCCAAAGCCCAGAAATGCACAGAAATACCAGAACCAGAAACCCTTTCAAGTTTCAACAACAACAGTTTAAGATCTAGATCATAACTAGAAGCGGCTCTTCATAAAAGCTCTGATACCATGTTTGAGTACACAGGGTACTCCCAAAAGACCTAACACCTAGAGCAACCACTTCACACAAAACAGATCACATATCGATACACCGATGTTTTGACGTGGTTTAAACCCTCCTGAGGGAAACACTCCACGACCCTGGCCAAATAGCTTCTACGAGACAATTTATTTTGCAAAGAAAGAAAGTTACAAATGAGCTTTTCATAATTGATAAACTTTCCAATGACCCTCCATGCTTTTTAAATAGAGATCATGGACCAATCGGGTGTTAAGCCACGAATCAAGGGTAGGTATGATCTAAGAGAAGTTGAGCCGTTGGATCACTCTATGTCGGGAACATATCCTGACTGTCGAATTAAGTATTTACAAATGCATACTAATGCATACTAAAGAAACACACTTTTCCTAACGGATATATTACACAAGTTGATCTTAACTAACTCCTAAGTGTCTAAATATCCTAACAGTCATAGAGAATTAAAACATTTGAGAGTAGGATACTTCCGTTGATCGAATATTTTTCAAGTGAGGCTAAGGGAGAAGGAGGGGACTCAGACTCTAGAGAAGGGAGTAG
Source organism: Larix kaempferi (assembly GCA_027924585.1). Taxonomy (NCBI): domain Eukaryota; kingdom Viridiplantae; phylum Streptophyta; class Pinopsida; order Pinales; family Pinaceae; genus Larix; species Larix kaempferi. Next base: position 4,373,461 of record BSBM01000211.1, read on the forward strand.
AACAATAATGCTCAAGGACTCTACGTATTGTTTTCCTCTTTAGTGGTTAATGCAAATCAATTTTTCTCCCCCACCCCACTCCACCCCCCGATGTGTGTGTGTGTGTGTGTTTTGGATCAACGATGAATATATTAGTTTCTTTTTGCATGTTTATCATTATTTCTTGTTTATCCTTATGAGTGCACACAACTAGACTAGTATGTGTTTTACAACTTATTTTTTTCTTAGGCCTATCCCATGCCCTTGGAATGTAGGTGAATTCGCTTGAAACACTTGGTTCCTCCATTGTACACTAGCATTCTTGATTCTTTTTCAATCTTTCATAAAAACGAAAAAGACAAAAAGATTAAAAAAAAAGGACAAAAAGGTGGGGAAAGGGAAAAAATTGTATCACATCACAAAGTGGACATGAAAAAAGTTAGTCCTTGTCTCCCTTGAACACAACACTTGTTTGCATCAGCCACATTCAATTGGGTTATTAGTAATATTTACCTTAGTAAATTGGACCATGTTTATGAGTTTTACTCCTCTGATTGAGTATCCTTCCAGTCACTATGGATAATTCATCAAAGTATCTGACATTAATGGATTTCAATGGTCTATTATTTCTTGAGTCACATGTTGTCTGGGTCCATTATGCATCATGATGCATGTTCAAGAGAGGTTTGTTACAAAAAATTGTGTTATCCATTCCTTAGATATCCTTGACCAATCATTTCTACCTTCATTGTGTCAGAAGCAATATTTAATGGTTGTTCTTCTCAGCTCTAGTCCCAAAAAATCAAATCAAAATATTGATCTTTGTTTCATGTCGATTGATGTGGGATCACTGAATTCCCGCCTATTGGTTGTTCGGGTACACAGGGTACTACCAAAGGACCGAACACCAAGAGCAACCACTTCACACAAACAGATCACAGATCAACACACCGATGTTTTGACGTGGTTTAAACCCCCTTGAGGGAAACACTCCACGGCCCCGGCCAAATAGCTTCTACGGGACAATTTATTATGCAAAGAAAGAAAGTTACAAATGAGCTTCTCATAATCGATCAACTAAACAATGACCCTCCATGCTCTTTAAATAGAGATCATGGACCAATCGGGTGTTAAGCCACGGATCAAGGTTAGGTTTGATCTAAGAGAAGTTGAGCCGTCGGATCACTCTATGTCGGAAACATATCGTGACCGTCGGATTAAGTATTTACAAATGCATACTAATGCATACTAAAGAAACACACTATCCCTAACGGATATATTACACAAGTTGATCTTAACTAACTCCTAAGTGTCTAAATATCCTAACATCCCCCCTTAAGAACAACTTGGGATAGGATTGAAGGATTTACAAAAGTGACACTATTAGGAGAAGGAAGGAGGCATTAGAGCCTATCCCCCCTTAATGACAAGTTCCTGAACTCCTAACATAGATCGAAGTTTAGAAAACTTCGCTTCTGTAAGAGACTTGGTGAAGATGTCTGCAACTTGATCATCTGTAGGGCAAAAGAGCACTTCAAGAACACGATCATGAACAAGATTTCTGATGAAGTGCATGTGTAGCTCAATGTGTTTGCTGCGTTGATGTAGAACTGGATCTTTGGCAAGCTTGATGGCACTTTGATTATCGCACCAAAGTGGAGTAGGCTGCTGCTGCTCGAATCCAAACTCTGAAAGGATCTGTCGAAGCCATAAAGCTTCCTGACTGGCATTAACTGCTGCTCGATATTCTGCCTCTGCTGAAGAAAGAGCAAGAGCTTGTTGTTTCTTACAAGCCCAAGTAATAGGTCCAGATCCCAGACTGAAAACATAACCTGCAGTAGACTTTCGATCATCAGGATCGCCGGCCCAATCTGAATGAGTGAAACCAACCAACAAAGGTTTCCCCCCTGTACTGTAATGAATCCCAAACTGAACTGTACCTCGAATATATCGAAGTATTCTTTTAGCTGCTTTCCAGTGACTTTCATGAGGTGTCTGCATATAACGGGCAACTCTACCGACGGCAAAGGAAAGGTCAGGACGGGAATGAGTCAAGTATAAGAGACAACCAACAAGCTGACGATACAAGGTGGCATCGACTTCAGGTGAAGTACAAGTGGCAGAAAGTTTGACTCCAGACTGGAAGGGAGAAGGGGCTGGTGTACAATCTTCCATGTGAAAGCGACGAAGAAGGTCACAAGCATACTTAGACTGAGAAAGAAAGATTCCTTCTTTGGTTTGCAGAACTTGGAGACCAAGAAAATAATGCAAATGTCCTAAGTCTGACATTTCAAAAGTTTGTTTAAGACTAGATTTCACATGGGTTATAAGCTTAGGGTCACTACCAGTAAGAATAAGGTCATCAACATATAGAACAAGTATGATGAGATGGTTTCCTACTTTCTTGGTATAGACATTGGGGTCAGAATGGCATCTAGAAAAACCTGTGTCAAGGAGAAAGTTATCCATTTTGGCATACCAAGCTCTAGGAGCTTGATTAAGGCCATATAAGGATTTCTTAAGGCGACAGACAAGGCTAGAGTTATTCTGAACATAGCCAGGAGGTTGTTCCATGTAAATTTCCTCCTGTAAATCACCATGTAAGAAGGCAGACTTGACATCCATTTGATGGACTTCCCAGTTGTGTAAGGCTGCAAGGGAAAGAACAAGGCGGATGGAGTTCATTTTGGCGACGGGAGCAAAGGTTTCATTGTAGTCAATCCCTTCAACTTGAGAAAAACCTTTGGCAACTAATCTTGCCTTAAGTCTTTCAACACTTCCATCTGATGCATACTTAGTTCTGTAGACCCATTTACATCTGACAAGTTTTCTTCCTTTTGGAAGAGGTACAAGATCCCAAGTATCGTTCGCCATTAAGGAACGATATTCTTCATCCATGGCTGCATCCCAATCTGGATTCCCTGAAGCTTCTGCAAAAGTCTCTGGATCATGATTCTCGGAAACTTGAGCCAAAAGAGAAGAGGCTCGCTGAAACTGAGAACGTGTTCGGCGTTGATCTCTAGGATCACCGGCAAGATCACCAGCTGCTTCACATGTTGAACGGACCCATCGAGGAAGTACTTGTGCTGGTGCAACTGGAGGAACATGAGCAGGCGGAGGTGGATTTTCATCATCACTGTCATTATCAGAAACTGGAGTTGGAAACCTGTCAAGGAAGTTGGAAGAAGAAGAAGAAGGCACAAACGCCGAATCAGGCTCGCAGGCCAAAGATGGCACACTCGCCGAGTTAGGCTCGCAGGCCAAGAGATTTTCATCAAATTTAACATCTCTTCTAATGATTATAGCATGAGAATGTGGTTGAAGAAGTCTATAACCTTTTACATCTTCAGAATATCCAACAAATATGCACTTTTCACTTTTAGGCTGCAATGCTTTCCGTTTTTCATCCGGAATGTGAGCCCATGCTTCACTACCAAATACACGGAAGTGACTTACATCAGGTTTAGTTTTACTCCATGCTTCTTCCGGTGTTATACCTTGTAATGCTTTAGTGGGGGTGCGATTAACTATGTAATTTGCACAATTAATGGCTTCAGCCCAAAATTGAAGACTTAGTCCCTTAGATTGGATCATACAATTAGCCATTTCTTTTAAAGTGCGGTTCTTCCGCTCAGCTACACCATTTTGTTGTGGTGTATATGGAACAGTGTGCTGTTGTTGGATGCCTTGTTCAGTGCAGAAAGTAGTGAACTGTTTGTTAACATATTCTCCTCCATTGTCAGATCTTAACTTAATAATTTGATGACCAGATTGTTTTTCAACAAGGGCCTTGTAGGCCAAGAACATGTTAAATACTTCGCTCTTAAGTTTTAGGAAATAAACCCAAGTGCGTCTGGTGTAATCATCAATGAAAGTTAAGAAATACTTGAAACCAGAAAAGGAAGCAGATGGAAGAGGACCACACAAGTCACTGTGCACAAGCTCCAAGGGAACCGAGGCGTGCCAAGAGGCACGTTTGTCAAAACTGTCCCGATGATGTTTTCCAAGTACACAACCGGAACAAACACCATCTCTGCAAGATACCATCGGAAGACCTGTCACCATATTTTCTTTACATAGTTGTTGCAATGAGCGATAATTTAAGTGACCAAATCGCTCATGCCAAAGTTTGCTCAAGTTATCACTATGAGCAACAAAAACTGAAGGGAAAGGTGATGACCCAAAGTTGTTAAACTTGTACAACCTGGTAATATCATCAACAATTCCGGTAGCTAGAATCTGTTGAGGATCTTTAAAATCCTTGATTACAACTTGGTGAGGTGTAAAGGTCACAGTTTTACCTTCACCAGAATGAGTGATCTGATAGACTGATAACAAATTGCAGGAAATTCTTGGAACACATAGTACATCACTAAAATGACCATTATCTACTGGAACTGTTCCAGCTCCTACAACATTTAGAGATCTATCATCACCAACAAATATTTGTTTGGTGTTACATTCATGCATAGTAGAAAAGATGGCTTGATCCTTAGCCATATGATAAGATGCTCCAGAATCAATGAGCCATTCATTTGAAGTAGAAGAAGAAGATGCATTATAAGAATAACCAGAAGCACAAAGTGCATGTCCATGAGAGGTAGATTCTGATGGCGAATCTAGGCTGATTTGGTGCTTCTTCATTGCTGCTTCCAAGGCTGCCATCTTCTTGAAACACTTAGATTCATCATGATTATCTTTCCCGCAATAGTTGCAATGACGCTCAGTCTTCTTACCTTTTTGCTTGGATCCTTTGTCATTTTTTAAAGAAGGAGCTGACTGAGAGGGTTTTGGACCCTTGTTTGACTTATTATTGCGAAAATTTTGTTTCTTGGGAGGCTTGGACTTTTCTTTCTGTTGGGACAATAATGCTTTCCCAGATGTATCTGCATTGTTGATTATTCCAAGATGAATGAGTTTATCTTGTTCCCTAATCAAAGAATCACAAAAGGATTCAAGACTAGGCTCTTGATAGCTAGCTGCATTCAATGATGCTTTCATGGAGTAAAATGTAGATACAAAAACAGAATATGCAGGTCCAAGTTTGGAAAGAATATGATAAATGCACTGTTTGTCTTCCCTCTCAATCTTACATTCTGCACATAAAAGCTTGAGAGTTTTGTACTTAGATAAATAATCTTGAATGCATGAAAAGTCACTTGGATTTAAAGAAATCAACTCATTTTCGAGTTGGTGACCTCGAATTTCATTGTGTTTACCAAACACAGTTTCCAACTTGTCCCAAGCAGTATTAGGTTCATCAATTCCAGATATGTGGAATCGCAAATCAGCAGAGATTGACATCCCAATCAATCCACGAGCTTCATCACATCTATTTGCCCATTTTATTTTCTTATCATCATCAGTGGGTTCTTTTTCTTTCCCTGTGGTAATTCTGAAAAGTCCCCTACTTCGTAGAACATCCTCCATACGAGATTTCCATGAGAAATAGTTGGAACTGTTAAGTAGAATATCACAATGGGCGGCCATATTTGTAAATTAATAGCTGTAAAAGCAGAAACCAATAGTCTGGATGTGAAGAGCTCAAAAAAATAGGCGGTTTCAAAAAAAACGGCACTGAAAACTGACTCTGTATGATGAAGTTATGCTTGAACAAAGAAACTGTTGAAGATGTCCCCAATAGTGACGTGGCAGCTAGAGAACGTCCAGCTAAAAAAAGAACCCCCCTCTTCCCAAGATAAACCTTTTGACAATCACTTTACAAAAAAGTTGCTTTAAGTGAATCACTTTTGTAAAATAAGTGATTTCACTTTTACAATGATTTACTTTTAAATAGTGCAACAATAAAAAAAACTTAAGTGACTCACTTGTATTTTTATTTTTTATTATTTAAGTGAGATGCACTTTTACAATAAAGTAACTTGAAAATAGAAATTGTATGCACTTTTCTTTTTAAAAGTAACTTCCTAAGACTTGAACTCAAGACCTATTAAGGAATAAAGCAACTTTGAACCAAGTGAGCTAGTTTAAAAGGTATGTAAAATATGGAAATGAGGAAGGGGGCTTTTTTTTTTTTTTTTTTTTTTTTTTTTTTTTTTTTTTTTTTTTTTTTTTTTTTTTTTTTTTTTTTTTTTTTTTTTTGTTTTTTTACTCTTCTTGCTCGGTTTGCGTGCTTGCCCTTTTTCCTGCAAAACAGACCACAAATCGAAACAAAAAAAACCTTTCCACACTTGTGGAGTTAGATCTTGTTAGCTTGCCCGGAAAGTTTACGTTTTCTCTCTGTTTCTGATTTGCCGAGATCGCGCAAGGTGCACGGCAAAGAGCATACGCAGCCGAGAAAAACCCTTTTCCTTTCTGTTTCTGATTTGCCGAGATCGCTCAAGGTGCACGGCAAAGAGCATACGCAGACGGAAAAGCAACAAACCGAACCAAAAAAAATCTAACAGTAAAAAAAGATGAAATATGAGATTTTTCTTTTCAAAAAACGAAATAAAAAAAATGCGTCACTGTAACATTATACCTTCAGATCTGATGAAAAACGTGTTTCTGGAGCAACCGGGAACCGTTTTCGATCAAACGAAAACTATTTCCCAATGGAAACGACGCTCCGGACGCAATGGAACACCTCCCACAGCCCAGAAATGCACAGAAATATCAGAACTAGAAACCCTTTCGACTTTCGGCAACAACAGTTCAAGATCTAGATCATAACCGGAAGCGGCACTTCATAAAAGCTCTGATACCATGTTCGGGTACACAGGGTACTACCAAAGGACCGAACACCAAGAGCAACCACTTCACACAAACAGATCACAGATCAACACACCGATGTTTTGACGTGGTTTAAACCCCCTTGAGGGAAACACTCCACGGCCCCGGCCAAATAGCTTCTACGGGACAATTTATTATGCAAAGAAAGAAAGTTACAAATGAGCTTCTCATAATCGATCAACTAAACAATGACCCTCCATGCTCTTTAAATAGAGATCATGGACCAATCGGGTGTTAAGCCACGGATCAAGGTTAGGTTTGATCTAAGAGAAGTTGAGCCGTCGGATCACTCTATGTCGGAAACATATCGTGACCGTCGGATTAAGTATTTACAAATGCATACTAATGCATACTAAAGAAACACACTATCCCTAACGGATATATTACACAAGTTGATCTTAACTAACTCCTAAGTGTCTAAATATCCTAACATTGGTGAATCTCTTCCTATTAACACCAAATCATTTTCTAAGAAGACAGTCTAGGAATCTTGATAGTACATTGAAACTTGTAGTCATTAGTGGCAAGTTTTGTCGCAATCAATAGTGTGTGTACAGCAATGACCCCTGGTAGTTGATTTTACAAGTGTTCAACATCAATTCCTTTATTCACACTTGCTAAATTGTACTTTGTACCTTCGAAGCCATTTTCATTACATATGGTTTTCGTCACGTATGTCAAGGGTATACATCAATGATCGACGATCAGGTGGTGTTCTAACTTGCTTGAATTTAGATAGTTTTATCATACGATGTATACTCATACTATCATAGATTTTTGGATTGAAGACCTTGGGAATAATAGTAGCATGCCTAGTCGGTTCTAGCTTCCTGAGTTGTGAAAGATCATACTACCATGTTCTAAGTGCTTTGAATACAATCAAGTTTTACACTCCTCATAATGTCACTTTTCATTTTGATGTACCTTTTGACATTGATCCACTATGTGTTTTTCATGGCCATGCTTATTTACTACTAAACATGGGTATTCCTTCCTCATGGAAGCTTTCTTATATATGAGTTTGGTTTTTGCAAGTAGGTACTTCCTTATCCTTAGTTTACAATTCTCCTCCTTAGCCCATCAACCGCGTTTCTGGATTGTTTGACTTAATGTATTTTGGCCATTAGTTCCACTTTTTACCTCACACATTAGGGAGCATATGTTATAATGATATTTAACACCCCTTATGGAAAAGGCCTAAGTGGACATCAAGACACCTTCTACATGAGAAATTGACTCCAAAACAATTAAATTTGTAGTTAATTGGAGTGTGGTTGCTACTTTTCCTAAGGAAGAGGGTGATTGGTTGTGAAATTAAGCTTTAAAAGCATGCCCACATCCATCTGGTCACCACAATGTGCCCATAAAGTGTGACCAAGGCTTCAAATTGGGGAAAAGAAGAACTAAAAGTGCACACTCAAGTAATTCTAGGTTCAATTTCATGTGGAAGGGACTCGTACTCAGATAAATTTTTAGGGGCGAAATTTCACCAATTGGCTATTTTTTGGGCATTTTTTCAAAAAACAAATTCGCTATTTGGTCATTTTTAGTCTTTAATATCACTATTTAGTCATTTTTTGGTGGCAAATTGTATGTTTCATATTTAATATTCGCCGACCAATCTACATATATGCTTTTTTCAATCCAAAATAATCACCTAGAATACTATACTTAAGTATACTTTTATAATACTATAGAGAAGGGAATACAACAATAATGCTAAAGGACTATAAGTATTGTTTTCCTCTTCAGTGAGTCATGCAAATCAATTTTTTGCCCCCACCCCCCATGTGTGTTTGTGTGTTTTGGATCAACGATGAATATATTAGTTTCTTTATGCGTGTTTATCATTATTTACTTGTTGGAAGAATGAAGAAGATGCGTTGTTTCTTTGTATATAGGATTACTCTCATGGCTTAGGAGAAGGAATCAAAATACAAGGATTCAACTTGACAAAGTTCTAGAGAAACTATGATATTAAGGTACACATCTCTTTTCCTTCTTCTAATTTTCTTTGCTTCACATGCGTGTGGAATATAGGGAATAGTATTTAGTAGTTGTTTTGTTTATCTGTCAGTGAGCCTAATCCACTCACTAGGGAAATCACTTAGCTTGTTAGCAGTGTGACACTTTCCCTCACAACAATGACCAGAAATACGATGGTGTTAACAATATGAAAATTGGATGAGCATAACTGAGGAAATGATTGAAAAATGAAGTCCATATAAAGTTATTGTTGGGGAAAAATAAAGTGAACCATGTCAAAGAGTTTGTCCTCTTGATTTCAACGATGTGGATATCACATCAAATGGATTTCTAGAACTTCCAAATGAGTCGATTACAAAATTGAAGGGATGGCCTATAAAAAGGGTTGGACCCAAATGAGTCAATATAGGAGTTTTATGTTAGTCCTCATGCAATTCATTTATTTTTCATCCATTTAATTTTCCTTATAGACCTCTGGAAAAGCTTGTTAGGGTTTTTGTAGGGTCACATGGGAATCGAAGGAATAGTTATGCCATGTGGTGTGACAATTCTTATGATGGTTGTGCTCTCTAAAGTATCTACGGAATTTACACCACACAATAATATAAATCATTTGTAAGTCATATTAGTCATGCATGATACGATCAAGTAGAGGTTATGCTTGTGTGGAAAAAATACGTGTATGATCATTCTTACAACTACATGTGGGTGGGTTTGTAGTTTCCTTGATCATGCGCAATGATCACATGAATAATTTTCTTGGAAAACCTTGTATGGTGTAGTTGTTGGGTTGAACTCACCACGTGAGAATGTTGTGTGGTGTTATTAAATGGGTAGTTGTGAGTGGCATGGCTATCCAATTGTTTAGTTGCATGTCTTGATCACATGGTTTGTAAAACAAGAAGATCGCACCCTTATGCGACTATTTCTAGAAAAGTCATGTGAGTGTGTGTTCATTTTTAATTTTTTGTATTTTAGTGAGACTTAGGTAAATTGGCTTAGAACTATGTGTGATTTGTTTGTTTTGTAGGTTTCTAGTTGAGAGATGGAAATTGAATGGTGAGAGCGCCACTTCAATGGTTTTTTCTATGAGGTGGCTAGGGATCTTATAGTTTGATAGTGCTTATGGGAGTTATTGGAGTAATTTCATTGTGTTATGATGGGGTCCAGTGAGGGCCTCCGGTGAGCGTTGATTGGCCTTTGGAAGCTTTGAGAGGATTGTTTTTTTTTTTTTATCGTTAGTGGGTGTTTCTCAACTAGTTTGGCATATTTTTTTTGCTAGAATCCCAATTCATGGGATTCAGGAGGAGATTCACCTTACCCGAGGAGAGGTGAGGATGATTGACCAATTGGTCATTCGATACTATGGAGGAAATTACTCTACAAATAAAATTGGGGTTACTAACATCACCAAGGTTTAGTATTTGTTGATTGGTGTGATTTCCATTGTAGTGATCACCTGGTGTTGGGGGTTGTTGTGACCCACTGGATATCTAGCGCTCGATTACTATTGGTGGAGAGGGCCCTTGAGGGTGTGGAGATTGCATGGGTTATAATGTTGCTATCCAACATGAGGTCTTAGCTAACTCATTGTTTCTCCAAGAGGTGGGGACAATTTACGTAGAGGAAGATCATGTATGCATACTTATTTGAGTGGTTCTCGACTTTGACATTAGGAGTGTTGAGTCTTGTGTAGGATCCATAGGAGACCAAGATGCACCTATGGGGGACATTGATGCCTTAGAGAGGTCGAGGTGAGGTGGGAAATTTGTTTACATTGTAGTACTTGGCGGTGTGGCAGTAGAGGGTAGGTATTGTGGATATGCACCCTTAACATGTGATGGATATTTGGGTAGACTCATATGTGCATCATTATCTAGGTTAGGGGTGGAGGCCCATAGGTGAGTAACTCCTATTATAGGTCAAATATTGACTTCTCCATCTCTGATCACATTGCCGTGTCAATCACACAAAAGGACACTATGGATGGAAGAGCTAGATTGACCTTAGATGACTCAGTGCTGAGATCCTTCACCTTCAGCTGAAAACCATATTTTTTCTACATATTTCATTAGAAATGCACTACTCTTACAATTGTCATCCAGCGCACCATGCGCAGGTTCTACTAAAGACAACCCGCGTACTTATCCCAAAAGTTGTATGCGCAAGTCATAAAGAGCACTAGCCGCACACCATGCACAAGTTTACCTGGTATCATACCTACGCACATATTGAGATGAAATTGAAAAAATATATTAATATTACGGATTGGGATTAGTTGAGTTTGGTATTGTAACTCCCCCAACCTCCCAATTCAACTGTCTCACAAATCTAACTTCCTTCCTTTGCCAGAAATGCTAGGGGAAGCCACAAGGAAAGGACACATAGAGAAGAAAGCTATTGTTATGTTGAAGTTATTTCTAGTCAAGAGAGGAGCAGGAGCCCAGAACTTGGTTGCAGAAGTGCTTGGAACAAGATCAAGTATATCAGTTGTATTTCACTGCATTTCTTTGACAATAAAGATCGAGATACCCTTCCCGTCCCAATAGATTGTTATTTCTATTGCATTTCTGATCATAATTGATGTTAAATATTGTTTTCAATATCATTATATATTTATAGTCAGGATACGCTAAGGAAGGTCTATGTATTTTGTAGGTACATTGTTGTGGAGATTGGACGAAAGCTAGGACTAGTCGCCATAAATCAGGTTCTCTTTTTCAAACCCTAATGTCATTTTGCTTATAATAATGGTTGTAAAATCGAATGTATCTATGTGTCAAGCCCCATGTACGTTGATAACATCCTTCCCCTGCTATAGGGTATAATCCTTAACAACAACTCCTATCATTATCATTATCCTTTGCATGTGTTGATTTGTGATTTTTTCATGGTTTTACTATGATATCTACCAACATAGATCCAATTTAAACGTGGATTTATAAGGCACCAAGAGGGATCCAATTTCTTAAGGTGTACTTTCCAATTTATTGAGGTGTAATTTTTTTTAACCTTGTTTTTACACATTCAAAAAAATTACATCTCTAGAAATTTGATCACTCTAGGATGGTTTTAAATTTTTATTTTATAGGCCGACATGAATTTTTTTAATTACTTTTTATTTTTGGTAGTTGTTATATCCCCCTCGTACTGGGTTTTATATTACCTCACTCCTCTCGGTACAATAAGAAATTGATATATAACCTTTTTTTTTATGTTGATATTGGTTTTGTACCATCACTAATTAGTAGAAAAAGTAGTAAGAGGTACCTAATCCATTGGTACAGTCATCAACTGCATGTTAGAAAAGGTAATCTATGTGATAAGGCAAGGGTGGTGGCCCAAGTATTAGGTTGGTTTGAGTTGCGGTTTTGTGTTACCTTCCATTTTTTTCTTACTCATAAATAGATTGTTGAATGTACAGCTTGAGAGGTGACATTTGTTTTATATGGATAAGCAATCACTTATTCACGATATCTTTTTTTACTTTTTAGAATCTAGGAAATGTACTTTAATGGCATTAGGGAGGGATTTACAATTTCAGATATTAAAATCTAAATAATTTAGAAAAAAAATACAAATCCCAAAAATATATTAGAAAGTATGATCATTTTTAGATAAAGGGATATATTTAATTCAAAATCAAAGTATTAAGAAGCTCCTACTCATTGTGCAGTTTTTTTATGTGACGCCTTTCTTTGTAAACTTACTTTTCACATGATGTAAAATACATAAATTGTATATTTTTTTCTTTCTAAGTGATGTGATATTTATTTGTTTATGTATTTTTCTAAATTATGTGATATTTATTGATGCTATAGTGCCATTTACTATTATATCAAATCTTTATTTGTTTTATTTTTCATATTCTAAATATCAAATCAACATGAAGACTATTACTTGTCTTCTGGATTGTCTTAACGAAGACTACCACTTGTCTTTGGGATTATCTTAAGGAAGACTACCACTTGGGTTTGGATTATCTTTAAGTGTGAATTAGTTTACAATGTTAGAGATGTTATATCTAAATTACATTCAATAAAAGGTCAAGCATTATGACCTCATGAATATGACTATATTGGGGGTTCTCCAAGTTATACTATTGACTTAAAATGTTCCTCCCTAAAGTGGTTATTATCTTGATAACATTGGATTTTATTATGACATATTGAAATTTCAGAAGTTGTACAAGCCAATGGTAACTCGGTATGTAAAATAAGCCTTGCTCTTTTTCTTCATAGTTTTTGAAACCATGTAAGTTTGTTTGGTAGGATACCTTAAGGAGAACAATCCTATTTGGTACAAAATTTGGCAAGATAGAGGATACCTCACACCACTAACTCTTTAGATATAATATCAACATAGTCATATTCAACATGAAGACTATTACTTGTCTTTGGGATTGTCTTAAGGAAGACTACCACTTGATTGTCTTAAGGAAGACTACCACTTGTCTTTGGAATTATCTTAAGGAAGACTACCACTTGGGTTTGGATTATCTTTAAGTTTGAATTACTTTACAGTGTTAGAGATGTTAAGACAAGTGGTACAAAACTTGGCAAGATAGAGGATCGCTCACACCACTAAATATTTAGATATAATATCAACATAGTCATATTCAACATGAAGACTATTACTTGTCTTTGGGATTGTCTTAAGGAAGACTACCACTTGGTTTTGGGATTATCTTATGGAAGACTACCACTTGTATTTGGGATTGTCTTAAGGATGACTACCACTTGGGTTTGGATTATCTTTAAGTGTGAATTACTTTACAGTGTTAGAGATATTATATCTAAATTACATTCAATAAAATGTCAAGCATTGTGACCTAATGAATATGACTATATTTGGGGTTCTCGGAGTTATACTATTGACTTAAAATGTTCCTCTCTAAAGTGGTTATTATCTTGATAACATTGGATTTTATTACATATTGAAATTTTAGAAGTTGCACAAGCCAATGGTAACTAGGTACTATGTAAAATAATCCTTGCTCTTTTTTTCATAGTTTTTGAAACCATGTAAGTTTGTTTGGTAGGATATCTTAAGGAGAACAATCCTATTTGGTACAAAATTTGGCAAGATAGAGGATCCCTCACACCACTAAATCTTTTGATGTAGCTCATAGTGTCATTTAAATACCATTTTTTGATAGGTATTATTTCTTTCTTGTTTATTATGAAAATAATGGGCTTGGCTCATTAAAGATATATTCAAACAATTTCATTAGAAATCCATCTCACAACAAGTTGTATCTATGTTTGTATTTAGTTTTCCAATGTACTTTAATAACTCTAATAAAATATGCTTATCATCAGTATATGTACTCTTCATTATCCATTGTATTCCATCTTAACAAGGCATGGTTTATGCCTAGGCTGCAACATTGTGAAGGTAATATAATTGAACCATATGTCTCATCTAGATTTCTTTGAATGTATTTGTTGGGGCATGTGGAGTTGGCATATTTATATTATGGGGAATGTTTATATTTTTTAAATCATTTATGGTAATTATTTTTAGAAGATGTATATGTATAGATAACAATGGCCACCTCCTTAGTTAAATTCAATACTAAATCTTAATCCTTTTGATTTATATTTATTTTCTTTGGAGCCATAAGAAATTTTTTATGACTCGTAATTTGAGTGAAAAATTGTTTAGCAATGTGAGACTTATGAAAATCAATTCTATAATTCAGATACAATCCTTCTTTGGGAGTAGGGGCATTAGTGATACAAAATTGGTTAAATCCCTAGGGTAGAATTCAATTTTAAGTGCACGGGACACCAATAATCGGGAATGGTATTGAGCAATGAAACAAGGGTCGATTCTCTATTCTTGTGGTCAAGAAAGAAAAAAGAAGAATATAAGGATTATAAGGTTCATGCTAATTCATAATAAATCTTAATGGACCAAATTTCATTTTGAGATTTCAAACCAAACTTATTTTGAAAAAAATATATTGTTCTAGTATCCCATTTGTATTATAATTTTGAATCAATAAATTATACAAAATGGTTTGGTTTAATTTTGGTACTTATTGTGCGATTGAGATATCTGATTAGATGGTGTTTTCCTAGCAGACTACCTGATGCATTGATAGTTTCATTTTGTGGAATGCTCACAAAGAATGGAAAATGAATGTGAGTCTATAAGGGATAGAAAAACAATTTTTCATACATAGTAATATGAAATTTGAAATGGAAAAGAGTGTGTTGAGTGTCTACTTAAAATGACATTGAATCTGAGATAGAGGAATGTTTTTATCTTTTGTGACTTAAACCTTGAATTGTTCTAAGAATCTCATGCTATGTCAAGCTAGAAAAGGCTCGAGGACTGTGGGTCCGATGAATATCACCCATTGGAGGTCAATCTCCCCATTTAATTAAAGTTTAATCATGTCCCAAACTACTTGATGTTTGAAGTTCAACAAATCTCTATGATAGCCTTGAGTCATTTGGTTTTAAATATAATAGTATTTTGAAGTTAGAGACAACAATTTTGACCTTTATGTGATATTGAGGGCATGGATAGTGGTAGCTTATGAGACCTTCAAATAGTGTTTTTCTAAATCTATTCCAACAAATAACAAGAATTGAGATTCCTTAAACTCTTAACAATGAATCGCAACCTAAAGGGAAAATCCTAAAAAGGAGAATGGTAAAATTGATGCAAGCTAGAATAACTATAGAATTATTGAGATTTAGATGATAACTTATTAGATCCTAAAGGTTTAAACATTAAAAAAAATTGGAGGTGGACCTGCACTTCAAATTATACGCATGTTGAGGGCTCAAAACAAGGCTAAACCACCATTTATTAAATTCAGGACCAAGTTACCTTCATGTTGAAATTATACTATTCCAATTTTCCTTCATAATACAAATTCATTCTCGAAGACAAATTTTATTTCATCTTTAGAAAAATTGCTATTTCTGTCATTTTCTCCTTAAACAATTAGGGTTTTGTCAAATCTCCTAAAATTCGTATAAACCCTTCATATTGGGTGCATATTGGTTATCAATTTTTATTTTTTTTGACCTAGATATTCTCATGTTCTTTTGATTACTTGAACCACCTTAATTAGACCTTCCAATAAAAAATTATGTTAATTTTAAGTTGGCATGCATTTTAAAACCTTTATTTGGGGTTTGTCGATCCTAGACCTATAATATATCAAATATTTATTTTTCAATGATTTTGAAATTTCTACCTATAATGTCCATAATTTATTTTCTACAACAATTCTATCCGTGTGTGATTTCAATTTTCCAAGAAACATTTATGGCCAATTTGTCAAACCTTGCTTTTCACCCTCATATGGCTCGAGCAAGTTTGCAAACAAGATAATTCTTCCAATTTGTCTCTAACATATATCAATTTTGGATCTATAATACGATGTTGTTTATTCTTTCCAAATCCATTTCTCTCACTTTATTTGGAGCTTCTAACCATGACACATGTTTGATATAGTGAACCTTCATATGTTTAGCAAGGTTTCAAGACTATAAACTTCAATTAACTTGTATGACATGTATCTTTGCAATTTCGTTATCTAGGCTACTAAGAGTTTGACCATATATAGTGCCATCTATATTCTTTCTAACTATATTTTAAGTCTCACTGCAACTTGATACCTATAGCCAAATTTATGCATCAAACTATAATATGTTTTCCTCGAAGGTGTAAGTGTGTAGAACATCTCCCAAAGTGGCAATGTTGACAAATTATACGATAACCCCCTATTTGTTAGGATAAAAATTCTCAAATAACCCAAGTACATCCATATATCCAAATCATAATTCCATGCATGTAATCATGACTCTAATGACCTCTTATATATACAATTCATCATCCATTCATCATGTAGATCTACCACCAAGCTAACCTACCATTTAGATATGTATTTTACCTCTATAAACCACATTAGGTTGATTACATACATTACATTTCATTTGCATGTTCTTTATTCCCTACTAAATGTGGTTTCCTATAGAGGACAAATTTCCCCACCATTTTATTATGAAAACACAATTTAAGACTTCAACTAAAAATATTAATAGCTAGAAATATAGGATTGTTACCAAGGCTTAGGAGAATGAATCAAAATACAAGGATTCAACTTGACAAAGTTCTGGAGAAACTATGATAATAAGGTACACATCTCTTTCCCTTCTAAATTTTCTTACTTCACATGCATGTGGAATCTAGGGAATAGTATCTAGTCGTTGTTTGTTTATCTGTCGGTGAGCCTAGTCCAACCACTAGGGAAATCACTTAGCTTGTTAGCTATGTGACACTTTCTCTCACAACAATGACAAGAAATACAATTGTGTGAACAATATGAAAATTGGATAACCATAACTAAGGAAATGGTTGAAAAATGAGGTCCATATGAATTTATTGTTGGGAAAAAACAAAGTGGACCATGACAAAGAGTTTGTTGCCATGATTGCAACAACGTGATAGCACCTCAAATGGATTTGTAGAACTTCTGAACGAGTCAATAAAAAAAATGAAGGGCTGGCCTATAAAGAGGGTGAGACCCACATTTTGAAACCCATTCTTACGCTTTGTTGTTGGATTCCCTAGATCGATTTGAGCTCATCGTGGGAGATAGGACAAATGGATTTCAATATAGGAGTTTTAGGTTAGTCCTTATGCAATTCTTCTCATTTTCATCCATTTTATTTTCCTTCTAGGGACCTCGGTAACTTGTACAGAATCTTGTTAAGGTTTTTGTAGGGTCACATGGCAATCGAAGGAACAGTCGTGCCATGTGGTGTGACAATTCCTTTGATAGTTGTGCCCTTTAAAGGATGTAAGGAATATACACCACACAATAATATAATCATTTGCAAGTAATATTTGTCGTGCATGGCATGTTCAAATAGATGTTATTCTTGTGTGGAAAAACTATGTGTCTCGTCATTCTTATAGATACATGTGGGCGGGTTTGTAGTTTCCTTGACCATGCACAATGATCATATGATTAATTTTCTTGGAAAACATTGTATGGTGTATTTTTTGGGTTGACCCACCATGTAAGAACGTTGTGTGGTGATATTAACTGGGTAGTTGTGAGTGTCATGGCTATCCAATTAATTCAGTTGCAAATCACGTGGTTGGTAAAACAAGAAGGTCATACCCTTGTGCGGCTATTTCTAGAAAAGTCATGTGAGTGTGATCATTTTTAGTCTTTTGGATTTTTTTGAGACTTAGGTAAACTAGTTTAGACCTATGTGTGATTTTTTTTTTGTAGGTTTCTAGTTGAGAGATGGTTATTTAGTGGTGATAGAAACACTTCAATGGTTTTTTCTAGGAGGTTGCTAGGGACCCTATAGTTTGATAGTTCCTATGGGAGGTGGGGCTATTGAAGTAATTTGATTGTTCTATGATGAGGTCCGGTGAGGGGATCCTATGAGAGTTGATTGACCGTCAAAAATATAAACAACAATGGTGGTACAATATCAACAATGGTGCAATAAGAGATTGATATATGACCTATTTTTTATGTTGATATTGATCTTGTACCACCACCATTGAATAGATAATAGAGAAGTAGTAGGAGGTACCTCATCCATTGGTGAAGTAATACGGGGAATTTTAGAGAGGGTAATCTATGTGATTAGGGGTTTGAGCTATGGTTTTGCGTTACCTTCAATTGTTTTCTCCCTAATTTCAAAAGCTACGCCTCTTGTTCAAGATCAATATAAATTATTCTTTTGGTGATACCTCTAACATAAAATTGTGGCTCTATTTTCGACCTGCATTTTAGTGTTACAACACATTATTGGGGTTATTGTCTCTTTTAATTTCCTATTTATTATCTAGAAGACTTCAAGACATGCATGCAGAGGATTTTCTATTTTTAGAGTGTAGTGAAAGAAATTTTCTTTGTGTGCCTATCGTTATATTATACGCATGCTACCTTGAAACTGAGCTACTTATACTTGTTTTAGAGGTAGGGTTTTGAATTTTTCTATTTTCTATTTTAGACTCTCGATTCTTACTATATGCATGCTTCTACCTACTGTAATTTTGTTTCTTGTTATAAGAATCCACTGCATATATTTGACATTTTAGTACGGAGACATTGATTTTTTAGGCTCTTTTGCGCATATTTTTTTTTCTATATTTGTGGTGCTTAACTAAGAATTTTGATCTCTTTTACCACTTGGAATGAACCCAATACCTAAAATAACATAATAACACTACATAATCACAACGCATACCAATTGTAAGTTATACAATAACCCCTTATTTGTTAGGATAACAATTCTCAAATAGCCCAAGTACATCCATATTTCCGAATCATAATTCCATTCATGTAATGATGACTCTAATGACCTCTTATATATACAATTCCTCATCCATTAGTCATGTAGATATACCACCAACCTAACCTACCATTTAGATATGAATTTTACCTCTATACACCCCATTAGGTTGATTACATACAATACGATTTCATTTGTATGTTCTTTCTTCCCCATCAAATGTGGTTTCCTATAGAGGACAAATTTCTCCACCATTTTATTATGAAATCAAAATTTAGGACATAATAAACTACAAATATTAATAGCTAGAAATATAAATAACATAGGGTAAGCACTAATCTCATATAAAATGGACTAGCCATTGAAGGTTATTAGGGGCACGAACCCTCTTCTTATATGTGTCCTATATGGAAGAAATCTACACACGAACACGACAATATAAATAAATATCAATGTAACTTAATTATGTTTGCATAAAATATACAAGTAAATAATGATTTTATTAAAGACAACTCACATTGCAGGGAGATATAGAAGGACTATCAGAGGGTGAATTCAAGAACAATTTCCCCCCACTGCGCAGTGTTAGGGTTGGTGAGCAATGAGGGACATATCGAATCCTAGTAACTATAAATCCATCATTTCCATTTTCCATCATCAACCTCACATCTGGTATGCTACATCTGTGGGGTCATTGAGACAATTTACAAGATTTGGGCTCGGTGATTCAAGACTCACATTACATAAAGATTGCTTTTAGATACATAGATAGTTATTGTATTTCTTAATTACTATAGGATGGCTTTGTATTTGCTTGTATTGAAAATTGCATGATTGAGTGAGGCAAAATTGTTAGTAGGTACATATATTCTTTTGTTTTTACAATGGAAATCATTTCTTCTTGACTGAAAGAATAGTATTGATTTGTGAAAAACACATTTGGATGGTTTTTCCAACAATTATTTTACACTCAGTCATTTTGAAGTTAATATCAAATTAAGTTTGTAAATAGGTGCATTCTCAGTTGTATCCAACACCCTTTATTTTGATATTGAGTCTTACTATCAAAGGGTGAAGTTGTAAGAATCCTTCATAGGTCTTAACACTGAAAGACTTGATGTGTTTCCAATAATTCATAGTTCTGATCATGGTATTTTGTGTCTAGTTTTAGACATTCAAAACCACTATGAGAAGTTTGGATAGGTATTGTGTCTACTTATGACACTCAAACCTACCTCTTGGATATACATTTCCATTGGAGGACCCACCATGCATTTTTTCCATCACACCAAAGAAATTTTTCATGCTTCCCATCTTGTACCTAATAGGGAGGAACATCATGGATTGATGATAGTCAATATTTAAGTTTTGAAGCCCTATGATGTGTTGGAACAAGCGATGCTGAGCCACAATCAGAACCAAATTCAATAGACAGAGCCTCAAGCCAGAGCTAGAATGAGATCCATAGTTGTTTCCAGAAGACAAATTTAGAGCCATGTTCCATAGAACCCATTGGGTTGTGGTCATCCTAAAACCACCTTTTGGTTTTTGGTCAACCAAAAACTACCCATTTAGTATAGATTTACAACTTCTGCTAGACATAAGGTTGTGGTGGCCCTCAACCCAAATTTTTCCATAGAGAACCACTAATCCTCAAAGCCAAGTTCCAAAGGGAATTTTTGAGCTAGAACCTGAGTAAGATCCAAGTTCTAGAGGGAACCATTCAGCCACAATTAGATTTAGAACCAAGTTCCATAGTTTGTGGTAACCAAAAACAACCATTTAGTAGAATAATCAACCTATGTTTCTTCTGCTAACGTTTTTTTGGTTTGTGGTCTTCCAAAACCACCAAATTTGTGGTCATCCTAAAACCACCAATATATAGAGAAATTATGTTTTACCACTCGGTGGGAGATGTTAAATTCTGATAATGTACTTGACAAATTTGAATTTTCAAGTAGGAAACGTTCAACATTTAGCAGTTGTCCACTTCCTATTTTCAACTCTCTTTCAGAATATTCTTGGACTCACATACTCCCCTTTGGATTAAGTGGGGAATGTTGGAAACCTAATCTATTATGTGAATATGAAACGTCATCGGGAGGCCAAGAAACCACATGGAATATGAAACCAAAGGTCCCATAATTGTATGTATACTTGCATATTCTTAATGAAAATTGCATTTTCAAGCATATTCATTTTTCTTTTTTTAATCCTTGTGTGCTTTCCTAGCTAGGCATTCCAATAATTAATGTGCTAATAGACACACAAATGATTCACAAGTTGGAAAACAACTAAACAACTGCAAATGAGAAACTTAAGAAATCAATAAACATTAAATACTTATTGGTAATGTGAATGGATAAGATTTTACCAACTAGAACATAAAATACAAAAGTTGTGATGATGATCACATATAATATAGATCACATAAAATATGGAAGTTGTGTTGACTGCGCACCAATTGTAAAACATAAATATAAATGGTATTTTTCATCAAAAAAGGGAAGAATCTTTATAAAGTACATGATCATTCTTAATGACAATGGATCCGTAAACTGTCGTGGATATTCCACTAGATCAGTTCACTACAGCAGATCTTATGTTTTACTTCATAATGTTAATTTAATTCAATAAAATACTGAACATATTGGAATTGGAATAGAAATAACTAGAGCAAATATGTACACAATCCACACAATAACATAGGATATACCTTGGGAAAACCCACTATGTGGTAAAACCCAACCAAAAATGTGGGATACCCCTTTCTCTTCATATCAAAATGCAACTACAAAGAAAAGGACACTCTCCATGGAGTTACCTATGACTTTGTAGCCATAATGGCTACTAGATGATCTCGTATCTCCTTTGTTTTGCAATAATATCCACTCCCCTACAGTTTGCTTAGATATGGAACAATACAATAACATCCAAAGAATGGAACCCATTATTCTCCTAATGGCCCAATATTTAACATATATCAATAGTCGACTATAATTAATTTTAGGGTTTTTTCATACCCCAAATCCTGAATAGGGTTAGTGTTTTGGACCTTCCATAATTCTCTTGAAAGTCTACATGTGACTAGATCCACAAGTGTGAGAAATGAGAGATGACGTGGAATCCACTTAGTACCATGGTGGTCAACTGGGTAGGTCAACTTGTGGAAAGCATAACTTCTTCATACATAATCCAATAGAGGCGATTCTTACACCATTGGAAAGCTCTCAGTTTGGAATTTTATTTATTTTGGTGTAAATGTTTTTTCACCGAAAACTGACATTTAAGCCCTCAAAATGGCCCTAAAGGTTTAAGACATTTTTTTTATCCCAAATAAAAAAAATGAGACATGCCCCTACAATGAACCCTACGATCCCATTCATCCAATTTTATGACCCTGACAGCTCCAAATAGGTGACAAATCACATATTGATCCATTTCAAATCACACCTCCCCATTTTCGGAGGATTTCGTTCCCAAAAATAGTTTATTGAATGAGGAGAGAAAAAATTTCCTCTACCTTCTCCTTGGAGTACCATTTATCCTTTCCTGGAAATTTGTCTTTTCAAGCCCACCTGCTAGAGTTCATACTTGTTAAATTTTCAGAATTTACTTCAATCTAATCTAGGATCTTCACTGAGAGAACAACATGTACAGCATATCCACAGCATATCAATCATGGAGACAATAGTGCAAGCACACAAGAGACACAAAGATTTACTTGGGGAAAACCATAAAGGTGAAAAACCCCAATAACTTCCTCAGAGATAGATAGAGCAATGATACAACCAACCATGAGAGATAGACATAACCTAGCAGCAGATCCTCCTCCTCCATAAGTGTGCCACTCCTCCTTGAGTGCATGTGTAAGAAGTGAGTGAGTAAATAGAGTGCCTCCCGCACTGTATTTATACTTGACTTGACTTGCCTTTTTACCTAACTCATGTAGGCTCGAACTTAACCACATAACATAATGCTGACTGGGCCGACCCCCAATAGGGTGGTCTAATAACCCTTTGACCCACATGACCTATACAGGGACGACCCCAACAAGGTGGTCTAATAACCCATCAAGAATAAGTTACGACATTTACAATATAAATGACGACACTTCCTTATAGAGGAATAATACCATCTCTATAGGAATACAATATACATATATGTGAAATACATTCCGAAGTTACATATACATCAACACTCCCTCTTAACTAGGAAGGTATTTCTCAGCACAGTTCTTCTAGCACAAGTCATCTTCTCGGGATCATCGTCACTGGATAATCATCATCGAGTCATCATCATCGTCATTGCTGCTGCTATCTCAATCAATCTCTGAATCTACTCATCATAGGAAGTTCTACAGAGCCAGTCCTTTTTCATACTGGATGTAGGCCCACCACCTGCAGGTCTTCATCATCACTGGCCATACTGTGGAATCCTCAGGACTTATTACGTGCGTCACAAAACCTCGAAAGAGCATCCCAGGATGTTACGGGTACACAACTCCGACCTGTAGGATCTCCTAGGGCGCTATTACATGTGACCCCACCACAAAACCTCCAAAGAGCATCCCAGGATGTTACGAGTACACAACTCCAACCTGAAGGATATCCTAGGGCACAAATTACATGTGGTCACCAAAAAACCTAGCAAGAGCATCTCAGGATGTTACGGGTACTCAACTCCAACCTGAAATCTCCCAGGGAACAAATTACATGTGGTCATGGCAAAACCTCGAAAGAGCATATTAGGATGTTACGGGTACACAACTCCGACCTGAAATCTCCCAGGGCACAAATTACATGCTATAGGACAAAACCTCGCAAGAGCATCTCAGGATGTTATGGGTACACAACTCTGACTTGAAATCTTCCAGGGAACAAATTACATGTCCTCCCAGAGCAATGTCTCAAAAGAGCATCCCAGGCTGTTACGGGTACACAAATCCGACCTACAGGATCTCCCAGACATGCTCATCTGCACAACCTGATCCATGACCACAGAGTATCAACCTGATACTCACCATACATCATCCTGATGTACTCATGATAATCCTGATCATCATCACTGCAACGTCCTGCTGCATGTCATCTGGAGCAACATCCTGAAGCTCATCATCCATGATCATCCTGATCATCACTGCAACATCCTGCTGCATGTCATCTGGAGCAACATCCGGAAGCTCATCATCCATGATCATCTTGATCATCACTGCAACATCCTGCTACATGATCCACCTGATCATCAATGCATCTACCTGATGCATACCAAGTATCTACCTGATACATATCATCATACATGATCCTCTTGATCATACAATGTATCCACCTGATACATGATACATATCACCATACATGATCCACCTGATCATACAATGTATCCACCTGATACAAATACAAATACATGATACATATCACCATACATGATCCACCTGATCATATCCAGCATCAACATGATGCGTACATACATACATAAAAATGATCCAACTGATCATATCCAAGCACAAACCAGAACATCATCCTGATGCTCATCATCCAGCGCTTACATCCACAGCCATGTGAAGGATCCTCCTTCCAACATGCTTGGAATGGCTTCAGCAAATGTGTCCAGCACTTCTTCCTCGAAGTGTCCTCGATCTGAAGAATGCCAAGCCTCTCTCTGAAGTACTCGAACTTCACTCTGGCTAGTGGCTTCGTCAGTACATCTGCAATCTGCTTGTCCGTCGCAACATACAAAAGTTTCACAGCTCCTCTCTGCACCATATCCCTGATATAGTGATATTTGATCTCTATGTGTTTCGACCTGTCATGAAACACTGGGTTCTCGGACAGCTTCACACAACTCTGGTTATCAAAAAAGATACCAATAGCCTCCAACAAGAGATCAAATAACTCAGACAGTAGCTTCCGTAGCCATATTGCCTCACAACTAGCTGAACAGGCTGCAACATACTCTACCTCAGCTGTACTCAGTGCTACGTAGGACTGCTTCCTGCTAAACCAAGAGATCACACCTGATCCCATACTGAAGCAGCACCCAGATGTGCTCTTC
The DNA here is from genome assembly GCA_027924585.1 of Larix kaempferi. NCBI lineage: Eukaryota > Viridiplantae > Streptophyta > Pinopsida > Pinales > Pinaceae > Larix > Larix kaempferi. The sequence continues at coordinate 4,398,495 of BSBM01000211.1, forward strand.
CTATCTGCAGCACTGCTAGCCCAATCTAAATAACCCTGCAGGTTAAACTTTTGATTCACTTCATACTTTGAGCCCATAATCCATTGTACCCTTCAGGTACCTCAGAACATGCTTTACAGCAACCAGGTGAACACTCCTCGGATCCGTCAGGAACTGGCTCAATGTGTTCACAGCAAAGCAAATGTTTGGTCTCGTGTTTGTCAGGTACATCAAGGACCCAATCATCTGACGATACATAGAGACATCAACTGGCTCAAATGAAGCATCACAAAGAAGCTTCAGATTCGATGCCATAGGTGTGGCCATGGCCTTGCAATCCATCATCCCGAACCTCTTCAGGATCTCTACTGCATACTTTCCTTGTCCAAGGAAGATTCCATCTGCACTCTGCCACACCTCCATGCCAAAAACAAATAGTGCATAATCCCCAAGTTCTTCATCTCGAACTCGGTAGTAAGCTTCCGCTGCATGTCGGCAATCAATCTATCTTCACTTGTAACAAACAGGTTATCCGCATACAAAAGTAGTATCACTAGATTGCCTTCCTCAACCTTGTAGTAAAGGTTGGAATCCGCCTTACTCTTGGTAAAGCCCAAACTGGATAGAAAGTTGTCTATCCTACATACCAAGTTCTGCACATATATGAATCCCTATCATGTGTCTCAGAACCAAGTGGCTGCACCACATACACTTCTTCTTCAACTACACCATTCAAGAAAGCTGTCTTGAAATCCATCTGGTGTATCTTCTATCTCAACACTTTTATATTTCTCTAAGTTGCCATCTGCAACATGCTTGATCTGATAGTTCCATTTGGAAGTCATAACAAACTTCCCTTCACGTCTTGGGACTACGTCCCAAACATCATTCTTCATGATCGACGAATCATGGCATTCCATCCCAGATCCTGGGAACTTCAATATCTTCAATATCTTCAATAGATATCTTTGTTGCTAGAACAAATGTTGTAGTTCTTCTTTTGTAGGAGATGGCATATGATCTTTCCTACACAACAAGTTAAATTGCATGATTAGAAAACATCTCATAGTTTTTAGAACAAATTCTTACACATAAAGAAATATGTCATGCAATTATCTTAGCCAATCCTTCAATACAACATTTATCCATATCCTGTAACTTTCTAGATGCCTTCCAATCTCTACCAGAACATTGTTAAGAGTGTGCACAACTCGCAACATGTCAGCAAAGAGGTTTCATTCTAGATAAGTAGCAATGGAATGTTGTATAGTGCCATAGGCCACTTACCCATGTATATTAGTAGTATATTGTTCATCAATGCAACTATTCTAATATGCACAATACATATCCTAAGTCTAGGAACATGAGCATATACATCATTGAACAATTTTATTTAAACAAACAAATATGCAAGAAATGATGATTAAAATACTTATCTTTCTTTGTTCGTTGGGTGGACTCCCTTTGAGTCTTCGCTTCCTTGCAGGAGCTGCTGGAGTCCTAATCTGAAGTAGCTTCTTCTACACCTTTCTGTTGTGGAGTGTAGAGAGAGATGGTCAACTCCCTCTGAATATCTGCATCCTTTCATAAACCACTGGAGTGTACTCCCTCTTGATCTTTGCTTCCTGGATTACCTGTTCTTGAACTCATATTCATCCTTGGTCCCTATGCATGCTTATTAGTATCATGATTGTGTTATCCTTGTGAGCTCATATAAAATCATACATTCATTAGCATACTATTAAAACACAATAATCTCAAGCATGTATAGTCATGATCATTTCAAACAGAAATAATAAGCATTATCATTCAAGGTTTATGTAGGATTCTTATGGTTAGTCAAATCATAAGAAGCATAACATGTCTAAACCTATAATTACTCAAACCTATGACTCTTCGGGTTAGTTGAATCATTAATCAAGATAAGAGATATAATATGCATAAAACCTGTGATTATTCAAACCTATACCTTCATGATTCTTCTGTTTAGTCATATCATCAATTATGGTAAGAAACATAATATGCATACAACCATGATTACTAACTTCAATGAATAATCATAATCAATCATGCCAAGTATACTTATATAAAGGATCTTATCACAAGGTGAGATTCTAACTTGATATAGGAAAAACATACCTGGATTAGCATGCTAGCTAGTTATGTCTAACATACCCGTATAATGTCTTTTGGTTCTCTTCAGTGACTTGTGCTAGTAACCTGCATGTCTCATAAGTTAACAATTGTAGAAACAAGTTATACATACCTCGAAAGTAGATCTTCTATGTGATCCATGACAATGGATGAATCCTTGTCTTCATGTCACCATGATCATATGTTCTTGAAGTAGAACATGATTTGTCTTTCTTGGTGTACCTTTTATGTTAGCAGACAACATAAACCTCATACAACACCATAATGCATTAGTACAATCATAAGTGTCAATACCCTAATCAATGAATATTTTCTATCGTGCATTCATAATTTTATTGAGGTGATATGAAAAGTCTAAAATCAAGATTGTACTAACCGTAATAACATGAAGACAAACATACCATAAACTTAATCATGAATAAATATCGAAACATACCTCGATGAGTCATACCTGTCGAGATCGCTTGTAATCTTCTTATGTAAGGCCTTAGCCTCATCTCCCTCTGAAACAGGAACTTCTTCACTCATGCAGATGATCAATCCATCTTCTTCTAGGATTAACCCAATCCACTTGATTTGCAAGAACTAGACCTGGAGCTGGATATGGGTTTGTCAGAGAAACCCCAAAAATTCAAACTTTGAATTTCAAACTTCCGAAAGGATAGAAATATGCACCTTGATGAGCTGATCAAGCTAGTATATTTAGAATTTGAAAACTGCAAAGTTTCACTCCTCAATTTTGCCTTTGAAACTTTCGGATTCACTAGACGTGACCCTAAACTGGGGTTTGATGAAGCCCACTCTTTTGCCCAATCAAAAGGTTTGAACCAAAGCTCTAGGCTTCTATTTTTCTGAAGAGCTTCCAGCCGTGGTCACAGATTTCCAAAATTCCCATTTTTACAGAAGCCCTAATTTTCCACTTTTCTGATCAAAGTCCCAAACTAGGGTTTGATCAAGCCCGACCTTCTTCCAAACCAAAAATTCTGATCTTGGTCTCTAAATTTATATTTTGATGAGTAGCATTCAGCCATGGTCCCTGATTACAAAAATTCCAACTTTTTCCGAAGCCCTAAATTCCGGAAGCCATGAATGAAGGTACTCAAAAATAATTTTGTTTTGACAGAAATATGTACCTGATTGTTTCTGGTGTAAATCCAAACTTTTCAATCCACAGGGTCTGAAAACGTTTCCTGAGATATCCTAACCTGTTATCTTTCCATCCTGACAGGTCTGACCTCAATTGGATTCTCTGACAGAGAGTTATGCCAAATGTCGCAACGTGACCTGTTTTGGGATAATACAGGAGTGCAAACTTGTACGGCGTGCCACGTGTCACTGTTTGAACTTCGGCCTCGGAAAAACTTTCTTGAGATAGCTCTCCCTGTTCTCTTTCCATCCTGATAGGTCTGACCTCAATTGGACTCTCTGAGAGAGAGTTATGCCAAGTGTCGCAACGTGACCTGTTTATGGGATAATACAGGAGAGCGAACTTGTGCGGAGTGCCACGTGTCACTAGTTCAACTTCGGCATCTGAAAACGTTTCATGAGATAGTACAGTCTGTGTACTACCTGTCACTTTTTACGAAATTTCATTTGGAGCTTCCTAGCCCAGGTTATGAGCTTTTTCCCAAGCTCACCTGATTTTGACTCAGATCTGGAAGAGGCAGAAACCCTATATTGTACAGATCATAAATCACAAAGTACAATGAATTAGAGGTTTTCCTTTGCACACAAGGTACATGGGGATCTTAGCTTCGGCCTCTAACAATTTCAGATCCGAAAAATTCGCCAAAACGGATTTATAGCGAAAGTGCGACAATGACTTGTTTTTGCTATATCAAGCCCTAGCATCGTAAGTGCAACAAGTGTCATACATGCCATATCATGCCTTCTTTCAGGCTAGCTCTGATACCATGTTAAATCTTCAGAATTTAATTCAATCTGATCTAGGATCTTCACTGAGATAACAACATGTACAGCATATCCACAGCATATCAATCATGGAGACAATAATGCAAGCACACAAGAGACACAAAGATTTACTTGGGGAAAACCATAAAGGTGAAAAACCCCAATAACTTCCTCAGAGATAGATAGAGCAATGATACAACCAACCATGAGAGATAGACATAACCTAGCAGCAGATCCTCCTCCTCCATAAGTGCGCCACTCCTCCTTGAGTGCATGTGTAAGAAGTGAGTGAGTAAATAGAGTGCCTCCCGCACTGTATTTATACTTGACTTGACTTGCCTTTTTACCTAACTCATGTAGGCTCGAACTTAACCACATAACATAATGCTGACTGGGCCGACCCCCAATAGGGTGGTCTAATAACCCTTTGACCCACATGACCTATACAGGGCCGACCCCAACAAGGTGGTCTAATAACCCATCAAGAATAAGTTACGACATTTACAATATAAATGACGACACTTCCTTATAGAGGAATAATACCATCTCTATAGGAATACAATATACATATATGTGAAATACATTCCGAAGTTACATATACATCAACAATACTGTCCCCGCCTAGTACTTTTAGACGTATTTTGCAACAATGTTTTATAGGTGCAGAAAGGAGCTACAAAGCTCATATATGTGAGCACTGGCGAACAAGTTGCTGATGTATTGACCAAACCTTTGTCTCGAGTAAACTTTGAGTATTTTTCGAGATAAGATTGGTGTAGTTCAGAAGGACCCTCCTGGAAAGGGGGAGTGATATGGTCGATGATGATATTTGGATATTAGTATCGTTGTGGATACCTGTATCGATGATGAGATTTCCTATATCGACGGTAAGGTCGATGATAAGGATACCTGTATTGATATGTATACTTGTATCGATGATGAGGATACTGTATCGATGACGAGGATACTTGTATCGATGACGAGGATACTTGTATTGATGATGTGGATACTTGTATTGATGATGAGGATACATGTATTGATGATGAGGTTACATGTTCCGACGGTAAGGTTAATGATGAGGTTACCTATCCTGATGATGAGGTCGATGATATCAACGATAAGGTTGATAAGTGGTCCTTAGACATTTTCTAGGAGGATGAGGAGGGATTGTATCATCCCTAGACTTCAGTCCTTCAACAGATTTGTAGACAGATGTCTTCGAGAATTGGTCCCTAGTGGACGAGGAGGGATTGTATCATCCCTGTACTTTGGTCCCTAAATTGATCCATAGACAGATGTCTCTGTGAAGTGGTCCCTAGTGGACGAGAGGATTGTATCATCCCAGGACTTTGGTCCCTAAACAGATCCATAGACAGATGTCTTCGAGAATTGGTCCCTAGTGGATGAGGAAAGATTGTATCATCCTGGACTTTGGTCCTTGAATTGATCCGTAGACATATGTCTCCAAGAAGTGGTTCCTAGTGGACGATAGGATTGTATCATCTCAGGACTTTGGTCCCTGAATAGATCCGTATATAGATGTCTCCGAGAAGTGGTCCCTAGTGGATGATAGGATTGTATCATCCCAGGGCTTTGGTCCCTTAATTGATCCGTAGACAGATGTCTCCGAGAAGTTGTCCCTAGTGGACGAAAGGGGATTGTATCATCCCCAGACTTCGGTCCCTGAATTGATCTGTAGACATATGTCTTCGAAAAAGGGATCCTTAGACTGTGTCTAAGTTGACGAGTGGAGTGCATCGTCCCTAGACATGCTATGGTGTCTTAGATGGATAATGTCTATTGCGGGGTATGTTGCTATGATACTGTTGATCGTGAGGATCCAGAAGACAATGCTATTGATCGTGAGGATCCAGATGACGATGGTGTTGATTGTGAGGATCCAGATGATGATGTTGTTGATCGTGAGGATCCAGATGACGATGATGTTGATCATGAGGATCCAGATGACGATGTCGTTGATCGTGAGGATCCAGATGACGATGTTGTTGATCGTGAGGATCCAGATGATGATGTTGTTGATAGAGAGGATCCATATGTTGATGTTGCTGTGGCTATTCAAGTGCTGCAGAAGATGAAGATTCAGTACTGAAGATGTTGATGTTCCAGTATTGAAGATGTTTCAGTAACTGTTTAAGTTATTGATGATGTATGAAGAAATATTCCAATGATTTATAGATATATCATGTAATATGTAGTTGATGAATCCTTGCTCCCGCAGATGTTGTTATAATATCCTTCTTGTTAAGGGGGAGTGTTGAGATATTGTAACTTCTAAGAATATTATATTTGTACTTTATTATTCCGGAGATGTTTCATTCCTCTGTGAAGGCCCTATTGTATATCCAGAGATGTTTTCTTCCTCCGTGGAGAATGCGGTAACTTGGGTTATTAGACTTCCTCAGTGGGGCGGGCCTTGTATGAGTCATGTGGGTTAAAGGGTTATTAGACCACCCTAGTGGGGTCGGCCCGGCCAACATTATGTTAAGTGGTTAAGTTGAGGCTAACCTAGTTAGTGTAAAATTCAAGTCGGAGTTGTGTATAAATAGAGGAGGTGTGTTCCTCATTTAACACACACACTCACTTGTGAAACTCACATAGGAGAGAGAGAGATCTGCAATGGAGGAGAAGGAGCTCATGTTTGGGGATTACATCTTTGTATTTGTTGGTCATCTATATTGAGGAAGCTTGCTGGGTTTTCTACCCCATGAGGGTTTCCCAGGATAAATCTGTGTCTCTTGTGTTTATGCTGTGCTTGTTGTTCTTTCTGTGATATTGTATATGCTATTGTTGTGAAATGGAATGTAATACTGATATTTTCTGTCTTAGCATATTAAATCTTAACATTGGTGACTCTTTATTTCCATTTTTATGCTATTTTGGGAATTTGGTTCTTCAATTTCAAATGGGTTTTGATTTTTTGGATGAAGTTCTCAATTTAAGTATCAAAGTTTGATACTAGATGTAAAAGACATCACCTAGGCAACTTGTGTGGGTGTTTTCGGGCAAGTATATAAATATGCCCAAATTCCCATTGTATATCGAAGCGAATCTCCATGATGGGTTTTTTTCTTTGATTTAGGAGGAAATATTCTAGGAAAATAAAATGATAGTATGTTTCATTGTTATCTTCAAATTGTTTCTTGTGTTTAGATTATTAACATTCACAAGGCATAAGGGAATGACCCCTCCTTCTAGTGTCAATCTTTTGATATGGGATTTTGACCTCCATCAATGTAAAGAATCACCAAAATAAAACCTTCAATAAAAGGTTCCCACGCTTAAAACACATCCTCTAGTTTATAGTATTGGATAGAAGATTCACATAATATATCATATTTTTAATTAGTATATTTAAAATAATGCAAATAAAATCCCAAACTAAGAGAGTTTAAAAAGAGGAAAATAAAATACCTTAATTAAAAAATAAAACAACATGCTTACACAACAAAATTTGAATCAATTACATACTCAAAAGAGCAATATGAAGAATAAGATCACTATAAACAATTAAAGCTAAAATTAATTTCCCACGTTAGCATTCAAATATTTATGAACAGAAATATGAAAACATTAACAAGATGATTATATCCCAATAACAAAAAACAACAATGTCGGCGCAAATCTACTTTGCCTAGGGTGCAAGCATGTATTTTAGTTGTGGGTCGAGAAGACAATAATGATGTTAATTTTGTGGACATTTTGAAATCTATAAGATGAATTTTTTAGAAGATGAAATAGTGTCTTCAATCCATTTTACCAATTGATGATAATTTTTTCTTTGTGTTTGATATTTACATGCTTCTTACAATATGTTAAAAATAATCTGTTGATATTGAGTTTTCTCGCATAATTCATAAAGGGTTGAATTCACTTATTTCCATATACTTTCCACTTTTAGCTAATTTAATTTTAGTGGTACATCATTATATTATATGGATGTAATTTTTCAATCAGCATGTGGTAACCTCTTAACCAATAAGACTAATACATAAGATAATATGTCGGTTCACACCTAATTAAAACATGGATTATCATTAATGAATGCAAAAAAATGTTTCTTGTCATAATTTTTTGTAATAGTTTAAATAAAAATGTATCGTGTTACATCACTTTTGTTTTCAAGCCTTTCATTTACAGATCCAAAATCAATTTTCATATAATTGACTTCAGTTCAAAACAAACTCTTGATATTAGGAGTAGAAGGATTACTTTTCAGAGTACCAGGGTTTGTCAGCACAAAACCATAACACTTAAAGCCTAATTTCAAATATGCTCCTTACAATTGCTATCACCTCAAGTTTAGTCCTCAGTTATTAAATGTTGCGATTGAAGGTTTTGATATTGATCTATGGTTTACTTACTTGGAAGAAACTTACATTGTATGGTTTACTTGGGAAAAAAATTACATTTTTTCTTCAGAAGTTCGATTGGATGTAGCTTTCCAGATTTGTATTTGTTTGGGGTCAATCTCAATGTGAAGTGAACAATTGCAAAAGAAGTTGGGCTAGAAAATTGTCACCTACCCACCAGAAGAACATATCTAAAGTGTTTGGTATTTATGAGGAAATATATGAGAAATCGAACATCTTGTTTATAGATAAATCTAGGTATCATAGTGGGCATAATAGACAGGAAAATTGTTTTCAAATCCCTCCTAGTTGGGAATATGAGGGTTCTTTGGAGAGAGATGGACTTATATGGTCCAATATTTGTAATTTTCTAATCCTTCCCACTAAAAACAAAAAACACGCATGAAGAGATACTTGAAAATGAAAATGCTTACAAAAAATGTTCCCCGTTATTCATTTTAGAGACTTTGAAATTGATTTCATGGTTAACGTTCGTGTTATGCAGTACAATATTTTAATTATATTGTTAGTTATTTTTGGTAATTATGTAAGCATATGTGCAGTATATGAAACCACTTTTATTTCATTATCTCTGATATGAATGGTGTTCACTAAGTAGTTTATCAAACCAAAAATTTAATCAATGATATTTATCAACCCTCAATCAAAAGTTTGGATCATGCATAGAGCTCATTTTTAATGAAAGAGTATGGTTCTTGTCTATGAATGAAAATTCAAATGATGTCAATTATTTGTTGGATTTGTATTAAATGAATGAGGAAATCCCTAACAACCCAAGAGTTACAATGATTTCAATAACAAACAAAATTGATTTATTATATCTGATATTTGATTTATAGTGATTTCTCAAATGAAGAAAAATATCAATGATAATTCTAAATGCTCAATCAAAAGTTTGGAGCATGCATAGAGCTCATTTTGATTGGAAGTGTATGGTCCTTGTGGATGAATGGAAATTCAGATGATGATAATTATAATTTTATGTTGGAATATAGCCAAAAGAGATATTATTTTTAGAAACATGTAATAGCGATTTGTATTAAAAGGCTAAGGAAATCCTTAACAACCCAAGATTTACAATGGTTTCAAGAAGAAAATTTGTACCTAGAGTTCAACAAAATCTTCCAAAAATCCTTCAACCTTGTAGGATTATATTGCACACAAACTATATGGAAGCTTCCTACAAATATACTGCATGCTAAACTATCCTAGTAATACTATTAAAAATATTTAAACAAGACATATTTATGAAAATCCATTGCCATTATGGCCTTCATCCATTAACTGGTCATTACAATCCTAAGCCTTATCTTGAGAACTTGGACCTTAACATTTCCTGATAGGATTCTACTGGACAGTCTCCTCTTCTATTTATTTTGAGTCCATACAGAACCCAACATGAGACTAGCTTCCCAGGGACAAGAAAATGCCATATTGAAATGCATCTTTGAATCATTGGAAAGGTGAAGTTGTTCTATTTGTTTCACATGTTCCTTGAATTTGGCTTCAATATGATCATTGTTCTTGTCTCATTATTCCATGTGGTTTCTGATATGGACAATGGACTCCTTCAATAACTCTAGTTGAGAACTCATTCTCCTTAATATTCTCTCAATGTTCTTAATCTCAGCCAGATCAAAAGTAATAAATTGGTCTCCACATGGGAATAGGGAGAGCGATTAGTGTAGACTGTTCCCCTCCAAATTGTACTGGACCACATATTGAATACACGGAAAAAGAATTTTACACGGTTTTAGAAACATAGGACCAGTCAAACGAAAATTACCAGTTTCTGACACCCTGAAATTTCTGGGATTGGTTTCCAGACCATGGCCTCTTGTGATAACACCAAACACATCCCTGTCCATGTTGTCACAAACAATCCCAAATGGATTCCCAATTCCATAGAAGAGATCCATAATAAAAGCCTTGTAGGAGAAAAAAGAAAAGTTGAAGGGTTTCTCGAAGAAAACCTAATTTATGGCAAAGAAGCAAATTAGGAAAATGACAATGAAGGAATGCTCAGAGTGGGTTTCCCTATGCTTGTCAAATTGAAATGATAAAGGAACCAATTCTAAACATTTTGACCTCAATCCAGGTATTTAAAAACAAATTTGAACCATCTTTGGTAATTGAAATCATTGAGTGTTTAAGCTATGCTGAATAAAGGGAGTTTCTTCGATTCACATCACATCGACGATATTCATAGGAAGCAGACTCGCAGTTAAAAATTAACATCTGAACAGTCAAGATCTAGGGAAAAATCACACTCGAAACCTTGTTGCGTCTATCTGTATAGTTTCACTGTCAACATTAGTTTTTTATTAATAAAAAATACAGTGATTTGACTAACATATCCAATATGATTGATAATTTCACTTCAACCATTAGTTCTTTAATATTATAATTAAAATGTTTGGTACTTCATAGCTTGTAAACATCAATTTAAGTTTTGATATTCTTCAGAAGTATGACAGTGTAGAGCTACACTGATTTTCACACATGGACAAATTTGGAGTGCGGGAAGGTCCAGAAGCTTGATATCCCCTTTCAGACATATAAACTATATCCTGAAGCGAAGTACTATGTACAACACTCATGAAATCTGAAATGTGTCATATGCATCGAATTGAAACTTATCAATTTGTTGTGAATTAAAATCACATTTAAATGTTGATTATCCATGCTAAATGTTTGATAAGCCAACCATCATATTGCGAGATAATTATGACAGGTTTCAGGGTAGCAAATAGATCAAGTCAGATCCATTTGTGGATTCATTTGCGGCACTAAACAATAATTGTCAAATCGCAGTCACACTCATTATCGCAAGTGGTGGTGTTTATAAGGAAGAGATCTTCCCATATCAGATCGATGGTTGTTTGGGTGGTGGGGTTAAGACATTGCTTTCATATTTGCAACTCAAACCCAAATATTCAATCTCAAATTTAAATGGCTTATCCACATATAGAATAAATGATGAAGAAACTTTCCATTCAGGTGGATAAAATCAGAGGGTCTGTAGACTCTCTCAATAGTAGACAAGATGATCAGGGAAGAAAACAAGAAGAACTCGCACTGCTTGTGAATGAGTATGGAGAAAAAATCGACTCTCTAAAGCTTCAAACTAATGAGCAGAAGAGACCCATCAATAGAATGTTAAATTTGGCCCAGACTCTCGGGGAACCCAATTCCAGTGCAGGCTCTAGGGTGTCAGAAATCTCAGTGCAACTAGAAGATGCACTACAAAGAGACAACTCTCTTGGAACCAGTGCATGACGAAGATAAGCACCTGGGTTCTAATTAGATGTACACTAGGGGATAAGCGATATCCAAAACCACTTTTTTCATATTGTTTTTCTTTCATACAATAGTTTGTTCAGCTATGTATTTTGTATGCATGTTTTTTGCAGGCCTATAGTTTATGTATTTTGTTTGTATATTTAAAAAATTCATGGAATGAAAATTGCAAGTCTGAATCTCTCATAAATGTTTCTAATATATATCACAAAATTTTCTTATGTTTTTATTTATTGGAGATGCCAAGGGATATGTATCAGTAAAGTGTGGGAAAAATTGGCCCTAAGAAACATAAAACGTTTATTTATGAAAACAATTATACAATAATATTTTTATGTTAGAAATACAACGCATGGAAGTTTATCCTGAAGGGATTTCCGAACGATTGTGATCCGTTTCTGAATTAAGAAGAATATTTGATAAAATTCTAAAGGGTCCGACAGAAAATGGCTCAAGCATTACCTTGAACCACTAAAAAAAATTGAGCTATGCACTATCCACCACCACAATCGACCACTTTGCAACATGGAGCGAGCAATTGTTCTTGTTGATGTATATGTAACTTCGGAATGTATTTCGCATATATGTATATTGTATTCCTATAGAGATGGTATTATTCCTCTATAAGGAAGTGTCATCATTTATATTGTAAGTGTCGTAACTTATACTTGATGGGTTATTAGACCACCTTGTTTGGGGTCGGCCCTGTATAAGTCATGTGGGTCAAAGGGTTATTAGAACACCCTATTGGGGGTCGGCCATGTGGGTCAAAGGGTTATTAGACCACCCTATTGGGGGTCGACCCACTCAGCATTATGTTATGTGGTTAAGTTCGAGCCTACATGAGTTAGGTAAAAAGGCAGGTCAAGTCAAGTATAAATAGAGTGCGGGAGGCACTCTATTTGATCACTCACCTATCACACATGCACTCAAGGAGGAGTGGCGCACTTATGGAGGAGGAGGATCTGCTGCTAGGTTGTGTCTATCTCTTATGGTTGGTTGTATCATTGCTCTATCTATCTCTGAGGAAGTTATTGGGGTTTTTCACCTTTATGGTTTTCCCCAAGTAAATCTTTGTGTCTCTTGTGTGCTTGCATGATTGATATGCTGTAGATATGTTGTACATGTTGTTCTCTCAGTTAAGATCCTAGATTAGATTGAAGTAAATTCTGAAAATTTAACATGGTATCAGAGCTAGCCTGAAAGAAGGCATGATATGGCATGTATGACACTTGTTGCACTTACGATGCTAGGGCTTGATATAGCAAAAACCAGTCATTGTAGAACTTTCGCTATAAATCCGTTTTGGTGAAGTTTTCAGATCGGAAATTGTTACAGGATGAAGATTAAATCTCCAGGTACCTTGTGTCCAAAGGAAAACCTCTAATTCGTTGTACTTTGTGATTTATGATCTGTGCAATATAGGGTTTCTGCCTCTTCGAGATCTAAGTTAAAATCAGGTGACCTTGGGAAAAAGGTCATAACTTGGGCTAGGAAGCTCCAAATGAAATTTCGTAAAATGTTACAGGTAGTAAACAGACTGTACTCTCTCAGAAAACGTTTTCAGAGGCCGAAGGTGAACCAGTGACACGTGGCACACCATACAAGTTCGCTCTCCTGTATTATCCCATAAACAGGTCACGTTGCGACACTTGGCATAACTCTCTCTCGGAGAATCCAATTGAGGTCAGACCTATCAGGATGGAAATATAACAGGCCGAGCTATATCAGGAAATATTTTCAGAGGCCGAAGTTGAAACAATGACACGTGGCACACCGTACAAGTTCGCTCTCCTGTATTATCCCAAAACAGGCCATGTTACGACATTTGGCATAACTCTCTCTCAGAAAATCCAATTGAGGTCAGACCTGTCAGGATGGAAAGCTAACAGGTCAGGCTATCTCAAGAAACTTTTTCAGACCCTGTGGATCAAAAATTTTGGAGTTACACTAGAAACAATCAGGTACATATTTCTGTCAAAACAGAATTATTTTTTTGGTACCTTCATTCATGGCTTCCGAAATTTAGGGCTTTGGAGAAAGTTGGAATTTTTGTAATCAGAGACCACGGCCGAATGCTACTCATCAAAATAAAAATTTAGAGACCAATATCAGAATTTTTGGTTGGGCAGAAGGCCAGGCTTGATCAGACCCTAGTTCGGGACTTTGATCAGGAAAGTGGAAAATTAGGGCTTCTGTAAAAATGGGAATTTTTGAAATCTGTGACCACGGCTGGAAGCTCCTCAGAAAAATAGAAGCTTAGAGATTTGGATCAAACTTTTTGATTGGGTAGAAGAGTGGGATTCATCAAACCCCAGTTCAGGGTCACGTCTAGTGAATCCGGAAGTTTCAAAGGCAAAATTGAGGAGTGAAACTTTGCAGTTTTCAAATTCTAAATATACCAGTTTGATCAACTCATCAAGGCGCATATTTATATCATTTCAGAATTTTAAAATTGAAAGTTTGAATTTTTGGGGTTTCTCTAACAAACCCATATCCAGCTCCATGTCTAGTTCTTGCAAATCAAGTGGATTGGGTTAATCCTAGAAGAAGATGGATTGGTCACCTGCATAAGTGAAGAAGTTCTTGTCTCAGAGGGAGATGAGGATAAGGCCTTACATAAGAAGATTACAAGCGATCTCGACAGGTATGACTCATCGAGGTATGTTTCGATATTTGTCCATGATTAAGTTTATGGTATGTTTGTCTTCATGTTATTACGGTTAGTACAATTTTGATTTTAGATTTGTCGTATAACCTTAACAAAATTATGAATGCATGATAGAAGATATTCACTGGTTAGGGTGTTGACACTTATGATTGTACTAATGCATTATGGTGTTGTATGAGGTTTATGTTGTCTACTAACATGAAAGGTACACCAAGAAAGACAAATCATGTTCTGGTCCAAGAACATATGATCATGATAACATGAGGACAAAGATTCATCCATTGTCATGGATCTCATACAAGATCCATTTACGAGGTATGTATAACTTGTTTATACAATGGTTAACTTATGAGACATCCAGGTTACTAGCACAAGTCACTGAAGAGAAACAAAAGACATTATACGGGTATGTTAGACATAAATAGCTAGCATGCTAATCCAGGTATGTTTTTCCTATATCAAGCTAGAATCCTACCTTGTGTTAGGATCTTATACTGTTGTTGATAATGATTATTCCTGAAGAGTCATAGGTTTGAATAATCATGGTTTTATGCATATTATATCTCTTATCTTGATTGATGATTGAACTAACCTGAAGAGTCATAGGTTTGAGTAATTATAGGTTTAGACATGTTATGTTTCTTATGATTTGACTAACCATAAGAATCCTACATAAACCTTGAATGCTAATGCTTATTATTTCTGTTTGAAATGATCATGACTATACATGCTTGAGATTATTGTGTTTTAATAGTATACTAATGAATGTATGATTTTATATGAGATCACAAGGATAACACATTCATGATACTAATAAGCATGCATAGGGACCAAGGATGAATATGAGTTCAAGAACAGGTAATCCAGAAAGCAAAGATCAAGAGGGAGTACACTCTAGTGGTTTATGCAAGGATGCATATATTCAGAGGGAGTTGTCCATCTCTCTACATTCCACAACAGAAAGGTGTAGAAGAAGCTACTTCAGATTAGGACTCCAGCAACTCCTGCAAGGAAGCGAAGACTCAGAGGGAGTCCACCCAACGAACAAACAAAGATAAGTATTTTAATTATCATTTCTTACATATTTGTTTGTTTAAATAAAATTGTTCAATGATGTATATGCTCATGGTCTTAGACTTAGGATATGTATTGTGCATATTAGAATAATTACATTAATGAACAGTATACTACTAATATGCATGGGTAAGTAGCCTATGGCACTGTACAACATTCCATTGCTACTTATCTAGAATGAAACCTCTTTGCTGACATGTTGGGAGTTGTGCACACTCTTAACAATGTTCTGGTAGAGATTGGAAGGCATCTAGAAAGTTACGGGATATGGATAAATGTTGTATTGAAGCATTGGCTAAGATAATTGCATGACTGTATGACATATTTATTTATGTGTAAGAATTTGTTCTAAAAACTATGAGATGTTTTCTAATCATGCAATTTAACTTGTTGTGTAGGAAAGATCGTATGCCATCTCCTACAAAAGAAGAACTACAACATTTGTTCAGCAACAAATTTATTTATTGAAGATATTGAAGTTCCCAGGATCTGGGATGAAGAAATGGAATGCCATGATCCGTCGATCATGAAGAATGATGTTTGGGATGTAGTCCCAAGACGTGAAGGGAAGTTTGTTATGACTTCCAAATGCAACTATCAGATCAAGCATGTTGCAAATGGCAGCATTGAGAAATATAAAAGTGATGAAATAGAAGATGTACCAGATGGATCTCAAGACAGCATGGTGTAGTCATATATGTGTGCAAAACTTGGTATGGTAGGATAGACAGCTTTCTATCCAGTTTGGGTGTTACCAAGAGTAAACCAGATTCCAACCTTTTCTACAAGGTTGAAGAAGGCAATCCAGTGATACTACTTTTGTATGCGGATAACCTGTTTGTATCAGGTGAGGATAGATTGATTGCCGACACGCAGCGGAAGATTACTACCGAGTTCGAGATGAAGAACTTGGGGATGATGCACTATTTGTTTTTGGCATGGAGGTGTGGCAGAGTGTAGATGGAATATTCCTTGGACAAGGGAAGTATGCAGTAAGAGATCTTGAAGAAGTTCGGGATGATGAATTGCAAGGCCATGGCCACACCGATGGCATCGAACCTGAAGCTTCTTGTGATGCTTCATCTAATCCAGTTGATGTCTCTATGTATCGTCAGATGATTGGGTCCTTGATGTACCTGACGAACACGAGACCAGACATTTGCTTTGTTGTGAACACATTGAGTCAATTCCTGACAGATCCGAGGAGTGTTCACCTGGTTGCTGTAAAGCATGTTCTGAGGTACCTGAAGGGTACAGTGGATTATGGGCTGAAGTATGAAGTGAATCAAAAAGTTTAAACCTGCAGGGTTATGTTGATTCAGATTGGGCTGGTAGTGCTGCAGATAGGAAGAGCACATCTGGGTGTTGCTTCAGTATGGGATCAGGTGTGATCTCTTGGTTTAGCAGGAAGCAGTCTTGCGTAGCATTGAGTACAGCTGAGGCAGAGTATGTTGCAGCCTGCTCAGCTAGTTGTGAGGCAGTATGGCTACGGAAGCTACTGTCTGAGCTATTTGATCTCCCGTTGGAGGCTACTGGTATCTTCTGTGATAACCAGAGTTGTGTAAAGCTATCCGAGAACCCCGTGTTTCATGACAGGTCAAAACACATAGAGATCAAATATCACTATATCAGGGATATGGTGCAGAGAGGAGCTGTGAAGCTCCTGTATGTTGCAACAGACGAGCAAATTGCAGATGTGCTGACGAAGCCACTAGCCAGGGTGAAGTTCGAGTACTTCAGAGATAGGCTTGGCGTTCTTCAGATCGAGGACACTTCGAGGAAGAAGTGATGGACACTTTTGCTAAAGCCATTCCAAGCATGTTGGAAGGAGGATCCTTCACATGGCTGTGGATGTAAGCACTGGATGATGAGCATCAGGATGATGTTCTAGTTTCTGCTTGGATATGATCAGTTGGATCATTTATGTATGTACACATCATGTTGGATGCTGGATATGATCAGTTGGATCATTTATGTATGTATGCATCATGTTGGATGCTGGATATGATCAGTTGGATCATGTGTATGTATTTTGTATATGCATCATGTTAGATGCTTGGACCATGTATCTGTATATGTATTAGGTGGATACATTGTATGATCAGGTGGATCATGTATGGTGATATGTATCATGTATCAGATGGATACATTGTATGATTAGGAGGATCATGTATGATGATATGTATCAGGTAGATACTTGGTATGCATCAGATAGATGCATTGATGATCAGGTGGATCATGCAGCAGGATGTTGCAGAGATGATCAGGATGATCATGGATGATGAGCTTCAGGATGTTGCTCCAGATGACATGCAGCAGGATGTTGCAGTGATGATCAGGATGATCATGGATGATGAGCTTCAGGATGTTGCTCCAGATGACATGCAGCAGGATGTTGCAGTGATGATGATCAGGATGATCATGAGTACATCAGGATGATGTATGGTGAGTATCAGGTTGATACTCTATGGCCGTGGATCAGGTTGTGCAGATGAGCATGTCTAGGAGATCCTATAGGTCGGAGTTGTGTACCTGTAACAGCCTGGGATGCTCTTTCGAGACATTGCTCTGGGAGGACATGTAATTTGTGCCCTGGGAGATTTCAGGTCGGAGTTGTGTACCTGTAACATCCTGAGATGCTCTTGCGAGGTTTTGTCCTATGGCATGTAATTTGGGCCCTGGGAGATTTCAGGTCGGAGTTGTGTACCCGTAACATCCTGAGATGCTCTTTCGAGGTTTTGCCATGACCACATGTAATTTGTGCCCTGGGAGATTTCAGGTCAGAGTTGTGTACCCGTAACATCCTGAGATGCTCTTGCTAGGTTTTGTGGTGACCACATGTAATTTGTGCCCTGGGATATCCTTTAGGTTGGAGTTGTGTACCTGTAACATCCTGGGATGCTCTTTCAAGGTTTTGTGGTGGGGTCACATGTAATAGCGCCCTGGGAGATCCTACAGGTCGGAGTTGTGTACCCGTAATATCCTGGGATGCTCTTTCAAGGTTTTGTGACACACGTAATAAGTCCTGAGGATTCCACAGTATGGCTAGTGATGATGAAGACCTACAGGTGGTGGGCCTACATCCAGTATGAAAAAGGACTGGCTCTGTAGAACTTCCTATGACGAGTAGATTCAGAGATTGATTGAGATAGCAGCAGTAGTGACGATGATGATGACTCGATGACGATTATCCAGTGATGATGATCCAGAGAAGATGACTTGTGCTAGAAGAACTGTGCTGAGAAATACCTTCCTAGTTAAGAGGGAGTGTTGATGTATATGTAACTTCGGAATGTATTTCGCATATATGTATATTGTATTTGTAGTGCCCCTAGACTATTATAGACATTGAGGGCACCTGCTGAGTCACTTGACTGTTTGAAACATTAATAAAATAAGCCTATGATTTTATTTTGAGTATATTTATGATTACGATTGATTGATATATATGCATTTGGGTAGTTATTGTGAATGGACAATTTCATGTTGTTTAACGATTAAACTTTGATATGAAAACTGTACATATAAATGATGCTTAACGACTAGCTGTGCTATTGATTATGTCATTAGACGAATGAGTAATGATTAAGTAAATTATAGATGCTTAATGAAGCAACAGATTTATAAACCAAATTGTGATTATTGAGGACAGTGCTACTAATTTACGTTTGTGAGAAATGTGTGTAGCGACAGGTGAAATGGTTCACCAACGGACACACAAAGGAATATGAAGGGTCGTAGAGTACGAGTAAATCACACACAGGGAGAGCGACGACGATGTCGACTTCCGACGGAATACCACGCTTGAGCAGATAAGCACTGATCCGCTTGCTCAAGAGGAAAGCGTGAGGGCGTACGAGGTGGGCCACGACGGAGCTGGTCATGTACGAGTTGAGGGGCGCGCAGTGAGAACGGACTCACTCCTCAGCGCCATTAGTCCCTAGATAGCATGTAGACGGAGGATGGATGGTAACGATTCCTAAAATCCCTACAAAAGTTCCCGCAAGTCAAAACGAAAAGATGGTGGCAGAAGGGCCCAACGATGTGGTACCCTGTCGAGAACGAAAAGAATGGACGCAAGGACCCAATGAGGTGGTACCATGCCAAGGAATGGAAACCATGGATGATTGGACCCGACGGAGTGGTGCCATGTCAGGGGATTAAAAAATTAAGGAACCAGGAGCCCAACGACGCGGCACCATGATCCTAGTGAGTTTGATTGTTAAATTAAACTGCATAAAAACTTAGGAGAATAACCCTAGATTATTACTTAGCAAATGCATAACAATAGCTTAGACATTTGCACATGAATAGTTATTTTGTTGAGCATTTAAAATAATAGAAATTATTATTTAGGAGCAAAATAGATTAGACACCTAGTCAACTAAAAGCTAGGAGTTGATTAAAATATCTGGGGGACAAACTAGAGCAAACTTAGGGATGTAGGTGCACTTCCCAGAGAAACTGACACTTGGATGGGTGAGTGTTTTAATTAAATAAATAATTAAAAATATTTATTTATGCATGAAGCGACATGTGTCGCAGGAGATTTCCCTTTATAAGGAAGGCTTAAGGAATGGGTAAGGGGCCCATAATTTGGATGATTGTCGTAATTTTCGAATGCCTCAAAGACTTGCTGCTATCTAAGGGTTTGGCTTAGAAATCCTGGTGGGAAGGGAAGCCCAAGCTGAATTTCTGAAATACTTGTGTGAGCTCTACGACCCAAAGCTTGGGGGAGGCCATGCGACTGAAAGCATGAGCCTATGGTTGGGTGGCGAAGCTAACGGTTGCTTCGCCTATGGTTAAACGAGCTTTGCTGGAGGGATCCTACGGAAGACGAAGGCGACAATGGACCAACCGGATCGGGTTGACAGGTTAAAGTTTTGCTTATTTTTGTTAAGTTATTCACGCTTTTTATTTTATTTTTCCAATAACTATGATGGCTAATTTGTTTGTATGAAGTTTTTAAAGTTTCAGGTTCAGTTCAAGGGGACCCTAAAGGAGGGGTCCTACATTTGGTATCAGAGCCAGTCGAGCCTTGAGGGAACCAGACTCATATTACTTAGGGGTTGTCGGTATCTTCGTCGAAGGTCGGATCCAGACAGCCGAATCAGCTGCTACTACAACGATCTACCTCATCTCAACTCGACCGTTGAATCAGGTTCAATGATTATTCCAGTATTATGTTGAATATTATATTTTCTTCTTTTGGTATTTTACGTAGAATGACTCATAGGATAGGGAAAATTATGTATATGTGAGGATGCAAGCTTTAATAAGGTACCTGTAACTCTCAGTTACAGTCTGAGATTTGAAACTATGGGAGTAATTAAACACACACTGTTCTAGATCAAAAATTATAATTCTGGCAACAATTTGTGTGCCGAGTTTAATGAGTTGGTCGATTTCCTGTACATCGATTTCCAAACTCTCTTAATATTGATCCACGTTTCCAGATTGGTTTCATTAAATCAATTTGGTTCAAAAAGATATTTAAACCCATAAATTATACCCCATTTGAATTTAGCGTGATATCTGTATCTTCGATTGACAATACTCTGTTTTAGATTTCGGATCGGCTTTCACTTCTATATTTCAATCCTGAGTGTGCTCCGATCGATTTTATTTTATGCTCAGCTCGATTTTAATTCTTTTAATTTCAAGATTTGGTTCAGATCGAGTCTGTGTCGTAATCACAGTACTGATCTCTTAAATTCAAATCGGATTAGCTCAGATCGACTGTTAAATTAATTAATTATTTATAGATTCTTGATCACATTAAGAAATCAAAACCTTAGATTATGATTCAATCTAGTTCCTGTAGGATTATAATCCGGTTAATACTTAGATTCTTGAATTCAGTGAGATAGCGAAACCTTGGGAATAGGAATCGATCCATTATTTGTGGATCTAAAAACTCTGTTTTAGAAAGCTTATAGTGATAAGAACCCTGCAATTAACGTTGAGAAATCGAACTCGTTGGCTAAGTACCAACCTGCGTTCAACCCTGTTTTAAATTCATACACAGTCATTTAAATTCTGAGATTGCAAGAAAGAAACAAAATGCTATTGTTGATCACCGATCCGTTGATTATGTAGTTTTTAACCTGTTTTAAAGTCATATACAGTCATTTAAATTCGGAGACTGCAAGAAAGAAGCCAACCGCTATTGTGGATCACCAATCCGTAGATTGTGTAGATCCGGGATTGTGTATTTTTAAATCTGTATTGTGATTTTCACCTAATATAATTCCATTTAGAATGGCGAATTCTAGATTTACATTATGACTGTAATTTAATCTTTAAAATTGCTACGTTTTATTTCAAGAATTTGAAAGGGATCAACCTCTCCTTCTTTTAAGTATATAATATTTCCGCTCCACTAATCTCCATCGGAATCGAATCCATCTGAGTCCTAAGGTCCTATAACTTAAGATCTCTAATTTCTTGTCTTGGCTAAATGCTGCTTCTAAGCTAAGGTTGTGTGGATCGTATTCTTCAGATTTGTTTAAGGGGTATATCTCTCTACTGCTCTGGCTAACGCCTATACTCCCAGATCGTGTAAATTTCCATCAAACATGCCTTGCATTAGAACAATGATATTCGCGGCTGGATAATATCTTTGGTTAAAATCAAGGATATTCAACTTGGACCCATTACAAAACAATCTACTAATCTCTGTGGAAGTTTAATTTAAAGTCTTGTATCCACCAAGTCCCTGTATATTGAACCTTTGCATTCGACCTATGGTTTACCAATCATAAATTCTTTATTAACCACCCACGTTGAGAAAAACGCCTAGGAATTTTGTGATTGATCTCAGTATTTGCTTTATATTCTCAGCACTCATTTTCTTTAAAGAAAACGCAGATCAGATTGATCTTGGCGTTTGATTGTAACCCCAGTACTCTTTTTCTTTTATAACACAGATCCGATCGATCGCAGTATCTGTATTGTATTTTGAACACTATTTTTCTTTAAAAGCACAGATCAGATTGATCTCTGGGTTTGATTGTAATTCCGGTACTCTATTTTTACTCGAACCCCTTTAGCTTTCCCATAAGTTTTGATAGCATCCAATCCAACAACTAATCCGATGCTCAACGCTTCTATGTTCTCGAACCTGTGTAACCTTGAGACTTGTCCTTTTGGCCAAACGACCTTACTGGAATCGTTTTTTTCTGGAAACCACCTTTGTAATTTAGGTTATGCTTTATCTTTGGGATCTTCGTTTTCGATTTTTTGTTTTTTTTTAAACTCTTAAGACCTCTGTGAGGGTTGAGTCTTACACTGGATTTAATCTTTCTTGAGTAGCGTAAACCATTCTTTTGCTTTGGGAATTTTACCCTAGGTAATTCGATCTTGTTTCCCTTATCCTCTCCGTGATTAACCTTTTTTTCTTTTATGTCCAGATCGGAATTGGATCTCAAATATCTCCCTCATTGTTTTTACTCTGTTGTAAAATTCGGTAACCTCCGAATCGCGTGAACTCTGTCCATTAGAATTTATTTTACTGTGGTAAACAAAACCAGTATTACACTGTCGAGACTCGGATTCTTAACCTTGAAATTATTTAACTCTGTCCAAACACTGCAACTTTATATTTCCGTGGTAGGTACTAATTCTTTATCACTGATCAAACGCCTTGATCTCTTTTTGTATCAACGTATGGGTAATATCTAGTGTCGATGTAAGGGCTAGACCCTGCCATCGTTTTTATACTTTAAATATTTGGTTGGTCGACGTCTTTATGACCAGATTTTGGACGGTTTCGTTTATGCTTGCAGTTTGAATACCCTTAATTGACACAGAGACCTTCGTATAAATGTTGCGATGATCTCAGACCCGTTCCTTAACAAATCATTGTGTCGAGTTTTAGTTTATTCGACTGAAGCCCTCAGCTTATACCTTAGCCGTGTAAACCTAAGTTTATGCCATCGGAAACCTTGCTTGATGCCTGTCTAGCTGACCTCCGTCCCACTCTCCTAACTCCTTGACTCTGTTGGTAACATTAACTCTAAACAATATGCAAACCTGAAACCGTGAGTGCCGTTGGATTGGCCCCTCAATCCTTAGCTCATCACGCCGTCGCTCAACCTGGAGTGAGCACTGAATTTGTTGGAACTTTGTCTACCATAAGTTGTGAAATGAGTATTCTTCGGATCACAACCGTGATACCCTCTCTTCCATGCGATAATCGTGGAAGATGGTGATCTCCGTAACAAGTTCGTGTCACTGGAAGCTTCTACAGTTACGCTTCGTAATTTACACCGAGCAGATAGTGGATGCAAGTGTATGATTGAGACCAAACCCTGTAATCTTGCCAAGCTGATAGGAGACTCTTCATGCCGAGCAGCGATTTTAGCTAGTCGCTGTTAGTCTTTTTGCACACATGTTCGTCTTTTGCACACCTAGATTTCTAAATAAGGAAATGCTATGACCTGGAATGACGAAAGGACATATGCCTCATGCTAAAAGTAATTGCGGTTGAGATATATAATTCATGTTATAATTGTATACTTAATTTTAAATTGAGATTAAAATTTGAATGATGCATATATTTATGGTTTATATTTATATGAAGTAATAATTATATTATATTGCAATTAATCTGATAGATATTTATAATGATGAGTTACATACATATAGCCAAATAGTATACCTTGTTTTTTATTGAAGGAAAGATATATATACTTCCTTACTACAATATATATGACTCAATGTCTTATATCTCTCATAATCGACACATATTTAAAAGATATATGCACTAATGGTTTGAGAACATGGTCACTTTTCTATTGATTTAAATTCAAAATTTACACATATAAATTGTTATACATATCGTTGAATTGTCACGAACAGTCCAATCAGTTGTATAATTAGATCGGAGGCAGGAGGACTTGGATGGAATGTATAGTTTAAGGTTTAAAGTTATGCCTCGATCCATCTCTTGGACTTCTCCTTAAATGAATTTCGATTTCGTAGATATTAGAAGTCATCATATAAATATACCTAAAGAATATATCTAGATGAGTCCGTAATTTATACAACTTTGAATTATGAAAATAAATTAAATTATTTAGTGTTTATAAAAATTAATTATGGTGATTATTTGATGGAATTAGGGAAAATTTAGATATACCTTATCGATTATACAATCATGCTTTTATTAGGAAAGAGAAAGTAATTATGCATCCCTATTTATAACAAAATTATAATGATACTTGAGTTATGGGAATAAAGAAATATATCCATTTTACCAAATATACAATTGTACTTTGAATTAGGAAAGAAAAAGAAAAGGGTTAAGCATTAGTTGATAATGGTGCTTTTGTTATAGAAAAAAAAACTGTGAATATATTTAATCAATTAGATATTCATGCATGAAATATGAAAAGAAAAGGGGTTATGCATTGGTTGATAATGGTATTTTTATTATAGGGAGAATGTAAATATATTTGATCAATTGGATATTCATGCTTGAAATATGAAAAGAAAAGATGATGTACTTTTGGATGGTAGGAACAAAAGAAAGGATAATGTACTGTTGTATTTTATATTTCGTTTAGGAAATGGTATAGAATAAAAGACAAGATTAGATACTTTTGTATTTCATTTAGGAATTGGATGAAAAGCCTAAGCATTGTGTATATTTCAAAAAAATAAATAAAAAATTACGGGATAAGATGAATTAGATGAAAAAGTAAGTATTGTTCATGTTTCACACTTCGCTAGGATATGGCAGGATTGTAAAAGTTACGATATATTCATACACCCTGTCGATAGTGGTGCAATGCTATATATTTGTAATTCACACTATTAGTGGAATTGCGGCCCTTAAGAAATAAAACTCTATGGAGGGATTGGAATGATAGGGATGGATAAGATGCAGACTAGAACGTAGAAATGACAAATTGCACCCCTAATATTAATGGGTAAGAGTTACTTATTTAAGTTATAATTCAACTATGATAGAAGTTTAGAAAATCAGGGTTGAGTCAAGACCTTCATATATGTAGATATAAATGCCGACTTTTCAAGAATTTTATTTTTTTTTTAGAATTGAAAGATTGAAGACTCTTTCTTGCTGAAACTTCCAATTGAGTATCGAAAGAGTAAAACAATGACAACTTTTGTAAAATAAAGTATTGAAACGATGAGCTAAACGCAATAATATTAACCTCTTCAGATGACGAAACAATTATGAAAAGACGACTAGACCTTAAGACAAGACTCGATGAGACTATATAGACACATAAGATGAAACTTGGAAAGCCCATCGAAATGGAGATCAAATGAAGATGATTTTAGTAAAACGATGTATGGAGATGATCAACACAATGAACTGAACACAATGCAACTAGTTGATAATTTGCACATCGTAAACCTTCGTCACGACTGGGAGGTATGGAAATCCTAGTTGGGCTTCACAATTATTGGATGTATTATCGGATTGATATTATACAAAATTACGATTGAATTCCTAAGGATGTGTTGGAACCATAATAGATGATCTAGAAAACTAATGATTAGAACCACTAGTGTTTATGACCATGATTGTTTGAGAAAAATAGAAGAGAATGAAAAGAAGATGAGAATGGGAAATTAAAAGGTAAAGCCTAGCATTGAAATTACGAGAACAACAAAAATTAACTTCGGGACGAAGTTCTATTTATGAGGGGGTGTATGTAATGCCCCTAGAATGACTGTGGACCTTAAGGGCACCTGTCGAGTGACCCGGCTGAACAACTTCGATATAATGGTCTCTTGAGCCTTGTTATGTCTTAAATGATTGAGAAAAACCTAAAGATGGGAATGACGACAATAATTGATAAATGAATTAAAGAATTACGACAATAATTGATAAATGAATTAAAGAATTAAATTATATGTGTGGAGTGGTATAATTGATTGGTTAGTTCTTGCTTAATGATTAGCCTGGATTGATCAAGTCAAAGTGCAGTAGGACAGTTACAGTCCTAGCTCTGCAACTTGGGAGGACGCAACTGAGATGCGTCATAGCTTTCCATTTTTATTCTGAACTTCGGGACGAAGTTCTAAATAAGTAGGGGTGTATGTAGTGCCCCTAGACTACTATAGACATTGAGGGCACCTGCTGAGTCACTTGACTGTTTGAAACATTAATAAAATAAGCCTATGATTTTATTTTGAGTATATTTATGATTACGATTGATTGATATATATGCATTTGGGTAGTTATTGTGAATGGACAATTTCATGTTGTTTAACGATTAAACTTTGATATGAAAACTGTACATATAAATGATGCTTAACGACTAGCTGTGCTATTGATTATGTCATTAGACGAATGAGTAATGATTAAGTAAATTATAGATGCTTAATGAAGCAACAAATTTATAAACCAAATTGTGATTATTGAGGACAGTGCTACTAATTTACGTTTGTGAGAAATGTGTGTAGCGACAGGTGAAATGGTTCACCAACGGACACACAAAGGAATATGAAGGGTCATAGAGTACGAGTAAATCACACACAGGGAGAGCGACGACGATGTCGACTTCCGACGGAATACCACGCTTGAGCAGATAAGCACTGATCCGCTTGCTCAAGAGGAAAGCGTGAGGGCATACGAGGTGGGCCACGACGGAGCTGGTCACGTACGAGTTGAGGGGCGCGCAGTGAGAACGGACTCACTCCTCAGCGCCATTAGTCCCTAGATAGCATGTAGACGGAGGATGGATGGTAACGATTCCTAAAATCCCTACAAAAGTTCCCGCAAGTCAAAACGAAAAGATGGTGGCAGAAGGGCCCAACGATGTGGTACCCTGTCGAGAACGAAAAGAATGGACGCAAGGACCCAACGAGGTGGTACCATGCCAAGGAATGGAAACCATGGATGATTGGACCTGACGGAGTGGTGCCATGTCAGGGGATTAAAAAATTAAGGAACCAGGAGCCCAACGACGCGGCACCATGATCCTAGTGAGTTTGATTGTTAAATTAAACTGCATAAAAACTTAGGAGAATAACCCTAGATTATTACTTAGCAAATGCATAACAATAGCTTAGACATTTGCACATGAATAGTTATTTTGTTGAGCATTTAAAATAATAGAAATTATTATTTAGGAGCAAAATAGATTAGACACCTAGTCAACTAAAAGATAGGAGTTGATTAAAATATCTGGGGGACAAACTAGAGCAAACTTAGGGATGTAGGTGCACTTCCCAGAGAAACTGACACTTGGATGGGTGAGTGTTTTAATTAAATAAATAATTAAAAATATTTATTTATGCATGAAGCGACATGTGTCGCAGGAGATTTCCCTTTATAAGGAAGGCTTAAGGAATGGGTAAGGGGCCCATAATTTGGATGATTGTCGTAATTTTCGAATGCCTCAAAGACTTGCTGCTATCTAAGGGTTTGGCTTAGAAATCCTGGTGGGAAGGGAAGCCCAAGCTGAATTTCTGAAATACTTGTGTGAGCTCTACGACCCAAAGCTCGGGGGAGGCCATGCGACTAAAAGCATGAGTCTATGGTTGGGTGGCGAAGCTAACGGTTGCTTCGCCTATGGTTAAACGAGCTTTGCTGGAGGGATCCTACGGAAGACGAAGGCGACAATGGACCAACCGGATCGGGTTGACAGGTTAAAGTTTTGCTTATTTTTGTTAAGTTATTCACGCTTTTTATTTTATTTTTCCAATAACTATGATGGCTAATTTATTTGTATGAAGTTTTTAAAGTTTCAGGTTCAGTTCAAGGGGACCCTAAAGGAGGGGTCCTACAGTATTCCTATAGAGATGGTATTATTCCTCTATAAGGAAGTGTCGTCATTTATATTGTAAGTGTCGTAACTTATACTTGATGGGTTATTAGACCACCTTGTTTGGGGTCGGCCTTGTATAAGTCATGTGGGTCAAAGGGTTATTAGACCACCCTATTGGGGGTCGGCCATGTGGGTCAAAGGGTTATTAGACCACCCTATTGGGGGTCGACCCACTCAGCATTATGTTATGTGGTTAAGTTCGAGCCTACATGAGTTAGGTAAAAAGGCAAGTCAAGTCAAGTATAAATAGAGTGCGGGAGGCACTCTATTTGATCACTCACCTCTCACACATGCACTCAAGGAGGAGTGGTGCACTTATGGAGGAGGAGGATCTGCTGCTAGGTTGTGTCTATCTCTTATGGTTGGTTGTATCATTGCTCTATCTATCTCTGAGGAAGTTATTGAGGTTTTTCACCTTTATGGTTTTCCCCAAGTAAATCTTTGTGTCTCTTGTGTGCTTGCATGATTGATATGCTGTAGATATGCTGTACATGTTGTTCTCTCAGTTAAGATCCTAGATCAGATTGAAGTAAATTCTGAAAATTTAATAGTTCTCCAACACCCTGTCGTTCCCGACTTGTCCATAAACAATCAATGGATTTTTAACTATAATTTGAACATAGTACTATTTTTTCGGTTAGCCTAGTATTCACCCACTGATTCCTAATATGTTTCCTCCCATCTTTAGAGCGGTTCTTTGAAAATGTTTGATAATACTTCGAATAGCAAGAAGGTATGTAATCCTATTACAACTACAGAATATACAT
Organism: Larix kaempferi; assembly: GCA_027924585.1. Taxonomy (NCBI): domain Eukaryota; kingdom Viridiplantae; phylum Streptophyta; class Pinopsida; order Pinales; family Pinaceae; genus Larix; species Larix kaempferi. The sequence goes on from BSBM01000211.1 coordinate 4,427,551, forward strand.
GATTTATAGACATATTAAATGACTTAAAAGTTTAATAACATTCCTTTTGTTCTCAATCAGCGTAAAAAAAACTTAAATTTAAAATGCTAGTGTTTAAAAAGACAATGTATAGCTCGAAATTAAAATATGGTGCGATAAAAGTAGAAAAAGAACTTAAAATTAAATTGTTATTATTTTAAAAAAATGTATAGTTGGGAATTAAAATATGAGTGCGAGAAAAGGTTATTTCTCCTCCTTTTCATCCTGGGAATGAGAATGACTAGTGTGTGGGAAAGGGCCCCAGCTCCTTCTCTTCAAAAGAAAGGGCGGCGACTCCTTCCCTTTCTCGCTTGAATTAGGGAACTTGTTATTTTTGTCATATTGATATATTATTTTCTGGAATATGACAGGTTAGATTACTAGTCACATGTGAGAAAGGGCAGCGGCTCATTCTCTTCAGAAGTAAGGTAAGTGGCTCATTCTTTTGCTCGCTTGAATCGGGGAACTTGTTAGTTTTTCATATTATGGGTGACAACACTATTGAAAACTGATATACTAGTTTTTGGAAACTGACAACTTAGGTATTGGAAACCGACATCACAAGTATTGGAAACTGGTATATCACATATTGGAAATCGATATATCAAGTATTGGAAACCATGACTTAAATAATTGGAAACCGATATTCATAATAATCTATATTCACTTAGACTGACATTAGTCCAGATTTAATGAAATGGGGGTTATCTGCTTGTTTTCCTTTTAGAGACCAACAATATTTCTTAAGGTGTCCTTTCATTCCATAATGCTAGTACTCTAGCGTCCCTCTAAATTTGTATCTTCCATTCTTAGACTTCTAATGATTCCTTGGGACCTTGCCTCTATCCCTTTGTCTTCCCATGTTCTCCACAATCAAAGCATTACTTGATGTATCTCCTGTGATTTTCCATTGCATTTCCTCGATAAGCATTACACCAACAACATCATCAAACTTTAAAGTGCTTGAACTAGAGTCAAAATTACTCACATCCATGACAAAATGACTCCATATTTTTGGAAATGAGAACAAGATTGAGATATCCATAAACTCATCATCAAATTTTAATCCTTTAGAACGTAATTGACTGGTAACCGTGTTAAACTCATTTAAATGATCAGCAAGAAACCCACCTTCTGGCATCTTCATATTTAATAAAAACTTCATAAGAAATACCTTGTAGGAGGTTGAGAGCTTTTCATATTGTTTAGCCAATGCATTCAATATATCCTCTGCTGTCTTTTGTTTTGACATATTGAAATCCATTGATGCAACCAAGCACAATCATATTGTTCCTAGTGCCTTTTTATCAAGAAACTCCCATCCTTCATCCTTCATAGTCACCGACTTCTTTTCTTTTCCACCCAATGGTAAGAAAATATCCTTCTTATATAGATAGTCCTCAATTTTCATATTCTATAGTTGGTAGTTTTGTATTTTAAACTTTTCAACCCTAAAATTTCCTTTGCCACCATTACTCCCACTCGAACCAAGAACCCACCGTTCCTGCATGTTTATTATCCAAATTAACCTTTGTCTCTGACACCAGTTGTTAGGAATATGATCGTAGAGAATAAAAAACAAATGAATGTGGAAATGAACAACCAAAGTAATACAATAAATACACCGATATACATGGTTCACATTATATGGGTTACATCCATTGAGAAACAAGCATTCCTTCCTTAATTATTATCCAACAAAATAAAAGGATAAAACCTACAACACATGCGATGAAACGTCATGTATACTCTATTACAGTCTCTCTCAATCAAACTACACAACTATAATACAATGCCCTCATAAAAATAGGGGTTCCTTCTAGGGAAAACAACATCAACAAAACTATATCATTCGATCTATGGCCTCATGATGAACGATCCATATTTTCTGTGTAATTGCAATATTTTAAAAAGAGTGTTTTCCAAAGTTTCCCATCTCCACCCTCTGCTAGATCCGTAATATATTTCATGGGGATTACCTCTCATAGAATTCTACACACAAGTAGTTTATTTTCCTTTCAATGCCTATGTTTAATTTTAAGTAGGCCCAAGAGCTCTCTTTTTTAGTCTTGCCATGACTCTATATTGGAAACCTCATATTTTCTTGTTATCACTTTCTCGTCATTTCGTAAGGGACTTCCACCTAATTATATATTTTTCATTATGCACTTTTTTACATACCTATTTGCATACTTGTGCCTACTACATCATTACTTTTTTCTTATTTTTCCTCCTTACTATTTGTAGCTTCTTTTTTCCACTTTCCATCTGTCGAACTTTGCTCTTGATTGGATGACATACATCCCTAGAGGAAACATCCTTATGAGTGCATCCAACTAGACTAGTATGTTTTTTGCAACTTATTTTTTTCATAGGCCTTTCGCATTCCCATGGAATGTAGGTGAATTTCCTTGAGACACTTATTTGCTCCATTGTATACTATGTAATGTCCCCATCCAAATAAATCACATGAAAGGAAAATCCCACCAATCTACTAGTTCCCTAGGTTGGGGTAGAAACATTTAGACTTGGAATAAGGGAGATATAAGACCCCAAATGGACATTACATTGAAAAATATATATTAAAAGGGAATAAACAAATATTAATAATAAGAAAATAAGGTGGCACTTGGTCATGAGGGCACATAGGTGGTGTGGGACCCACACAAGGAAAGATTCTCCATGTCACATGGAATCCTATTCTCACCCATTCGAATCCAAGGTGGAGTCTAACTTTCTTGGGGGAGTTGGAGAGGAATTATACTGGGCATGAATCAATGAGGGTCGAATTTGAGTGGAAGAGTAAATCCCATGGAAGAGGGAGAGTCATATTATAGGTATTGTGACACTTGGGATAGATTCCCTAGCTTCTATGGCAACAATGATGAAGAATCTATGACACTTATGACAATTATCAGACCTGATTGCTGACATATGACCTATATGACATCTCAGGGATAAAAATATCCTCCAAGAGGGCCCACAAGGGATTTATGGCAGCCAATATCACCCCCATTCGAATTGATGGAAGAGGAAGGATAGGAAATGTTGGACAAGTGGCACTCATGGGAATATCACCCTAATTCGAGTTGGGATGAAGCTCTTGGAGGAAATTCAAGACATGGAGGCATTGGGAGGTTAATAAACAAAAAGAATAAATAAGGATACCATATTTTGATCATTTCTCATTTGGTAAAAATTGGAGAGCTTAGCTTGTCCTTTCAGGGTGGATGCTTATCCTCATTGCCTTAGAACCAATTTCGAGGGTGCAAGATTCCAATCCTAATTGGTTGATGGAGAGGCCATTCAGACAAATCAACATAGATTCATGGATTTTTTTTATGCAGGTTCAAACCCTAACTGAGTTCAAGTTCATCTTCTCTCATTCTTCTCTATGCCTATTCTACTATCTTTCTCTCTATGTAATGTAAATGTGCAAGGGTGCACTTGTTGTTGCATATAGTTAGTGAAGGATTGTTATTTCGACTTCATGGACATGTTATATGATATATATATATTTAATAATCATATAATTAGATCCACAGCTCAAAACATTATGTATTTCAAGTGATCTTTACATTCAAGGAAGAGATTCAAGCCTTTTTCCCCATAGCATTTGCATAGTGATTTTGGAAGGATATTGTAGATGTTTTATATCAGAGTTTTCTAAGTTATTTATCATGTTATGAGATGAGTATGAAGTTACTTTCATGTCCCAAATAATGTGTGCATACCTATGAATTTTTACTATGGTTTATGAATAAATTCGAGACTCCTTGCCCACCAATTTCACCTAAAAAACTAGACTCTAGAAGTTGATGTTCATTAGGATTCCTATTCGACCCTAAAACCAAATATAATACTGCACATATACTACTAATAATGTCCTCTAACATATCCAAGTATCATACCAAGAATTAGTGAAGGACGTACAGTGTTTAGAAGAGCGTCTAGTGTCAGACCTAGGGGGGATCTCCACTTCTCAAATTAATTAGTCTTGTTCCAAAACTTATTCCCATGTAATTTGCAGACCATGGATGGGTATATTAGTTGTTTTGATTTCTGATAGGCGTGTTAATATTTCCTATTACCCATCAATACCTTCCTCCCCAAATTTGAAATCATTTGGAGGTGTTTGGAACCGGTTGTAAACAAAACCTTAGAGTCAAAACAAGCTGAATCCAAGGACTTTACTTTGAAGGGATATTGGAGTGGTATCAAAGCATGGTCCTTGCACCTGATTTTGGTGACCATTTATGACGTCAAGAATTCATCCCCCACCCTTAGAAACCGAAACTAAAAGTACCTTTGGTGAAGAGGAAGAAGCATGAGAAGAGGTGCACTCTATTGAGACTATGGCTGAGGATGAGAAAGGAACCGTAGAGTGTAATGCCCGCCTCGGTACTTTAATGGATTAGACTAATGAGGGTACTAGTTTTGAAATTAATCGGCTAAACAAAACACGAACCATTTGAATTTACTTTGAGAATTCCTTAAAATAAAAATGAAGAATAGTGTATATGCTCGACTGAGTGAGACATGATGATAAATGACGAATAATTTGTATGCTCGACTGACTAAGATACTAGAATGCATGATGTAAATATTTTATATAGTGGAGCGCTACTAATGTGCACTTGAGTGTGTGCAATGGTAGGTAAGATGATATACCGACTGACCCACAATGGAATTTTAGGGGTCGTAAGAATTGAAAGAACAGATAGGGGTACGACGACTGACTGTCGACCCTCGATTAGCAATCCATGCACGGGTGAAGCCGTTTCAGCTCACCCGGGGAAGCGTATGCCGTACGATAAAGGCCATAATGATTTGGTCACATACGATGAGTTGAGGGGCACGCAATAAGGAGAGCCTTATCCATCAACATCCCTTAGTATCCAAGGAGCATAGTTGAGAGATCGTGGTAACGGTTCCCAGTCGCTACGCAGTACTCCCCATAAGAAGGAAGAAATGAAGTCGTCAGAAGGGCCCGCCGAAGAGGTACCTAGACAAAAACGAGAGGAAGAAAGTTAATCAATGGTATAAATGAAAATTTCACATAAGATTTAAGAAATACTTTATTTCATTTTGTTCTATTTTATTATTTTGAATAATTATTATTCAAGATTTTATTTTTGATTTAATTAATTTGAATTATTCATTTGAATTGATTTTATTTACTTGAAAAAGAATTGAAGAGATTGATTTTATTCAATATTAAATTTGATTAATTATGCTGATTGAAAAAGATTAATAATAAGAGAATTATTTTTATTCAAAGATTTTATTATTTTAAATCATTCTATTAAATATTTTATTTAATTGAATTCATTATTTTGAGAAAGAATTGAAATAGGTCATTAATAAAAGAATTGTTTTTCTTTTATTATTATTCAATATTTTACTTTAATTAATTTTATTATTCATTTAAATTATTTTATCAAGAGGAAATTTAAAATAGATTATACTTTTAGTAAAAGGAATCATCTTTTAATTCAATCTTAATATTAGGAAAAGAAAGAAAAGCAGAAAGCAATAAGTCTAACTAAAATATTGTTAAGTAAACTAAATGAGAACCAAAAGAGAAGTAGAACTCTTCTACACCTAACTCCCACTGATCTAGGGATTTATGTGCACATTCAAGATATTAAGAAGACACGTGTTTGAGAATATTGGAAATTAAAATATTAAATTAAATTAAATATGTGCATGGACAGACACATGGCACACAGGCTTTTGCTATATAATGAGGGAGGATAAGGAGATAAGGACATCTCTTGCTCCCTAATGCTGGATGGTCATCATAATATCGGATTATGTTATGATCCTTGGAGTTGGGATTAGCCAGAACAGGGATTGGGAGATCCTTTCGGGAGGCTAGCTTGTGTGTTCTTGCAACCCCATTTGCTCGGGGGTTCGGGGTGAAGAAGAATAACCTCGATACGGTAGGGATGTCAACCGAGGGGTCAATCGGTACTTCATCAGGAAATTTGATTGGATCGTGTAGGAACCACTTCGAGGACTCCATCGATTCGCTGGACCAACCGTCGAAAATAGGTTTGAAGTATTTAGTTTGTTTATTTTGCTAACTCTTGTGGTCGAATGAATAAATCTTGGTATATAGTTTTATTTATTTGACATTTATGTACTGCAATAGATAGAACTAGATCTGTGGCCTCTATATCTTCTTCTGAAAAATCGTACTGGAAGTTCTGCAAATAATTATACTTACATTTTCAAATTCCATGGAAGTCCATTTTGGGGAACCCGAAATGGGAGTCCCTACATTTGGTATCAGAGCAAGTCGAGCCTTGAGGGCACCGGACTCAAATTCTAAGATGGTAGATAAATTCTGATTATATGTTATAGGACTTACTTCTATCATGGCTCTTTGGAAAATGAATCATTTCATTTCTGTTCAAATATTATTTCCTAAATTCTGTATTATTGAATATGACTACGGTGTTAATGGATGTAGTATCATATTATTAGGATGTTCAAATCTTGTATCGTATTCACCTCTGTTTTTCATTTATCTTTAGGAACAAAGGTGATCTGGAAAAAAACAAAATCAAACCTTTAGCTCTGTTTTTCAAAGAACAGTTATCTTTGTTCATTAATCCTTATGAACAGATGCAATCTGGGCAAGGATCATTCACCTATATTTTACAATATTTTTCAGAATAATACGATCTATACGATCTAGAAATTGGACTTTATCTCTTTGTTTTTCATTCCTTTCTGAAGAATGCGATATGGAAAATAAGATTTATATTACTCTGATAACTTCTGAAATGGCTAAACGCCAATCTGGAATCTGATCTTGTATTCTGCGGTATTTATTTTTGATAAAATAAATCTATTTTTATTTAAAAGAAACGATGGAAGGAAAGAACAAATGTGTATCTCGGTTCTTCTTCTAACCTTCCGAATATCGATGTCTCCTCCTCACGCATGTATATTTCTGATTTACTGTTTCTTATACCATTTAAATCACCAAGGCCCCGATTTCTTCAATTATTTCTGGAATCACTTACTAGGATCGACGGATCCGACATTATGTTTCTATTGCACCTCTTGTGGCGATTTTCTTAACATCGATCTGTCCATTCTTTGCATCTGCAAGTCTTCTTACGAGAATGAAAAAAAAAACCCTCTTATGTATTTTTGGTTTTGTTGTTTCCAATCTCTGTATATGAATTTGATTTCCAAACAAGAATCTGCTCCTAATCATATCCCATCTCTTTATATGTGATTCAACTTCCAGATCTGTTAAGAGGAAAAGAATCCGATCTTCTATTCACAAATAATCTCTGATTACCTGTTTTGATTTCTAGATCGCTTTTGATCGCATTCATAACCCCAAAACGCCTTCAACGCATGAGCAGTAACCTAACCATTCCTATAGAAACTCTGTTTTAATACTGTCAATCTATATAAACGCAATTTCTGTTGGTATGCGAACTCGGTTTAAATATCATTGCTTGAATCGGCGTAGATGTATCTTTCCAATACTGAATTTGTACTAAAAAAAAAATTTAATAGACTAGATCCATATAAATGTAACCATTCTCGCACCCCTGTAAATAGAAGTCAGTATTTAGATCTGTGCAATTTGTCTGTACTTCAACCTCTGCACACGGTAAAAAATGAGAGTTCAAATTTGGGCATTTGTAACCAGCATTGCGACTTACGCACTTTGAATTGGCTGATTTGATTCTGTCTAATTTACTCAACTTAATTGATGGTTAACATTAGTTTGGCCTTCGGAAGTGTGGTGCGATCTGAATGTTTTAAATTGGAAATTCCTTTCATTATGATTGTTGTGTAAATGTTTATTTTGTTGTTGAACTGCTCAACTGAGATTTAATTCTAGAGTAAAGTCATGGCAACTAGATCCCTAAATATATTGTATCACTAAGTTAAAATACCCTGCATCTGGCTATGATTGCGGATCTGGCTATGATTGCGGATCACTCCTGATCTAACGATACCTTTAAAAGTACAGAACGTCGAGCCATGCCTTAGATTTCTAAATGTTAACTTATATTTACAAATGTTATAAAATTTCTACGAGATTATTTTGTTTCCATCTTTTCAAACTCTGTTTCGCTCCCATAAACCATCATATTCCGTATATATATTATTTATAAATCAAACCTCGATTGAAGTGCATGAATCTCTGTCTCATGGCGGAAAGACTTGCACTTCCATCTTACCCATCATTCATAATTCATATGTCTAATGAAAAGAAAAAGAAAAAAAAACATCTAATGTCAGACCTAGATGCACTTCCATCTTTCTCTCTATGTAATGTAAATGTGCAAGGGTGCACTTGTTGTTGCATATAGTTAGTGAAGGACTATTATTTTGACTTCATGGATATGTTATATGCTATATATATATTTAATAATCATATTATTAGAGCCACAGCTTGAAACATTATGTATTTCAAGTGATCTTTACATTCAAGGAAGAGATTCAAGCCATTTTCCCCATAGCATTTGGATAGTGATTTTTGAAGGATATTGTACATGTTTTATATCAGAGTTTTCTAAGTTATTTATCATGTTATGAGATGAGTATGAAGTTACTTTTATGTCCCAAATAATGTGTGCATACCTATGAATTTTTACTATGGTTTATGAATAAATTCGAGACTCCTTGCCCACCAATTTCACCTAAAAAACTAGACTCTAGAAGCTGATGTTCATTAGGATTCCTATTCTACCCTAACACCAAATATAATACTACAACATATACTATTAATAATTTCCTCTAACATATCCAAGTATCATACCAAGAATTAGTGAAGGACGTATAGTGTTTGGAAGAGCATCTAATGTCAGACCTAGGGGGGATCTCCACCTCTCAAATTAATTAGTCTTGTTCCGAAACTTATTCCCATGTAATTTGCAGACTATGGATGGGTATATTAGTTGTTTTGATTTCTGATAGGCGTGTTAATATTTCCTATTACCCATCAATACCTTCCTCCACAAATTCGAAATCATTTGGAGGTGTTTGGAAGCAGTTGTAAACAAAACCCTAGAGTCAAAACAAGCTAAATCCAAGGACTTTCCTTTGAAGGGATATTGGAGTGGTATCAAAGCATGGTCCTTGCACCTAATTTTGGTGACCATTTATGAGGTCAGGAATTCATCCCCTGCCCTTAGAAACCGAAACTAAAAGTACCTTTGGTGAAGAGGAAGAAGCATGAGAAGAGGTGCACTCTATTGAGACTATGGCTAAGGATGAGAAAGGAACCGTAGAGTGTAATTCCCGCCTCGGTACTTTAACTGATTAGACTAATGAGAGTACCAGTTTTGAAATGAACCGGCTAAATAAAACACGAACCATTTGAATTTACTTTGAGAATGCTTTAAAATAAAAATGAAGAATAGTGTATATGCTCGACTGACTGAGACATGATGATAAATGATGAATAATTTGTATGCTCAACTGACTGAGATATTAGAATGCATGATATAAATATTTTATATAGTGCAGCACTACTAATGCACACTTGAGTGTGTGCAGTGGCAGGTAAGACGATATATCGACTGACCCACAATGGAATTTTAGGGATCATAAGAACGGAAAGAACACATAGGGGTACAACGATTGACTGTCGACCCTTGATTAGCAATCCATGCACGGGTGAAGCCGTTTCAGCTCACCCAGGGAAGTGTATGCCGTACGGGCAAGGCCATAATGATTTGGTCACGTACGAAGAGCTGAGGGGCATGCAATAAGGAGAGCCTTATCCCTCAACATACCTTAGTCTCCAAGGAGCGTAGTTGAGAGATCACGGTAACGGTTCCCAGTCGCTACGCAGTACTCCCCATAAGAAGGAAGAAATGAAACTGTCAGAAGGGCCCGCCGAAGAGGTACCTAGACAAGAACGAGAGGAAGAAAATTAATCAATGGTATAAATGAAAATTTCACATAAGATTTAAGAAATACTTTATTTCATTTTGTTCTATTTTATTAATTTGAATAATTATTATTCAAGATTTTATTTTTGATTTCATTAATTTGAATTATTCATTTTAATTGATTTTATTTACTTGAAAAAGAATTGAAGAGATTGATTTTATTTAATATTAAATTTGATTAATTATGCTGATTGAAAAAGATTAATAATAAGAGAATTATTTTTATTCAAAGATTTTATAGATTTTATTATTTTAAATCATTCTATTAAAGATTCTATTTAATTGACTTCATTATTTTGAGAAAGAATTGAAATAGGTCATTAATAAAATAATTGTTTTTTCTTTTATTATTATTCAAGATTGTACTTTAATTAATTTTATTATTCATTTAAATTATTTTATAAAGAGGAAATTTAAAATAGCTTATACTTTTAGTAAAAGAAATCATCTTTTAATTCAATCTTAATATTAGGAAAATAAAGAAAAGTAGAAAGCAATAAGTCTAACTAAAAGATTGTTAAGTAAACTAAATGAGAACCAAAAGAGAAGTAGAACTCTTCTACACCTAACTCCCATTGATCTAGAGATTTATGTGCACATTAAAGACATTAAGAAGGCACATGTGTTTGAGAATATTGGAAATTAAAATATTAAATTAAATTAAATATGTGCATGGAGAGACACATGGCACACAGGCTTTTGCTATATAATGAGGGAGGAGAAGGAGAGAAGGACATCTCTTCCTCCCTAATGCTGGATGGTCATCATAATCTCGAATTATGTTATGATCGTTGGAGTTGGGATTAGCCGGAACGGGGATTGGGAGATCCTTTCGGGAGGCTAGCTTGTGTGTTCTTGCGACCCCATTTGCTCGGGGGTTCGGGGTGAAGAACTATAACCTCGATATGGTAGGGAGGTCAATCGAGGGGCCAATCGATACTTCGTCAGGAAATTTGATTGGATCATGCATGAACCACTTCGAGGACTCCATTGATTCACTAGACCAACCATCGAAAACAGGTTTGAATTATTTAGTTTGTTTATTTTGCTAACTCTTGTGGTCGAATGAATAAATATGGGTATATAGTTTTATTTATTTGACATTTATGTACTGTAATAGATAGAACTAGATTTGTGGCCTCTATATCTTCTTCTGAAAAATCGTACTGGAAGTTCTGAAAATAATTATACTTACATTTTCAAATTCCGTGGAAGTCCATTTTTGGGAACCCGAAATGGGGATCCCTACACAGAGATGGAGGAGAAAGAGGAGTTTAGGAAATTCATGAAGACGTTTTTTGAATACATGACAAGGCAGATAATGCAAGTGTTCTAATTTATGGCTATTCAAATTGGAAGCAACTTTGAAATAGGAGGCAACAGTAGTTCCCCTTTAGAGGAAAAGAAGGAATTTGGTGGAAGCATTTTCTCAGAGACAGGGCCTCACAATCAACCAAATGAATTCCAGATCTCAACAAGATCCACCACACCCAATTTTATTGAGACCAAAGAGGATCTTCACACCCAATATGGAATGCAAGAAGTTCTAGCAGAATGGCAGCAGTTGAGTGAAGATTGTAGGAGAACCTTACCACTTGATCAGTTATGTATTGTCTCAAACAAGCTCAAGATGAGGGGAGGAAACATAAATTCTTTCCAAAACAAAGAATTGAATTATGCCATAGGTAGAATGCTCCTTCCTACCTTTGATGGCTCATCTCAGAGTTCTACAAATACTTGGATACAAAATTTAGATGTATATTTTTCAGCACGATTTGGAGGTTATTCCTCAACACTCCCAAATAAAATAACCCTCAATATTTATATTACTATGTCAAATAAAAAAAAAACCCTTGACCCCTTAATACGGGGCAATATATTTTTGAGGTTTTTAAAAGTATTCAACCCCCCAATATGAATGGACGTGATATGATATTGCCTCACTAGTGAACCCCCCGTGTTTTTCAGTTGAATCCAATGGTTGAAGAGGATGATTTAAAAATGGTTATTCTGCATCTTGAGGGAGAAGCAAATGCTTGGTGGTTCCATGGGATTAAAACCTTGGGACATGATTAGGTCACATCATATGAATATTTTTTTAACACGTTAATGGAAATATTTGAGAAAAAAGACCCTGGAATGCCTTTCAAGGAACTAGCACAATCGAAGCAAACTAGAACCCCTGAGGAGTACATGTTTGAATTCCAAAAACTATCAATTATGGTGGCTGATGTATCTATGGTTTGATTGGTATTGCTCTTTACTAAAGGATTTGTTGAACCTTTGAAAGGTTTAGTTAAGGCTCACAAACCTACTTCATTAAAATATGCCATGAACTTTTGGCAAGACATCTACAAAATGTGTTATCCAAGACAAAGTGTCCTCCCAAGACAAATTTTCCTTTTAAGTTCATATTTGACAAGAGAACATGGAAAAAAGATTCATTTGGGAAGGAAAAGAAAGAGGGACCAAGAAAGGAAGAACTCATAAGAAAGAAACTATGTTACACATGTTTTCAACCATGGGTAACAGGGCATAAATATGCAAAGGGGAAAGCAGAATTAATTGAAGTATTTTATGAGGATGAAGGGGACATGGAGGAAGAAGAAAAAATTTTAGCCCAAGAAAAGGGATATGACACAGCATAAGAATATCATCCATCACCAGAAAAAGGGAGAATGGTAGTGCTTTCAGGAGTGCCTTGTTTTCACACCATCTAATGCAAGGGAGTGGTACAAGGGCAGAGAGTTTCGGTATTGGTAGATGGAGGAGAAACTCATAAATTCATTGATGCAGCCTTTGTGGAGAGAATAAATTTACCCAATGAATCATTCGAAGGGTTCCCAGTGATCATTCCAGGTAACAATTCTATGGAATCCAACACATGGATTCCAAATCTACAACTTACCATAGGAAATTACACATTTTCTGATAGCTTCTATGTGGTGGATGTTGCTGATACAAATGTGGTTTTGGGAGTACAATGGTTGTACTCTATAGGATAAAATATAGTGAAGTACCAAATACCTGAAATTAAGTTCAAGGATTCAAAAGGAAAACAAAGGGTAGTGAGAGGAATGCACACTTATCCGAACCAAGTGGTGTCTTCCCACAGTATGAGGTCCATATTAAGACATGGGGACATTGAATGGGTTGCAGAATGTTTCATCACTTCCCCCAAACCAAACATAAGTATTGCAGAACACCCAAGGGAGATAAGGAAGCTACTACCCAAGTATGAAAGGGTTTTTTGAGACCTTTCCCTTGGAAGGCCACCTGACAGAGGAGTTGAGCATACCATTGTTTTGGAGGTGGGTACTTCACCTATAGAAATACCCCCATATAGACACCCAAAAGGGTTTAGAGATGAGATTGAGAAGGCTATTCAAGAACTCTTGTAATTGGGGCTCATTAGACCAAGCTCAAGTCTGTATTCTTCTTCAGTTGTCTTGGTGAAGAAAAAGGATGGAAACTTAAGGATGTGCATTAAGTTTAGAGATTTAAACAAGAAGACAATAAAGAATAGATATCGCATCCCTCAAATAGATAATATAATGGATGAGCTATTTGGAGAAAATTTCTTTCCAAAATTGATCTTTGATTTGGTTACCATCGTATTCGAATGACGGAGGAGGATGTGCAGAAAACAACTTTCAAATGCCACTATGGTCATTTCAAATTTTTTGTCATGCCTTTTGGTTTGACCAATGCTCCATTAACCTTCCAATCATGCATGAACAAAATATTTTGCAAGCAGATCCGTAAGTTTGTTTTGGTTTTCTTTGATGATATTTTTATTTACAGTAAGACATGGGAGGAACATTTGCACCATTTAGAAGTTGTATTGAAAATCTTTCATGAACTATATTTGTTTGCTAAGTTGTCCAAGTGTGAGTTTGGGTTGAAAGAAATTTTGTATCTTGGGCACATCATTGGGAAAGATGCGGTAAAGGTGCACTTGGAGAAAATAAAGGCTATTCTTGAATGGCATCACCCAAGAACATCACTGAATTCAGAGGCTTTATTGGGATATGCACTTACTATAGGAGGTTTTTGAAGGGGTTTTCCAAACTAATTGCTCCCCTTACTGATTTGACCAAGAAGGATGCTTTCAAATGGGATGAAGAGGATGAAAAGGCTTTCCAAAGAATGAAAGAGGTCATGATTAGTTTTCAAGTACTTGCATTACCATATTTTTCTAAACCACTTGTTTTGGAATGTGATGCATTAGGGGAAGGCATAGGGGAGGTCCTAAAGCAAAATATACACCCCATAGCTTTTGAGAGCAGAAAATTGCAACCAGATGAGAGTCTCTACTCCATATATGACAAAGAAATTTTAGCCATCATGCATGCCTTGGACAAGTTTAGACAATATCTGTTGGGGAACAAGTTTGTGGTCAAAACTGATCATAACAGTTTAAAGCATTTACTTACACAAAAAGATCTCAATGAAAGGAAACAAATATGGGTAAGTAAGGTCCAAGATTTTTATTTTGACATTTAATATGTAAAAGTGAAGAATAATATTGTAGCAGATGCATTTTCTAGGAGGCCTTCATTTTCCCTTATGGACATTTAAAAAGATTGGAAATATGTGCTAATAGTAGAGTATGCCAAATATAGATTTTATTGTGATTTGTTAGATGGGGTCAAAGGAGATGATAGATACAATATATTGAATGGCCTAATCTAATATAAAGACCGAATATACTTAGTTCATGGTTCGAACTTAAAGCACAAGATCTTGAAGGAAGCTCATGATTCTCCTTTAGTAGGCCATCCTAGTTTCTTTAAAACATATAGGAAATTAGTACAAAGGTTCTCTTGGAAAGGTTTGAAGGAATATTTTTTAAAGTATGTGAATGAATGAAAGATATTTCAGAAAAACAAAGTTGAACACACCCATCCTGCTGGTCTCTTACAACCATTACCCATTCCGTAAAAAAAATGGGAAAGCATCTCAATGGATTTCATCACAGGTTTTCCCAAGGATTATGGTAAGGATTTTATTTATTTTGTGATGGATAAAATCACCAAATTTTCTCATTTGTTTGCTATTAAATTATATTTTACTGCTGCACAAGTAGCTGAGCTATTCTTTAGATATATTTTTCAAATTGCATGGACTTCCAAAAAACATTGTGAATGACAGGGATAACAGATTTATGAGTGCTATTTGGCAAGAACTCTTCAAGTTGGTAGGCACTCAATTGACTCCTATCACAAAATATCATCCTCAAACTGATGGCCAAACAGAAAGGGTGAACCAATGGTTGGAGGGGTACTTGAGAAACTATGTTGGTGAGCAGCAGAAAGCATGGGTTAAATGGCTACATTTGGGTGACTTTTGCTACAATACTACTTTCCATATTTCCATTGGAATGTCTCCTTTAAAATAAATTTATGGTTATGAAGTACTCACCTTTGTTGATCACATTTTTGGTGATATTAGAGCTCCAAAAGGTAAATATTGGGTTGAGGAAAGTCAAGATATTTTAAAGCTTTTAAAAGACAATTTGTAGGTTGCCCAAAATCAACAAAAATAGTATGTGGATCAACATAGGAAGGAAAGAACTTTTCAAGTGAATGATTTGGATTATTTAAGGATGCATCCATATAAGAAAACCACCTTAAAATGGAAAGGATTAGAAAAGATTAAACCAAGGTTTTATGGTCCATATAGGATAATTCAAAAGGTTGGGGAGGTAGCTTATGAGATAGAACTTCCGAAAGGTAGAAAAATCCACAATGTATTTCATGTTTCATGCCTTAAGAAGGCTATTGGTCAGCAAAATTATATTTCAGAAACACTCCCTCCATTATATGATCAAGGACAACTCATACTCATTTCAGAAAAAAAGTTTCAAGACGAGAGAAAGAAAATTGAGGAGTAGAACCATAAGAGAATATTTGGTACAATGGAAATATTTGCCAAGCGAGGATTCCAGATGGGAAGATGAACAAATTTTGCAGCATCCAAATTTGGAATTTCTTGAGGGAAAGCTATCTTGGATGGGGATGACTATAATTTCCCCATCCAAATAAATCACATGAATGGAAAACTCTACCAATCTACTAGTTCCCTAGGTTGGGGTGGAAAAAATTAGACTTGGAATAAGGCATCTATCAAACCTAAAATGGACATTATATTGAAAAATATATATTAAAATGGGATAAATAAATATTAATAATAATAAAATAAGGTGGCACTTGGTCATGAGTGTGCATAGGTGGTGTGGGACCCACACAAGGAAAGATTCTTCATGCTACATGGCATCCTATTCTCACCCATTCGAATTCAAGGTGGATTCTAATTTTCTTGGGGGAGTTGGAGAGGAATTATACTTCGCATGACTCAATGAGGGTCGATTTTGAGTGGAAGATTAATGCCCATGGAAGAGGAAGAGGCATCTTAGAGGTATTGTGACACTTGGGCTAGATTCCCTAGCTTCTATGAGTACAATGCTGAAGATTCTATGACACTTATGACAAGGATCACACCCGATTGATTAAATTTGACCTATATGACATGTCAGGGATAAAAATAGCCTCCAAGAGGGTGTATAGGGGAGTTATGGCAGACAATATTCCCCCCATTCGAATTGATGGAAGATGAAGGCTAGGAAATGTTGGACAAGTGGCACTCATGGGAATATCTCCCTAATTCGAGTTGGGATGAAGCTCTTGGAGGGAATTCGATCCATATAGACCTTGAGAGGTTAATAAAATGCAAGAATAAATAAGGATACCATCTTTTGATCATTTTTCATTTGGTAAAAATTGGAGAGCTTAGCTTGTTCTTGCAAGGTGGATGCTTATCCTTCTTTCCTTAGAACCAATTTCGAGGGTGCAAGATTCCCATCCTAGTTGGTTGATA
This sequence comes from Larix kaempferi, assembly GCA_027924585.1. Lineage (NCBI taxonomy): Eukaryota > Viridiplantae > Streptophyta > Pinopsida > Pinales > Pinaceae > Larix > Larix kaempferi. The sequence continues at coordinate 4,444,386 of BSBM01000211.1, forward strand.
GAGAGTCCATTCAGAACTCTCAACATAGATTCATGGAGATGTTTTGATGCAGGTTCAAACCCCAACTGAGTTCGATTTCATCTTCTCTCATTCTTCTCTATGCCTATTCTACTATCTTTCTCTCACTCTCATGGAAATGTGTAAGGGTGCACTTGTTGTTGCATAAAGTTAGTGAAGGACTGTTATTTGGACTTCATGGAAATTTTGGATGCTATATATATCAGTAATAATAATATCATCAGAGCCACAACTCAAAACATTATGTATTTCAAGTGATATTTACATTCAAGGAAGCGATTCAAGCCATTTTCCCCATAGGATTTGCATAGTGATTTTTGAAGGATATTGTACCTATTTTATATCAAAGTTTACTGAGTTATTTATCATGTTATGAGCTTCATATGAAGTTACGTTTATGTCCCAAATTATGTCTTAATACCTCTGAAGTGTTACTATGTTTTATGAATAAATTCGAGACTCCTTGCCCACCAATTTCACCTCAAAAACAAGACTCTAGAAGTTGTTGTTCATTAGGATACCTATTCAACCGTAAAACCAAATATAATGCTGCACATATATTGTTCCTAATGTCATCTAACAGAGACAAATCTCAGAGGAATAATTAGTGGACTTTTTACATTATTTGGAAGAGCATCTAATGTCAAACCTAGGGGGGATCTCCACTTCTCAAATTAACTAGTCTTGTTCCGAAACTTCTTCCCATGAAATTTGTAGACCATGGATGGGTATATCAGTTGTTTGGATGTCTGATAGGTGTGTTAATATGTCATATTCCCCATCAATAAATTCCTCCACAAATTCGAAATTATTTGGAGGTGTTTGGAACCAGTTGTAAACAAAACCCTAGACTCAAAACAAGGTGAATCCAAGGACTTTCCTTTGAAGGGATATTACCTACTAGCATTATTTATTCTTTTTCAATATTTCATAAAAATGAAAAAGACAAAAATATTAAAAAAGGACAAAAAGGGGGGGAAAGGGAAAAATTGTATCACATCACAACATGGACATGAAAAAAGTTAGTCCTTATCTCCCTTGAACACAACACTTGTTTGCATTAGCCACATTCAATTGGGTTATCACATTTACCTTAGTAAATTGTAGCATGATTATGAGTTTTACTCCTCTTATTGGTTATCCTTATAGTCACTATGGAGAATTCATCAAAGTATCTGACATTGATGGATTTCATTGGTCTATTATTTCTTGAGTCATTTGTTGAATGGGTCCATTATGCATCGTGATGTATGTTCAAGAGAGGTTTGTTACAAAAAATTGTGTTATCCATTCCTTATAAATCCTTGACCAATCATGTCTACCTTCCTTGTGTTAGAAGCAATATTTAATGGTTGTTCTTCTCATCCCTAGTCCCAAAACATCAAATGAGAATCTTGATCTTTGTTTCATGTCAATTGATTTGGGATGACTTAATTTCCTCCTATTGGTGAATGTCTTCCTATTGACACTAAATCATTTTCTAAGAATATAATCTGGGAATATTGACAGTAAATTGAAACTTTGAGTCATTAGTGGCGGGTTTCCTCGCAATCAATAGTGTGTGTACATCAATGACCCCTGCTTAGTTGATTCTACAAGTGTTCAACATCAATTCCTTTATTCACACTTGCTAAATTGTACTTTGTACCTTCAGACACATTTTCATTACCTATGGATTTCCTCATGTATGTTAAGGGTATACATCAATGATAATTGATCAGGTGGTGTTCTACCATGCTTGACTTTAGATCATTTTTTCATATGATGTATACTCGTACTTTCATAGAGATTTGGATTGAAGACCTTGGGAATAATAGTAGCATCCCTCTTTGGTTCTAACTTCCTAAGTTGTGAAAGATCATACTACCATGTTCTAAGTGCTTTGAATACAATCAAGTTTTGCACTCCTCATAGTGTCACTTTTAATTTTGATGTACCTTTTGACATTGATCCACTATTTGTTTTTCATGGCCATGCTTATTTACTACTAAACATGGGTATGCCTTCCTCAGGGAATCTTTCTTATATATGAGATTGGTTTTTGCAAGCAGGTACGTCCTGATACTTAGTTTACAATTCTCCTTCTTAGCCCATCAGCGTTTTTGGATTGTTTGACTTAATGTATTTTGGCCATTAGTTCCACTTTTTACCTCACAAATCAGGGGGCATATTTTCTAATGATATTTAACACCCCTTATGGAAAAGGCCTAAGTGGACATCAAGAAACCTTCTACATGAGAAATTGACTCCAAACCAATGAAATTTGTATTTAATTTGAGTCTGTTTGCTACTTTTCCTAAGGAAGAGGGTGAATGGTTGTGAAATTAAGATTTAAATGGATGACCACATCCATCTGGTCACCGCAATGTTCCCATAAAGTGTGACCAAGGATTCAAATTGAGAAAAAGAAGAACTAAAAGTGCACACTCAAGTAAATATAGGTTCAATTTCACGTGGAAGGGACTCGTAGTGCATGTAAATCATGCACTTTGTAATCATCACCCATGTTAGATCTAATTCAAAGTTATAAAAGATAAAAATGGGGTGAATATATAGAGGTTAGGTAGAGGTCATTGTTCAAGTACACAGGGTACTCCCAAAAGACCGAACACCTAGAGAAACCCCTTCACACAAATAGATCACAGATCGATACACCGATGTTTTGATGTGGTTTAAACCCTCACGAGGGAAACACTCCACGAGCCTGGCCAAATAGCTTCTGCGAGACAATTTATTATGCAAAGAAAGAAAGTTAGAAATGAGCTTCTCATAATCGATCATGTTTCCAATGACCCTCCATGCTCTTTAAATAGAGATCATGGACCAATCGGGTGTTAAGCCACGGATCAAGGGTAGGTATGATCTAAGAGAAGTTGAGCCGTCGGATCACTCTATGTCGGGAACATATCATGACAGTCGGATTAAGTATTTACAAATGCATACTAATGCATACTAAAGAAACACACTTTTCCTAACGGATATATTACACAACTTGATCTTAACTAACTCCTAAAGGTCTAAATATCCTAACATCCCCCCTTAAGAACAACTTGGGATAGGATTTAAGGATATATAGAAGTGACACTATTAGGAGAAGGAAGGAGGCATTAGAGCCTATCCCCCATTAATGACAAGCTCCTGAACTCCTAACATAGATAAAAGTTTAGAAAACTTCGCTTATGTAAGAGACTTGGTGAAGATGTCTGCAACTTGATCATCTATAGGATAAAAGAGCACTTCAAGAACACAATCATGAACAAGATTTCTGATGAACTGCATATGAAGCTCAATGTGTTTGTTACGTTGATGTAGGACTGGATCTTTGGCAAGCTTGATGGCACTTTGATTGTCGCACCAAAGTGGAGTAGGTTGCTGCTATTCGAATCCAAACTCTGAAAGGATCTGTCGAAGCCATAAAGATTCCTGACTGGCATTAACTGTGGCTCGATATTTTGCCTTTGCTAAAGAAAGAGCAAGAGCTTGTTGTTTCTTACAAGCCCAAGTAATAGATCTAGATCCCAGACTGAAAACATAACCTGCAGTAGACTTTCAATCATTAGGATCGTCGACCCAATCTGAATCAGTGAAACCAACCAACAAAGGTTTCCCCCCTGTACTGTAATGAATCCCGAACTGAATTGTACCTCGAACATATCAAAGTATGCTTTTAGATGCTTTCCAGTGACTTCCATGTGGTGTTTGCATATAACGGGCAACACGACCAACGGTGAAGGAAAGGTCAGGATGGTAATGAGTCAAGTATAAGAGGCTACCAACAAGCTGACGATACAAGGTGGCATCTACTTTAGGTGAAGGACAAGTGGCAAAAAGTTTGACTCCGGATTGGAAGGGACAAGGGGCTGGTGTAGAATCTTCTATGTGAAAGCGACGAAGAAGGTCACAAGCATACTTAGACTGAGAAAGAAAGATTCCTTCTTTGGTTTGCAGGACTTGGAGACCAAGAAAATAATGCAAATGTCCTAAGTCTGACATTTCAAAATTTTGCTTAAGACTAGATTTCAGATGGGTTATAAGCTTAGGGTCACTACCAGTAAGAATAAGGTCATCAACATATAGAACAAGTATGATGATATGGTTTCCTACTTTCTTGGTATAGACAGTGCGGTCATAGTGGCATCTAGAAAAACCAATGTCAAGGAGAAAGCTATCCATTTTGGCATACCAAGCTCTAGGAGCTTACTTAAGGCCATATAAGAATTTCTTAAAGCGACAGACAAGGCTAGAGTTATTCTGAACATATCCAGGAGGTTGTTCCATGTAAATTTCCTCTTGTAAATCACCATGTAAGAAGGCAGACTTGACATCCATTTGATGGACTTCCCAGTTATGTAAGGCTGCAAGGGAAAGAACAAGGTGGATGGAGTTCATTTTTGTGACAGGAGCAAAGGTTTCATTGTATTCAATCCCTTCAACTTGGGAAAAACCTTTGGCAACTAACCTTGCCTTAAGTCTTTCAACACTTCCATCTGATGCATACTTAGTTCTGTAGACCCATTTACATCTGACAAGTTTTCTTCCTTTTGGAAGAGGTACAAGATCCCAAGTATCGTTTGCCATTAAGGAACGATATTCTTCATCCATAGCTGCATCCCAATTTGGATTTCCTTAAGCTTCTGCAAAGGTTTTTGGATCATGATTCTCGCAAACTTGATCCAAAAGGGAAGAGGCTCGCTGAAACTAAGAACATGTTCGACGTTGATCTCTAGGATCACCGGTAAGATCACCAACTGCTTCACATGTTGAACGGACCCATCGAGGAAGCACTTGTCCTGGTGCAACTGGAGGAACATGAGCAGGCGGAGGTGGATTTTCATCCTCACTATCATCATCAAAAACTGGACTTGGAAACCTATCAAGGAAGTTGGAAAAATAAGAAGAAGGCACAATCGTCGAATCAAGTTCGCAGGCCAAATATGGCACAATCGCCGAGTTAGGCTTGCAGGCCAAAGATGGCACAATCGCCGAGTTAGGCTCGCAGGCCAAGAGATTTTCATCAAATTTAACATCTCTTCTAATGATTACATCATGAGAATGTGGTTGAAGAGGTCTATAACCTTTTACATCTTCAGAATATCCAACAAATATGCACTTTTCACTTTTAGGCTGCAATGCTTTCTGTTTTTCATCCGGAATGTGAGCCCATGCTTCACTACCAAACACACGAAAGTGACTTACATTAGGTTTAGTTTGACTCCATGCTTATTCCGGTGTGATACCTTGTAATGCTTTAGTGGGGGTGCGATTAACTATGTAATTTGCATAATTAATGGCTTCAGCCCAAAATTGAAGACTTAGTCCCTTAGATTGGATCATACAATTAGCCATTTCTTTTAAAGTGCGGTTCTTCCGCTCAGCTACACCATTTTGTTGTGGTGTATATGGAACAATGTGTTGTTGTTGGATGCCTTGTTCAGTGCAGAAATTAGTGAACTTTTTGTTAACATATTCTCCTCCATTGTCACATCTTAACTTAATAATTTGATGACCATATTGTTTTTCAACAAGGGCCTTGTAGGCCAAGAACATGTTAAATACTTCACTCTTAATTTTTACGAAATAAACCCAAGTGCGTCTAGTGTAATCATCAATGAAAGTTAAGAAATATTTGAAACAAGAAAAGGAAGCAGATGGAAGAGGACCACACAAGTCACTATGCACAAGCTCCAAGGGAACCGAGGCGTGCCAAGAGGCACGTTTGTCAAAACTGTCTCGATGATGTTTCCCGAGTACACAACCAGAACAAACACTATCCCTGCAAGATACCATCGGAAGACCTCTCACCATATTGTCTTGACATAGTTGTTGTAATGAGTGATAATTTAAGTGACCAAATCGCTCATGCCAAAGTTTGCTCAAGTTATCACTATGAGCAACAAAAATTGAAGGAAAAGGTGATGACCCAAAGTTGTTAAACTTGTACAAATTGGTAATATAATCAACAATTCCGGTAGCTAGGACCTGTTGAGGATCTTTAAAATCCTTGATTACAACTTTGTGAGGTGTAAACGTCACAGTTTTACCTTCACCAGATTGAGTGGTCTGATAAATTGATAACAAACTGCAGGAAATTCTTGGAACACATTGTACATCACTGAAATGACCATTATCTACTGGAACTATTCCACCACCTACAACACTTAGAGATCTATCATCACCAACAAATATTTGTTTGGTGTTACATTCATGCATAGTAGAAAATATGGCTTGATCATTAGCCATATGATAAGATGCTCCAGAATCAATGAGCCATTCATTTGAAGTAGAAGAAGAAGATTCATTATAAGAATAACCAGAAGCACAAAGTGCATGTCCATGAGAGGTAGATTCTGAAGGAGAATCTAGGCTGATGTGGTGCTTCTTCATTGCTGCTTCCAAGGCTTCCATCTTCTTGAAACACTTAGATTCATCATGATTATCTTTCCCGCAATAGTTGCAATGACACTCAGTCTTCTTGCCTTTTGGCTTAGATGCTTTGTTATGTTTTAAAGAAGGAGCTAACTGAGAGGGTTTGGGACCCTTGTTTGACTTATTATTGCAAAAATTTTGTTTCTTAGGAGGCTTGGACTTTACTTTCTGTTGGGACAATAAGGCTTTCCCAGATGTATCTGCATTGTTGATTATTCCAAGATGGATGAGCTTTTAATGTCAGACCTAGGGGAACCGTTTTCGATCAAACAAAAACTATTTCCTAATGGAAACGATGCTCCGGACGCAATGGAATACCTCCCACAGCCCAGAAATCCATAGAAATACTAGAACCAGAAACCCTTTCAAGTTTCGGCAACAACAGTTCAAGATCTAGATCATAACCGGAAGAGGCTCTTCATAAAAGCTCTGATACCATGTTCGGGTACACAGGGTACTCCCAAAAGACCAAACACCTAGAGCAACCACTTCACACAAACATATCACAGATCAATACACCGATGTTTTGACATGGTTTAAATCCTCGTGAGGGAAACACTCCACGGCCCCGACCAAATAGCTTCTACGGGACAATTTATTATGCAAAGAAAGAAAGTTACAAATGAGCTTCTCATAATGGATCAAATTTCCAATGACCCTCCATGCTCTTTAAATAGAGATCATGGACCAATAGGGTGTTAAGCCAAGGATCAAGGGTAGGTGTGATTTAAGAGAAGTTGAGCCGTCAGATCACTCTATGTCGGGAACATATCGTGACCGTTGGATTAATTATTTACAAATGCATACTAATGCATACTAAAGAAACACACTTTTCCTAATGGATAAATTACACAAGTTGATCTTAAATAAATCCCAAGTGTCTAAATATCCTAACAGTCATAGAGAATTAAAACATCTAAGAGTAGGATACTTCCGTTGATCGAATATTTTTCAAGTGAGGCTAAGGGAGAAGGAGGGGACTCAGACTCTAGAGAAGGGAGTAGAACAATAATGCTCAAGGACTATACGTATTGTTTTCCTCTTCAGTGATTAATGCAAATCAATTTTTCTCCCCCACCCCACCCCACCCCACCCCCCGATGTGTGTGTGTGTGTTTTGGATCAACGATGAATATATTAGTTTCTTTCTGCGTGTTTATCATTATTTCTTGTTTATCCTTATGAGTGCACACAACTAGACTAGTATGTTTTTTACAACTTATTTTTTTCTTAGGCCTATCCCATGCCCTTGGAATGTAGGTGAATTACCTTGAAACACTTGTTTCCTCCATTGTACACTAGCATTCTTGATTCTTTTTCAATCTTTCATAAAAACGAAAAAGACAAAAAGATTAAAAAAAAAAGGACAAAAAGGTGGGGAAAGGGAAAAAATTGTATCACATCACAAAGTGGAGATGAAAAATGTTAGTCCTTGTCTCCCTTGAACACAACACTTGTTTCCATCAGCCACATTCAATTGGGTTATTATTAATATTTACCTTAGTAAATTGGACCATGTTTATGAGTTTTACTCCTCTCATTGATTATCCTTCCAGTCACTATGGAGAACTCATCAAAGTATCTGACATTAATGGATTTCAATGGTCTATTATTTCTTGAGTCACGTGTTGTCTGGGTCCATTATTTGTTGTGATGCATGTTCAAGAGAGGTTTGTTACAAAAAATTGTGTTAGCCATTCCTTAGATATCCTTGACCAATCATTTCTACCTTCATTGTGTCAGAAGCAATATTTAATGATTGTTCTTCTCAGCACTAGTCCCAAAAAATCAAATCAAAATATTGATCTTTGTTTCATGTTGATTGATGTGGGATGATTGAATTCCCTCCTATTGGTGAATCTCTTCCTATTAACACCAAATCATTTTCTAAGAAGACACACTAGGAATCTTGATAGTACATTGAAACTTGTAGTCATTAGTGGCAAGTTTCGTCACAATCAATAGTTTGTGTATAGCAATGACCCCTGGTAGTCGATTCTACAAGTGTTCAACATCAATTCCTTTATTCACACTTGCTAAATTGTACTTTGTACCTTCAAACCCATTTTCATTACCTATGGGTTTCGTCACGTATGTCAAGGGTATAAATCAATGATCGATGATCAGGTGGTGTTCTAACTTGCTTGAATTTAGATAGTTTTATCATATGATGTATACTCATACTATCATATATTTTTGGATTGAAGACCTTGAGAGTAATAGTAGCATCCCTCGTCGGTTCTAACTTCCTGAGTTATGAAAGATCATACTACCATGTTCTAAGTTCTTTGAATACAATCAAGTTTTACACTCCTCATAGTGTCACTTTTCATTTTGATGTACCTTTTGACATTGATCCACTATTTGTTTTTCGTGGCCATGCTCATTTACTACTAAACATGGGTATTCCTTCCTCGAGGAAGCTTTCTTATATATGAGATTGGTTTTTGCAAGTAGGTACTTCCTTATCCTCAGTTTACAATTCTCCTCCTTAGCCCATCAACCGCGTTTCTGGATTGTTTGACTTAATGTATTTTGGCCATTAGTTCCACTTTTTACCTCACACATTAGGGAGCATATGTTATAATGATATTTAACACCCCTTATGGAGAAGGCCTAAGTGGACATCAAGACACCTTCTACATGAGAAATTGACTCCAAACCAATTAAATTTGTACTTAATTGGAGTGTGGTTGCTACTTTTCCTAAGGAAGAGGGTGATTGGTTGTGAAATTAAGCTTTAAAAGCATGCCCACATCCATCTGGTCACCACAATGTGCCCATAAAGTGTGACCAAGGCTTCAAATTGGGGAAAAGAAGAACAAAAAGTGCACACTCAAGTAAATATAGGTTCAATTTCATGTGGAAGGGACTCGTACTCAGAGAAATTTTTAGGGGCAAAATTTCACCAATTGGCTATTTTTTGGGCCTTTTTTCAAAAAATAAATTCACTATTTGGTCATTTTTAGTCTTTAATATCGCTATTTAGTCATTTTTTGGTGGAAAATTGTATGTTTCATATTTAATATTCGCCTACCAATCTATATATATGTTTTTTTCAATCCAAAATAATCGCCTACAATACTATACTTAAGTATACTTTTATAATCCTTAAAAAATACCCTGCTCGTACTGCATGTAAATCATGCACTTTGTAATCATCACCCATGTTAGGCCTAATTCAAAGTTATAAAATATACCTATGGGGTGAATATAGAGAGGTTTGGTAGAGGTCATAGAGAATTAGAACATCTGAGAGTAGGATGCTTCCGTTGATCGAACTTTTTTCAAGTGAGGCTAAGGGAGAAGGAAGGGACTCAGACTCTAGAGAAGGGAGTACAACAATAATGCTCAAGGACTTTAAGTATTGTTTTCCTCTTCAGTGATTCATGCAAATCAATTTTTCGCCCCCAACCCCCATGTGTGTTTGTGTGTTTTGGATCAACGATGAATATATTAGTTTGTTTATGCGTGTTTATCATTATTTACTTGTTGGAAGAATGAGGAAGATGCGTTGTTTCTTTGTATATACGATTACTCTCATGGCTTAGGATAAGGAATCAAAATACAAGGATTCAACTTGACAAAGTTCTAGAGAAACTATGATATTAAGGTACACATCTCTTTTCCTTCTTATAATTTTCTTTGCTTCACATGTGTGTGGAATATAGGGAATAGTATTTAGTAGTTGTTTTGTTTATCTATTCGTGAGCCTAATCCACTCACTAGGGAAATCACTTAGCTTGTTAGCAGTTTGACACTTTCCCTCACAACAATGACCATAAATACGATGGTGTTAACAATATGAAAATTGGATGAGCATAATTGAGGAAATGGTTGAAAAATGAAGTCCATATAGAGTTATTGTTGGGGAAAAATAAAGTGAACCATGTCAAAGAGTTTGTCCTCTTGATTTCAACAATGTGGATAGCACATCAAATGGATTTCTAGAACTTCCAAATGAGTCAATTACAAAAATGAAGGGATGGCCTATAGAAATGGTTGGACCCAAATGAGTCAAAATAGGAGTTTTAGGTTAGTCCTCATGCAATTCATTTTTTTTTCATCCATTTAATTTTCCTTATAGACCTCTACAAAAGCTTGTTAGGGTTTTTGTAGGGTCACATGGGAATAGAAGGAATAGTCGTGCCATGTGGTGTGACAATTCTTATGATGGTTGTGCTCTGTAAAGGATGTACGGCATTTACACCACACAATAATATAAATCATTTGTAAGTAAGATTAGTCATGCATGATACGATCAAGTAGAGGTTATGCTTGTGTGGAAAAACTACGTGTATGATCATTCTTACAACTACATGTGGGTGGGTTTGTAGTTTCCTTGATCATGCGCAATGATCACATGATTAATTTTCTTGGAAAACCTTGTATGGTGTAGTTGTTGGGTTGAACTCACCACATGAGAATGTTGTGTGGTGTTATTAAATGGGTAGTTGTTGGGTTGAACTCACCACGTGAGAATGTTGTGTGGTGTTATTAAATGGGTAGTTGTTGGGTTGAACTCACCACGTGAGAATGTTGTGTGGTGTTATTAAATGGGTAGTTGTGAGTGGCATGGCTATCCAATTATTCAGTTGCATGTCTTGATCACATGGTTTGTAAAACAAGAAGATCGCACCCTTATGCGACTATTTCTAGAAAAGTCATGTGAGTGTGTGTTCATTTTTAATTTTTTGGAATTTAGTGAGACTTAGGTAAATTGGCTTAGAACTATGTGTGATTTGTTTGTTTTGTAGGTTTCTAGTTGAGAGATGGCAATTGAATGGTGAGAGCGCCACTTCAATGGTTTTTGCTAGGAGGTGGCTAGGGATCTTATAGTTTGATAGTGCTTATGGGAGTTATTGAAGTAATTTGATTGTGCTATGATGGGGTCCAGTGAGGGCCTCCGATGAGCGTTGATTGGCCTTTGGAAGCTTCGAGAGGATTGTCTTGTATTTGATGGTTAGTGGGTGTTTCTCAACTAGTTTGGAATATATTTTTTTGCTATAATCCCAATTCATGGGATCCAGGAGGAGATTTATCTTACCTGAGGAGAGGTGAGGATGATTGACCAATTGGTCATTCGATACTATGGAGGAAATTCCTCTACAAATAAAATTGGGGTTACTAACATCACCAAGATTTAGGATTTGTTGATTGGTGCGATTTCCATTGTAGTGATCACGTGGTGTTGGGGGTTGTTGTGACCCACTGGATCTCTAGCTCTCGATTACTATTGGTGGAGAGGGCCCTTGAGGGTGTGGAGATTGCATGGGCTATAATGTTGCTAGCCAGCATGAGGTCTTAGCTAACTCATTGTTTCTCCAAGAGGTGGGGACAATTTACGTAGAGGAAGATCATGTATGCATAGTTATTTGAGTGGTTCTCGACTTTGACATTAGGAGTGTTGAGTCTTGTGTAGGATCCATAGGAGACCAAGATGCACCTATGGGGGACATTGATGCCTTAGAGAGGTCGGGGTGAGGTGGGAATTTTTTTTACGTTGTAGTACTTGGGGGTGTGGCAGTAGAGGGTAGGTATTGTGGATATGCACCCTTAACACGTGATGGATATTTGGGTAGACTCATATGTGCATCATTATCTAGGTCAGGGGTGGAGGCCCATAGGTGAGTAACTGCTGTTATAGGTCAAATATGCACTTCTCCCTCTGTGATCACATTGCCGTGTCAATCACACAAAAGGACACTATGGATGGAAGAGATAGATTGACCTTAGATGACTTAGTGCTGAGATCCTTCACCTTCAGCTAAAAACCATATTTTTTCTACATATTTCATTAGAAATGCGCTACTCTTACAATTGTCATCCAGTGCACCATGCGCAGGTTCTACTGAAGACAACCCACGCACTTATCCCAAAAGTTGTATGCGTAAGTCATTAAGAGCACTAGCCGCACACCATGCGCAGGTTTACTGGTATCATACCTACGCACATATTGAGATGAAATAGAAAAATATATTAAGATTACGGACTGGGATTAGTTGAGTTTGGTATTGTAACTCCCCCAACCTCCCAATTCAACTGCCTCACAAATCTAACTTCCTGCCTTTGCGAGAAATTCAAGGGGAAGCCACGAGGAAAGGACACATAGAGAAGAAAGCTATTGTTATGCTGAAGGAATTTTTAGTGAAGAGAGGAGCAGGAGCCCAGAACTTGGTTGCAGAAGTGCTTGGAACAAGATCAGGTATATCAGTTGTATTTCACTGCATTTCTTTGACAATAAAGTTTGAGGTACCCTTCCTGTCCCAATAGATTGTTATTTCTATTGCATTTATGATCATAATTGATGTTAAATATTGTTTTCAATATCATTATATATTTATAGTCAGGATACGCTGAGGAAGGTTTGTGTATTTTGCACGTACATTGCTGTGGAGATTGGACGAAAGCTAGGACCAGCCGCCATAAATCAGGTTCTCTTTCTTAAACCCTAATGTCATTTTGCTTATAGTAATGGTTGTAAAATTGAATGTATCTATGTGTCAAGCCCCATGTATGTTGATAACATCCTTCCCGGGCTATAGGGTATAATCCTTAACAACAACTCCTATCATTATCATTATCCTTTGCATGTGTTGATTTGTGATTTTTTCATGGTCTTACTATGATATCTACCAACATAGATCCAATTTAAACGTGGATTTATAAGGCACCAAGAGGGATCCAATTTCTTAAGGTGTACTTTCCAATTTATTGAGGTGTAATTTTTTTAACCTTGTTTTTACACATTCAAAAAAATTACATCTCTAGAAATTTGATCACTCTAGGATGGTTTAACATTTTTATTTTATAGGCCGACCTAGTTTTTTTTTAATTACTTTTAGTTTGTTTTAATTTTTAAAATTTTTAATTACTTTTAGTTTGTTTTAATTTTTTTTATTTTGTGAGTTTGTTTGTTTTAATTTTTTTATTTTGTGAGCCGACATGAATTTTTTTAATTACTTTTAATTTTTGGTAGTTTTTATATCTCCCTTGTACTCGGGTTTAGAGTACCTCACTCCTCCAGGTACAATAAGAAATTGATATATAACCTATTTTTTTTATGTTGATATTGGTTTTGTACATAAGTATAAAATATGCTTGTTGGTGATATCTCTAAAATAAAATTGTGGCTCTATTTTTGCCCGGCATTTTAGTGTTACCGCACATTATTGGGGTTATTGTCTCTTGTCTCTTTTCCTATTTATAGTCTAGAAGACGCACATGCGGAGGCTTTTCTATTTTGAGAGTGTAGTTTATATTATACGCATGCTACGTTGAAACTGAGCCTTTCGGAGGGTTTTGAATTTTTCTATTTTCTATTTTAGGCTCCCGGTTCTTACACTAGGCATGCTTCTACCTACTGTAATTGTTTTCTTGTTATAGAAATTCACTGCACATATTTGATAGTTTGGCCGGGAGTCGTTGATTTAGGCTCTTTTGCGCAGGTTTTTTTTATCTATATTCGTGGTGAAGATGAAGAGCACAAAGGGTAATGTTGACCAGAAGCAAACAGGAGAGCAGTATGTATTTAAGAAAGTTTACAAGTCTTTTATTATAGAATTGTGTTTGATCCCTCTAAAAGGGAATGTTTTTGCTTCTTTCATTACAGTTTTCTGTTGTCTTGAATGATAAATCGTGGGCTATTGATCTCATTCATCGTGATGTCTCGTAGGAAAACTGGAAAGCGGAAGCCTGCGACCGAAATCCAAATTAAACGGCAGATCAAGAAGGAAAGGAAAGCTAAAAAGGACCCAAACAAGCCGAAGAGGCCTCCCAGTGCTTTCTTTGTGTTTTTGTGAGTCCAACTCAATCCTTTTCAGTACTGTGAACTCAATAATATTTGCCTCTAGCAAAACTCAATGATATGGTTTTTTAAATGTAGGGATGACTTTCGAAAGGAATACAAGGAAGCAAACCCTAACGCGAATTCAGTCTCTGCGGTGAGCATAGGGTATTAATTTGTTTACTGTGCACACTTTGCAACGGTATAGGGTATTAATATTTGTGTTTTGAGCTTTTGTAGGTCGGGAAAGCAGGGGGAGAAAAATGGAGGTCAATGAGCGACGGGGTTAGTTACAGTTTTTTTAAATTCAGTGATTAGATTTAAATTATATGTAATGCGTATATTTCTTGGTGTGTTATTTTAACCGGATTCATTTCTTCTAACAGGAAAAGGTTCCATATGTGGCTAAGGCTGAAGAGAAGAAGGCTGAATATGAGAAGTCAATGGCTGCATATAATAAACAGAAGGTAATGATGCCCATTGTTGAATGCTAAATGATTACAGTTTTAGAACTATTTTAGACATATCTGCACTACTTGACGCAATGGTTACATGTTTTGATGATTTACTGATAGGCGTTTGCTGTTTTCACATGTTGTATCGTCCATATCTACTTCACAGGAGAATGAAGTTGAGGACTAACTCTTTGGATTTAGGCATCTATTATTATAGAACGATCTTCTGATTAACATAGGAATTCTGAACTAGGTTATTATTACCCTTTGACTCTCCTAGTTGTGCACACTTTGGGAGTAGTCTGTTCAATCAGCTCGGGAATATAAAATCTGTCCTCTTGTACGCAGAATTTACATGAATTATGTTGTGAACATTTCATTGTATTTTAGAACCAAGGACAAGCATTTCATAGCCATTTTAATTTTTATTGAATGTCTTGCAAAATGATGCAGTTTATTTTTTATTTCTTTGCTGATATGCATTTATGATGTAATCAATGTTGAAGCTGAATGACTGTTTTATGTCAAAATGTTTCCATTAATTAAGTTTTCTTACTCATAAATAGATTGTTGAATGTACAGCTTGAGAGGTGACATTTGTTTTATATGAATAAGCAATCACTTATTCACAATATCTTTTTTCACTTTTTAGAATCTAGGAAATGTACTTTAATGGCATTAAGGAGGGATTTACAATTTCAGATATTAAAATCTAAATAATTTAGAAAAAAAATACAAATCCCAAAAACATATTAGAAAGTATGATCATTTTCAGATAAAGGGATATATTTAATTCAAAATCAAAATATTAAGAAGCTCCTACTCATTGTGCAGTTTTTTTATATGATGCCTTTCTTTGTAAACTAATTTTTCACATGATGTAAAATACATAAATTGTATATATTTTTTTTCTAAGTGATGTGATATTTATTTGTTTATGTATTTTTCTAAATTATGTGATATTTATTGATGCCATAGTGCCATTTACTATTATATCAAATCTTTATTTGTTTTATTTTTCATATTCTAAATATCAAATCAACATGAAGACTATTACTTGTCTTGTGGATTGTCTTAAAGGCAGACTACCACTTGTCTTTGGGATTATCTTAAGGAAGACTACCACTTGGGTTTGGGATTATCTTAAGGAAGACTACCACTTGGGTTTGGATTATCTTTAAGTGTGAATTAGTTTACAATGTTAGAGATGTTATATCTAAATTACATTCAATAAAAGGTCAAGCATTATGACCTCATGAATATGACTATATTGGGGGTTCTCCAAGTTATACTATTGACTTAAAATGTTCCTCCCTAAAGTGGTTATTATCTTGATAACATTGGATTTTATTACGACATATTGAAATTTCAGAAGTTGTACAAGCCAATGGACTCGGTATGTAAAATAAGCCTTGCTATTTTTTTTCATAGTTTTTGAAACCATGTAAGTTTGTTTGGTAGGATACCTTAAGGAGAACAATCCTATTTGGTACAAAATTTGGCAAGATAGAGGATACCTCACACCACTAAATCTTTAGATATAATATCAACATAGTCATATTCAACATGAAGACTATTACTTGTCTTCGGGATTGTCTTAAGGAAGACTACCACTTGTCTTTGGGATTATCTTAAGGAAGACTACCACTTGGGTTTGGATTATCTTTAAGTGTGAATTAATTTACAGTGTTAGAGATGTTAAGACAAGTGGTACAAAATTTGGCAAGATAGAGGATCGCTCACACCATTGAATCTTTAGATATAATATCAACATAGTCATATTCAACATGAAGACTATTACTTGTCTTTGGGATTGTCTTAAGGAAGACTACCACTTGTTTTGGGGATTATCTTAAGGAAGACTACCACTTGTATTTGGGATTATTTTAAGGATGACTACCACTTGGGTTTGGATTATCTTTAAGTGTGAATTACTTTACAATGTTAGAGATATTATATCTAAATTACATTCAATAAAATGTCAAGCATTGTGACCTAATGAATATGACTATATTTGGGGTTCTCGGAGTTATAGTCTTGACTTAAAATGTTCCTCTCTAAAGTGGTTATTATCTTGATAACATTGGATTTTATTACATATTGAAATTTCAGAAGTTGCACAAGCCAATGGTAACTAGGTACTATGTAAAATAAGCCTTGCTCTTTTTTTCATAGTTTTTGAAACAATGTAACTTTGTTTGGTAGGATATCTTAAGGAGAACAATCCTATTTTGTACAAAATTTGGCAAGATAGAGGATCCCTCACACCACTAAATCTTTTGATGTAGCTCATAGTGTCATTTAAATACCATTTTTTGATAGGTATTATTTCTTTCTTGTTTATTATGAAAATAATGGGCTTGGCTCATTAAAGATATATTCAAACAATTTCATTAGAAATCCATCTCACAACCATGTGTATCTATGTTTGTATTTAGTTTTCCAATGTACTTTACTAACTCTAAATAAATATGCTTATCATCAGTATATGTACTCTTCATTATCCATTGTATTCCATCTTAACAAGGCATGGTTTATGCCTAGGCTGCAACATTGTGAAGGTAATATAATTGAACCATATGTCTCATCTAGATTTCTTTGAATGTATTTGTTGGGGCATGTTGAGTTGGCATATTTATATTATGGGGAATGTTTATATATTTTAAATCATTTATGGTAATTATTTTTAGAAGATGTATATGTATAGATAACAATGGCCACCTGCTTAGTTACTTAAATTCAATACTAAATCTTAATCCTTTTGTTTTATATTTATTTTCTTTGGAGCCATAGGAAACTTTTTATGACTCGTAATTTGAGTGAAAATTTTTTTAGCAATGTCAAACTTATGAAAATCAATTCTATAATTCAGATACAATCCTTCTTTGGGAGTAGGGGCATTAGTGATACAAAATTGGTTCAAGCCCTGGGGTAGAATTCAATTTAAAGTGCACGGGACACCAATAATCGGGAATGGTATTGAGCAATGAAACAAGGGTCGATTCTCTATTCTTGTGGTCAAGAAAGAAAAAAGAAGAATATAAGGGTTATAAGGTTCATGCTAATTCATAATAAAGCTTAATGGACCAAATTTCATTTTGATCATTTGAGATTTCAAACCAAGCTTATTTTGAAAAAAATATAGTGTTCTAGTATCCCATTTGTATTATAATTTTGAATCAATAAATTATACAAAATGGTTTGGTTTAATTTTGGTACTTATTGTGCGATTGAGATATATGATTAGATGGTGTTTTCCTAGCAGACTACTTGATGCATTGATAGTTTCATTTTGTGGAATGCTCACAAAGAATGGAAAATGAATGTGAGTCTATAAGGGATAGCAAAACAATTTTTCATACATAGTAATATGAAATATGAAATGGAAAAGAGTGTGTTGAGTGTCTACTTAAAATGGCATTGAATCTGAGATAGAGGAATGTTTTTATCTTTTGTGACCTAAAACTTGAATTGTTCTAAGAATCTCATGCTATGTCAAGCTAGAAAAGGCTCGAGGAATGTGGGTCTGATGAATATCACCCATTGGAGGTCATTCTCCCCATTTAATTAAAGTTTAATCATGTCCCAAACTACTTGATGTTTGAAGTTCAACAAATCTCTATGATAGACTTGAGTCATTTGGTTTTAAATATAATAGTATTTTGAAGTTAGAGACAACAATTTTGACCTTTATGTGATATTGAGGGCATGGATAGTGGTAGCTTACTAGACCTTCAAATAGTTTTTTTCTAAATCTATTCCAACAAATAACAAGAATTGAGATTCCTTAAACTCTTAACAATGAATCGCAACCTAAAGGGAAAATCCTAAAAAGGAGAATGGTAAAATTGATGCAAGCTAGAAGAACTGTAGACTTATTGAGATTTAGATGATAAGTTATTAGATCCTAAAGGTTTAAACATTAAAAAAAATTGGAGGTGGACCTGCACTTCAAATTATAAGCATGTTGAGGGCTCAAAACGAGGTTAAACCACCATTTATTAAATTCACGATCAAGTTACCTTCATGTTGAAATTATACTATTCCAATTTTCCTTCATAATACAAATTCATTCTCTAAGACCAATTTTATTTCATCTCTAGAAAAATTGCTATTTCTGTCATTTTCTCCTTAAACAATTAGGGTTTTGTCAAATCTCCTAAAATTGGTATAAACCCTTCACATTGGGTGCATATTGGTTATAAAAAATTATTTATTTTTTGACCTAGATATTCTCATGTTCTTTTGATTACAAATTGAACCACCTTAATTAGACCTTACAATAAAAAAATATGTTAATTTTAAGTTGGCATGCATTTTAAAACCTTTATTTGGGGTTTGTCGATCCTAGACCTATAATATATCAAATATTTATTTTTCAATGATTTTGAAATTTCTACCTATAATGTTCATAATTTATTTTCTACAACAATTCTATCCGTGTGTTAGTTCAATTTTCCAAGAAAAATTTATGGCCAATTTGTCAAACCTTGTTGCTTTTCACCCTCATATGGCTCGAGAAAGTTTGCAAACAAGATAATTCTTCCAATTTGTCTCTAACATATATCAATTTTGGATCTATAATACGATGTTATTTATTCTTTCCAAATCCATTTCTCTCACTTTATTTGGAGCTTCTATCCATGACACATGTTTGATATAGTGAACCTTCATACGTTTAGCAAGGTTTCAAGACTATAAACTTCAATTAACTTGTATGACATGTATCTTTGCAATTTCGTTATCTAGGATACTAAGAGTTTGACCATATATAGTGCCATCTATATTCTTTCTAACTATATTTTAAGTCTCATTGCAACTTGATACCTATAGCCAAATTTATGCATCAAACTATAATATGTTTTCCTCGAAGGTGTAAGTGTGTAGAACATCTCCCAAAGTGGCAATGCTGACAAATTATACGATAACCCCTTATTTGTTAGGATAACAATTCTCAAATAGCCCAAGTACATCCATATATCCAAATCATAATTCCATGCATGTAATCATGACTCTAATGACCTCTTATATATACAATTCCGCATCCATTCATCACGTAGATCTACCACCAAGCTAACCTACCATTTAGATATGTATTTTACCTCTATAAACCACATTAGGTTGATCACATACATTACATTTCATTTGCATGTTCTTTATTCCATACTAAATGTGGTTTCCTATAGAGGACAAATTTCCCCACCATTTTATTATGAAAACACAATTTAAGACTTCAACTAAAAATATTAATAGCTAGAAATATAGGATTGTTACCAAGGCTTAAGAGAATGAATCAAAATACAAGGATTCAACTTGACAAAGTTCTGGAGAAACTATGATAATAAGGTACACATCTCTTTCCCTTCTAAATTTTCTTGCTTCACATGCATGTGGAATCTAGGGAATAGTATCTAGTCGTTGTTTGTTTATCTGTCGGTGAGCCTAGTCCAACCACTAGGGAAATCACTTAGCTTGTTAGCTATGTGACACTTTCCCTCACAACAATGACAAGAAATACAATTCTGTGAACAATATGAAAATTGGATAACCATAACTAAGGAAATGGTTGAAAAATGAGGTCCATATGAATTTATTGTTGGGAAAAAACAAAGTGGACCATGACAAAGAGTTTGTTGCCATGATTGCAACAACGTGATAGCACCTCAAATGGATTTGTAGAACTTTTGAACGAGCTAATAAAAAAAATGAAGGGATGGCCTATAAAGAGGGTGAGACCCACATTTTGAAACCCATTCTTACAGTTTGTTGTTGGATTCCCCAGATCGATTTGAGCTCATCGTGGGAGATAGGACAAATGGATTTCAATATAGGAGTTTTAGGTTAGTCCTTATGCAATTATTCTCATTTTCATCCATTTAATTTTCCTTCTAGGGACCTCAGTAACTTGTACAGAATCCTGTTAAGGTTTTTGTAGGGTCACATGGCAATCGAAGGAACAATCATGCCATGTGGTGTGACAATTCCTTTGATAGTTGTGCTCTTTAAAGGATGTAAGGAATATACACCACACAATAATATAATCATTTGCAAGTAATATTTGTCATGCATGGCATGTTCAAATAGATGTTATGCTTGTGTGGAAAAACTATGTGTCTCGTCATTCTTATAGATACATGTGGGCGGGTTTGTAGTTTCCTTGACCATGCGCAATGATCATATGATTAATTTTCTTGGACAACCTTGTATGGTGTAGTTTTTGGGTTGACCCACCATGTAAGAACGTTGTGTGGTGATATTATCTAGGTAGTTGTGAGTGTCATGGCTATCCAATTAATTTAGTTGCAAATCACATGGTTGGTAAAACAAGAAGGTCACACCCTTGTGTGGCTATTTCTAGAAAATTCATGTGAGTGTGATCATTTTTAGTCTTTTGGATTTTTTTTAGGTAAACTAGTTTAGACCTATGTGTCATTTTTTTTTTGTAGGTTTCTAGTTAAGAGATGGTTATTTAGTGGTGATAGAAACACTTCAATGGTCTTTTCTAGGAGGTGGCTAGGGACTCTATAGTTTGATAGTGCATATGGGAGGTGGGGCTATTGAAGTAATTTGATTGTTCTATGATGAGGTCCGGTGAGGGGATCCTATGAGATTTGATTGGTCGTCAAAAATATAAACAACAATGGTGGTACAATATCAACAATGGTGCAATAAGAGATTGATATATGACCTATTTTTTTTCTGTTGATATTGATATTGTACCACCACCATTGAATAGATAATAGAGAAGTAGTAGTGTTGATGTATATGTAACTTCGGAATGTATTTCATCAGTATATTATATGTATATTTATTGTACCCTTATAAGAGATGTGTTATTCCTCTATAAGGAAGTGTCGTCATGTGGATTGACAAGTGTCGCAATTGTGTGTACTTGCCGATGGGTTATTAGACCACCTTATGGGGTCGGCCCTAATTAATATATAATATAATGTGGATGTACTCAAGTTGACAAGTCGGCCCCAGTAGGTCACTGGGCAAAAAGGTGAGTATAAATAGAGATAGGAGATCTCTATTTTACTCACTCGGAAAAGTATCTATCTCTCTCTCTGGAAAGTGGCGCACTAGGGAAGAGGAGGAGGATCATCTGCTAGGAGACTATCTCTGTATTATTTGGTTGTATTTTGGTTGAGCCATTGCTCTCTCTATCTCTGAGGAAGTTTGTGGGGTTTTTCACCTTAGGGTTTTCCCCACGGAAACTCTGTGTCTCTTGTCTCTATGCTTTTGATTCTTGTGATGCTTGTCATATTATGATTGTCATGCATTGATATACTGTAGATGTTATTCTCTCAGCAAAGATCCTATAGTATTGTGATTTAATACTGAAAATTTAACATGGTATCAGAGCTTAACTGAGAAGAAGACATTTTGCAGTGACGGAAGCTTGTATTGCTTGTTTATTGGGTTTCTCTCCACAGATTTTGGAAATTCAGTATAGTAGATTGGATCTACTCATCAAGGCGCATCTTTCTGTCCAATCAGATTTCAGTTCCGAGCATTTTCAGTTTTGGCCCTAAAATTTAGGGTTTCCACAAAAATAGGAATTTCTGGAAACTGAAGGTACAGCTGGAAGCTCCTTGCAAAAATCGAAGGTTTGAGCTTTGGATCGAGATTTTTGGCTGGGTAGATCTCCGGGAAACTCAAACCCTAATTCAGGGCTCTCCCCAGTGAACCCGGGAGGACAAAAAGGCAATTTTGAAGGACAAGACTTTGCTGATCTCAAATTCTGAATGTACTAGGCTGATCAGCTCTCCAAGGCGCATCTTTCTATCCTTTCGGAATTTTGAAATTCACATTTTGAAATTTTAGGGTTTCTCTGACAAACCCTAATCCGGGTTCAGATCCAGTTTTCAGCACTTCAAGTGGTAAGTTCTAAATCTTTTCTATTTCCATTTGAAGTACTCTTAAAGATGTCTCTTCACACCAAGCTTGAGGATAAGCTTGAAGGGGCTGATAACTTCCGAGCCTGGAAGTATAGGATTGGGCTAATCTTGGAAGAGAATGAGTTGGACTCATATGTGAAAGAAGACATCCCTATCCCAGAGGATGAAGAGGCCAAGGCATTGCACAAGAAGAACTTGGTCAAGGCAAAGAGAATCATTGCTGATTCTATCAAAGACCATCTCATACCCCATGTGTCTTCTCTCAAGACACCCAAAGAGATGTTTGAATCTTTGACCAAGCTATTTGAAGGAAAGAACATAAATCGGAAGATGACCCTGCGGAACCAATTGAAAGCAGTGAAGTTTCAGAATGGAGAAACCATTCAATCCTACTTTTCAAGGGTCTCTCAGATCAAGGAACAATTAGAAGCAGTAGATGAAATGGTGGAGAATGGTGAAGTGGTGATGACCACTCTAAATGGCCTACCCAGGTCATGGGATTCCTTTATTCAAGGAATTTGTGCAAGGAAGAAGTTGATCTCCTTCAGTAGACTTCGAGAAGAATGTTCTCAAGAAGAAGCTAGGCTTATAGCTCGTGAAGAAAAGATGGGAGGAGAAGATCAAGCTCTTGCAGCTCACACTAAAAGAAGTAAATCCAAGAAGGAATCATCTCATAATAGAAGATTCTCTCACCATCATCATTATCATAAAGATAAGAAAGAACTCAGATGCTTCACTTGCAATGAGAAGGGACACTTTGCTTCAGATTGTCCCAAGAAGAAGAAAGACAACAACAGCTTCAGTAAGAAGAAGAAGGGCAGCAAAAGAAGATTCCATGCTCATGCTGCCGAAGATGATGAACCCCCAAAGAAGAAGGCTAAGGCAGAAAGCAGTAGTGATGATGACTCATCAAGTGAAGAAGAATATGTTTTAATCTCTGCACTCACTGGTACCATCTCTCATGGATGTAATGATTGGTTGATTGATAGTGGGGCTTCCAAACACATGACTGGATTTAAAGAATCCTTTGTGAACCTATCTGAACATGAGTCACCCCATAAGGTGAAACTTGGGGATGATTATCAATACCCAATCAAAGGAAGTGGTGAAGCTTCTTACAACCTAGATTCTGGAAAATCTTTGAAGATGAAGGAAGTCCTCTATGTACCTGGGCTCAAGAAGAACTTACTTTCCATCTCTGCTTTAGATGCAAAAGGTATGAGGGTTGCATTTGTTGATGGCCAAGTACTAATGTGGCCTAAGGGAAAGACCATGGATGATGCAGTAGTGATTGGAGAGCAAGAGGGAGGCTTGTATAAATTGAAGGGACAACCTGAACATGCCATGGTACATGAATCCATGGAGCCAAGTGAACTTTGGCACAGAAGACTTGCTCACATGCACTATAGGGCACTTCCAATTGCAAGCAAGGCAGTAGAAGGTCTTCCTGAAATCAAGACCAAACATGAAGGTGTTTGCAAAGGATGTGCAAAAGGAAAGAACACTAAGAAGGCTTTCCCAAGCAGTGAAAGCAAGGCAAAAGACATTCTGGAAATCATCCACTCAGATGTATGTGGTCCTATGTCATCTAGCTCCCTGAGTGGGTATGTTTACTATGTATCATTTATTGATGACTTCTCTAGGAAGACTTGGGTATACTTCTTGAAGGGCAAAGATGAAGTGTTTGATAAATTCAAGGATTTCAAAAACTTGATGGAGAATCAAACTGACAAGAAAATCAAAACATTCAGATCTGACAATGGTGGAGAATTCACCTCAAATGACTTCAAGAAGCTTTGCAGTGATTCAGGGATTAAGAGGGAGTTGACTGCTCCATATAATCCCCAACAGAATGGAGTTGCAGAAAGGAAGAACAGAACTATCATGGAAGCAGCAAGAGCAATGTTGCATGACCAGGATCTTCCTATGCATCTTTGGGCAGAAGCAGCTAGAACAGCTGTATATGTGCAGAATAGAACACCCCACAAGATATTGGACAACAAGACACCAGAAGAAGTCTTTTCTGGTAAGAAACCTGAAGTCAGCCATCTCAGAATATTTGGTTGTCCAGTATACACTCATGTCCCAAAGGAGAAGAGGACTAAACTAGATCCTTCAGGAAAGAAGGGCATCTTCGTGGGTTATAGTGAAAGCTCGAAGGCTTACAGAATATATTTTCCAGGGTTCAAGAAGATTGATGTCAGCAGGGATGTAACATTTGATGAGAATTCAGCATTCATCAAATCAAGAAAGGCACCTATTGAAGTGTATGAAGAACCTAAGGAAACAAGATTTCAAGACACTACGATAACTGATGCAGTTCCAGAAATTGCTCGTGAGTTTGAAGATCCACAAGAACCTGTAGATCCACCCCGTGAGGATAACTCTCACAAGAGGAAACCTGTATGGGCTAGAGAGCTCATTCATGATGCAGAAAGATTTGGCATTCCAGAAGAAGAACACAGAGCAAAGAAGAGAACCAGATCACACACCAGTTATGTTGCTTTACTCTGTGACATCATGAACAAAGAGCCTTCCAGTTATGAAGAGGCAGCAGAAAAGAAAGAATGGAAGGATGCTATGGTTGAGGAATACCAATCAATTATGAAGAATGATGTTTGGGATGTTGTCCCAAGGCCTAAAGGGAAGTCTGTTGTGACTTCCAAGTGGATCTACAAAATCAAGCATGCTGCAGATGGCAGTGTGGAAAAATATAAAGCAAGATTCGTAGCTCGTGGTTTCTCTCAGAAGGAAGGAATAGACTATGAAGAAACCTTTGCACCTGTAGCCAGATATACTTCCATCAGAACAGTACTTGCCCTGGCTGCAGCAATGAAATGGAAGATACACCAGATGGATGTCAAGACTGCTTTCCTGAACGGTGTAGTAGAAGAGGAAGTATATGTGGAACAGCCACTCGGCTTTGAAATACATGACAGGGAATCTTATGTATGCAGATTAAAGAAAGCCTTGTATGGCTTGAAGCAAGCTCCCAGAACCTGGTATGGTAGGATGGACAGTTTCCTATCTAGTTTGGGCTTTACCAAGAGTAGAGCGGATTCCAACCTTTACTACAAGGTTGAGGAAGGGAATCCTGTGATTCTACTTCTATACGTGGATGACCTATTTGTGACAGGAGATGACAGAATGATTGCAGATACCAAGAGGAAGCTTGCAGCTGAATTCGATATGAAAGATTTGGGAATGATGCACTATTTCCTAGGTATGGAGGTGTGGCAGAATGCAGATGGGATCTTCCTTGGTCAAGGGAAGTACACAGTAGATATCCTGAAGAGATTTGGGATGATGGATTGCAAGGCCATGGCCACACCTATGGCATCGAATCTGAAGCTTCTTTGTGATGCTTCATCTGAGCCAGTTGATGTTTCTATGTATCGTCAGATGATTGGGTCCTTGATGTACCTGACGAACACGAGACCAGACATTTGCTTTGCTGTGAACACATTGAGCCAGTTTCTGACGGATCCGAGGAGTGTTCACCTAGTTGCTGTAAAGCATGTTCTGAGGTACCTGAAGGGTACAGTGGATTATGGGCTCAGATATGAGGCGAATCAAAAGTTCAACCTGCATGGTTATGTTGATTCGGATTGGGCTGGCAGTGCTGCAGATAGGAAGAGCACATCAGGGTGTTGCTTTAGTATGGGATCAGGTGTGATCTCTTGGTTTAGCAGGAAGCAGTCCTGCGTAGCACTGAGTACAGCTGAGGCAGAGTATGTTGCAGCCTGTTCAGCTAGTTGTGAGGCAGTATGGCTACGGAAGCTACTGTCTGAGTTATTTGATCTCCCGTTGGAGGCTACTGTTATCTTCTGTGATAACCAGAGTTGTGTGAAGCTGTCCGAGAACCCAGTGTTTCATGACAGGTCGAAACACATAGAGATCAAATATCACTATATCAGGGATATGGTGCAGAGAGGAGCTGTGAAGCTCCTGTATGTTGCGACAGACGAGCAGATTGCAGATGTGTTGACGAAGCCACTAGCCAGGGTGAAGTTCGAGTACTTCAGAGAGAGGCTTGGCGTTCTTCAGATCGAGGACACTTCGAGGAAGAAGTGATGGACACATTTGCTGAAGCCATTCCAAGCATGTTGGAAGGAGGATCCTTCACATGGCTGTGGATGTAAGCGCTGGATGATGAGCATCAGGATGATGTTCTAGTTTCTGCTGGATATGATCAGTTGGATCATTTTATGTATGTATGTATGCATCATGTTGGATGCTGGATATGATCAGTTGGATCATGTGTATGTATTGTTTATGCATCATGTTGGATGCTTGGACCATGTATCTGTATATGTATCAGGTGGATGCATTGTATGATCAGGTAGATCATGTATGGTGATATGTATCATGTATTTGTATTTGTATCAGGTAGATACATTGATGATCAGGAGGATCATGTATGATGATATGTATCAGGTAGATACTTGGTATGCATCAGGTAGATGCATTGATGATCAGGATGATCATAGATGACGAGCTTCAGGATGTTGCTCCAGATGACATGCAGCAGGATGTTGCATTGATGATCAGGATGATCATAGATGACGAGCTTCAGGATGTTGCTCCAGATGACATGCAGCAGGATGTTGCAGTGATGATCAGGATGATCATAGATGACGAGCTTCAGGATGTTGCTCCAGATGACATGCAGCAGGACGTTGCAGTGATGATGATCAGGATGATCATGGATACATCAGGATGATGTATGATGAGTATCAGGATGATACTCTGTGGCCGTGGATCAGGTTGTGCAGATAAGCATGTAATTTGTGCCCTGGGAGATTTGCAGATGGTCTTGCGAGGTTTTGCCTATGGCATGTAATTTGTGCCCTGGGACATCTGGAAAATGCTCTTTCGAGGTTTTGCTTGGGAGGACATATAATTTGTGCCCTGGGAGATCTGCAGATAGTCTTTCGAGGTTTTGCCTATGGCATATAATTTGTGCCCTGGGATATCTGGCAGATGCTCTTTCGAGGTTTTGTCCTATGGCATGTAATTTGTGCCCTGGGAGATCCGATAGGTTGAGCTGTGTGCTCGTAATCAGTCCTGGGATGCTCTTGCGAGGTTTTGCCATGACCACATGTAATTTGTGCCCTGGGAGATCCGATAGGTTGAGCTGTGTGCTCGTAATCAGTCCTGGGATGCTCTTGCGAGGTTTTGTGGTGACCACATATAATTTGTGCCCTGGGAGATCTGCAGATAGTCTTTCGAGGTTTTGCCTATGGCATGTAATTTGTGCCCTGGGATATCTGGCAGATGCTCTTTCGAGGTTTTGTGGTGAGGTCACATATAATTTGTGCCCTGGGAGATTTGCAGATGGTCTTTCGAGGTTTTGCCTATGGCATGTAATCTGTGCCCTGGGACATCTGGCAAATGCTCTTTCGAGGTTTTGTGACGCACGTAAAAGTCCTGAGGATTCCACAGTATGGCCAGTGATGACGAAGACCTGCAGGTGGTGGGCCTACATCCAGTATGAAAAAGGACTGGCTCTGTAGAACTTCCTATGACGAGTAGAGACAGAGATTGGATGAGATAGTAGCAGCAGTGACGATGATGATGACGATGCATCGATGACGATGATCCAGAGAAGAAGACTTGTCTAGCAGATCTGTGTCGAGAAATACCTTCCTTGTTAAGAGGGAGTGTTGATGTATATGTAACTTCGGAATGTATTTCATCAGTATATTATATGTATATTTATTGTACCCTTATAAGAGATGTGTTATTCCTCTATAAGGAAGTGTCGTCATGTGGATTGACAAGTGTCGCAAGTGTGTGTACTTGCCGATGGGTTATTAGACCACCTTATGGGGTCGGCCCTAATTAATATATAATATAATGTGGATGTACTCAAGTTGACAAGTCGGCCCCAGTAGGTCACTGGGCAAAAAGGTGAGTATAAATAGAGATAGGAGATCTCTATTTTACTCACTCGGAAAAGTATCTATCTCTCTCTCTGGAAAGTGGCGCACTAGGGAAGAGGAGGAGGATCATCTGCTAGGAGACTATCTCTGTATTATTTGGTTGTATTTTGGTTGAGCCATTGCTCTCTCTATCTCTGAGGAAGTTTGTGGGGTTTTTCACCTTAGGGTTTTCCCCACGGAAACTCTGTGTCTCTTGTCTCTATGCTTTTGATTCTTGTGATGCTTGTCATATTATGATTGTCATGCATTGATATACTGTAGATGTTATTCTCTCAGCAAAGATCCTATAGTATTGTGATTTAATACTGAAAATTTAACAAGTAGGAGGTACCATATCCATTGGTGAAGTAATAGGGGGAATTTTAGAGAGGGTAATCTATGTCATTAGGGGTTTGAGATATGGTTTTGCGTTACCTTCAATTGTTTTCTCCCTAATTTCAAAAGCTATGCCTCTTGTTCAAGATCAGTATAAATTATTCTTTTGGTGATACCTCTAACATAAAATTGTGGCTTTATTTTCAACCTGCATTTTAGTGTTACAACACATTATTGGGGTTATTGTCTCTTTTATTTTCCTATTTATCATCTAGAAGACTTCAAGACACGTATGTAGAGGATTTTCTATTTTTAGAGTGTATTGAAAGCAATTTTCTTTGTGTTTCTATCGTTATATTATATGCATGCTACCTTGAAACTGAGCTACTTATACTTGTTTTAGAGGTAGGGTTTTGAATTTTTCTATTTTCTATTTTAGGCTCTCGCTCTTACTATATGCATGCTTCTACCTACTGTAATTTTTTTCTTGTTATAAGAATCCACTGCACATATTTGACATTTTAGCAGGGAGACGTTGATTTTTTAGGCTCTTTTGCACATATTTTTTTTTCTATATTTGTGGTGCTAAACTAAGAATTTTGATCTCTTTTACCACTTGGAATGAACCCAATACCTAAAATAACATAATAACACTACATAATCACAACGCATACCAATTGTAAGTGTGTATAACATCTCCCAAAGTGGCAATACTGACAAGTTATACAATAACCCCTTATTTGTTAGGATAACAATTCTCAAATAACCCAAGTACATCCATATTTCCAAATCATAATTCCATTCATGTAATGATGACTCTAATGACCTCTTATATATACAATTCCTCATCCATTAGTCATGTAGATATACCACCAACCTAACCTACCATTTAGATATGCATTTTGCCTCTATACACCTCATTAGGTTGATTACATACAATACGATTTCATTTGTATGTTCTTTCTTCCCCATCAAATGTGGTTTCCTATAGAGGACAAATTTTCCCACCATTTTATTATGAAATCAAAATTTAAGACATAATAAACTACAAATATTAATAGCTAGAAATATAAATAACATAGGGTAAGCACTAATCTCATATAAAATGGACTAGCCATTGAAGGTTATTAGGGGCACAAACCCTCTTATTATATTTGTCCTATATGGAAGATGTTAAATTTTGAGCATTAATTCACAATACTCTAGGATCTTTACTGAGAGAATAACATATACAGTATATCAATGCATAACAATCACAATAAGCATGACAAGCATCACAAGAATCAAAAGCATGAGAGACAAGAGACAGAGAGTTTCCGTGGGGAAAACCCTAAGGTGAAAAACCCCACAACTTCCTCAGAGATAGAGAGAGCAATGGCTCAACCAAAGTACAACCAAAATACACTTGAGATGGTCTCCTAGTAGCAGATGATCCTCCTCCTCTCTAGTGCGCCACTTTCTGAGTGAGAGAAGTGTGACTTTTCGAATGATGCAAATAGAGATCTTCCGATCTCTTTTTATACTTAAACTGTTTGCCCAGTTGCAATATGGGGCCGACTTGTCTATCTAGATACATCCATAATATAATATATATTTCAGGGCCGAACCCACACATGGTGGTCTAATAACCCATCGGCAAGTACACACACTTGCGACACTTGTCAATCCACATGACGACAGAAGAACTCTACACACAAACATGACAATATAAGTAAATATCAATGTGACTTAATTATGTTTGCATAAAATATACAAGTAAATATCAATGTGACTTAATTATGTTTGCATAAAATATACAAGTAAATAATGATTTTATTAAAGACAACTCACATTGCAGGGAGATATAGAAGGACTATTAGAGGGTGAATTCAAGAACAGTTTCTTCCCACTGTACAGTGTTAGGGTTGGTGAGCAATGAGGGACATAATGAATCCATAATTTATCGAATCCTAGTAACTGTAAATCTATCCTTTCCATTTTCCATCATCAACCTCACATCTGGTATTTTACATGTGTGGGGTCATTGAGACATTTTACAAGATTTGGGCTCGGTGATTCAAGACTCACATTACATAAAGATTGCTTTTAGATACATAGATAGTTATTGTATTTATTAATTACTAGAGGAGGGATTTGTATTTGCTTGTATTCAAAATTGCATGATTGAGTGAGGAAAAATTGTTAGTAGGTACATATATTCTTTTGTTTTTACAATGGAAATCGTTTCTTCTTGACTGAAAGAACAGTATTGATTTGTGAAAAACACATTTGGATAGTTTTTCCAACAATTATTTTACACTTAGTCATTTTGAAGTTAATATCGAATTAAATTTGTAAATAGGTGCATTCTCAGTTGTATCCAACACCATTTATTTTGATATTGAGTCTTACTATCAAAGGGTGAAGTTGTAAGAATCCTTCATAGGTCTTAACATTGAAAGACTCGATGTGTTTCCAATAATTCATAGCTCTTATCACGATATTCTGTGTCTAGTTTTAGACATTCAAAACCACTATGAGATGTTTGGATAGGTATTGTGTCTAGTTCTGACACTCAAACCTACCTCTTGGATATACATTTCCATTGGAGGACCCACCATGCATTTTTTCCATCACACTAAAGAAATTTTTCATGCTTCCCATCTTGTACATAATAGGGAGGAACATCATGGATTGATGATAGTCAATATTTAAGTTTCGAAGCCCTATTATGTGTTGGTACAAGCGATCGTGAGCCACAATCAGAACCAAATTCAGTAGACAGAGCCTCAAGCCAGAGCTAGAATGAGATCCATAGTTGTTTCCAGAAGACAAATTTAGAGCCATGTTCCAGAGAACCCATTGGGTTGTGGTCATCCTAAAACCACCTTTTGGGTTTTGGTCATCCAAAAACTACCCATTTAGTATAATACTTACATTTTCTGTTAGACATAAGGTTGTGGTGGCCCTCAAACCAAATTTTTCCATAGAGAACCACTAATCCTCAAAGCCAAGTTACAAAGGGAATTTTTGAGCTAGAACCTGAGTAAGATCCAAATTCTAGAGGGAACCATTCAGCCACAATTAGATTTAGAACCAAGTTCCATAGTTTGTGGTAACCAAAAACAACCATTTAGTAGAAGAATCAACCTATGTTTCTTCTGCTAACGTTTTTTTTGTTTGTGGTCTTCCAAAACCACCAAATTTGTGGTCATCCTAAAACCAACAATATATAGAGAACTTATGTTTTACCACTCAGTGGGAGATGTTAAATTCTGATAATGTACTTGACAAATTTGAATTTTCAAGTAGTAAACGTTCAACATTTAGCAGTTGTCCACTTCCTTTTTTCAACTCTCTTTCAGAATATTCTTGGACTCACATACTCCCCTTCAGATTAAGTGGGGAATGTTGGAAACCTAATGTATTATGTGAATATGAAACGTCATCGGGAGGCCAAGAAACCAGATGGAATATGAAACCAAAGGTCCCATAATTGTATGTATACTTGCATATTCTTAATGAAAATTGCATTTTCAAGCATATTAATTTTTCTTTTTTTAATCCTTGTGTGCTTTCCTACCTAGGCATTCCAATAATTAATGTGCTAATAGACACACAAATGATTCACAAGTTGGAAAACAACTAAACAACTGCAAATGAGAAACTTAAGAAATCAATCAACATTAAATACTTATTTGTAATGTGAATGGATAAGATTTTACCAACTAGAACATAAAATACAAAAGTTGTGATGATAATCACATATAATACAGATCACATAAAATATGGAAGTTGTGTTGACTGCGCACCAATTGTAAAACATAAATATAAATGGTATTTTTCATCAACAAAGGGAAGAGTCTTTATAAAGTACATGAAGAATGATACTTTTTCCATCTAACTCAACAAATTATCTTCCAGTTGACAAATCATTCTTAATGACAATGGATCTGTAAACTGTCGTGGATATTCCATTAGATCAGTTCACTACAGTGGATCTTATGCCTTACTTCATAATGTTAATTTAATTCCATAAAATACTGAACGTAATGGAATTGGAATAGAAATAACTAGAGCAAATAAGTACACAATCCACACAATAACATAGGATATACCTTGGGAAAACCCACTATGGGGTAAAACCCAACCAAAAATGAGGGATACCCCTTTCTCTTCATATAAAAATGCAACTACAAAGAAAATGACACTCTCTATGGAGTTACCTGTGACTTTGTAGCCATAATGGATACTAGATGATCTCATATCTCTGTTTTGTAATAATATCCACTCCCCTATAGTTTGCTTAGATATGGAACAATACAATAACATCCAAAGAATGGAACCCATTATTCTCCTAATGACCCAATATTTAACATATATCGATAGTCGACTACAATTAATTTTAGGGTTTTTTCATACCCCAAATCCTGAATAGGGTTAGTGTTTTGGACCTTCCATAATTCTCTTAAAAGTCTACATGTGACTAGATCCACAAGTGTGAGAAATGAGAGATGACGTGGAATCCACTCAGTACCATGGTGGTCAACTGGGTAGGTCAACTTGTGGAAAGCATAACTTCTTCATACATAATCCAATTGAGGCGATTCTTACACCATTGGAAAGCTCTCAGTTTGGAATTTTATTTATTTTGGTCTAAATGTTTTTTCACCGAAAAATGACATTTAAGCCCTCAAAATGTCCCTAAAGGTTTAAGACATTTTTTTATCCCAAATAAAACAAGTGAGACATGCCCCTACAATGGGCCCTACAATCCCATTCATCCAATTTTATGACCCTAAAAGCTCCAAATAGGTGACAAATCACATATTGATCCATTTGAGATCACACCTCCCCATTTTGGGAGGATTTCGTTCCCAAAAATAGTTATTGAATGAGGTGAGAAAAAATTTCCTCTACCTTCTCCTTGGAGTACCATTTAGCCTTTCCTGGAATTTGTCTTTTCAAGCCCACCTGCCAGAGTTCATACTGTCCCCGCCTAGTACTTTTAGACTTATTTTGCAACAATGTTTTATAGGTGCAGAAAGGAGCTACAAAGATCGTATATGTGAGCACTGGTGAACAAGTTGCTAATGTATTGACCAAACCTCTGTCTCGAGTAAACTCTAAGTATTTTCTGAGACAAGCTTGGTGTAGTTCAGAAGGACCCTCCTAGAAAGGGGGAGTGATATGGTCAATGATGATATTTGGATATTGGTATCGTTGTGGATACTTGTATCGATGATGAGATTTCCTATATCGACGGTAAGGTCGATGATAAGGATACCTGTATTCATATGTATACTTGTATCGATGATGAGGATACTGTATCAATGACGAGGATACTTGTATCGATGATGAGGATACTTGTTTTGATGATGTGGATACTTGTATCGATGATGAGGATACATGTATTGATGATGAGGTTACCTGTTCCGACGGTAAGGTTAATGATGAGGTTACCTGTCCTGACGATGAGGTTGATGATATCAACGATAAGGTTGATAAGTGGTCCTTAGAATTTTTCTAAGAGGACGAGGAGGGATTGTATCATCCCTGGACTTCGGTCCCTGAACAAATCTGTAGACAAATGTCTTCGAGAATTGGTCCCTAGTGGACGAGGAGGGATTGTATCATCCCTGTACTTCAGTCCCTGAATTGATCAGACAGATGTCTCTGAGAAGTGGTCCCTAGTGGACGAGAGGATTGTATCATCCCAGGACTTTGGTCCCTGAACAGATCCGTAGACAGATGTCTTTGAGAATTGGTCCCTAGTGGATGAGGAGGGATTATATCATCCCTAGACTTTGGTCCCTGAATTGATACGTAAACAAATGTCTCCGAAAAGTGGTCCCTAGTGGATGAGAGGATTGTATTATCCCAGGACTTTGGTCCCTGAATAGATCTGTACACAGATGTCTCAAAGAGGCACGTTCGTCAAAACTGTCCCGATGATGTTTTCCGAGTACACAACCAGAACAAACACCATCCCTGCAAGATACCATCGGATGACCTTTCACCATATTGTCTTTACATAGTTGTTGCAATGAGCGATAATTTAAGTGACCAAATCGCTCATGCCAAAGTTTGCTCAAGTTATCACTATGAGCAACAAAAACTGAAGGAAAAGGTGATGACCAAAAGTTGTTAAACTTGTACAACCTGGTAATATCATCAAAAATTACGGTAGCTAGGATCTGTTGAGGATATTTAAAATCCTTGATTACAACTTGGTGAGGTGTAAACGTCACAATTTTACCTTCACCAGAATGAGTGATCTGATATACTGATAAGAAATTGCAGAAAATTCTTGGAACACATAGTACATCACTGAAATGACCATTATCTACTGGAACTGTTCCATCTCCTACAACATTTAGAGATCTATCATCACCAACAACTATTTGTTTGGTGTTACATTCATGTATAGTAGAAAAGATGGCTTGATCGTTAGCCATATGATAAGATGCTCCAAAATCAATGAGCCATTCATTTGAAGTAGAAGAAGAAGATGCATTATAAGAATAACTAGAAGCACAAAGTGCACGTCCATGAGAGGTAGATTCTGAAGGCGAATCTAGGCTGATGTGGTGCTTCTTCATTGCTGCTTCCAAGGCTGCCATCTTCTTGAAATAGTTAGATTCATCATGATTATCTTTCCTGCAATAATTGCAATGACGCTCAGTCTTCTTACCTTTTGGCTTAGATCCTTTGTCATGTTTTAAAGAAGGATCTGACTGAGAGGGTTTGGGACCCTTGTTTGACTTATTATTGCGAAAATTTTGTTTCTTGAGAGGCTTGGAATTTTCTTTCTGTTGGGACAATAAGGCTTTCCCAGATGTATCTGCATTGTTGATTATTCCAAGATGGATGAGCTTATCTTGCTCTGTAATCAAGGAATCACAAAAGGATTCAAAACTAGGCTCTTGATAGTTAGATGCATTCAAGGATTCTTTCATGGAGTAAAATGTAGATACAAAAACAGAATATGCAGGTCCAAGTTTTGAAAGAATATGATAAATGCATTATTTGTCTTCCCTGTTAATTTTACATTCTGCACATAAGAGTTTAAGAGTTTTGTACTTAGATAAATAATCTTGAATGCATGAAAAATCACTTGGATTTAAAGAAATCAACTCATTTTCAAGTTGATGACCTCGAATTTCATTATGTTAACCAAACACAGATTCCAACTTGTCCCAAGCTGCATCAGGTTCATCAATTCCAGATATGTGGAATCACAAATCAGTAGATATTGACATCCCAATCAATCCACGAGCTTAGTCACATCTATTTTTTCATTTTATTTTCTTATCATCATCAGTGGGTTCTGTTTCTTTCCCTGAGGTAATTCTGAAAAATCTCCTACTTCGTAGAACATCCTCCATACGAGATTTCCATGAGAAATCGTTGGAACTGGTAAGTAGAATATCACAAGGGGCAGCCATATTTGTAAATTAATGGTTGTAAAATTAGAAACCAATAGTCTAGATACGAAGAGCTCAAAAAAATAGGCAGTTTAAAAAAAAACAGGACTCCAAACTGACTTCGGATGATGAAGTTATGCTTCAACAAAGAAAATCCTGAAGATGTCCCCAATAGTGACGTGGCACATAAAAATTGACCAGCTAAAAAAAAAAGACCCCCCTCTTCCCAAGATGAACCTTTGGTAATGAATTTACAAGAAAGTTGCTTTAAGTGAATCACATTTATAAAATAAGTGATTTCACTTTTACAATGATGTTACTTTTAAATAGTGCAACAATAAAAAAGAACTTAAGTGACTCACGTTTTATTTATTTTTTATTATTTAAGTGAGATGCGCTTTTACAATAAAGTAACTTGAAAATAGAAATTGCATGCACTTTTTATTTTAAAATTTCCTAAGACTTGAACTCAAGACCTATTAAGGAATAAAACAACTTTGAACAAAGTGAGGTAGATTAAAAGCTATGTAAAATATGAGAATGAGGAAGGGGTTTTTTTTTAACTCTTTTTGCTCGGTTTTCGTGTTTGCATTTTTCCTTGAAAATCACACCATAAACCAAAACAAAAATCTTTTCCACTTGTGGGGTTAGATTTCGTTAGCATGCCCGGAAATTCTACGTTTTCTCTCTGTGTTGGGCCCAGGTTAAGTTAAAGTTTTGGGAAGCACCTTTTTGAGGCAAGCAAGGAAAGTTGAGCTGAGCACAACTCAGAAACACAATTTTGGCTAAGTATTGAGGATGCTGCGAAGTTGCACGCAGCATCCAACTTTTGACGAGACTTCGGAGTTGCGCCAGCGTCGAAGGTTTTGGCCGTGATGCGAAGACCAGTACTGCGCAGAAGCAGTGCTGCGGAGTTAGGAGGCCACATGGAGCCAGCAAAGCGGTGTGCTGGACAAGTATCAAGTGTAGTTACCGACTAGATCGGTAGCATCCATTTTTGGAAAGATACTTCAGGATTGCCGAGCGGTGGATGTAGGCAAAACAAGAAGGCGGCTGCGCGTGGGTTGTTAAGGAAAGCGGCGTTTGGCACGTGCAGAAGGTAAAACCGTTAGAGAGAAATGGTTCGGTAGAAGCAGCTTGTAGGCATGCGTGCGATAGGAAGGCCGATAGTGACAGAATGAGGATGTGGAGATCTTCCATGATCAAGCAGATGCTACCAAGAGCCAGCAAGCCGGGTTGGAAAACCGGCGCAGTTTTGGAAACCCTTAGGGTTTTGGGTTTTAGGTCTTCGACATTGTACAGACATGACCTTCGGGCATGGTCTATTTAAGAAGACATTTTGTATGGGATGGTGGTTCTCAGTGTTGTTATCCTTTTGGATTGTTATTCTTTTATAGTGGCTAAGAACTGAAGGAGTTAATCTTTTTATATTGTAAAATCTCTCTAAGATAAGAAGATTGTGGTAAAGGCTTTGCAGCTGTGTGCGCAGAGACCTAGCCGAGAGAAAGAAGAGTCTGCAGCTAAGTGCGCATACTAAGAACAGTTGCCCCATCCCTTTTGAAAGAATTATATTACCAACCGTTCTTGTGGACATAGCTTTCCATCCAGGGAAGTGAACCACGTTAAATCCTGTGTTATGTGATAATGTTTATGAATGAATGACTGTCTTTATTTTCTGTAGAATGAATGCTTGAATGTTTCCTTGCATGCTGTAATATGAGAACTTTGATATGCATTTACCAATAGGAGAAGTTTTGGAATGATATGCTAGGTTCTGCGGAAGCAGATGAATGGTGAACATTTCAATTCTATGTTAAGGCCGTGAATCAGTCATTTAAGTATAATTAATTTCTTAAACACAGTGAAGGAACGCAGCACAGTTAATCATGTTTATCATTTTAGTTCATGTTGTAATAATCCAAGTTCTTGATGAATGCTAGAAAGATAGCTAGTAAGTGCCTGAATGAATGGATGAGTGATATTCATTTCAGTTCCTTAACGTTTCCAAGATTTTCCAAGTAGAGGATAATTGTGGGTGATTCGCAGTTCCACTAGAAGATTCGCAACAGTAAGAAACCCTTGGCACGGCCCGCGGTGTTGCCTACACCACGTGGTACTGTTCGCATCATAGATCCTGCTGCATACCGCATCACTCTGCCCATAGCGCCGCCTTTCTGTACTGCGCTGCGCAGCATGTTCAGATAAACAACTCATCATTTACTGTGGAAAGTTGATTCCGCAGTACCCCATAGAGATACACCTCGGGTGAGACCTCAACCTGTTCGTAGGTTGTCGCCGAAAGGGCCGGTGCGAAGGGGTTTTGTTGGTCAAAGGGAGAACCGCAAAGAACCTGGGTCTATTTGAAAACCTCTGGGTCAGTTTAAGCCAACACTCTATTTCTGATTTGCCGAGATCGCAAAAGGTGCACGGCAAAGAGCATACGCAACCGAGAAAAACCCTTCCCCTTTATGTTTCTGATTCGCCGAGATCGTACAAGGTGCACGGCAAAAAGCATACGTAGACAGGGAAAGCAACAATCCAAAACAAAAAAAATCTAATAGTAAAAACTAATAAAATATGAGATATTTTTTTCTTTTAAACCAGAAAATAAAAATAAAAACGTCACTATAACATTATACCTTCAAATCTGATGAAATACGCGTTTCTGAAGCAACCCGGAACCGTTTTGGATCAAACGAACACTATTTCCCAATGGAAATGACACTACGGACGCAATGGAACACCTCCCAAAGCCCAGAAATGCACAGAAATACCAGAACCAGAAACCCTTTCAAGTTTCAACAACAACAGTTTAAGATCTAGATCATAACCGGAAGTGGCTCTTCATAAAAGCTCTGATACCATGTTTGAGTACACAGGGTACTCCCAAAAGACCAAACACCTAGAGAAACCACTTCACACAAATAGATCACATATCGATACACCAATGTTTTGATGTGGTTTAAACCCTCCTGAGGGAAACACTCCACGGCCCTGGCCAAGTAGCTTCTACGAGACAATTTATTTTGCAAAGAAAGAAAGTTACAAATGAGCTTTTCATAATTGATCAACTTTCCAATGACCCTCCATGCTCTTTAAATAGAGATCATGGACCAATCGGGTGTTAAGCCATGAATCAAGGGTAGGTATGATCTAAGAGAAGTTGAGCCGTTTGATCACTCTATGTCGGGAACATATCCTGACTGTCGGATTAAGTATTTACAAATGCATACTAATGCATACTAAAGAAACACACTTTTCCTAATGGATATATTACACAAGTTGATCTTAACTAACTCCTAAGTGTCTAAATATCCTAACAGTCATAGAGAATTAAAACATTTGAGAGTAGGATACTTCCGTTGATCGAATATTTTTCAAGTGAGGCTAAGGGAGAAGGAGGAGACTCAGACTCTAGAGAAGGGAGTAGAACAATAATGCTCAAGGACTATATGTATTGTTTTCCTCTTTAGTGATTAATGCAAATCAATTTTTCTCCCCCACCCCACTCCACCCCCCGATGTGTGTGTGTGTGTGTTTTGGATCAACGATGAATATATTAGTTTCTTTTTGCATGTTAATCATTATTTCTTGTTTATCCTTATGAGTGCACACAACTAGACTAGTATGTGTTTTACAACTTATTTTTTTATTAGGCCTATCCCATGCCCTTGGAATGTAGGTGAATTCGCTTGAAACACTTGGTTCCTCCATTGTACACTAGCATTCTTCATTCTTTTTCAATCTTTCATAAAAACGAAAAAAACTAAAAGATAAAAAAAAAAGGACAAAAAGGTGGGGAAAGGGAAAAAATTGTATCACATCACAAAGTGGACATGAAAAAAGTTAGTCCTTGTCTCCCTTGAACACAACACTTGTTTGCATCAGCCACTTTCAATTGGGTTATTAGTAATATTTACCTTAGTAAATTGGACCATGTTTATGAGTTTTACTCCTCTGATTGATTATCCTTCCAGTCACTATGGATAATTCATCAAAGTATCTGACATTAATGGATTTCAATGGTCTATTATTTCTTGAGTCACATGTTGTCTGGGTCCATTATGCATCGTGATGCATGTTCAAGAGAGGTTTGTTACAAAAAATGTTGTTAGCCATTCCTTAGATATCCTTGACCAATCATTTCTACCTTCACTGTGTCAGAAGCAATATTTAATGGTTGTTCTTCTTAGCTCTAGTCCCAAAAAATCAAATCAAAATATTGATCTTTGTTTCATGTTGATTGATGTGGGATGACTGAATTCCCGCCTATTGGTGAATCTCTTCCTATTAACACCAAATCATTTTCTACGAAGACAGTCTAGGAATCTTGATAGTACATTGAAACTTGTAGTCATTAGTGGCAAGTTTTGTCGCAATCAATAGTGTGTGTACAGCAATGACCCCTGGTAGTTGATTTTACAAGTGTTCAACATCAATTCCTTTATTCACCTTTGCTAAATTGTACTTTGTACCTTCGAACCCATTTTCATTACATATGGGTTTCGTCACATATGTCAAGGGTATACATCAATGATCGACGATCAGGTGGTGTTCTAACTTGCTTGAATTTAGATAGTTTTATCATATGATGTATACTCATACTATCATAGATTTTTGGATTGAAGACCTTGGGAATAATAGTAGCATGCCTAGTCGGTTCTAGCTTCTTGAGTTGTGAAAGATCATACTACCATGTTCTAAGTGCTTTGAATACAATCAAATTGTACACTCCTCATAATGTCACTTTTCATTTTGATGTACCTTTTGACATTGATCCACTATGTGTTTTTCGTGGCCATGCTTATTTACTACTAAACATGGGTATTCCTTCCTCGTGGAAGCTTTCTTATATATGAGATTGGTTTTTGCAAGTAAGTACTTCCTTATCCTTAGTTTACAATTCTCCTCCTTAGCCCATCAACCGCGTTTCTGGATTGTTTGACTTAATGTATTTTGGCCATTAGTTCCACTTTTTACCTCACACATTAGGGAGCATATGTTATAATGATATTTAACACCCCTTATGGAAAAGGCCTAAGTGGACATCAAGACACCTTCTACATGAGAAATTGACTCCAAAACAATTAAATTTGTAGTTAATTGGAGTGTGGTTGCTACTTTTCCTAAGGAAGAGGGTGATTGGTTGTGAAATTAAGCTTTAAAAGCATGCCCACATCCATCTGGTCACCACAATGTGCCCATAAAGTGTGACCAAGGCTTCAAATTGGGGAAAAGAAGAACTAAAAGTGCACACTCAAGTAAATATAGGTTCAATTTCATGTGGAAGGGACTCGTACTCAGATAAATTTTTAGGGGCGAAATTTCACCAATTGGCTATTTTTTGGGCATTTTTTCAAAAAACAAATTCGCTATTTGGTCATTTTTAGTCTTTAATATCACTATTTAGTCATTTTTTGGTGGCAAATTGTATGTTTCATATTTAATATTCGCCTACCAATCTACATATATGCTTTTTTCAATCCAAAATAATCACCTAGAATACTATACTTAAGTATACTTTTATAATCCTTAAAAAATACCCTGCTCGTACTGCATGTAAATCATGCACTTTGTAATCATCACCCATGTTAGACCTAATTCAAAGTTATAAAAGATACCTATGGGGTGAATATATAGAGGTTAGGTAGAGGTCATAGAGAATTAGAACATCTGAGAGTAGGATGCTTCCGTTGATTGAACTTTTTTCAAGTGAGGCTAAGGGAGAAGGAAGGGACTCAGACTCTAGAGAAAGGAATACAACAATAATGCTAAAGGACTATAAGTATTGTTTTCCTCTTCAGTGATTCATGCAAATCAATTTTTCGCCCCCACCCCCCATGTGTGTTTGTGTGTTTTGGATCAACGATGAATATATTAGTTTCTTTATGCGTGTTTATCATTATTTACTTGTTGGAAGAATGAGGAAGATGCGTTGTTTCTTTGTATATAGGATTACTCTCATGGCTTAGGAGAAGGAATCAAAATACAAGGATTCAACTTGACAAAGTTCTAGAGAAACTATGATATTAAGGTACACATCTCTTTTCCTTCTTCTAATTTTCTTTGCTTCACATGCGTGTGGAATATAGGGAATAGTATTTAGTAGTTGTTTTGTTTATCTGTCGATGAGCCTAATCCACTCACTAGGGAAATCACTTAGCTTGTTAGCAGTATGACACTTTCCCTCACAACAATGACCAGAAATACGATGGTGTTAACAATATGAAAATTGGATGAGCATAACTGAGGAAATGATTGAAAAATGAAGTCCATATAAAGTTATTGTTGGGGAAAAATAAAGTGAACCATGTCAAAGAGTTTGTCCTCTTGATTTCAACGATGTGGATAGCACATCAAATTGATTTCTAGAACTTCCAATTGAGTCAATTACAATATTGAAGGGATGGCCTATAAAAAGGGTTGGACCCAAATGAGTCAATATAGGAGTTTTAGGTTAGTCCTCATGCAATTCATTTATTTCTCATCCATTTAATTTTCCTTATAGACCTCTAGAAAAGCTTGTTAGGGTTTTTGTAGGGTCACATGGGAATCGAAGGAATAGTTGTGCCATGTGGTGTGACAATTCTTATGATGGTTGTGCTCTGTAAAGTATCTACAGAATTTACACCACACAATAATATAAATCATTTGTAATTCAGATTAGTCATGCATGATACGATCAAGTAGAGGTTATGCTTGTGTGGAAAAACTACGTGTATGATCATTCTTACAACTACATGTGGGTGGGTTTGTAGTTTCCTTGATCATGCGCAATGATCACATGAATAATTTTCTTGGAAAACCTTGTATGGTGTAGTTCTTGGGTTGAACTCACCACGTGAGAATGTTTTGTGGTGTTATTAAATGGGTAGTTGTGAGTGGCATGGCTATCCAATTGTTCAATTGCATGTCTTGATCACATGGTTTGTAAAACAAGAAGATCGCACCCTTATGCGACTATTTCTAGAAAAGTCATGTGAGTGTGTGTTCATTTTTAATTTTTTGGATTTTAGTGAGACTTAGGTAAATTGGCTTAGAACTATGCGTGATTTGTTTGTTTTGTAGGTTTCTAGTTGAGAGATGGCAATTGAATGGTGAGAGCGCCACTTCAATGGTTTTTGCTATGAGGTGGCTATGGATCTTATAGTTTGATAGTGCTTATGGGAGTTATTGAAGTAAGTTCATTGTGCTATGATGGGGTCTAGTGAGGGCCTCCGGTGAGCGTTGATTGGCCTTTGGAAGCTTCGAGAGGATTGTTTTTTTTTTATCGTTAGTGGGTGTTTATCAACTAGTTTGGCATATATTTTTTTGCTAGAATCCCAATTCATGGGATTCAGGAGGAGATTCACCTTACCCGAGGAGAGGTGAGGATGATTGACCAATTGGTCATTCGATACTATGGAGGAAATTCCTCTACAAATAAAATTG
This sequence comes from Larix kaempferi, assembly GCA_027924585.1. NCBI lineage: Eukaryota > Viridiplantae > Streptophyta > Pinopsida > Pinales > Pinaceae > Larix > Larix kaempferi. Next base: position 4,488,068 of record BSBM01000211.1, read on the forward strand.
GGGTTACTAACATCACCAAGGTTTAGTATTTGTTGTTTGGTGTGATTTCCATTGTAGTGATCACCTGGTTTTGGGGGTTGTTGTGACCCACTGGATCTCTAACGCTCGATTACTATTGGTGGAGAGGGCCCTTGAGGGTGTGGATATTGCATGGGCTATAATGTTGCTAGCCAACATGAGGTCTTAGCTAACCCATGGTTTCTCCAAGAGGTGGGGACAATTTACGTAGAGGAAGATCATGTATGCATACTTATTTGAGTGGTTCTCGACTTTGACATTAGGAGTGTTAAGTCTTGTGTAGGATCCATAGGAGACCAAGATGCACCTATGGGGGACATTGATGCCTTAGAGGGGTCGAGGTGAGGTGGGAAATTTGTTTACATTGTAGTACTTGGCGGTGTGGCAGTAGAGGGTAGGTATTATGGATATGCACCCTTAACACGTGATGGATATTTGGGTAGACTCATATGTGCATCATTATCTAGGTCAGGGGTGGAGGCCCATAGGTGAGTAACTCCTATTATAGGTCAAATATGGACTTCTCCATCTGTGATCACATTGCCATGTCGATCACACAAAAGGACACTATGGATGGAAAAGCTAGATTGACCTTAGATGACTCAGTGCTGAGATCCTTCACCTTCAGCTGAAAACCATATTTTTTCTACATATTTCATTAGAAATGCACTACTCTTACAATTGTCATCCAGCGCACCATGCGCAGGTTCTACTGAAGACAACCCGCACACTTATCCCAAAAGTTGTATGCGCAAGTCATAAAGAGCACTAGCCGCACACCATGCGCAAGTTTACCTGGTATCATACCTGCGCACATATTGAGATGAACTTGAAAAAATATATTAAGATTACGGATTGGGATTAGTTGAGTTTGGTATTGTAACTCCGCCCAACCTCCCAATTCAACTGTCTCACAAATCTAACTTCCTTCCTTTGCCAGAAATGCAAGGGGAAGCCACAAGGAAAGGACACATAGAGAAGAAAGCTATTGTTATGCTGAAGGAATTTCTAGTCAAGAGAGGAGTAGGAGCCCAGAACTTGGTTGTAGAAGTGCTTGGAACAAGATCAGGTATATCAATTGTATTTCACTGCATTTCTTTGACAATAAAGATCGAGATACCCTTCCCATCCCAATAGATTGTTATTTCTATTGCATTTCTAATCATAATTGATGTTAAATATTGTTTTCAATATCATTATTTATTTATAGTCAAGATATGCTAGGACTAGTCAGGATACGGTAGGACTAGGATTATATATTTTAAGGTCTATGTATTTTTCAGGTACATTGCTGTGGAGATTGGACGAAAGCTAGGACTAGTCGCCATAAATCAGGTTCTCTTTTTTAAACCCTGATGTCGTTTTGCTTATAGTAATGGTTGTAAAATCGAATGTATCTATGTGTCAAGCCCCATGTACGTTGATAACATCCTTCCCCTGCTATAGGGTATAATCCTTAACAACAACTCTTATCATTATCATTATCCTTTGCATGTGTTTATTTGTGATTTTTTCATGGTTTTACTATGATATCTACCAACATAGATCCAATTTAAACGTGGATTTATAAGGCACCAAGAGGGATCCAATTTCTTAAGGTGTACTTTCCAATTTATTGAGGTGTAATTTTTTTTAACCTTGTTTTTACACATTCAAAAAAATTACATCTCTAGAAATTTGATCACTCTAGGATGGTTTTAAATTTTTATTTTATAGGCCGACATGAATTTTTTTAATTACTTTTTATTTTTGGTAGTTTTTATATCCCCCTCGTACTGGGGTTTAGAGTACCTCACTCCTCTCGGTACAATAAGAAATTGATATATAACCTATTTTTTTTTATGTTGATATTGGTTTTGTACCATCACTAATTAGTAGAAAAAGTAGTAAGAGGTACCTAATCCATTGGTATAGTCATCGGTTGCATGTTAGAAAAGGTAATCTATGTGATAAGGCAAGGGTGGTGGCCCAAGTATTAGGTTGGTTTGAGTTGCGGTTTTGTGTTACCTTCCATTGTTTTCTTACTCATAAATAGATTGTTGAATGTACAGCTTGAGAGGTGACATTTGTTTTATATGGATAAGCAATCACTTATTCACAATATCTTTTTTTACTTTTTAGAATCTAGGAAATGTACTTTAATGGCATTAGGGAGGGATTTACAATTTCATATATTAAAATCTAAATAATTTGGAAAAAAAATACAAATCCCAAAAACATATTAGAAAGTATGATCATTTTCAGATAAAGGGATATATTTAATTCAAAATCAAAGTATTAAGAAGCTCCTACTCATTGTGCAGTTTTTTTATATGATGCCTTTCTTTGTAAACTTACTTTTCACATGATGTAAAATACATAAATTGTATATTTTTTTTTTCTAAGTGATGTGATATTTATTTGTTTATGTATTTTTCTAAATTATGTGATATTTATTGATGCTATAGTGCCATTTACTATTATATCAAATCTTTATTTGTTTTATTTTTCATATTCTAAATATCAAATCAACATGAAGACTATTACTTGTCTTCTGGATTGTCTTAAGGAAGACTACCACTTGTCTTTGGGATTATCTTAAGGAAGACTACCACTTGGGTTTGGGATTATCTTAAGGAAGACTACCACTTGGGTTTGGGATTATCTTAAGGAAGACTACCACTTGGGTTTGGATTATCTTTAAGTGTGAATTAGTTTACAATGTTAGAGATGTTATATCTAAATTACATTCAATAAAAGGTCAAGCATTATGACCTCATGAATATGACTATATTGGGGGTTCTCCAAGTTGTACTATTGACTTAAAATGTTCCTCCCTAAAGTGGTTATTATCTTGATAACATTGGATTTTATTACGACATATTGAAATTTCAGAAGTTGTACAAGCCAATGGTAACTCAGTATGTAAAATAAGCCTTGCTCTTTTTTTTCATAGTTTTTGAAACCATGTAAGTTTGTTTGGTAGGATACCTTAAGGAGAACAATCCTATTTGGTACAAAATTTGGCAAGATAGAGGATACCTCACACCACTAAATCTTTAGATATAATATCAACATAGTCATATTCAACATGAAGACTATTACTTGTCTTCGGGATTGTCTTAAGGAAGACTACCACTTGATTGTCTTAAGGAAGACTACCACTTGTCTTTGGAATTATCTTAAGGAAGACTACCACTTGGGTTTGGATTATCTTTATGTTTGAATTACTTTACAGTGTTAGAGATGTTAAGACAAGTGGTACAAAACTTGGCAAGATAGAGGATCGCTCACACCACTAAATATTTAGATATAATATCAACATAGTCATATTCAACATGAAGACTATTACTTGTCTTTGGGATTGTCTTAAGGAAGACTACCACTTGATTGTCTTAAGGAAGACTACAACTTGGTTTTGGGATTATCTTATGGAAGACTACCAGTTGTATTTGGGATTATCTTAAGGATGACTACCACTTGGGTTTGGATTATCTTTAAGTGTGAATTACTTTACAGTGTTAGAGATATTATATCTAAATTACATTCAATAAAATGTCAAGCACTGTGACCTGATGAATATGACTATATTTGGGGTTCTCGGAGTTATACTCTTGACTTAAAATGTTCCTCTCTAAAGTGGTTATTATCTTGATAACATTAGATTTTATTACATATTGAAATTTCAGAAGTTGCACAAGCCAATGGTAACTGGGTACTATGTAAAATAAGCCTTGCTCTTTTTTTCATAGTTTTTGAAACCATGTAAGTTTGTTTGGTAGGATATCTTAAGGAGAACAATCCTATTTGGTACAAAATTTGGCAAGACAGAGGATCCCTCACACCACTAAATCTTTTGATGTAGCTCATAGTGTCATTTAAATACCATTTTTTGATAGGTATTATTTCTTTCTTGTTTATTATGAAAATAATGGGCTTGGCTCATTAAAGATATATTCAAACAATTTCATTAGAAATCCATCTCACAACAAGTTGTATCTATGTTTGTATTTAGTTTTCCAATGTACTTTAATAACTCTAAAGAAATATGCTTATCGTCAGTATATGTACTCTTCATTATCCATTGTATTCCATCTTAACAAGGCATGGTTTATGCCTAGGCTGCAACATTGTGAAGGTAATATAATTGAACCATATGTCTCATCTAGATTTCTTTGAATGTATTTGTTGGGGCATGTGGAGTTGGCATATTTATATTATGGGGAATGTTTATATTTTTTAAATCATTTATGGTAATTATTTTTAGAAGATGTATATGTATAGATAACAATGGCCACCTCCTTAGTTAAATTCAATACTAAATCTTAATCCTTTTGATTTATATTTATTTTCTTTGGAGCCATAAGAAAAATTTTATGACTCGTAATTTGAGTGAAAAATTGTTTAGCAATGTGAGACTTATGAAAATCAATTCTATAATTCAGATACAATCCTTCTTTGGGAGTAGGGGCATTAGTGATACAAAATTGGTTAAATCCCTAGGGTAGAATTCAATTTTAAGTGCACGGGACACCAATAATCGGGAATGGTACTGAGCAATGAAACAAGGGTCGATTCTCTATTCTTGTGGTCAAGAAAGAAAAAAGAAGAATATAAGGATTATAAGGTTCATGATAATTCATAATAAATCTTAATGGACCAAATTTCATTTTGAGATTTCAAACCAAACTTATTTTGAAAAAAATATATTGTTCTAGTATCCCATTTGTATTATAATTTTGAATCAATAAATTATACAAAATGGTTTGGTTTGATTTTGGTACTTATTGTGCGATTGAGATATCTGATTAGATGGTGTTTTCCTAGCAGACTACCTGATGCATTGATAGTTTCATTTTGTGGAATGCTCACAAAGAATGGAAAATGAATGTGAGTCTATAAGGGATAGAAAAACAATTTTTCATACATAGTAATATGAAATTTGAAATGGAAAAGAGTGTGTTGAGTGTCTACTTAAAATGACATTGAATCTTAGATAGAGGAATGTTTTTATCTTTTGTGACCTAAAACTTGAATTGTTCTAAGAATCTCATGCTATGTCAAGCTAGAAAAGGCTCGAGGACTGTGGGTCCGATGAATATCACCCATTGGAGGTCAATCTCCCCATTTAATTAAAGTTTAATCATGTCCCAAACTACTTGATGTTTGAAGTTCAACAAATCTCTATGATAAACTTGAGTCATTTGGTTTTAAATATAATAGTATTTTGAAGTTAGAGACAACAATTTTGACCTTTATGTGATATTGAGGGCATGGATAGTGGTATCTTATGAGACCTTCAAATAGTGTTTTTCTAAATCTATTCCAACAAATAACAAGAATTGAGATTCCTTAAACTCTTAACAATGAATCGCAACCTAAAGGGAAAATCCTAAAAAGGAGAATGGTAAAATTGATGCAAGCTAGAATAACTATAGACTTATTGAGATTTAGATGATAACTTATTAGATCCTAAAGGTTTAAACATTAAAAAAAATTGGAGGTGGACCTGCACTTCAAATTATACGCATGTTGAGGGCTAAAACGAGGCTAAACCACCATTTATTAAATTCAGGACCAAGTTACCTTCATGTTGAAATTATACTATTCCAATTTTCCTTCATAATACAAATTCATTCTCGAAGACAAATTTTATTTCATCTCTAGAAAAATTGCTATTTCTGTCATTTTCTCCTTAAACAATTAGGGTTTTGTCAAATCTCCTAAAATTCGTATAAACCCTTCATATTGGGTGCATATTGGTTATCAATTTTTTTTTTTGACCTAGATATTCTCATGTTCTTTTGATTACTTGAACCACCTTAATTAGACCTTCCAATAAAAAATTATGTTAATTTTAAGTTGGCATGCATTTTAAAACCTTTATTTGGGGTTTGTCGATCCTAGACCTATAATATATCAAATATTTATTTTTCAATGATTTTGAAATTTCTACCTATAATGTCCATAATTTATTTTCTACAACAATTCTATCCGTGTGTTATTTCAATTTTCCAAGAAACATTTATGGCCAATTTGTCAAACCTTGTTGCTTTTCACCCTCATATGGCTCGAGCAAGTTTGCAAACAAGATAATTCTTCCAATTTGTCTCTAACATATATCAATTTTGGATCTATAATACGATGTTGTTTATTCTTTCCAAATCCATTTCTCTCACTTTATTTGGAGCTTCTAACCATGACACATGTTTGATATAGTGAACCTTCATATGTTTAGCAAGGTTTCAAGACTATAAACTTCAATTAACTTGTATGACATGTATCTTTGCAATTTCGTTATCTAGGATACTAAGAGTTTGACCATATATAGTGCCATCTATATTCTTTCTAACTATATTTTAAGTCTCACTGCAACTTGATACCTATAGCCAAATTTATGCATCAAACTATAATATGTTTTCCTCGAAGGTGTAAGTGTGTAGAACATCTCCCAAAGTGGCAATGTTGACAAATTATACGATAACCCCCTATTTGTTAGGATAAAAATTCTCAAATAACCCAAGTACATCCATATATCCAAATCATAATTCCATGCATCTAATCATGACTCTAATGACCTCTTATATATACAATTCATCATCCATTCATCATGTAGATCTATCACCAAGCTAACCTACCATTTAGATATGTATTTTACCTCTATAAACAACATTAGGTTGATTACATACATTACATTTCATTTGCATGTTCTTTATTCCCTACTAAATGTGGTTTCCTATAGAGGACAAATTTCCCCACCATTTTATTATGAAAACACAATTTAAGACTTCAACTAAAAATATTAATAGCTAGAAATATAGGATTGTTACCAAGGCTTAGGAGAATGAATCAAAATACAAGGATTCAACTTGACAAAGTTCTGGAGAAACTATGATAATAAGGTACACATCTCTTTCCCTTCTAAATTTTCTTGCTTCACATGCATGTGGAATCTAGGGAATAGTATCTAGTCGTTGTTTGTTTATCTGTCAGTGAGCCTAGTCCAACCACTAGGGAAATCACTTAGCTTGTTAGCTATGTGACACTTTCCCTCACAACAATGACAAGAAATACAATTGTGTGAACAATATGAAAATTGGATAACCATAACTAAGGAAATGGTTGAAAAATGAGGTCCATATGAATTTATTGTTGGGAAAAAAAAAAGTGGACCATGACAAAGAGTTTCTGGCCATGATTGCAACAACGTGATAGCACCTCAAATGGATTTGTAGAACTTCTGAACGAGTCAATAAAAAAAATGAAGGGCTGGCCTATAAAGAGGGTGAGACCCACATTTTGAAACCCATTCTTATGGTTTGTTGTTGGATTCCCTAGATCGATTTGAGCTCATCGTGGGTGATAGGGCAAATGGATTTCAATATAGGAGTTTTAGGTTAGTCCTTATGCAATTCTTCTCATTTTCATCCATTTAATTTTCCTTCTAGGGACCTCGATAACTTGTATAGAATCTTGTTAATGTTTTTGTAGGGTCACATGGCAATCGAAGGAACAGTCGTGCCATGTGGTGTGACAATTCCTTTGATAGTAGTGCCCTTTAAAGGATGTAAGCAATATACACCACACAATAATATAATCATTTGCAAGTAATATTTGTCGTGGATGGCATGTTCAAATAGATGTTATTCTTGTGTGGAAAAACTATGTGTCTCGTCATTCTTATAGATACATGTGGGTGGGTTTGTAGTTTCCTTGACCATGCACAATGATCATATGATTAATTTTCTTGGACAACATTGTATGGTGTATTTTTTGGATTGACCCACCATGTAAGAACGTTGTGTGGTGATATTAACTGGGTAGTTGTGAGTGTCATGGCTATCCAATTAATTCAGTTGCAAATCACATGGTTGGTAAAACAAGAAGGTCATACCCTTGTGCGGCTATTTCTAGAAAAGACATGTGAGTGTGATCATTTTTAGTCTTTTGGATTTTTTTGAGACTTAGGTAAACTAGTTTAGACCTATGTGTGATTTTTTTTTGTAGGTTTCTAGTTGAGAGATGGTTATTTAGTGGTGATAGAAACACTTCAATGGTCTTTTCTAGGAGGTGGCTAGGGACCCTATAGTTTGATAGTTCCTATGGGAGGTGGGGCTATTGAAGTAATTTGATTGTTCTATGATGAGGTCCGGTGAGGGGATCCTATGAGAGTTGATTGGCCGTCAAAAATATAAACAACAATCATGGTACAATATCAACAATGGTGCAATAAGAGATTGATATATGACCTATTTTTTATGTTGATATTGATCTTGTACCACCACCATTGAATAGATAATAGAGAAGTAGTAGGAGGTACCTCATCCATTGGTGAAGTAATAGGGGGAATTTTAGAGAGGGTAATCTATGTGATTAGGGGTTTGAGCTATGGTTTTGCGTTACCTTCAATTGTTTTCTCCCTAATTTCAAAAGCTACGCCTCTTGTTCAAGATCAGTATAAATTATTCTTTTGCTGATACCTCTAACATAAAATTGTGGCTCTATTTTCGACCTGCATTTTAGTGTTACAACACATTATTGGGGTTATTGTCTCGTTTAATTTCCTATTTATGATCTAGAAGACTTCAAGACATGCATGCAGAGGATTTTCTATTTTTAGAGTGTAGTGAAAGAAACTTTCTTTGTGTGCCTATCGTTATATTATACGCATGCTACCTTGAAACTGAGCTACTTATACTTGTTTTAGAGGTAGTGTTTTGAATTTTTCTATTTTCTATTTTAGGCTCTCGATTCTTACTATATGCATGCTTCTACCTACTGTAATTTTTTTCTTGTTATAAGAATCCACTGCACATATTTGACATTTTAGTATGGAGACATTGATATTTTAGGCTCTTTTGCGCATATTTTTTTTTCTATATTTGTGGTGCTTAACTAAGAATTTTGATCTCTTTTACCACTTGGTATGAACCCAATACCTAAAATAACATAATAACACTGCATAATCACAACGCATACCAATTGTAAGTTATACAATAACCCCTTATTTGTTAGGATAAAAATTCTCAAATAGCCCAAGTACATCCATATTTCCGAATCATAATTCCATTCATGTAATGATGACTCTAATGACCTCTTATATATACAATTCCTCATCCATTAGTCATGTAGATATACCACCAAACTAACCTACCATTTAGATATGCATTTTACCTCTATACACCCCATTAGGTTGATTACATACAATACGATTTCATTTGTATGTTCTTTCTTCCCCATCAAATGTGGTTTCCTATAGAGGACAAATTTCTCCACCATTTTATTATGAAATCAAAATTTAAGACATAATAAACTACAAATATTAATAGCTAGAAATATAAATAACATAGGGTAAGCACTAATCTCATATAAAATGGACTAGCCATTAAAGGTTATTAGGGGCACGAACCCTCTTCTTATATTTGTCCTATATGGAAGAAATCTACACACGAACACGACAATATAAATAAATATCAATGTAACTTAATTATGTTTGCATAAAATATACAAGTAAATAATGATTTTATTAAAGACAACTCACATTGCAGGGAGATATAGAAGGACTATCAGAGGGTGAATTCAAGAACAGTTTCCCCCCACTGCGCAGTGTTAGGGTTGGTGAGCAATGAGGGACATATCGAATCCTAGTAACTATAAATCCATCCTTTCCATTTTCCATCATCAACCTCACATCTGGTATGCTACATCTGTGGGGTCATTGAGACAATTTACAAGATTTGGGCTCGGTGATTCAAGACTCACCTTACATAAAGATTGCTTTTAGATACATAGATAGTTATTGTATTTCTTAATTAGTAGAGGATGGCTTTGTATTTGCTTGTATTGAAAATTGCATGATTGAGTGAGGCAAAATTGTTAGTAGGTACATATATTCTTTTGTTTTTACAATGGAAATCGTTTCTTCTTGACTGAAAGAATAGTATTGATTTGTGAAAAACACATTTGGATGGTTTTTCCAACAATTATTTTACACTCAGTCATTTTGAAGTTAATATCCAATTAAGTTTGTAAATAGGTGCATTCTCAGTTGTATCCAACACCCTTTATTTTGATATTGAGTCTTACTATCAAAGGGTGAAGTTGTAAGAATCCTTCATAGGTCTTAACATTGAAAGACTTGATGTGTTTCCAATAATTCATAGTTCTGATCACGGTATTCTGTGTCTAGTTTTAGACATTCAAAACCACTATGAGAAGTTTTGATAGGTATTGTGTCTACTTATGACACTCAAACCTACCTCTTGGATATACATTTCCATTAGAGGACCCACCATGCATTTTTTCCATCACACCAAAGAAATTTTTCATGCTTCCCATCTTGTACCTAATAGGGAGGAACATCATGGATTGGTGATAGTCAATATTTAAGTTTTGAATCCCTATGATGTGTTGGAACAAGCGATCCCGAGCCACAATCAGAACCAAATTCAGTAGACAGAGCCTCAAGCCAGAGCTAGAATGAGATCCATAGTTGTTTCCAGAAGACAAATTTAGAGCCATGTTCCAGAGAACCCATTGGGTTGTGGTCATCCTAAAACCACCTTTGGTTTTTGGTCAACCAAAAACTACCCATTTAGTATAATACTTACAACTTCTGCTAGACATAAGGTTGTGGTGGCCCTCAACCCAAATTTTTCCATAGAGAACCACTAATACTCAAAGCCAAGTTCCAAAGGGAATTTTTGAGCTAGAACCTGAGTAAGATCCAAGTTCTAGAGGGAACCATTCAACCACAATTAGATTTAGAACCAAGTTCCATAGTTTGTGGTAACCAAAAACAACCATTTAGTAGAAGAATCAACCTATGTTTCTTCTGCTAATGTTTTTTTGGTTTGTGGTCTTCCAAAACCACCAAATTTGTGGTCATCCTAAAACCACCAATATATAGAGAAATTGTGTTTTACCACTCAATGGGAGATGTTAAATTATGATAATGTACTTGACAAATTTGAATTTTCAAGTAGGAAACGTTCAACATTTAGCAGTTGTCCACTTCCTATTTTCAACTCTCTTTTAGAATATTCTTGGACTCACATACTCCCCTTTGGATTAAGTGGGGAATGTTGGAAACCTAATCTATTATGTGAATATGAAACGTCATTGGGAGGCCAAGAAACCACAAGGAATATGAAACCAAAGGTCCCATAATTGTATGTATACTTGCATATTCTTAATGAAAATTGCATTTTCAAGCATATTCATTTTTCTTTTTTTAATCCTTGTGTGCTTTCCTACCTAGGCGTTCCAATAATTAATGTGCTAATAGACACACAAATGATTCACAAGTTGGAAAACAACTAAACAACTGCAAATGAGAAACTTAAGAAATCAATAAACATTAAATACTTATTGGTAATGTGAATGGATAATATTTTACCAACTAGAACATAAAATACAAAAGTTGTGATGATGATCACATATAATATAGATCACATAAAATATGGAAGTTGTGTTGACTGCGCACCAATTGTAAAACATAAATATAAATGGTATTTTTCATCAAAAAAGGGAATAATCTTTATAAAGTACATGATCATTCTTAATGACAATGGAACCGTAAACTGTCATGGATATTGCACTAGATCAGTTCACTACAGCGGATCTTATGTTTTACTTCATAATGTTAATTTAATTCCATAAAATACTGAACATAATGGAATTGGAATAGAAATAACTAGAGCAAATATGTACACAATCCACACAATAACATAGAATATACCTTGGGAAAACCCACTATGTGGTAAAACCCAACCAAAAATGTGGGATACCCCTTTCTCTTCATATCAAAATGCAACTACAAAGAAAAGGACACTCTCTATGGAGCTACCTATGACTTTGTAGCCATAATGGCTACTAGATGATCTCGTATCTCCTTTGTTTTTCAATAATATCCAATCCCCTACAGTTTGCTTGGATATGGAACAATACAATAACATCCAAAGAATGGAACCCATTATTCTCCTAATGGCCCAATATTTAACATATATCGATAGTCGACTACAATTAATTTTAGGGTTTTTTCATACCCCAAATCCTGAATAGGGTTAGTGTTTTGGACCTTCCATAATTCTCTTGAAAGTCTACATGTGACTAGATCCACAAGTGTGAGAAATGAGAGATGACGTGGAATCCACTCAGTACCATGGTGGTCAACTGGGTAGGTCAACTTGTGGAAAGCATAACTTCTTCATACGTAATCCAATTGAGGTGATTCTTACACCATTGGAAAGCTCTTAGTTTGGAATTTGATTTATTTTGGTCTAAATGTTTTTTCACCGAAAACTGACATTTAAGCCCTCAAAATGGCCCTAAAGGTTTAAGACATTTTTTTTATCCCAAATAAAAAAAATGAGACATGCCCCTACAATGGGCCCTACAATCTCATTCATCCAATTTTATGACCCTAACAGCTCCAAATAGGTGACAAATCACATATTGATCCATTTCAGATCACACCTCCCCATTTTGGGAGGATTTCGTTCCCAAAAATAGTTTATTAAATGAGGTGAGAAAAAATTTCCTCTACCTTCTCCTTGGAGTACCATTTAGCCTTTCCTTGAAATTTATCTTTTCAAGCCCACCTGCTAGAGTTCATACTGTCCCTGCCTAGTACTTTTAGACGTATTTTGCAACAATGTTTTATAGGTGCAGAAAGGAGCTACAAAGCTCATATATGTGAGCACTGGCGAACAAGTTGCTGATGTATTGACCAAACCTTTGTCTCGAGTAAACTTTGAGTATTTTTCGAGATAAGATTGGTGTAGTTCAGAAGGACCCTCCAGGAAAGGGGGAGTGATATGGTCGATGATGATATTTGGATATTAGTATCATTGTGGATACCTGTATCGATGATGAGATTTCCTATATCGATGGTAAGGTCGATGATAAGGATACCTGTATTGATATGTATACTTGTATCGATGATGAGGATACTGTATCGATGACGAGGATACTTGTATCGATGACGAGGATACTTGTATTGATGATGTGGATACTTGTATTGATGATGAGGATACATGTATTGATGATGAGGTTACATGTTCCAACGGTAAGGTTAATGATGAGGTTACCTGTCCTGACGATGAGGTCGATGATATCAACGATAAGGTTGATAAGTGGTCCTTAGACATTTTCTAGGAGGATGAGGAGGGATTGTATCATCCCTTGACTTCAGTCCTTCAATAGATTCGTAGACAGGTGTCTTTGAGAATTGGTCCCTAGTGGACGAGGAGGGATTGTATCATCCCTCTACTTTGGTCCCTAAATTGATCCATAGACAGATGTCTCTGTGAAGTGGTCCCTAGTGGACGAGAGGATTGTATCATCCCAGGACTTTGGTCCCTAAACAGATCCATAGACAGATGTCTTCGAGAATTGGTCCCTAGTGGACGAGGAAAGATTGTATCATCCTGGACTTTGGTCCCTGAATTGATCCGTAGACATATGTCTCCAAGAAGTGGTTCCTAGTGGACGATAGGATTGTATCATCTCAGGACTTTGATCCCTGAATAGATCCGTATATAGATGTCTCCGAGAAGTGGTCCCCAGTGGATGATAGGATTGTATCATCCCAGGGCTTTGATCCCTGAATTGATCCGTAGACAGATGTCTCTGAGAAGTTGTCCCTAGTGGACGAAAGGGGATTGTATCATCCCCAAACTTCGGTCCCTGAATTGATCTGTAGACATATGTCTTCGAAAAAGGGTTCCTTAGACTTTGTCTAAGTTGACGAGTGGAGTGCATCGTCCCTAGACATGCTATGGTGTCTTAGATGGATAATGACTATTGCAGGGTATGTTGCTATGATACTGTTGATCGTGAGGATCTAGAAGACAATGCTATTGATCGTGAGGATCCAGATGACGATGGTGTTGATTTTGAGGATCCAGATGATGATGTTGTTGATCGTGAGGATCCAGATGACGATGATGTTGATCGTGAGGATCCAGATGACGATGTCGTTGATCGTGAGGATCCAGATGACGATGTTGTTGATCGTGAGGATCCAGATGATGATGTTGTTGATAGAGAGGATCCATATGTTGATGTTGTTGTGGCTATTCAAGTGCTGCAGAAGATGAAGATTCAGTACTGAAGATGTTGATGTTCTAGTATTGAAGATCTTTCAGTAACTGTTTAAGTTATTGATGATGTATGAAGAAATATTCCAATGATTTATAGATGTATCATGTAATATGTAGTTGATGACTCCTTGCTCCCGCAGATGTTGTTATAATATCCTTCTCGTTAAGGGGGAGTGTTGAGATATTGTAACTTCTAAGAATATTATATTTGTACTTTATTATTCCGGAGATGTTTCATTCCTCCGTGAAGGCCCTATTGTATATCCAGATATGTTTTATTCCTCCGTGGAGAATGCGGTAACTTGGGTTATTAGACTTCCTTAGTGGGGTGGGCCTTGTATGAGTCATGTGGGTTAAAGGGTTATTAGACCACCCTAGTGGGGTCGGCCCGGCCAACATTATGTTAAGTGGTTAAGTTGAGGCTAACCTAGTTAGTGTAAAAGTCAAGTCGGAGTTGTGTATAAATAGAGGAGGTGTGTTCCTCATTTGACACACACACTCACTTGTGAAACTCACATAGGAGAGAGAGAGATCTGCAATGGAGGAGAAGGAGCTCATGTTTGGGGATTACATCTTTGTATTTGCTGGTCATCTATATTGAGGAAGCTTGCTGGGTTTTCTACCCCATGAGGGTTTCCCAAGATAAATCTGTGTCTCTTGTGTTTATGCTGTGCTTGTTGTTCTTCCTGTGATATTGTATATGCTATTGTTGTGAAATGGAATGTAATACTGATATTTTCTGTCTTAGCATATTAAATCTTAACATTGGTGACTCTTTATTTCCATTTTTATGCTATTTTGGGAATTTGGTTCTTCAATTTCAAATGGGTTTTGATTTTTTGGATGAAGTTCTCAATTTAAGTATCAAAGTTTGATACTAGATGTAAAAGACATCACCTAGGCAACTTGTGTGGGTGTTTTCGGGAAAGTATATAAATATGCCCAATTCCCATTGTATATCGAAGCGAATCTCCATGATGGGTTTTTTTCTTTGATTTAGGAGGAAATATTTTAGGAAAATAAAATGATAGTATGTTTCATCGTTATCTTCAAATTTTTTCTTGTGTTTAGATTATTAACATTCACAAGGCATAAGGGAATGACCCCTCCTTCTAGTGTCAATCTTTTGATATGGGATTTTGACCTCCATCAATGTAAAGAATCACCAAAATAAAACCTTCAATAAAAGGTTCCCACCCTTAAAACACATCCTCTAGTTTATAGTATTGGATAGAAGATTCACATAATATATCATATTTTTAATTAGTATATTTAAAATAATGCAAATAAAATCCCAAACTAAGAGAGTTTAAAAAGAGGAAAATAAAATACCTTAATTAAAAAATAAAACAACATGCTTACACAACAAAATTTGAATGAATTACATACTCAAAAGAGCAATATGAAGAATAAGATCACTATAAACAATTAAAGCTAAAATTAATTTCCCACGTTAGCATTCAAATATTTATGAACAGAAATATGAAAACATTAACAAGATGATTATATCCCAATAACAAAAAACAACAATGTTGGCGCAATTCTACTTTGCCTAGGGTGCAAGCATGTATTTTAGTTGTGGGTCGAGAAGACAATAATGATGTTAATTTTGTGGATATTTTGAAATCTATAAGATGATTTTTTTAGAAGATGAAATAGTGTCTTCAATCCATTTTACCATTTGATGATAATTTTTTCTTTGTGTTTGATATTTACATGCTTCTTGCAATATGTTAAAAATAATCTGTTGATATTGAGTTTTCTCGCATAATTCATAAAGGGTTGAATTCACTTATTTCCATATACTTTCCACTTTTAGCTAATTTAATTTTAGTGGTACATCATTATATTATATGGATGTAATTTTTCAATCATCATGTGGTAACCTCTTAACCAATAAGACTAATACATAAGATAATATGTCATTTCACACCTAATTAAAACATGGATTATCATTAATGAATGCAAAAAAATGTTTCTTGTCATAATTTTTTGTAATAGTTTAAATAAAATGTATCGTGTTACATCACTTTTGTTTTCAAGCCTTTCATTTACAGATCCAAAATTAATTTTCATATAATTGACTTCAGTTCAAAACAAACTCTTGATATTAGGAGTAGAAGGATTACTTTTCGGAGTACCAAGGTTTGCCAGCACAAAACCATAACACTTAAAGCCTAATTTCAAATATGCTCCTTACAATTGCTATCACCTCAAGTTTAGTCCTTAGTTATTAAATGTTGCGATTGAAGGTTTTGATATTGATCTATGGTTTACTTACTTGGAAGAAAATTACATTGTATGGTTTAATTGGGAAAAAAATTACATTTTTTCTTCAGAAGTTCGATTGGATGAAGCTTTCCAGATTTGTATTTGTTTGGGGTCAATCTCATTGTGAAGTGAACAATTGAAAAAGAAGTTGGGCTAGAAAATTGTCACCTACCCACCAGAAGAACATATCTAAAGTGTTTGGTATTTATGAAGAAATATATGAGAAATCGAACATCTTGTTTATAGATAAATCTAGGTATCATAGTGGGCATAATAGAGAGGAAAATTGTTTTCAAATCCCTCCCAGTTGGGAATATGAGGGTTCTTTGGAGAGAGATGGACTTATATGGTCCAATATTTGTAATTTTCTAATCCTTCCCACCAAAAACATAAAACACACATGAAGAGATACTTGAAAATGAAAACGCTTACAAAAAATGTTCCCCGTTATTCATTTTAGAGACTTTGAAATTGATTTCAGGGTTAACGTTCGTGTTATGCAGTACAATATTTTAATTATATTGTTAGTTATTTTTGGTAATTATGTAAGCATATGTGCAATATATGAAACCACTTTTATTTCATTATCTCTGATATGAATGGTGTTCACTAAGTAGTTTATCAAACGAAAAATTTAATCAATGATATTTATCAACCCTCAATCAAAAGTTTGGATCATGCATAGAGCTCATTTTTAATGAAAGAGTATGGTTCTTGTCTATGAATGAAAATTCAAATGATGTCAATTATCTGTTGGATTTGTATTAAATGGATGAGGAAATCCCTAACAGCCCAAGAGTTACAATGATTTCAATAACAAACAAAATTGATTTATTATATCTGATATTTGATTTATAGTGATTTCTCAAATGAAGAAAACTATCAATGATATTTCTAAATGCTGAATCAAAAGTTTGGAGCATGCATAGAGCTCATTTTGATTGGAAGTGTATGGTCCTTGTGGATGAATGGAAATTCAGATGATGATAATTATAATTTTATGTTGGAATATAGCCAAAAGAGATATTATTTTTAGAAACATGTAATAGCGATTTGTATTAAAAGGCTGAGGAAATCCTTAACAACCCAATATTTACAATGGTTTCAATAAGAAAATTTGTACCTAGAGTTCAACAAAATCTTCCAAAAATCTTTCAACCTTGTAGGATTATATTGCACACAAACAATATGGAAGCTTCCTACAAATATACTGCATGCTGAACTATCCTAGTAATACTATTAAAAATATTTAAACAAGACATATTTATGAAAATCCATTTCCATTATGGCCTTCATCCATTAACTGGTCATTACAATCCTAAGCCTTATCTTGAGAACTTGGACCTTAACATTTCATGATAGGATTCTATTGGACAGTCTCCTCTTCTATTTATTTTGAGTCCATACAGAACCCAACATGAGACTAGCTTCCCAGGGACAAGAAAATGCCATATTGAAATGCATCTCTGAATCATTGGAAAGGTGAAGTTGTTCTATTTGTTTCACATGTTCCTTGAATTTGGCTTCAATATGATCATTGTTCTTGTCTCATTATTCCATGTGGTTTCTGATATGGACAATGGACTCCTTCAATAACTCCAGTTGAGAACTCATTCTCCTTAATATTCTCTCAATGTTCTTAATCTCAGCTAGATCAAAAGTAATAAATTGGTCTCCACAGGGGAACAGGGAGAGAGATTAGTGTAGACTGCTCCCCTCCAAATTGTACTGGACCACATATTGAATACACGGAAAAAGAATTTTACACGGTTTTAGAAACATGGGACCAGTCAAACGAAAATTACCAATTTCAGACACCCTGAAATTTCTAGGATTGGTTTCCCGACCATGGCCTCTTGTGATAACACCAAACACATCCCAGTCCATGGTGTCACAAACAATCCCAAATGGATTCCCAATTCCATAGAAGAGATCCATAATAAAAGCCTTGTAGGAGAAAAAAGAAAAGTTGAAGGGTTTCTCGAAGAAAACCTAATTTATGGCAAAGAAGCAAATTAGGAAAATGACAATGAAGGAATGCTCAGAGTGGGTTTCCCTATGCTTGTCAAATTGAAATGATAAAGGAACCAATTCTAAACATTTTGACCTCAATCCAGGTATTTAAAAACAAATTTGAACCATCTTTGGTAATTGAAATCATCGAGTGTTTAAGCTATGCTGAATAAAGGGAGTTTCTTCGATTCACATCACATCGACGATATTCATAGGAAGCAGACTCGCAGTTAAAAATTAACATCTGAACAGTCAAGATCTAGGGAAAAATCACACTCGAAACCTTGTTGCGTCTATCTGTATAGTTTCACTGTCAACATTAGTTTTTTATTAATAAAAAATACAGTGATTTGACTAACATATCCAATATGATTGATAATTTCACTTCCACCATTAGTTCTTTAATATTATAATTAAAATGTTTGGTACTTCATAGCTTGTCAACATCAATTTAATTTTTGATATTCTTCAGAAGTATGACGGTGTAGACCTACACTGATTTTCACACATGGACAAATTTGGAGTGCGGGAAGGTCCGGAAGCTTGATATCCCCTTTCAGACATATAAACTATATCCTGAAGCGAAGTACTATGTACAACACTCATGAAATCTGAAATGTGTCATATTCATCGAATTGAAACTTATCAATTTGTTGTGAATTAAAATCACATTTAAATGTTGATTATCCATGCTAAATGTTTGATAAGCCAACCATCATATTGCGAGACAATTATGACAGGTTTCAGGGTAGCAAATAGATCAAGTCAGATCCATTTGTGGATTCATTTGCGGCACTAAACAATAATTGTTAAATCGCAGTCACACTCATTAGCGCAAGTGGTGGTGTTTATAAGGAAGAGATCTTCCCATATCAGATCGATGGTTGTTTGGGTGGTGGGGTTAAGACATTGCTTTCATATTTGCAACTCAACCCCATATATTCAATCTCAAATTTAAATGGTTTATCCACATATAGAATAAATGATGAAGAAACTTTCCATTCAGGTGGATAAAATCAGAGGGTCTGTAGACTCTCTCAATAGTAGACAAGATGATCAGGGAAGAAAACAAGAAGAAGTCACACCGCTTGTGAATGAGTATGGAGAAAAAATTGACTCTCTAAAGCTTCAAACTAATGAGCAGAAGAGACCCATCAATAGAATGTTAAATTTGGCCCAGACTCTCGGGGAACCCACTTCCAGTGCAGGCTGTAGGGTGTCAGAAATCTCAGTGCAACTAGAAGATGCACTACAAAGAGACAACTCTCTTGGAACCAGTGCATGACGAAGATAAGCACCTGGGTTCTAATTAGATGTACACTAGGGGATAGGGGATATCCAAAACCACTTTTTTCATATTGTTTTTCTTTCATACAATAGTTTGTTCATCTATGTATTTTGTATGCATGTTTTCTGCAGGCCTATAGTTTATGTATTTTGTTTGTATATTTAAAAAATTCATGGAATGAAAATTGCAAGTCTGAATCTCTCATAACTTTTTCTAATATATATCACAAAATTTTCTTATGTTTTCATTTATTGGAGATGCCAAGGGATATGTATCAGTAAAGTGTGGGAAAAAATGGCCCTAAGAAACATAAAACGTTTATTTATGAAAAAAATTATACAATAATATTTTTATGTTAGAAATACAACGCATGGAAGTTTATCCTGAAGGGATTTTCGAACGATTGTGATCCGTTTCTGAATTAAGAAGAATATTTGATAAAATTCTAAAGGGTCCGACAGAAAATGGCTCAAGCATTACCTTGAACCACTAAAAAAAATTGAGCTATGCACTATCCACCACCACAATCGGCCACGTCGCAACATGGAGCGAGCAATTGTTCTCCAACACTCTGGCGTTCCCGACTTGTCCGTCAACAATCAATGGATTTTTAACCATAATTTGAACATAGTACTATTTTTTCGGTTAGCCTAGTATTCACCCGCCGATTCCTAATATGTTGCCTCCCATCTTTAGAGTGGTTCTTTGAAAATGTTCGATAATACTTCGACTAGCAAGAAGGTATGTAATCCTATTACAACTACAAAATATACATGATTTATAGACATATTAAATGACTTAAAAGTTTAATAACATTCCTTTTGTTCTCAATCAGCGTAAAAAAAACTTAAATTTAAAATGCTAGTGTTTAAAAAGACAATGTATAGCTCGGAATTAAAATATGGTGCGATAAAAGTAGAAAAAGAACTTAAAATTAAATTGTTATTGTTTAAAAAAAATGTATAGCTGGGAATTAAAATCTGAGTGCGAGAAAAGGTTATTTCTCCTCCTTTTCATCCTGGGAATGAGAATGACTAGTGTGTGGGAAAGG
The DNA here is from genome assembly GCA_027924585.1 of Larix kaempferi. Taxonomy (NCBI): domain Eukaryota; kingdom Viridiplantae; phylum Streptophyta; class Pinopsida; order Pinales; family Pinaceae; genus Larix; species Larix kaempferi. The sequence goes on from BSBM01000211.1 coordinate 4,508,793, forward strand.
GCCCCAGCTCCTTCTCTTCAAAAGAAAGGGCAGCGACTCCTTCTCTTTCTCGCTTGAATTAGGGAACTTGTTATTTTTGTCATACCGATATATTATTTTCTGGAATATGACAGGTTAGATTACTAGTCACATGTGAGAAAGGGCAGCGGCTCATTCTCTTCAGAAGTAAGGTAAGTGGCTCATTCTTTTGCTCGCTTGAATCCGGGAACTTGTTAGTTTTTCATATTATGGGTGACAACACTATTGAAAACTGATATATTAGTTTTTGGAAATTGACAACTTAGGTATTGGAAACCGACATCACAAGTATTGGAAACCGGTATATCAAATATTGGAAATCGATATATCAAGTATTGGAAACCATGACTTAAATAATTGGAAACCGATATTCATAATAATCTATATTCACTTAGACTGACATTAGTCCAGATTTAATGAAATGGGGGTTATCTGCTTGTTTTCCTTTTAGAGACCAACAATATTTCTTAAGGTGTCCTTTCATTCCATAATGCTAGTACTCTAGCGTCCCTCTAAATTTGTATCTTCCATTCTTAGACTTCTAATGATTCCTTGGGACCTTGCCTCTATCCCCTTGTCTTCCCATGTTCTCCACAATCAAAGCATTACTTGATGTATCACCTGTGATTTTCCATTGCATTTCCTCGATAAGAATTACACCAACAACATCATCAAACTTTAAAGTGCTTGAACTAGAGTCAAAATTACTCACATCCATGACAAAATGACTCCATATTTTTGGAAATGAGAACAAGATTGAGATATCCATAAACTCATCATCAAATTTTAATCCTTTAGAACGTAATTGACTGGTAACCGTGTTAAACTCATTTAAATGATCAGCAAGAAACCCACCTTCTGGCATCTTCATATTTAATAAACACTTCATAAGAAATACCTTGTAGGAGGTTGAGAGCTTTTCATACTATTTAGCCAATGCATTCAATATATCCTCTGCTGTCTTTTGTTTTGACATATTGAAATCCATTGATGCAACCATGCAAAATCATATTGTTCCTAGTGCCTTTTTATCAAGAAACTCCCATCCTTCATCCTTCATAGTCATCGACTTCTTTTCTTTTCCACCCAATGGTAAGAAAATATCCTTCTTATATAGATAGTCCTCAATTTTCATATTCTATAGTTGGTAGTTTTGTATTTTAAACTTTTCAACCCTAAAATTTCCTTTTCCACCATTACTCCCACTCGAACCAAGAACCCACCGTTCCTGCATGTTTATTAGCCAAATTAACCTTTGTCTCTGATACCAATTGTTAGGAATATGATCGTAGAGAGGAAAAAAAAAATGAATGCGGAAATAAACAACCAAAGTAATACAATAAATACACCGATATACATGGTTCACATTATATGGGTTACATACATTGAGAAACAAGCATTCCTTCCTTAATTATTGTCCAACAAAATAAAGGGATAAAACCTACAATACATGCGATGAAACGTCATGTATACTCTATTACAGTCTCTCTCAATCAAACTACACAACTATAATAAAATGCCCTCATAAAAATAGGGGTTCCTTCTAGGGAAAACAACATCAACAAAACTATATCGTTCGATCTATGGCCTCATGATGAACGATCCATATTTTATGTGTAATTGCAATATTTTAAAAAGAGTTTTTTCCAAAGTTTCCCATCTCCACCCTCTGCTAGATCCGTAATATATTTCATGGGGATTACCTCTCATAGAATTCTACACACAAGTAGTTTATTTTCCTTTCAATGCCTATGTTTAATTTTGAGTAGGCCCAAGAGCTCTCTTTTTTAGTCTTGCCATGACTCTATATTGGAAACCTCATATTTTCTTGTTATCACTTTCTGGTAATTTCCTAAGGGACTTCCACCTAATTATATATTTTTCATTATGCACTTTTTTACATACCTATTTGCATACTTGTGCCTACTACATCATTACTTGTTTCTTATTTTTCCTCCTTACTATTTGCAGCTGCTTTTTCCCACTTTCCATCTGTCGAACTTTGCTCTTTGTAACGCCCATATTTTTGATTCGGCATATTTATTAGTTAGATACACCATACTTTATTTCTTATATATTCCGTTGAACTCAGCTCGACTGAGTAAACTATATTGGACCTCGTTATATGATGTTACTCTGTTTTATGATTTCACCATGATTATGATGTTACTATGTTATGCGATTATGATGTCATGATTATCATATGATTCCTTATTTTACGATTGCAGTATATGTTTATATGTTTTCATTAATGAAATGTGAAATATATGATTCGGTACGTGGATACCATCTTCTTATGTGAATGATTGAAATGTTATATGTATCTATGATGAGCTGAAAGGTCACATGAAATAAAATGATAACATGGATCAATTGGCGATCAATGGAAAATGCTTTCTATAAATTATATTTTGCAAAATACTAACCTACAGGACACAAGGGCTATGGGATAGCCAGTTACTTGATCTGATATATATTGGAAAGGAAAAACATGTTCATACAGCAAACCTTAGTAGCCAAAATGAGGATACGATAACACAAACTGATAATCCCGATAGCAGCAAGTATGAGTTGATAAGGGCGTAGGCCCAGTATGTTGAGAGGGATGGATGTGTTTCCCACCCTATGTTTCCATGAGACCCGAGGTCGTGGGAGGGCCGTGCTGAGACACGCTCCCCATGTTGTTGTGATGACGATTGTCGGATGCCTGCTAGGGGAGGATAGGTCCGCTGTTCAGCCGACGCTATCGCTCTCAAGTTCTATGTGGTCAGATCGGTGAGTCCGACATCCACTGTTGTACTAGCAGAGGAAGGATAGGGAGGATGCTGGACGTAGGTTATGATGGGAGGATGTGTTAGTTAGTACTGTTGGGGGTTTAGTATTCCTTGATTCCGAGTTAGTGGAAGTAGGCACCCTTCCTGTACTTGATTGATTAAACTAATGTAAACATAAAGACAATGATGTTAAATCGTAAAGGGTTAATTGTTAAATAACCAAGGATGTTAAAGTAATTATACTATATATTATGCTTGCTCTTCTGCATGGGGGTAGATACTATTATTAGTTAGCAAGTATGCATAGGCGGAATGGGGTTTGTTTATAGTACATGTCCGACATGTGCATACACTGGCCATGCATGCACACCTTGTACGTGTACAATATTACTGGTGTATAACATACTTGTCATGCTTGAATAGTAGTATAAATGTCATAGATAACTCAGTTAAGGATACATCAATCAACTTAGGTAATGAATGGTTAGGTTGTCAATGTGTAAATAAGTGAATTAGTAATTATATGAAAACATTGTAATAATAAACTAAGACAAGTGTCGTCAGTTAACATTGTCATAGGAGAACTGTTGTGAATAGGGTAATGATAGTGTCTAATTAATTAGTAAAATTGTTTAAGCCCTCACAAGTGCGTTGTTTATGAGAACAAGGATGCTATGTTGATGATAGGGTACTCATGTGATAAACAAATAATTAAGAATACTATGATTAATTCACCTTTTATTATTGTTAAATGGTGATTTAATTATTATTATTAATTAATAAATGGTGATCTAATTATTATTATTAATTAATTAATAATATTCCAGCAACATAAGTAAGATTTAAAATATTGATTTATAAATTAATATTGTGTGATTATTTCCATTTCAAAAGTTAGCCATAATAGGATAATCATTTTTGGAATGAACGTGATGTGATGGAAAATGGTTATTTAATTATTCGATGTTAATCTTGGAATTTAAACCTCAAGATAAGTGGTCTCGACGGATAAGGTGGACCATTAAGACACATCATGTCCAAGTTGAAAAGGGGCAACTAATTATATAATATTTTATTAAAAACCTTAATAACAATAAATACAAGGTTTAGTGAAAAGACTTGTAATTAATAGACCTTGTCCCGAATGGATAACATTTGGGTGATAATTCCCACCGTAATAAATAATTACGACGGTCAATCCAAAACCAAATGAATTTTTCCATGAGAGTAATTAATTATACATTTTTATAATGAGACGTGGATGAATGAACTAGGGAAAGGAGTAAAGGTTTGAGGGGCTCGAGAGGGGGAGGTTTTTTTTTGGTTTTGGGAGAGGAAAGAAGTGGGAAGAACAGAAAGTTTGGAGAACAGAAAGGTTTGGAGAACAGAAGGAACACTGCTCTCGGGATTATCAGATTGTGGGCTCGGGGGCTTGGAAATCCTTTGATTTCCAAGGGCCAGCAAGATAATAGCTGGTCGGTAGGGTGGACACTTCATTTTGGCTGCCTAAGAGGTTATACAACCTGCTACAACTTACGGTTAGCATCAGCATCAGGTAATTTTCTTGATTATTTATTTTATTAAATTATTATGTGGAAACGAACTCTGAAACCTGCTTATACCTTCTTCCTGATTTATGATTTATTACTATGAACATATTCTTATGCAAAAACTACAAGTTGTTGAAGGAAAATATTGATATATTAGTTATTCTACTAAATGCGAATGTATGATTATTGGAGACAACACAGTATGCTAATCATTTAAAAACGTAGAATTTTCTTCAAAATTTACTCACACATACCTGAATGAATTACTACATGGGAAATTAACTTAGAAATTTACTTAGTGCTCTGCTGTAAAAACTAGAGCACTACAGATGGTATCAGATCCTTTGTTCAGACTCTTGAACCTACAGGCCTATTCATGCTTCACCTAGAAAATTTACTTGATAATTTACCTACTTGACCTCCAGCCATAGTCATCTTTCAAGGTACCTGCACAAACGATAACAACAATTACATTAAAAATATATATATATATATTTATATTTTCATTCTTTATATAGTTAATCTACCACTAAACAAATGCAAATTATTTAGGGCTTCCAGCAATTTATCCCCTTCCGTTCTATTTCCTACTACTGTTGCCAAAATCTTGGCGAGTGATGGGAATCCATGAACAAAAATAAGAGAAGAAAATTTAATTGAAACTACAACAAAAACAAACGAGCTTTATATAGAAATTAATAGTTGTTGCCGACAAAATATTGAGCTATTTTGAGCAAATTCGCTCAGTTTAACAGAATCAGAGGGTTATATTGAAAAACGAAATATAGATTTATGCAGAATAATATAATTTTTTGTTTTTGTTTTTGAATTTATAGCCTAAACCTACTTATCTTGAAAAAGCTCGGTCTAAATCTAACGCAGGTTGCTATCCCTATTTTATAGAGATGAAGCTCGGTTTAAGGCTACACTTTTACGAGGTCAAAAAAAATAAAAAATAAAAATAAATAAATAAATAATAGCAGAGTTTTGAATCAGGTTCAAACTCGGATACCAGGCGATTTATCTAAACTTATAGATAAACTAAGCCTCTAAACAAGAATCGAGTTCAGGCTCGGATTAACTCATCAATATGGATTATCTAGGAATCAAAGAAACTATAACTAATTTAATGAGCCATCCATAGTTTCGAAGTCTAGACATCATTCATACTTTTAATTGGTCAGAACTCATGTATTAAACTAGACAGGGTTCGCTCTGCAACATATAATAAAAAGACACATTGTATCCTATGTGAGAATTGATTACCATGCCGAAGGAGGGAACCCTAGAATAAAAAGCACGATCAATAGCAAGGTTTGTTTCAATGTTGAATACATTATTGGCATTCTTAGCAGATAAGAAACATTGAGAATCGCGCACAGGAACATTGGTAGAGATGACAAAATTGCAACAAAGGAATCACACCGACCTATACAAAAGTTAAAAAGAATGAAACGATTGACAAAGGAACATTAGGGTTTAGAAATAGACAGTGTGAGCATCTCTTCCTCATTGATAAACACAACGGAATAATCTCACCTTGCTCATATAAGTATAAAACGGATTCAACGTTCACCCTGAAAATGACAGCATACATAGCCGAGATATGCCCAGTACATTGGTACTTGTCAGCGTCTGTAAACATGCAGGTTGGAGAAAAAAAAAAAAAAAAAACCACCAAAAGGGTATTTCTATTCTGTACCAATTCGAAAACGATCAAGTCATCATACAATGCAGATCGCCCCATCTGTCGTCCTCCCCCTTCAGATCCATAAAGGAATATATATATGTATACAGCGAAGAGAACACAGCCCTGAGAGATATCTCGTCGAAATCTTTAGGTGTGTGGACATACAGAAACCCATTGTTTTGGAAAAATGTATGCGTTGCATATGCAAGAGCATTACGAATTCGAGCAAACGATGAAAACGTGTTTGTTCGAGGCCGAAGGTGTACATAATTGTTATCTCAAATGCAGAGTTGCCAGGCAGAAATTACCTGTATTATTAGAAAAGCCGATACTGTCTTTCTGTTCTCCGCGTCTGAAGTGTTCGGTTACGCCCGGGCTTCCATCACTCTGTGTTTTATAGCCTGACCGTGCATTCATCCCTAATGCTAGGAACCTGAATGTATTCCCCCACTCTTCAGTGAATTCTTTCCACCCGCAAGGACAAAGAAAATTCCAATAAGGATTGTCGTACCTCATCAACACAATGAACATTGCATTCATCTGTTGTGTAAAGTATTGCATCCCCAATCTTTGGAACAATAGTATTAGGTTCGCCTTCTTGAAAGTGGAACAGACCACCTTTAAAAGTCATCACCGTAGTTGTTTAAATAGCATACAGCCTGCATGGACTTATCAGACCGGTAAATTCTATAGAGAGCTCGTACTGGCAACCGAAGAGTCCACTGTAACCTGATAAATTCCACCGGATAGCGTTTCTGCATCTGCAACCTTTGCATTTTTACATCTGCAACCTTTGCAAACAGACCTCGTTCGACATACCATTTATCAATCAAATTTAGCACTTTATTCAGCCGCTGATAATTTACAATCTTTCTAGCACAGAGTTCACCAAGGAGCTTCACCTTCCTTTCGTTGCTTGAGGGAGTGGCGAATAAGGAAGAACTGGGAGAAAATATTGCTTCTGAAAGTTCTCTCTTCACAAGCTGCAACGCCAGGCCTCTTGTGAACGCCACAATCGCCCCCTTTGTAGTGCAGTAATCCAATAATGTTGGCTCCCCTTTGTAAGCCACTATGGATGTTGTGTTAATGATAGAACTCCCTTCCCCCATGTGCTATTCATCTCGGAATGCATCTTCCACATTTTAACTGCTGGTCCAGACATCAAGCTTGCAAACGAGTTCGAAGATGGGAGTTGCAGAGCTAAAACTGCGGAAGAGAGGGTGAAAATGGCCGCGTCTTGGGGATTCACCCTATTTAGGGTTTCCCCCACCTTCCGAGGGCGGTGGGTTGCTTGGAGAGACCGCGTGTCCTTCATGCGGACTCGCTCTTGCATGGTGGTGAACTGACACGAAGAGCCGCGTGGCCATACCTTTTTCTTAGCCGAGAGTCGAGTGAAAAGGGCTAAGCGGTCGAGTAAATTTTCCTTATTTATTTTATTTTTATTTTATTTAAATTTAGTTTTAGTGTTATAACCTAAGTTTTGGCAAATTTCGTATAAATATTTATATAGTGTTAGTATCATTTTATTTAAAAATTAATTAAATTTTGTATACGTTTATATAGTGTGTTAGCGTTGCTTTATTTAAATTTAATTTCGTATATATATTTATATAGTGTTAGTATCATTTTATTTAAAAATTAATTAAATTTTGTATACGTTTATATAGTGTTAGCGTTGCTTTATTTAAATTTAATTTCGTATATATATTTATATAGTGTTAGTATCATTTTATTTAAAAATTAATTAAATTTTGTATACGTTTATATAGTGTTAGCGTTGCTTTATTTAAATTTTATTTCGTATATATATTTATATAGTGTTAGCATCATTTTATTTAATTTAATTAAATTTGGTATACATTTATATAGTGTATAACCTAAGTTTTGTTAAGAATTAAAATTTAATATTAAAAATTTTGCCGAGATTTCAACTCCTAGTCGAAGGGATGAAAGAGACCCGAAAAGTCAAAAACAAGACACCATTAAGACCAGCACGACGAGCTGAACACCATGACAAGATTGTTTAATAAAAACGACTATAGATTTTACTGCGCTAATCCTGACAATCTGTTATCTCATGATGCAAGTTATTTCTTATGCATAAGTATAAGTGTATGAATACCTACATTTTAGTTCCGTGTATATTTGATTGAACAACTAAGGATATGATTTTATTTTAATAACTCAGGAACTATCATGGTGACAACACGCAGAGGTCGAGGTCGGGGTCAAGGTCGACCACCGTCACCACCACCTCCGCCACCGCCAACACCGCCACAACCAACCTCAACACCAGAAATGCAGATCATAATGAGGTCATTGGAGGCTATTATGACCACGATGAACAGGCAGTCGGAAAGGGCCGCCAAGGTGGAAACCACTCAAGTGAGTCGAGAGAACTCTGAAAGGGCACATGGCCCAAGACTGGAACCGCTTCAGGACATATCGAGGGAGTTACAAAAGATAAAAGTTCCAGAGTTTTCAGGAGGACGACCCGGTAAGCATGCAAAGGCATGGCTGGAAGGCATGAAGAGATGCTTCGCATTGAATGAGTACACATCTAGTTCCAAGGCTAGGATGGCCGTCTTTCAGCTTAAAGGTGATGCTTTGAATTGGTGGTCAGACCTCGAGAAGCAGTTACACCTTACTCCTCTTACAACTTCTTGGGAACTGTTCGAGGAGAGGTTCCACATGAAGTATTTGCCAAATTATTACAAGGAAGAACAGGCAGGTGCACTCCATGCCTTAGTACAAGGAGACAAGACGGTGGAGGAGTATGAATCTCGGTTTATGGAACTGGTAAAATATGTTCCTTACCTAGATGCAGATGATTGTCAGGTTGAGCGTTTTGTGTATGGACTTAACTACAAGATTAGAGCTGCTGTGCGGATGTGGAAGCCAACTACAGTTGCCATGGCAGTTGAGTATGCTCGTTATGCAGCTGATATGTCAGATGGAAAAGGGGGCAGTAAGTTGACAGGAACCAATCAGTATGTTTCAGGGAAGGCATCACGTCCTTACTTCAGGGGAGGACAATCTAGACCTCCTCCTTATGGTAACCGGTTCACACCGAGGGGTAATACTTCAGTTAACTCAATCTCGCAGGCATCGTCCGCAACCCACCAAAGCCAGGGACGTACACAAGGAAGTTCCTATAGAGGATCAAGGGGTTTTAGAGGAACCAGGGGAAGGAACTCATCTCAGAGGATTCCTTCGAGCAACAGGCAAGCCCCTCCCAATCTCTCTTGTTGGGGATGCGGAGGTCCTCATTTCCAGCGAGACTGTCCCAAGGGTCAGTCAAGCAGCAGGCACAGGGAAGGAAAAGCACCCATGGATAGTTCGGGTAACAGTCATCGGATTCATGCAGCGTTGCATAACCACCAAGCAGAACATCAGTCTACCGTATTAGAATCCACTGGTAATGTAAACAATGTCAAACTTAAAATTTTGTTTGATCCAGGAGCAACTGATAGTTTTATTTCACCATTTGCATTAGATAAATGTGGGTTGGCAGCCTACGAGCACGGTGATTTCAAACTGGTTGAAATGGCTTCAGGAGCTAAGCAACCAGTAGGTCTTAAAGTGACAGGTTGTGAGGTTGACTTAGGAGTGTGCACCACTAAGTTGGATGCTTATGTCACCAATTTGGGGACTTATGACCTCATTATTGGCATGGATTGGTTAGAAGACCATAGAGATTTCATAGATTGCTATGCGAAGATGGTGTTGTGCCTCGATGACGAGGGAAGGACAATTCAAATCCAAGGCTTGAAGAGGAAGGTATCCCTCCGTTTCATCTCTATGGTGAAAGCTAAGCGGTGCCTAAGACAAGGATGCCAGTTGTTCGTAGTGGAGGCCGTGAGCGATAGTAAAGGACCTTCCTTGAATTCTTACCCAGTACTTTCTGAGTTCAAGGATGTCTTCCCGAAGGAATTACCAGGACTACCTCCAGAAAGAGAGCTCGATTTCACAATCGAACTAAAACCTGGTGCAGAACCTATCTCAAAAACTCCTTATAGAATGACAACTCCAGAGCTCCGTGAGTTACAAATCCAGTTAAAAGAGTTGCTAGATTTGGGACTAATTAGACCCAGTATCTCACCGTGGGGAGCACCAGTGATCTTCGTTAAGAAGAAGGATGGATCTCTGCGACTGTGCATAGATTACAGAGATTTGAACAAGGCCACCATGAAGAACAGGTATCCCATACCAAGAATTGATGACCTCTTTGATCAAATGAAAGGTGCGTCAGTCTTCTGAAAGATTGATTTACGATCAGGGTATCAGCAGTTGAGGATCAAGGAAGGCGACATTCCTAAGACTGCCTTTCGAACTCGATTTGGGCATTACGAGTTTGTAGTGGTACCATTTGGTTTGACCAATGCTCCAGCTGTATTCATGAGCCTCATGAATGGGGTCTTCCGAAAATACTTGGACCGATTTGTTCAGGTCTTCTTAGATGATATTCTTATCTATTCTAAGAATGAGAAGGAGCATGAGGAACACTTGCGGTTAGTCTTGACATGCTTAAGGGAACATAAACTTTATGGTAAATTGTCAAAGTGTTCCATCTTCCAAAAAGAGATTCACTACTTGGGGCACATCATCTCAGGTGAAGGGATCTCTGTAGACCCGGAAAAGGTAAAGGCCATTGAAGATTGGCCAATTCCAAGGAATGCTCATGAGGTGCGCAGCTTCATGGGGTTAGCAGGCTATTACCGGAGGTTTGTGGAAGGATTTTCTAAAATTGCAAAACCTATTACCACCTTGCAACGCAAGGGAATCCAGTATGAATGGACCGAGGAATGCGATGCCGCTTTTACAGAGTTAAAAAGATTGTTGACAAGTGCACCGATCTTGCGGGTACCAGACATGGATAAAGATTTCATGGTATGCACCGATGCCTCGAAGCAAGGATTAGGAGCGGTGTTGATGCAGGAAGGTGGGGTAATAGCTTATGCATCTCGAAAGTTGAAACCTCATGAGGAGCAGTATGCCACGCATGATCTAGAATTGGCAGCAGTAATGTTGGCACTAAAATTATGGAGGCACTACCTAGTTGGTAGAAGCTTCACCCTTAAGACAGACCATCAGAGCTTGCAGTACATCTTTACCCAAAGGGATTTGAATGCTAGGAAAAGGAGATGGAGTGAGTTCATGAGTGAGTATGACTTTGGTATCTCTTACATCAAAGGAAAGGAGAATGTGGTGGCAGACGCTCTAAGCCGAAGGCCGAGACTTTTCTCCTTAATTCCCTTGAAGGTTGACTTGAGGGAAAGGGTACTAGGACAACTATTGGGCGATAGTTGGTATCTAAAAGTAACCTCAGCTATTCAGAATGGAAAGAAACAGGAATTGAAGTATGATGGGTACCATCTTGAGGAAGATGGATTGTTGCGGTATCAGGGAAGGATGTATGTTCCTAAGGAAGGTGATATCAGGGAAACCATCCTTAGAGAGGCCCATAGATCGCATTACTGTGCGCACCCAGGGGTGAAGAAGATGTATGCTGACATGAAGCAACTCTTCTTTTGGCCAGGTATGAAGATGGATGTAGTGGATTTTGTTTCGAAGTGCCTTGAGTGTCAACAAGTTAAGGCAGATCATCGTCACCCCGGCCGGTCTCCTACAACCGCATGATATTCCTATGACTAAATGGGAAGTCATTTCCATGGACTTCGTTGTAGGATTACCACTCACATCTCTGAGACATAATGCTATTTTGGTGGTAGTTGACAAACTGACCAAAAGTGCTCACTTCATTCCAGTCAGAGACACCTATGATGTGACAGATGTGGCAAGGGTATTCATAAATGAGATTGTACGTCTTCATGGAGTTCCTAAAAAGATAATCTCTGACAGAGACCCTAAGTTCACCTCCAGATTTTGGACAAGCATGCAGTCAGCATTAGGGACACAGTTGAACTTAAGCTCAACTTATCACCCCGAGACAGATGGACAGACTGAGAGGGTGAATCAAGTGATGGAGGACATGCTTAGGATGTATGTTATGGATCAACAGACACAGTGGGAGAAATATCTTCCTTTAGTGGAGTTTGCATACAACAATAGTCATCACAGCTCCATTGGTATGCCGCCATATCAGGCATTGTATGGGAGGCCGTGCAGGACACCACTCAGTTGGGACAGGTTAGAGGATCGAGTTTTAATTGGGCCTGAATTGATTCAGGAAATGGAGGAGCAAGTGATACAGATTAGGCAGCGACTGAAGGAAGCACAGGATAGGCAAAAGAGTTACGCTGATGCACACAGATCAGATAGAACTTATGAAGTAGGGGATCGTGTATTTATTCGCATCAGACCAAATAAAAGTACCATTCGGTTTGGGAAGGGTACCAAGTTGTCACCTCGCTTTATAGGTCCATTTGAGATTCTTGAGAAAATCGGACCAATTGCTTATCGTCTCGCGCTGCCACCCCACTTGCATAAAACTCATAATGTATTTCATGTTTCTATATTATGACATTACATAGCTGATGAGACTCACAAAATTCATTGGAAGGAATTGCAGGTCTCGGACGAGGGAACCTTCAGGGTCGAACCATTACGTATACTTGATCGTAGGGTTCGACAGCTCCGTAGTCGCCATGTGGACCAAGTTAAGGTCCAATGGGACAAGTATAGCCCAGGGTCTGCTACCTGGGAGGATGCAGAGACCATGCATCGAGATTTTCCCTCACTATTTTGACCATAACTTCGGGACGAAGTTTCCCGAAGGGTGGGTGTATGTAACGCCCATATTTTTGATTCGGCATATTTATTAGTTAGATACACCATACTTTATTTCTTATATATTCTGTTGAACTCAGCTCGACTGAGTAAACTATATTGGACCTCGTTATATGATGTTACTCTGTTTTATGATTTCACCATGATTATGATGTTACTATGTTATGCGATTATGATGTCATGATTATCATATGATTCCTTATTTTACGATTGCAGTATATGTTTATATGTTTTCATTAATGAAATGTGAAATATATGATTCGGTACGTGGATACCATCTTCTTATGTGAATTATTGAAATGTTATATGTATCTATGATGAGCTGAAAGGTCACATGAAATAAAATGATAACATGGATCAATTGGCGATGAATGGAAAATGCTTTCTATAAATTATATTTTTCAAAATACTAACCTACAGGACACAAGGGCTATGGGATAGCCAGTTACTTGATCTGATATATATTGGAAAGGAAAAACATGTTCATACAGCAAACCTTAGCAGCCAAAATGAGGATACGATAACACAAACTGATAATCCCGATAGCAGCAAGTATGAGTTGATAAGGGCGTAGGCCCAGTATGTTGAGAGGGATGGATGTGTTTCCCACCCTATGTTTCCATGAGACCCGAGGTCGTGGGAGGGCCGTGCTGAGACACGCTCCCCATGTTGTTGTGATGACGATTGTCGGATGCCTGCTAGGGGAGGATAGGTCCGCTGTTCAGCCGACGCTATCGCTCTCAAGTTCTATGTGGTCAGATCGGTGAGTCCGACATCCACTATTGTACTAGCAGAGGAAGGATAGGGAGGATGCTGGACGTAGGTTATGATGGGAGGATGTGTTAGTTAGTACTGTTGGGGGTTTAGTATTCCTTGATTCCGAGTTAGTGGAAGTAGGCACCCTTCCTGTACTTGATTGATTAAACTAATGTAAACATAAAGACAATGATGTTAAATCGTAAAGGGTTAACTGTTAAATAACCGAGGATGTTAAAGTAATTATACTATATATTATGCTTTCTCTTCTGCATGGGGGTAGATACTATTATTAGTTAGTGTAATGCCCGCCTCGGTACCTTAACTGTTTAGAATAATGAAATACTAGTTTTGAAATGAACCGGCTAAGTAAAACACGAACCATTTGAATTTACTTTGAAAATACTTGAACGACAGTTGTAATGCCCATAAAATGATTGTGGACCTTAAGGGCACCTGTCGCTTGACCCGGCTGAACAACTTCGATATAGTGGTCTCTTGAACCTTGTTATGTCTTAAATGATTGAGGAAAACCTGAAGATGTGAATGATGACAATGATTGATAAATGAATTAAGGAATTAAATTCTATGTGTGGAGAGGGATAATTGATTGATTACATCTTGATTAATGATTATCCTTGATTGATCAAGTCAAAGTGCAGTGGGACAGTGACAGTCCTAGCTCTGCGACTTGGGGGGATGCAACTGAGATGCGTCATAGCTTTCTACATTTATTTTGAACTTCGGGACGAAGTTCTAAATAAGTAGGGGTGTATGTAGTGCCCCTAGACTACTGTAGACATTGAGGGGCACCTGCTGAGTGACCCAACTATTTGAAACATAAATAAAATAACCCTATGATTTTATTTTGAGTATATTTATGATTGCGATTGATTGATATATGTGCATTTGGGTAAGTTATTGTGAATGGACGATTTCATGTTGTTTAATGATTAACTTTGATATGAATGATGCTTAACAACTAGCTGTTCAATTGATTATGTGATTAGATGAATAAGTAATGATTGAGTAAATTATAGATGCTTAATGAAGCAGCAGATTTTTAAATCAAATTGTGATTATCGAGGACAGTGCTACTAATTTACGTTTGTGAGAATAGTGTGTAGCGACAGGTGAAACGGTTCACCAACGGACACACAAAGGAATATGAAGGGTCGTAGAGTACGGGTAAATCACACACAAGGAAAGCGACGACGATGTCGCCTTCCGACGGAATACCACGCTTGAGCAGATAAGCATTGATCCGCTTGCTCAAGAGGAAAGCGTGAGGGCGTACGAGGTGGGCCACGACGGAGCTGGTCATGTACGAGTTGGGGGGCGCGCAGTGAGAACGGACTCACTCCTCAACGCCATTAGTCCCTGATAGCGTGTAGACGAAGGATGGAAGGTAACGACTCCTGAAATCCCTACATGAAGTTCCCGCAAGTCAAAACGGAAGGATGATGGCAGAAGGGCCCGACGGTGCGGTACCCTGCCGAGAACGGAAAGAGTGAATGCAAGGACCCAACGATGTGGTGCCTTGCCGAGGAATGGAAACTACGGATGACTGGACCCGATGGAGTGGTGCCATGTCGGGGGAAATTAAATTAAGGAACAAGGAGGCCCAATGGTGTGGCACCGGGGTCCTAGTAAAAGTTGACTGCTAAACTTAACTGCATTGAAATGTATAATTTTGCACCTAGAACTTTACTTAGAAATGCATTTGAGTACTTTAGGCATTTGCACATAAATGATTACTTTGGCATTTAAATAATATTAAGTGTTATTTAGGCATTGCACAAGAAAGGATATTCATGATTACTTAAAAATATTATAAATATTTATTTAGGAGCAAAATGGAATCCTAGGCATGGACACCTAGTCAACTCCACCTACACCACAAATCTAGGAGTTAAGTGAAATATCTAGGGGACAAACATGAGCAAACTTAGGGATGTTGGTGCATCTCCTAGAGAAACTGACACATGGATGGGTGAGTTTTATTAATTTATTAATTTAATAAAATGAATATTTTTGCATGAAGCGACATGTGTCGCATGATATTTTCCTTTATAAGGAAGGCATTGGGAATGGGTAAAGGACCCAGACCCTGGATGACTATCGTAATATTGAGTTACCTCATGACTTGCTGCTATTAAGGGTTTGGCTGGAAATCTTGGTGGGGGGGAATCCCAAACTGGGTTTCATGATTTTTTTTGTGTGTGAGCTCTACGACCCGAAGCTCGGGGGAGGCCATGCGACTGAAAGCATGAGCCTATGGTTGGGTGGCGAAGCTAACGGTTGCTTCGCCAATGGTTAAACGAGCTTTGCTGGAGGGATCCTATGGAAGAAGAAGGCGACAATGGACCAACTGGATCGGGTTGACAGGTTAAGGTTTTGCTTATTTTTGTTAAGTTATTCACGCTTTTTATTTTATTTTTCCAATAACTATGATGGCTAATTTGTTTGTATGAAGTTGTTAAAGTTTCAGGTTCATTTCAAGGGGACCCTAAATGAGGGGTCCTACATTTGGTATCACAGCCAGTCGAGCCTTGAGGGCACCAGACTTTTTTTTTTTTGTGGGTGGGGGGTCCATTGGTGACCGTGGAGAACGATGATGGCGTTAAAGCTACGAACTTCGTGGGATCATGCATTGGACCAGAGCAGCCATTAATCCACAGGTTCTTATTTACTATAATACTTATATTTTATTTCTGTGAAATATTTAAGTTTCTGTGTCGATTAGCAATTTCAGTGAAACAATTTATTTTCTGTGTCGATTTGTAATTCGTGAGATCTATGAATTTGTGTTTTTGCGGTGATAGTGAAAGGTGAATTATTTTATTTTCTGTATTTTTGAATAATTTAAAATGTTTGTTTCAGAAAAGATTTCTGTGTGTTATTTTATCAAAACTCCTGAAATAATTATAAATATCTTAGATCCATACTCAGACCAGCTTCGTATTTAAATTTCGATATTCGGCTTTATATTTTGGATCTGATTTCACGCTTAAAAACTCGGTATTGGATTTGCTTAGATCTAGACCGTATTTCGATTACAGTACTCAGATTGATTTTTTTTAATTTTTTTCTCTGCCTTATAAGTTCCAGTGATCAGCGTTATTTAGATCATATTTCTGCCATTGTATTTCGGTGACCAGTCTAAATACCCAGCTTGATTTGCTGTCTTATAATTTCCATGATTAGTCTTATTGTTCAGATTGATTTACTGATTGGTAATTTCAATAAACTTTCTATTGAACAATTTCAGAGATTAATTTTAATGCTGAGATTGACTTTCTCATTCAACCTTCAGATCATGTAAACCCCGGCCTCGACCCTGTGTTTATGAAAATTATTCTCAGTCTCGAAGTCCAGAAATTCAATCCTGTAAGTATACTGATTGTTTTTGTAATGCTGTGGTACACATCCATATTCGATCAAGGATCCCTGTTTCCTTTAATCCTGTAAGCATTGAATATTTCTGTAAATGACTTGTATCCATGTCTGAGCGAGAGATCCCTGTTTCTTTAACTCTGTTCCACGCTGGGGTATTCATCTAACCCTTGTTTCTCCTCATCCGCAAGCTCACACACTCACTCTAGATACTCTAAATTTTTTTTTCAGAAGTCTGTCAAGTCGTAACCTTGTTACCAAGCAGTAAAACCAGCGTAGAGTCCCCTGTTGACCCCTATAACTCTGATTTCAGTCATTACAGCATCGTGGAGTAATCCCTAGATCTGTGTCTAACCCGAATCCTTACTGATACCTTTGTAACTATAATTGCTACATTTGATATCCAGAAACTCAGTCCTGTTTAACGAATATTTTGTTAGGAAGAAATTTGTTTATGGATCCCGGATTTCTACTGCGTCTTTGGTACTGTTGAAATTGATGGCTATTACAGTCACATGCCGGCACATTTGGTGGAACAAAACGACGGGTAATGCTTTTGCATGATTGTGTTAAACGTGGCAACCACTAACGAACTGGTAATTATGGTACTTAGTGGTGTACACGGTAGAAATGGGAAGAGAATGACTTCTTTATTTTACTGTTGTTGTTCATTAATATCTTTATCTCTGTCGATAGCCTAATTGGAAATTCTGTTAATTAGTCTTTATGTTCATTTATGGCCCTTGTAGCTAACATACAGTGCAGAGGTACTAAATACCCACTCACCATCGGCGGTAGCATGAAGTTATCGGTGTACAGGGTAATTATGTGATCAAAGCTCGATACAGTTTGGAGGCACTAAAGCTTAGCTCCCTTAGATTGTGGTAGTTAAACTGACTTTTGTTATAGCGATTATGTCTTCTAAATGTAGAGTGAGGGTATAGATCAGAACTACAGCATTAGCAAAACGCAACGCATTTGCTTTGGATCTACAAACTTATCTCTGCAAAATCGTAGGTTGTATGAGGGCACCATAAGGGAGAGCCAATTCCCTTGAACAATGGTCTATATGACTGGTTTTTGTTTTAGTTAGAAATAATTGGTAACTCCGTGATTGAGTAGTGTCGAAACTATGCTGCCAGTATGAAATTCCATTTCTGTTTTCGGTGCCTGATACAAACTCAGCGATAGGGGTTGGTCTCTGCCTGGCTATTAGATATACAGGAGGGAACTCTGCGTTAGAGATCCCTGTAACACGTTTGATGCCAGCGCTGAATCCTGGCAAATGCTTCCGTCATCCTTATTATGAAGATCTTAGAAACGCCTAATAAATAATTCGGTTATTTTATCCAAATAGAGAGATTTCTGCAATGATGTAAATCCCTGTTTCCGTGATTTTTACCTCTGCAAATCCAGCATTGAACCATAGCAACATGCTATTTTTTTTATTGTGTTGATCTAACTGTCATTTGACCTGGGAGACCAACATTGATCCATAGAACCGGCTATATATTATGGTGATGACTTAACTATCATTTGATCTCTGGATCTCTGCACGGTTATTGTATTACCACGAAATCTTTGGGGGTTTCGATCTGGGTAACATGCTGCATATGGGATCCTTATTATATTTTATGCTTCCACAGTATTGGATCAAACCCTGCACTACAGATGCTGCCATCGATGGATGATTTATTTTTTCTTTATGTTTGTATAAACGTTGTTATCGTAGCTTAAAATCTTTATACGTTTGGATTTTATTTAATCCTGTCGATTTCTTATATTTGTATGCTCCCAAGCATTGGATCGAACTCGATCGGACTTCTACTTTATATTACTGCCACAGATAGCATAGATCCATGTAAGTAAACACCTATATCTTGTTAATATAATATGATCCCTGATATGGGACTTCTCAGCTTATAATATCCATGGGGCATTTGGCGAAAATAGCTCAAAAAGCAGGTCCCTGCCTTCTTTTGTTGATTTATTATGTTACTGAATGTATTGTGAATTATCTGAGTGCAGTACAAATTAGTGCAGCATATTAAAAAGCCATTTTTCCTCACCCACTCGCCATTAGTTCATATCAGTTATACTCGTTAGAGATGACCCGAAGCCTCAAGAGAGTTTATAAAAAAAAGGAAGCAATCAATACAAATGTGAAACTATATATATCTTCTCTCTGATGAAAAATAAGTGAATATTTTGTAAATGATCCCTATCTTAACCTTAGTTATAGTTAAATGAATATATTTTATTTAAATCTCATTTAGAATATATATATATATATAATCGGCAACTGATAGTCACGTAAAACATAGCGTGTATCCTACATAAGTGAGATTGATGTCCCTTATCTAAAAACTCAATCGTTGTGTTAAGATATATAAAGGTTATAATAAATATTGATAGGAAGAACTTAGAGATGATATTTTTGTAATTAAAATCAAGAAAGGAAAAAGGAATGGTTCTTTGAATAATTACCGAAATATTAGTTGAATTTAGAAATGAATAGATTTATTTAAGAAATTTTATAAACGTGAATTTGATATGTTCAATTGTAGATTGTGAAAGGGTTGTTCCTTCTTTTATAATTGAGATATCGATATATCCATTATGTTGGAAATAAAGTGAGCATATGTATAAAGACTTATAATCTTACTTTTACTTTTATATATATATATATATATATATATATGATTTTCTAACAGCAAAGAGAAATGTTTATTGGGAATCATTATTCATGAATTTTTTTAATAGAAAAGTGGTATGTTTTAGGGAATAAATTTTGGGATTTGGTTTAGAAGAGATAGTTACCACACATGTTTTTATAGTTCCTCTAGATATGTATAATTGTATGATTGTAGCTAACTTGGATATCGTAGATATTCACAGAAGACGAGAAGGTATAGGAAATCTAAGTTGGTACTGACAATTATGAAGGTGTTATTGGATTTGCATTACGCGAAAGTAAGATTGAGTCCCTGGGGATGTATTGTAACCGTACTAGATGATATAGGAGCTAATGAATTTAACCACTTGTACTTATAGCCTTGATTATTGGAGAAAACTAGAATTCAATGACGATAGGGATGTATGAATCTCTTTATTATATACATGTATTGTGTATCAATATAATGTCTTTTTAAATCTTTTTGAGAATGACTCTTACACTATTGAATTAAATAGATTATGTTCAAATAGAATGTAAAACATGGTTATTGTAGATGTATTTAACGATAAATGACAAGTAATGACCATATATGAATTTAAAGAAAGAAGTGCTTAGATAATTTTGAAGGTGGGATGCTTATGATTT
Source organism: Larix kaempferi (assembly GCA_027924585.1). Classification (NCBI taxonomy): domain Eukaryota; kingdom Viridiplantae; phylum Streptophyta; class Pinopsida; order Pinales; family Pinaceae; genus Larix; species Larix kaempferi. The sequence continues at coordinate 4,529,049 of BSBM01000211.1, forward strand.
ACTATAAAAAAGGAATGAATATATATAATGTTTAATAATGAGAGATTGTGACTTACGATGAGCGATGCATGGAGATTGATGCGGAAAATTTAGAGCTGCGGTTTTACTTCTTCTCCTTCGGTAAGGATACTCCCAGCTTCTCAAACAGGTTAGAATTCTTCTTCTCTAAAAAAAAAAATAAAAATAAAAATTTGCTAGTATGAAAGATTGGGAGGTAAATGCTTATTTTGTAAATCAATACAAGGACTTCATGGGTATGCACTACTAGTTGTAATCATGCTTTGGATTGTGAAAAGAGAGAAGTTATACTTACGTTGAATTATAGGATCTTGAGTAAGGAAGAGAAGAAAGCTTTACATAACTTTGTTTATAAAATTTGAGATTATACTTTTTAAATGGCCCTCTAGTATTTAATTGTACCTTGGATTATGAAAAGAGAAAGGTTGTATGTGAGATTAGTTTATGAATGGCTAAGTTATGTATTGGAGAATAGAATTTGGAAGGGTTAACTCTTATTTTGAAATTCAGATACTGTTTAAAATATATGATAGTTAGAAAATGAAGAAATTGGGATTTAATATTTTATCCCTTATGTTGAAATGTGTCAGTGCTTTAAGGATTCTTGTAAATGATGTACTTAATAGTTTTGTTGAATGTAAGGAATTTGTTGTAGACGATTTCAATCCCAGTTAGAATTAGCGATGTCAAGGCAGAACTGCTGTGGGGATTGCAACACTACGGAAGGTACGATTTAGTTATATTACCAATTATGTGGTTTATACTTATATGAGGGTAGAAAAGAAGAAATGAAATTTTATTATCAGTTGCGGATATATTGAAGAAATGAAAGTGAAAAGGAAATGAAAACTCATCGTGGAAGCACATGAGACTTAACTTCGGGACGAAGTTTTAATAAGAGGGGGTGTATGTAATGCCCGCCTCGGTACCTTAACTGTTTAGAATAATGAAATACTAGTTTTGAAATGAACCGGCTAAGTAAAACACGAACCATTTGAATTTACTTTGAAAATACTTGAACGACAGTTGTAATGCCCATAAAATGATTGTGGACCTTAAGGGCACCTGTCGCTTGACCCGGCTGAACAACTTCGATATAGTGGTCTCTTGAACCTTGTTATGTCTTAAATGATTGAGGAAAACCTGAAGATGTGAATGATGACAATGATTGATAAATGAATTAAGGAATTAAATTCTATGTGTGGAGAGGGATAATTGATTGATTACATCTTGATTAATGATTATCCTTGATTGATCAAGTCAAAGTGCAGTGGGACAGTGACAGTCCTAGCTCTGCGACTTGGGGGGATGCAACTGAGATGCGTCATAGCTTTCTACATTTATTCTGAACTTCGGGACGAAGTTCTAAATAAGTAGGGGTGTATGTAGTGCCCCTAGACTACTGTAGACATTGAGGGGCACCTGCTGAGTGACCCAACTATTTGAAACATAAATAAAATAACCCTATGATTTTATTTTGAGTATATTTATGATTGCGATTGATTGATATATGTGCATTTGGGTAAGTTATTGTGAATGGACGATTTCATGTTGTTTAATGATTAACTTTGATATGAATGATGCTTAACGACTAGCTGTTCAATTGATTATGTGATTAGATGAATAAGTAATGATTGAGTAAATTATAGATGCTTAATGAAGCAGCAGATTTTTAAATCAAATTGTGATTATCGAGGACAGTGCTACTAATTTACGTTTGTGAGAATAGTGTGTAGCGACAGGTGAAACGGTTCATCAACGGACACACAAAGGAATATGAAGGGTCGTAGAGTACGGGTAAATCACACACAAGGAAAGCGACGACGATGTCGACTTCCGACGGAATACCACGCTTGAGCAGATAAGCATTGATCCGCTTGCTCAAGAGGAAAGCGTGAGGGCGTACGAGGTGGGCCACGACGGAGCTGGTCATGTACGAGTTGGGGGGCGCGCAGTGAGAACGGACTCACTCCTCAACGCCATTAGTCCCTGATAGCGTGTAGACGAAGGATGGAAGGTAACGACTCCTGAAATCCCTACATGAAGTTCCCGCAAGTCAAAACGGAAGGATGATGGCAGAAGGGCCCGACGGTGCGGTACCCTGCCGAGAACGGAAAGAGTGAATGCAAGGACCCAACGATGTGGTGCCTTGCCGAGGAATGGAAACTACGGATGACTGGACCCGATGGAGTGGTGCCATGTCGGGGGAAATTAAATTAAGGAACAAGGAGGCCCAATGGTGTGGCACCCGGGGTCCTAGTAAAAGTTGACTGCTAAACTTAACTGCATTGAAATGTATAATTTTGCACCTAGAACTTTACTTAGAAATGCATTTGAGTACTTTAGGCATTTGCACATAAATGATTACTTTGGCATTTAAATAATATTAAGTGTTATTTAGGCATTGCACAAGAAAGGATATTCATGATTACTTAAAAATATTATAAATATTTATTTAGGAGCAAAATGGAATCCTAGGCATGGACACCTAGTCAACTCCACCTACACCACAAATCTAGGAGTTAAGTGAAATATCTAGGGGACAAACATGAGAAAACTTAGGGATGTTGGTGCATCTCCTAGAGAAACTGACACATGGATGGGTGAGTTTTATTAATTTATTAATTTAATAAAATGAATATTTTTGCATGAAGCGACATGTGTCGCATGATATTTTCCTTTATAAGGAAGGCATTGGGAATGGGTAAAGGACCCAGACCCTGGATGACTATCGTAATATTGAGTTACCTCATGACTTGCTGCTATTAAGGGTTTGGCTGGAAATCTTGGTGGGGGGGAATCCCAAACTGGGTTTCATGATTTTTTTTGTGTGTGAGCTCTACGACCCGAAGCTCGGGGGAGGCCATGCGACTGAAAGCATGAGCCTATGGTTGGGTGGCGAAGCTAACGGTTGCTTCGCCAATGGTTAAACGAGCTTTGCTGGAGGGATCCTATGGAAGAAGAAGGCGACAATGGACCAACTGGATCGGGTTGACAGGTTAAGGTTTTGCTTATTTTTGTTAAGTTATTCACGCTTTTTATTTTATTTTTCCAATAACTATGATGGCTAATTTGTTTGTATGAAGTTGTTAAAGTTTCAGGTTCATTTCAAGGGGACCCTAAATGAGGGGCGGAATGGGGTTTGTTTATAGTACATGTCCGACATGTGCATACACTGGCCATGCATGCACACCTTGTACGTGTACAATATTACTGGTGTATAACATACTTGTCATGCTTGAATAGTTGTATAAATGTCATAGATAACTCAGTTAAGGATACATCAATCAACTTAGGTAATGAATGGTTAGGTTGTCAATGTGTAAATAAGTGAATTAGTAATTATATGAAAACATTGTAATAATAAACTAAGACAAGTGTCGTCAGTTAACATTGTCATAGGAGAACTGTTGTGAATAGGGTAATGATAGTGTCTAATTAATTAGTAAAATTGTTTAAGCCCTCACAAGTGCGTTGTTTATGAGAACAAGGATGCTATGTTGATGATAGGGTACTCATGTGATAAACAAATAATTAAGAATACTATGATTAATTCACCTTTTATTATTGTTAAATGGTGATTTAATTATTATTATTAATTAATAAATGGTGATCTAATTATTATTATTAATTAATTAATAATATTCCAGCAACATAAGTAAGATTTAAAATATTGATTTATAAATTAATATTGTGTGATTATTTCCATTTCAAAAGTTAGCCATAATAGGATAATCATTTTTGGAATGAACGTGATGTGATGGAAAATGGTTATTTAATTATTCGATGTTAATCTTGGAATTTAAACCTCAAGATAAGTGGTCTCGACGGATAAGGTGGACCATTAAGACACATCATGTCCAAGTTGAAAAGGGGCAACTAATTATATAATATTTTATTAAAAACCTTAATAACAATAAATACAAGGTTTAGTGAAAAGACTTGTAATTAATAGACCTTGTCCCGAATGGATAACATTTGGGTGATAATTCCCACCGTAATAAATAATTATGACCGTCAATCCAAAACCAAATGAATTTTTCCATGAGAGTAATTAATTATACATTTTTATAATGAGACGTGGATGAATGAACTAGGGAAAGGAGTAAAGGTTTGAGGGGCTCGAGAGGGGGAGGTTTTTTTTTGGTTATGGGAGAGGAAAGAAGTGGGAAGAACAGAAAGTTTGGAGAACAGAAAGGTTTGGAGAACAGAAGGAACACTGCTCTCGGGATTATCAGATTGTGGGCTCGGGGGCTTGGAAATCCTTTGATTTCCAAGGGCCAGCAAGATAATAGCTGGTCGGTAGGGTGGACACTTCATTTTGGCTGCCTAAGAGGTTATACAACCTGCTACAACTTACGGTTAGCATCAGCATCAGGTAATTTTCTTGATTATTTATTTTATTAAATTATTATGTGGAAACGAACTCTGAAACCTGCTTATACCTTCTTCCTGATTTATGATTTATTACTATGAACATATTCTTATGCAAAAACTACAAGTTGTTGAAGGAAAATATTGATATATTAGTTATTCTACTAAATGCGAATGTATGATTATTGGAGACAACACAGTATGCTAAACATCATTTAAAAACGTAGAGTTTTCTTCAAAATTTACTCACACATACCTGAATGAATTACTACATGGGAAATTAACTTAGAAATTTACTTAGTGCTCTGCTGTAAAAACCAGAGCACTACACTCTTGATTGGATGACATACATCCCTAGAGGAAACATCCTTATGAGTGCATCCAACTAGACTAGTATGTTTTTTGCAACTTATTTTTTTCATAGGCCTTTCGCATTCCCATGGAATGTAGGTGAATTTCCTTGAGACACTTATTTGCTCCATTGTATACTATGTAATGTCCCCATCCAAATAAATCACATGAAAGAAAAATCCCACCAATCTACTAGTTCCCTAGGTTGGGGTGGAAACATTTAGACTTGGAATAAGGGAGATATAAGACCCCAAATGGACATTACATTGAAAAATATATATTAAAAGGGGATAAAAAAATATTAATAATAAGAAAATAAGGTGGCACTTGGTCATGAGGGCACATAGGTGGTGTGGGACCCACACAAGGAAAGATTCTCCATGTCACATGGAATCCTATTCTCACCCATTCGAATCCAAGGTGGAGTCTAACTTTCTTGGGGGAGTTGGAGAGGAATTATATTGGGCATGAATCAATGAGGGTCGAATTTGAGTGGAAGAGTAAATCCCATGGAAGAAGGAGAGTCATATTATAGGTATTGTGACACTTGGGATAGATTCCCTAGCTTCTATGGCAACAATGATGAAGAATCTATGACACTTATGACAATTATCAGACCTGATTGCTGACATATGACCTATATGACATCTCAGGGATAAAAATATCCTCCAAGAGGGCCCACAAGGGATTTATGGCAGCCAATATCCCCCCCATTCGAATTGATGGAAGAGGAAGGATAGGAAATGTTGGACAAGTGGCACTCATGGGAATATCACCCTAATTCGAGTTGGGATGAAGCTCTTGGAGGGAATTCAAGACATGGAGGCATTGGGAGGTTAATAACCGAAAAGAATAAATAAGGATACCATATTTTGATCATTTCTCATTTGGTAAAAATTGGAGAGCTTAGCTTGTCCTTTCAGGGTGGACGCTTATCCTCATTGCCTTAGAACCAATTTCGAGGGTGCAAGATTCCAATCCTAATTGGTTCATGGAGAGGCCATTCAGACATATCAACATATATTCATGGATTTTTTTTATGCAGGTTCAAACCCTAACTAAGTTCAAGTTCATCTTCACTCATTCTTCTCTATGCCTATTCTACTATCTTTCTCTCTATGTAATGTAAATGTGCAAGGGTGCACTTGTTGTTGCATATAGTTAGTGAAGGACTGTTATTTCGACTTCATGGACATGTTATATGATATATATATATTTAATAATCATATAATTAGATCCACAGCTCGAAACATTATGTATTTCAAGTGATCTTTACATTCAAGGAAGAGATTCAAGCCATTTTCCGCATAGCATTTGCATAGTGATTTTGGAAGGATATTGTACATGTTTAATATCAGAGTTTTCTAAGTTATTTATCATGTTATGAGATGAGTATGAAGTTACTTTTATGTCCCAAATAATGTGTGCATGCCTATGAATTTTTACTATGGTTTATGAATAAATTCGAGACTCCTTGCCCACCAATTTCACCTAAAAAACTAGACTCTAGAAGCTGATGTTCATTAGGATTCCTATTCGACCCTAAAACCAAATATAATACTGCACATATACTATTAATAATTTCCTCTAACATATCCAAGTATCATACCAAGAATTAGTGAAGGATGTACAGTGTTTAGAAGAGCATCTAATGTCAGACCTAGGGGGGATCTCCACTTCTCAAATTAATTAGTCTTGTTCCGAAACTTATTCCCATGTAATTTGCAGACCATGGATGGGTATATTAGTTGTTTTGATTTCTGATAGGCGTGTTAATATTTCCTATTACCCATCAATACCTTCCTCCCCAAATTTGAAATCATTTGGAGGTGTTTGGAACCAGTTGTAAACAAAACCCTAGAGTCAAAACAAGCTGAATCCAAGGACTTTCCTTTGAAGGGATATTGGAGTGGTATCAAAGCATGGTCCTTGCACCTGATTTTGGTGACCATTTATGAGGTCAAGAATTCATCCCCCACCCTTAGAAACCGAAACTAAAAGTACGTTTGGTGAAGAGGAAGAAGCATGAGAAGAGGTGCACTCTATTGAGACTATGGCTAAGGATGAGAAAGGAACAGTAGAGTGTAATGCCCGCCTCGGTACTTTAACGGATTAGACTAATGAGGGTACTAGTTTTGAAATGAACCGGCTAAACAAAACACGAACCATTTGAATTTACTTTGAGAATGCCTTAAAATAAAAATGAAGAATAGTGTATATGCTCGACTGAGTGAGACATGATGATAAATGACGAATAATTTGTATGCTCGACTGACTGAGATACTAGAATGCATGATGTAAATATTTTATATAGTGGAGTGCTACTAATATGCACTTGAGTGTGTGCAATGGTAGGTAAGATGATATACCGACTGACCCACAATGGAATTTTAGGGGTCGTAAGAATTGAAAGAACACATAGGGGTACGACGACTGACTGTCGACCCTCGATTAGCAATCCACGCACGGGTGAAGCCGTTTCAGCTCACCCAGGGAAGCGTATGTCGTACGATAAAGGACATAATGATTTGGTCACATACGATGAGTTGAGGGGCACGCAATAAGGAGAGCCTTATCCCTCAACATCCCTTAGTATCCAAGGATCATAGTTGAGAGATCGTAGAAATGGTTCCCAGTCGCTACGCAGTACTCCCCATAAGAAGGAAGAAATGAAGCCGTCAGAAGGGCCCACCGAAGAGGTACCTAGACAAGAACGAGAGGAAGAAAGTTAATCAATGGTATAAATGAAAATTTCACATAAGATTTAAGAAATACTTTATTTAATTTTGTTCTATTTTATTAATTTGAATAATTATTATTCAAGATTTTATTTTTGATTTAATTAATTTGAATTATTCATTTGAATTGATTTTATTTACTTGAAAAAGAATTGAAGAGATTGATTTTATTCAATATTAAATTTGATTAATTATGCTGATTGAAAAAGATTAATAATAAGAGAATTATTTTTATTCAAAGATTTTATTATTTTAAATCATTCTATTAAATATTTTATTTAATTGAATTCATTATTTTGAGAAAGAATTGAAATAGGTCATTAATAAAAGAATTGTTTTTCTTTTATTATTATTCAATATTTTACTTTAATTAATTTTATTATTCATTTAAATTATTTTATAAAGAGGAAATTTAAAATAGATTATACTTTTAGTAAAAGGAATCATCTTTTAATTCAATCTTAATATTAGGAAAAGAAAGAAAAGCAGAAAGCAATAAGTCTAACTAAAATATTGTTAAGTAAACTAAATGAGAACCAAAAGAGAAGTAGAACTCTTCTACACCTAACTCCCATTGATCTAGGGATTTATGTGCACATTAAAGACATTAAGCAGACACGTGTTTGAGAATATTGGAAATTAAAATATTAAATTAAATTAAATATGTGCATGGACAGACACATGGCACACAGGCTTTTGATATATAATGAGGGAGGAGAAGGAGATAAGGACATCTCTTGCTCCCTAATGCTGGATGGTCATCATAATCTCGGATTATGTTATGATCCTTGGAGTTGGGATTAGCCGAAACAGGGATTGGGAGATCCTTTCGGGAGGATAGCTTGTGTGTTCTTGCAACCCCATTTGCTCGGGGGTTCGGGGTGAAGAAGAATAACCTCGATACGGTAGGGATGTCAACCGAGGGGTCAATCGGTACTTCGTCAGGAAATTTGATTGGATCGTGCAGGAACCACTTCAAGGACTCCATCGATTCGCTGGACCAACCGTCGAAAACAGGTTTGAAGTATTTAGTTTTTTTATTTTGCTAACTCTTGTGGACGAATGAATAAATCTGGGTATATAGTTTTATTTATTTGACATTTATGTACTGCAATAGATAGAACTAGATCTGTGGCCTCTATATCTTCTTCTGAAAAATCGTACTGGAAGTTCTACAAATAATTATACTTACATTTTCAAATTCCGTGGAAGTCCATTTTCGGGAACCCGAAATGGGGGTCCCTACATTTGGTATCAGAACAAGTCGAGCCTTGAGGGCACCAGACTCAAATTTTAAGATGGTAGATAAATTCTGATTATATGTTATAGGACTTACTTCTATCATGGCTCTTTGGAAAATGAATCATTTCATTTCTGTTCAAATATTATTTCCTAAATTCTGTATTGTTGAATATGACTACAGTGTTAATGGATGTAGTATCATATTGTTAGGATGTTCAAATCTTGTATCGTATTCACCTCTGTTTTTCATTTATCTTTAGGAACAAAGGTGATCTGGAAAAAAACAAAATCAAATGTTTAGCTCTATTTTTCAAAGAACAGTTATCTTTGTTCATTAATCCTTATGAACAGATGCAATCTGGGCAAAGATCATTCACCTCTATTTTACAATATTTTTCAGAATAATACGATCTATACGATCTGGAAATTGGACTTTATCTCTCTGTTTTTCATTCCTTTATGAAGAATGCGATATGGAAAATAAGATTTATATTACTCTGTTAACTTCTGAAATGGCTAAACGCCAATCTGGAATCCGATCTTGTATTCTGCGGTATTTATTTTTGATAAAATAAATCTATTTTTATTTAAAAGAAACGATGGAAGGCAAGAACAAATGTGTATCTCGGTTCTTCTTCTAACCTTCCGAATATCGATGTCTCCTCCTCACGCATGTATATTTCTGATTTACTGTTTCTTATACCATTTAAATCACCAAGGCACCGATTTCTTCAATTATTTCTGGAATCACTTACTAGGATCGACAGATCCGACATTATGTTTCTATTCCACCTCTTGTGGCAATTTTCTTAACATCGATCTATCCATTCTTTGCATCTGCAAGTCTTCTTACGAGAATGAAAAAAAAAAACCCTCTTATGTATTTCTGGTTTTGTTGTTTCCAATCTCTGTATATGAATTTGATTTCCAAACAAGAATCTGGTCCTAATCGTAGCCCATCTCTAGATATGTGATTCGACTTCCAGATCTGTTAAGAGGAAAAGAATCCGATCTTCTATTCACAAATCATCTCTGATTACCTGTTTTGATTTTTAGATCGCTTTTGATCGCATTCATAACCCCAAAACGCCTTCAACGCATGAGCAGTAACCTAACCATTCCTATAGAAACTCTATTTTAATATTGTCAATCTATATAAACGCAATTTCTGTTGGTATGCGAACTCGGTTTAAATATCATTGCTTGAATCGGAGTAGATGTATCTTTCCAATACTGAATTTGTACTAAAAAAAAAATTTAATAGACTGGATCCATATAAATGTAACCATTCTCGCACCCCTGTAAATAGAAGTCAGTATTTAGATCTGTGCAATTCGTCTGTACTTCAACCTCTGCACAAGGTAAAAAATGAGAGTTCAGATTTGGGCATTTGTAACCAGCATTGCGACTTATGCACTTTGAATTGGATGATTTGATTCTGTCTAATTTACTCAACTTAATTGATGGTTAACATTAGTTTGGACTTCGGAAGTGTGGTGCGATCTGAATGTTTTAAATTGGAATTTCCTTTCATTATGATTGTTGTGTAAATGTTTATTTTTTTGTTGAACTGCTCAACTGAGATTTAATTCTAGAGTAAAGTCATGGCAACTAGATCCCTAAATATATTGTATCACTAAGTTAAAATACCCTGCGTCTGGCTATGATTGCGGATCTAGCTATGATTGCGGATCACTCCTGATCTAACGATACCTTTAAAAGTACAGAACGTCGAGCCATGCCTTAGATTTCTAAATGTTAACTTATATTTACAAATGTTATAAAATTTCTACGAGATTATTTTGTTTCCATCTTTTCAAACTCTGTTTCGCTCCCATAAACCATCATATTCCGTATATATCTTATTTATAAATCAAACCTCGATTGAAGTGCATGACTCTCTATCTCATGCCAGAAAGACTTGCACTTCCATCTTACCCATCATTCATAATTCATATGTCTAATGAAAAGAAAAAGAAAAAAAACATCTAATGTCAGACCTAGATGCACTTCCATCTTTCTCTCTATGTAATGTAAATGTGCAAGGGTGCACTTGTTGTTGCATATAGTTAGTGAAGGACTATTATTTTGACTTCATGGATATGTTATATGCTATATATATATTTAATAATCATATTATTAGAGCCACAGCTCGAAACATTATGTATTTCAAGTGATCTTTACATTCAAGGAAGAGATTCAAGTCATTTTCCCCATAGCATTGGCATAGTGATTTTGGAAGGATATTGTACATGTTTTATATCAGAGTTTTCTAAGTTATTTATCATGTTATGAGATGAGTATGAAGTTACTTTTATGTCCCAAATAATGTGTGCATACCTATGAATTTTTACTATGGTTTATGAATAAATTCGAGACTCCTTGCCCACCAATTTCACCTAAAAAACTAGACTCTAGAAGCTGATGTTAATTAGGATTCCTATTCGACCCTAACACCAAATATAATACTACACATATACTATTAATAATTTCCTCTAACATATCCAAGTATCATACCAAGAATTAGTGAAGGACGTACAGTGTTTGGAAGAGCATCTAATGTCAGACCTAGGGGGGATCTCCACTTCTCAAATTAATTAGTCTTGTTCCGAAACTTATTCCCATGTAATTTGCAGACCATGGATGGGTATATCAGTTATTTTGATTTCTGATAGGCGTGTTAATATTTCCTATTACCCATCAATAACTTCCTCCACAAATTCGAAATCATTTGGAGGTGTTTGGAACCAGTTGTGAACAAAACCCTAGAGTCAAAACAAGCTGAATCCAAGGACTTTCCTTTGAAGGGATATTGGAGTGGTATCAAAGCATGGTCCTTGCACCTGATTTTGGTGACCATTTATGAGGTCAGGAATTCATCCCCCACCCTTAGAAACCGAAACTAAAAGTACCTTTGGTGAAGAGGAAGAAGCATGAGAAGAGGTGCACTCTATTGAGACTATGGCTAAGGATGAGAAAGGAACCATAGGGTGTAATGCCCGCCTCGGTACTTTAACTAATTAGACTAATGAGGGTACTAGTTTTGAAATGAATCGGCTAAATAAAACACGAACCATTTGAATTTACTTTGAGAATGCTTTAAAATAAAAATGAAGAATAGTGTATATGCTCGACTGACTGAGACATGATGATAAATGATGAATAATTTGTATGCTCGACTGACTGAGATATTAGAATGCATGATCTAAATATTTTATATAGTGCAGCGCTATTAATGCGTACTTGAGTGTGTGCAGTGGCAGGTAAGACAATATACCGACTGACCCACAATGGAATTTTAGGGGTCATAAGAACGGAAAGAACACATAGGGGTACAACGACTGACTGTCGACCCTTGATTAGCAATCCACGCACGGGTGAAGCCGTTTCAGCTCACCCAGGGAAGCGTATGCTGTACGGGCAAGGCCATAATGATTTGGTCACGTACGAAGAGCTGAGGGGCATGCAATAAGGAGAGCCTTATCCCTCAACATCCCTTAGTCTCCAAGGAGCGTAGTTGAGAGATCGCGGTAACGGTTCCCAGTCGCTACGCAGTACTCCCCATAAGAAGGAAGAAATGAAACTGTCAAAAGGGCCTGCCGAAGAGGTACCTAGACAAGAACGAGAGGAAGAAAATTAATCAATGGTATAAATGAAAATTTCACATAAGATTTAAGAAATACTTTATTTAATTTTGTTCTATTTTATTAATTTGAATAATTATTATTCATGATTTTATTTTTGATTTCATTAATTTGAATTATTCATTTTAATTGATTTTATTTACTTGAAAAATAATTGAAGAGATTGATTTTATTCAATATTAAATTTGATTAAATATGCTGATTGAAAAAGATTAATAATAAGAGAATTATTTTTATTCAAAGATTTTATAGATTTTATTATTTTAAATCATTCTATTAAAGATTCTATTTAATTGACTTCATTATTTTGAGAAAGAATTGAAATAGGTCATTAATAAAATAATTGTTTTTTCTTTTATTATTATTCAAGATTTTACTTTAATTAATTTTATTATTCATTTAAATTATTTTATAAAGAGGAAATTTAAAATAGATTATACTTTTAGTAAAAGAAATCATATTTTAATTCAATCTTAATATTAGGAAAATAAAGAAAAGTAGAAAGCAATAAGTCTAACTAAAAGATTGTTAAGTAAACTAAATGAGAACCAAAAGATAAGTAGAACTCTTCTACACCTAACTCCCATTGATCTAGGGATTTATGTGCACATTAAAGACATTAAGAAGGCACATGTGTTTGAGAATATTGGAAATTAAAATATTAAATTAAATTAAATATGTGCATGGACAGACACATGGCACACAGGCTTTTGCTATATAATGAGGGAGGAGAAGGATAGAAGGACATCTCTTCCTCCCTAATGCTGGATGGTCATCATAATCTCGGATTATGTTATGATCCTTGGAGTTGGGATTAGCCGGAACGGGGATTGGGAGATCCTTTCAGGAGGCTAGCTTGTGTGTTCTTGTGACCCCATTTGCTCGGGGGTTCGGGGTGAAGAATTATAACCTCGATACGGTAGGGAGGTCAACCGAGGGGTCAATCGATACTTCATCAGGAAATTTGATTGGATCATGCAGGAACCACTTCGAGGACTCCATCGATTCACTGGACCAACCGTCGAAAACAGGTTTGAAGTATTTAGTTTGTTTATTTTGCTAACTCTTGTGGTCGAATGAATAAATCTGGGTATATAGTTTTATTTATTTGACATTTATGTACTACAATAGATAGAACTAGATCTGTGGCCTCTATATCTTCTTCTAAAAAATCGTACTGGAAGCTCTGCAAATAATTATACTTACATTTTCAAATTCCGTGGAAGTCCATTTTTGGGAACCCGAAATGGGGATCCCTACACAGAGATGGAGGAGAAAGAGGAGTTTAGGAAATTCATGAAGACGTTTTTTGAATACATGACAAGGCAAATAATGCAAGTGTTCTAATTTATGGCTATTCAAATTGGAAGCAACTTTGAAATAGGAGGCAACAGTAGTTCCCCTTTCGAGGAAAAGAAGGAATTTGGTGGAATCATTTTCTCAGAGACAGGGCCTCACAATCAACCCAATGAATTCCAGAGCTCAACAAGATCCACCACACCCAATTTTATTGAGACCAAAGATGATCTTCACACCCAATATGGAATGCAAGAAGTTCTAGCAGAATGGCAGCAGTTGAGTGAAGATTGTAGGAGAACCTTACCACTTGATCAATTATGTATTGTCTCAAACAAGCTCAAGATGAGGGGAGGAAACATAAATTCTTTCCAAAACAAAGAATTGAATTATGCCATAGGTAGAATGCTCCTTCCTACCTTTGATGGCTCATCTCAGAGTTCTACAAATACTTGGATACAAAATTTAGATGTATATTTTTCAGTTGAATCCAATGGTTGAAGAGGATGATTTAAAAATGGTTATTCTGCATCTTCAGGGAGAAGCAAATGCTTGGTGGTTCCATGGGCTTAAAACCTTGGGACATGATCAGGTCACATCATATGAATATTTTTTTAACACGTTAATGGAAATATTTGAGAAAAAAACCATGGAATGCCTTTCAAGGAACTAGCATAGTCGAAGCAAACTAGAACCCCTGAGGAGTACATGTTTGAATTCCAAAAACTATCAGTTATGGTGGCTAATGTATCTATGGTTTGATTGGTATTGCTCTTTACTAAAGGATTTGTTGAACCTTTGAAAGGTTTAGTTAAGGCTCACAAACCTACTTCATTAAAATATGCCATGGACTTTTGGCAAGACATCTACAAAATGTGTTATCCAAGACAAAGTGTCCTCCCAAGACAAATTTTCCTTTTAAGTTCATATTTGACAAGATACCATGGAAAAAAGATTCATTTGGGACGGAAAAGAAAGAGGGACCAAGAAAGGAAGAACTCAGAAGAAAGAAACTATGTTACACATGTTTTCAACCATGGGTACCAGGGCATAAATATGCTAAGGGGAAAGCATAATTAATTGAAGTATTTTATGAGGATGAAGGGGACATGGAGGAAGAAGAAAAAATTTTAACCCAAGAAAAGGGATATGACACAGCATAAGAATATCATCCATCACCGGAAAAAGGGAGAATGGTAGTGCTTTCAAGAGTGCCTTTTTTTCACAACATGTAATGCAAGGGAGTGGTACAAGGGCAGAGAGTTTCGGTATTGGTAGATGGAGGAGAAACTCATAAATTCATTGATGCAACCTTGGTGGAGAGAATAAATTTACCCAATGAATCATTCGAAGGGTTCCCAGTCATCATTCCAGGTAACAATTCTATGGAATGCAACACATGGATTCCAAAGCTACAACTTACCATAGGAAATTACACATTTTCTGATAGCTTCTATGTGGTGGATGTTGCTGATACAAATGTGGTTTTGGGAGTACAATGGTTGTACTCTATAGGATAAAATATAGTGAACTACCAAATACCTGAAATTAAGTTCAAGGATTCGAAAGGAAAACAAAGGGTAGTGAGAGGAATGCACACCTATCCGAACCAAGTGGTGTCTTCCCACAGTATGAGGTCCATATTAAGACATGGGGACATTGAATGGGTTGCAGAATGTTTCATCACTTCCCCCAAACCAAACATAAATATTGCAGAACACCCAAGGGAGATAAGGAAGCTACTACCCAAGTATGAAAGGGTTTTTTGAGACCTTTCCCTTGGAAGGCCACCTGACAGAGGAATTGAGCATACCATTGTTTTGGAGGTGGATACTTCACCTATCCAAATACCCCCATATAGACACCCAAAAGGGTTTGGAGATGAGATTGAGAAGGATATTCAAGAACTCTTGTAATTGGGGCTCATTAGACCAAGCTCAAGTCTGTATTCTTCTTCAGTTGTCTTGGTGAAGAAAAAGGATGGAAACTTAAGGATGTGCATTAAGTTTAGAGATTTAAACAAGAAGACAATAAAGAATAGATATCACATCCCTCAAATAGATAATATCATGGATGAGCTATTTGGAGAAAATTTCTTTTCCAAAATTGATCTTTGATCTGGTTACCATCGTATTCGAATGAAGGAGGAGGATGTGTAGAAAACTGCTTTCAAATGCCACTATGGTCATTCCAAATTTTTTGCCATGCCTTTTGGTTTGACCAATTCTGCATTAACCTTCCAATCATGCATGAACAAAATATTTTGCAAGCATATCTGTAAGTTTGTTTTGGTTTTCTTTGATGATATTTTTATTTACAGTAAGACATGGGAGGAACATTTGCACCATTTAGAAGTTGTATTGAAAATATTTCATGAACTATATTTGTTTGCTAAGTTGTCCAAGTGTGAGTTTGGGTTGAAAGAAATTTTGTATCTTGGGCACATCATTGGGAAAGATGCGGTAAAGGTGCACTTGGAGAAAATAAAGGCTATTCTTGAATGGCATCACCCAAGAACATCACTGAATTCAGAGGCTTTATTGGGATATGCACTTACTATAGGAGGTTTTTGAAGGGGTTTTCCAAACTAATTGCTCCCCTTACTGATTTGACCAAGAAGGATGCTTTCAAATGGGATGAAGAGGATGAAAAGGCTTTCCAAAGAATGAAAGAGGTCATGATTAGTTTTCAAGTACTTGCATTACCATATTTTTCTAAACCACTTGTTTTGGAATGTGATGCATTAGGGGAAGGCATAGGGGCGGTCCTAAAGCAAAATATACACCCCATAGCTTTTGAGAGTAGAAAATTGCAGCCACATGAGAGTCTCTACTCCATATATGACAAATAAATTTTAGCCATCATGCATGCCTTGGACAGGTTTAGACAATATCTGGTGGGGAACAAGTTTGTGGTCAAAACTGATCATAACAGTTTAAAGCATTTACTTACACAAAAAGATCTCAATGAAAGGAAACAAATATGGGTAAGTAAGGTCCAAGATTTTTATTTTGACATTTAATATGTAAAAGTGAAGAATAATATTGTAGCAGATGCATTTTCTAGGAGGCCTTCATTTTCCCTTATGGACATTTAAAAAGATTGGAAATATGTGCTAATAGTAGAGTATGCCAAAGATAGATTTTCTTGTGATTTGTTAGATGGGGTCAAAGGAGATGATAGATACAATATATTGAATGGCATAATCTAATATAAAGACCGAATATACTTAGTTCATGGTTCAAACTTAAAGCACAAGATCTTGAAGGAATCTCATGATTCTCCTTTAGCAAGCCATCCTAGTTTCTTTAAAACATATAGGAAATTAGTACAAAGGTTCTCTTGGAAAGGTTTGAAGGAATATTTTTTAAAGTATGTGAATGAATAAAAGATATTTCAGCAAAACAAAGTTGAACACACCCATCCTGCTGGTCTCTTACAACCATTACCCATTCCGGAAAAAAAAATGGGAAAGCATCTCAATGGATTTCATCACAGGTTTTCCCAAGGATTTTGGTAAGGATTTTATTTATGTTGTGATGGATAAAATCACCAAATTTTCTCATTTGTTTGCTATTAAATTATATTTTACTGCTGCACAAGTAGCTGAGCTATTCTTTAGATATATTTTTCAGATTGCATGGACTTCCCAAAAACATTGTGAATGACAGGGATAGCAGATTTATGAGTGATTTTTGGCAAGAACTCTTCAAGTTGGTAGGCACTCAATTGACTCCTATCACAAAATATCATCCTCAAACTGATGGCCAAACAGAAAGGGTGAACCAATGGTTGGAGGGGTACTTGAGAAACTATGTTGGTGAGCAGCAGAAAGCATGGGTTAAATGGCTACATTTGGGTGACTTTTGCTACAATACTACTTTCCATATTTCCATTGGAATGTCTCCTTTAAAATAAATTTATGGTTATGAAGCACTCAAATTTGTTGATCACATTTTTGGTGATATTAGAGCTCCAAAAGGTAAATATTGGGTTAAGGAAAGTCAAGATATTTTAAAGCTTTTAAAAGACAATTTGCAGGTTGCCCAAAATCAACAAAAACAGTATGTGGATCAACATAGGAAGGAAAGAACTTTTCAAGTGAATGATTTGGATTATTTGAGGTTGCATCCATATAAGAAAACCACCTTAAAATGGAAAGGATTAGAAAAGATTAAACCAAGGTTTTATGGTCCATATAGGATAGTTCGAAAGGTTGGGGAGGTAGCTTATGAGATAGAAATTCCGAAAGGTAGAAAAATCCACAATGTATTTCATGTTTCATGCCTTAAGAAGGCTATTGGTCAGCAAAATTATATTTCAGAAACACTCCCTCCATTATATGATCAAGAACAACTCATACTCATTTCAGAAAAAAGTTTCAAGACAAGAGAAAGAAAATTGAGGAGTAGAACCATAAGAGAATATTTGGTACAATGGAAATATTTTCCAAGTGAGGATTCCAGATGGGAAGATGAACAAATTTTGCAGCATCCAAATTTCGAATTTCTTGAGGGAAAGCTATCTTGGATGGGGAGGACTATAATGTCCCCATCCAAATAAATCACATGAATGGAAAACTCCACCAATCTACTAGTTCCCTAGGTTGGGGTGGAAAAAATTAGACTTGGAATAAGGCATCTATCAAACCTAAAATGGACATTATATTGAAAAATATATATTAAAATGGGATAAATAAATATTAATAATAAAAAAATAAGGTGGCACTTGGTCATGAGTGTGCATAGGTGGTGTGGGACCCACACAAGGAAAGATTCTTCATGCCACATGGCATCCTATTCTCACCCATTCGAATTCAAGGTGGATTCTAATTTTCTTGGGGGAGTTGGAGAGAAATTATACTTCGCATGACTCAATGAGGGTCGATTTTGAGTGGAAGATTAATGCCCATGGAAGAGGAAGAGGCATCTTAGAGGTATTGTGACACTTGGGCTAGATTCCCTAGCTTCTATGAGTACAATGCTGAAGATTCTATGACACTTATGACAAGGATCACACCCGATTGATTAAATTTGACCTATATGACATGTCAGGGATAAAAATAGCCTCCAAGAGGGTGCACAGGGGAGTTATGGCAGACAATATTCCCCCCATTCAAATTGATGGAAGATGAAGGCTAGGAAATGTTGGACAAGTGGCACTCATGGGAATATCTCCCTAATTCGAGTTGGGATGAAGCTCTTGGAGGGAATTCGATCCATATAGGCCTTGAGAGGTTAATAAAAGGCAAGAATAAATAAGGATACCATCTTTTGATCATTTTTCATTTGGTAAAAATTGGAGAGCTTAGCTTGTTCTTGCAAGGTGGATGCTTATCCTTCTTTCCTTAGAACCAATTTCGAGGGTACAAGATTCCCATCCTAGTTGGTTGATAGAGAGTCCATTCCGAACTCTCAACATAGATTCATGGAGATGTTTTGATGCAGGTTCAAACCCCAACTGAGTTCGATTTCATCTTCTCTCATTCTTCTCTATGCCTATTCTACTATCTTTCTCTCACTCTCATGGAAATGTGTAAGGGTGCACTTTTTGTTGCATAAAGTTAGTGAAGGACTGTTATTTGGACTTCATGGAAATTTTGGATGCTATATATATCAGTAATAATAATATCATCAGAGCCACAACTCAAAACATTATGTATTTCAAGTGATATTTACATTCAAGGAAGCGATTCAAGCCATTATCCCCATAGGATTTGCATAGTGATTTTTGAAGGATATTGTACCTATTTTATATCAAAGTTTACTGAGTTATTTGTCATGTTATGAGCTTCATATGAAGTTACGTTTATGTCCCAAATTATGTCTTCATACCTCTGAAGTGTTACTATGTTTTATGAATAAATTCGAGACTCCTTGCCCACCAATTTCACCTCAAAAACTAGACTCTAGAAGTTGTTGTTCATTAGGATACCTATTCAACCCTAAAACCAAATATAATGCTGCACATATATTGTTCCTAATGTCCTCTAACAGAGACAAATCTCAGAGCAATAATTAGTTAACTTGTTACATTATTTGGAAGAGCATCTAATGTCAGAACTAGGGGGGATCTCCATTTCTCAAATTAACTAGTCTTGTTCCAAAACTTCTTCCCATTAAATTTGTAGACCATGGATGGGTATATCAGTTGTTTGGATGTCTGATAGGTGTGTTCATATGTCATATTCCGCATCAATAAATTCCTCCCCAAATTCAAAATTATTTGGAGGTGTTTGGAACCAGTTGTAAACAAAACCCTAGACTCAAAACAAGGTGAATCCAAGGACATTCCTTTGAAGGGATATTACCTACTAGAATTATTTATTCTTTTTCAATATTTCATAAAAATGAAAAAGACAAAAATATTAAAAAAAGGACAAAAAGGGGGGGAAAGGGAAAAATTGTATCACATCACAAAGTGGACATGAAAAAAGTTAGTCCTTATCTCCCTTGAACACAACACTTGTTTGCATTAGCCACATTCAATTGGGTTATAACATTTACCTTAGTAAATTGTAGCATGATTATGAGTTTTACTCCTCTTATTGGTTATCCTTATAGTCACTATGGAGAATTCATCAAAGTATCTGACATTGATGGATTTCATTGGTCTATTATTTCTTGAGTCATTTGTTGAATGGGTCCATTATCCATCGTGATGTATGTTCAAGAGAGGTTTGTTACAAAAAATTGTGTTATCCATTCCTTATAAATCCTTGACCAATCATGTCTACCTTCCTTGTGTTAGAAGCAATATTTAATGGTTGTTCTTCTCATCCCTAGTCCCAAAAAATCAAATGAGAATCTTGATCTTTGTTTCATGTCAATTGATTTGGGATGACTTAATTCCCTCCTATTGGTGAATGTCTTCCTATTGACACTAAATCATTTTCTAAGAATATAATCTGGGAATATTGACAGTAAATTGAAACTTTGAGTCATTAGTGGCGGGTTTCCTCGCAATCAATAGTGTGTGTACATCAATGACCCCTGCTTAGTTGATTCTACAAGTGTTCAACATCAATTCCTTTATTCACACTTGCTAAATTGTACTTTGTACCTTTAGACACATTTTCATTACCTATGGATTTCCTCACGTATGTTAAGGGTATACATCAATGATAATTGATCAGGTGGTGTTCTACCATGCTTGACTTTAGATAATTTTTTCATATGATGTATACTCGTACTTTCATAGAGATTTGGATTGAAGACCTTGGGAATAATAGTAGCATCCCTCTTTGGTTCTAACTTCCTGAGTTGTGAAAGATCATACTACCATGTTCTAAGTGCTTTGAATACAATCAAGTTTTGCACTCCTCATAGTGTCACTTTTCATTTTGGTGTACCTTTTGACATTGATCCACTATTTGTTTTTCATGGCCATGCTTATTTACTACTAAACATGGGTATGCCTTCCTCAGGGAATCTTTCTTATATATGAGATTGGTTTTTGCAAGCAGGTACGTCCTGATACTTAGTTTACAATTCTCCTCCTTAGCCCATCAACGTTTTTGGATTGTTTGACTTAATGTATTTTGGCCATTAGTTCCACTTTTTACCTCACAAATCACGGGGCATATTTTCTAATGATATTTAACACCCCTTATGGCAAAGGCCTAAGTGGACATCAAGAAACCTTCTACATGAGAAATTGACTCCAAACCAATGAAATTTGTATTTAATTTGAGTCTGTTTACTACTTTTCCTAAGGAAGAGGGTGAATGGTTGTGAAATTAAGATTTAAAGGGACGACCACATCCATCTGGTCACCGCAATGTTCCCATAAAGTGTGACCAAGGCTTCAAATTGAGAAAAAGAAGAACTAAAAGCGCACACTCAAGTAAATATAGGTTCAATTTCACGTGGAAGGGACTCGTAGTGCATGTAAATCATGCACTTTGTAATCATCACCCATGTTAGACCTAATTTAAAGTTATAAAAGATAAAAATGGGGTGAATATATAGAGGTTAGGTAGAGGTCATTGTTCGAGTACATAGGGTACTCCCAAAAGATCGAACACCTACAGAAACCCCTTCACACAAACAGATCACAGATCGATACACCGATGTTTTGATGTGGTTTAAACCCTCATGAGGGAAACACTCCACGAGCCTGGCCAAATAGCTTCTATGGGACAATTTATTATGCAAAGAAAGAAAGTTACAAATGAGCTTCTCATAATCGATCAACTTTCCAATGACCCTCCATGCTCTTTAAATAGAGATCATGGACCAATCAGGTGTTAAGCCACGGATCAAGGGTAGGTATGATCTAAGAGAAGTTGAGCCGTCGGGTCACTCTATGTCGGGAACATATCGTGACAGTCGGATTAAGTATTTACAAATGCATACTAAAGAAACACACTTTTCCTAACGGATATATTACACAAGTTGATCTTAACTAACTCCTAAGTGTCTAAATATCCTAACATCCCCCCTTAAGAACAACTTGGGATAGGATTTAAGGATTTATAGAAGTGACACTATTAGGAGAAGGAAGGAGGCATTAGAGCCTATCCCCCCTTAATGACAAGTTCCTGAACTCCTAACATAGATAGAAGTTTAGAAAACTTTGCTTATGTAAGAGACTTGGTGAAGATGTCTGCAACTTGATCATCTATAGGATAAAAGAGCACTTCAAGAACACGATCATGAACAAGATTTCTGATGAACTGCATATGAATCTCAATGTGTTTGTTGCGTTGATGTAGGACTGGATCTTTAGCAAGCTTGATGGCACTTTGTTTATCGCACCAAAGTGGAGTAGGTTGCTGCTATTCAAATCCAAACTCTGAAAGGATCTGTCGAAGCCATAAAGCTTCCTGACTGGCATTAACTGTGGCTCGATATTTTGCCTCTGCTAAAGAAAGAGCAAGAGCTTGTTGTTTCTTACAAGCCCAAGTAATAGATCCAGATCCCAGACTGAAAACATAACCTGTAGTAGACTTTCAATCATCAGGATCGCTGACCCAATCTGAATCAGTGAAACCAACCAACAAAGGTTTCCCCCCTGTACTGTAATGAATCCTGAACTGAATTGTACCTTGAATATATCGAAGTATTCTTTTAGATGCTTTCCAGTGACTTCCATGTGGTGTTTGCATATAACGGGCAACACGACCAACGGTGAAGGAAAGGTCAGGACGGGAATGAGTCAAGTATAAGAGACTACCAACAAGCTGACGATACAAGGTGGCATCTACTTTAGGTGAAGGACAAGTGGCAAAAAGTTTGACTCCAGATTGGAAGGGAGAAGGGGCTGGTGTACAATCTTCCATGTGAAAGTGACGAAGAAGGTCACAAGCATACTTAGACTGAGAAAGAAAGATTCCTTCTTTGGTTTGCAGGACTTGGAGACCAAGAAAATAATGCAAATGGCCTAAGTCTGACATTTCAAAATTTTGCTTAAGACTAGATTTCACATGGGTTATAAGCTTAGGGTCACTACCAGTAAGAATAAGGTCATCAACATATAGAACAAGTATGATGATATGGTTTCCTACTTTCTTGGTATAGACACTGCGGTCATAATGGCATCTAGAAAAACCAGTGTCAAGGAGAAAGCTATCACATTTTGGCATACCAAGGTCTAGGAGCTTGCTTAAGTCCATATAAAAATTTCTTAAGGCGACAGACAAGGCTAGAGTTATTCTGAACATATCCAGGAGGTTGTTCCATGTAAATTTCCTCTTGTAAATCACCATGTAAGAAGGAAGACTTGACATCCATTTGATGGACTTCCCAGTTATGTAAGGCTGCAAGGGAAAGAACAAGGCGGATGGAGTTCATTTTTGCGACAGGAGCAAAGGTTTCATTGTAGTCAATCCCTTCAACTTGGGTGTCACGTCCCCTCCCATCCTACCAGCTAGATGGAGAGGATCGTGAGGTTAAACCGAGCATCTAGCCCCATAAATCAGTCATTAAACATTCAATTTAAGAAGAAGATGAACATATGCAATTGAATAAGCATTTGAATACACAGCGGAAGTAAATTCATTAACACATCCATCATACATTCAAGATATTCATCAATTAAACAATTGAAAGATAGCACAAGAAAATACTTATCTTAATGAAGTAGTCCCAACCAACCATCTACGCTTCTGCAACGTTCCACCCAACCATAGGCCAGTGTGCTCTTCAATCTCTCAGCACCACTGCCACCCCCGAGTTGGGCATGATCTACACAAGGAACTAGGGAACAACAAGGTCTCACATAGCCATAGATACACTAGAATCAGCCATACCAACTAGCAGTTGGGTTTCTGAGGTGGCTAGGAGATGGACGCATATAACAGCAAAAAGAGTAAGTGCTGGGCATGAGAAAAAAAATGGTTCTATAGCGAAGTTCCCAGAAAAACGTGGGCAACCAAAAGGAAAGGAGAAAATGGGAATCAACCCTAGGAGAGCAGATTCGTTTTTAGAAGAATACTCATGGGCATTTCGTGGGCAAAAACGACCTCCATAACCCCAAGAATTGTGGCTCTCTTCTCCCAGCCAATGAGCTAACCAAAAATGAGTTTATGGGCATGGAAAAACACAGCAAATGGTGAAAAACGTGAAGGATAGAACCCCAACAGGCTCAGACTGCGTGAGAGGATGAATGCCATGGGTGAAGAATGGCTTTTTGGGCCAATTTCGTGGGGGTTTTCTTGCCCAACAAGCAAAAACACGATTTTTCAAGTTGATGGCTTGCCCATGCACGAAAATTGACAGCCATACCTCTCCCATCCCAAGGCATTTATTGTCTCAACCAATTCTTGGAAGGATTAAATGATTGGGTGCATGAGACCAAATGGGTAGTTGAGAGTTCATGGGTTTCTTCAATGAAATGGCTTAACACCATGGCTCAAGGGTTTGGCTATTTTTCCCTCCCTATTCCTTGTAAAGATCATGCCCCCGTCTCTTTGTTGCATTGTGTAGTTGATTGTGGGTTTTTTTTTTATTAAAAATTGCATATTTACATGATGTCCGATTTTACATTGTGCACCCCTAGCACAAGAACTCTATGCATCTATTTTGATTGCCGATACATAGAAAATTAAATCAATGGCGGGGCCTTGGCCTTGAGCTCCTCACCATGACTAAATAACAATGTTTACATCATTTACAATATTAATGCAATAGGGTCAAGCTGGGGACATTACATTGGGAAAAATCTTTGGCAACTAACCTTGCCTTAAGTCTTTCAACACTTCCATCTGATGCATACTTAGTTCTGTAGACCCATTTACATCTGACAAGCTTTCTTCCTTTTGGAAGAGGTACAAGATCCCAAGTATCGTTCGCCATTAAGGAACAATATTCTTCATCCATAGCTGCATCCCAATTTGGATTTCCTTAAGCTTCTGCAAAGGTTTCTGGATCATGATTCTCGCAAACTTGATCCAAAAGAGAAGAGGCTTGCTGAAACTAAGAACATGTTCGACGTTGATCTCTAGGATCACCGGTAAGATCACCAGCTGCTTCACATGTTGAACGGACCCATCGAGGAAGCACTTGTCCTGGTGCAACTGGAGGAACATGAGCAGGCGGAGGTGGATTTTCATCCTCACTGTCATCATCAAAAACTGGACTTGGAAACCTGTCAGGGAAGTTGGAAGAATAAGAAGAAGGCACAATCGCCGAATCAGGCTCGCAAGCCAAGTATGGCACAATCGCCGAGTTAGGCTCGCAGGCCAAAGATGGCACAATCGTCGAGTTAGGCTCGCAGGCCAAGAGATTTTCATCAAATTTAACATCTCTTCTAATGATTACATCATGAGAATGTGGTTTAAGAGGTCTATAACCTTTTACATCTTCAAAATATCCAACAAATATGCGCTTTTCACTTTTAGGCTGCAATGCTTTCCGTTTTTCATCCCGAATGTGAGCCCATGCTTCACTACCAAACACACGAAAGTGACTTACATTAGGTTTAGTTTGACTCCATGCTTATTCCGGTGTGATACCTTGTAATGCTTTAGTGGGGGTGCGATTAACTATGTAATTTGCACAATTAATGGCTTCAGCCCAAAATTGAAGACTTAGTCCCTTAGATTGGATCATACAATTAGCCATTTCTTTTAAAGTGTGGTTCTTCCGCTCAGCTACACCATTTTGTTGTGGTGTATATGGAACAATGTGTTGTTGTTGGATGCCTTGTTCAGTGCAGAAATTAGTGAACTTTTTGTTAACATATTCTCCTCCATTGTCACATCTTAACTTAATAATTTGATGACCATATTGTTTTTCAACAAGGGCCTTGTAGGCCAAGAACATGTTAAATACTTCGCTCTTAATTTTTAGTAAATAAACCCAAGTGCGTCTAGTGTAATCATCAATGAAAGTTAAGAAATATTTGAAACAAAAAAAGGAAGCAGATGGAAGAGGACCACACAAGTCACTATGCACAAGCTCCAAGGGAACCAAGGCGTGCCAAGAGGCACGTTTGTCAAAACTGTCTCGATGATGTTTCCCGAGTACACAACCGGAACAAACACTATCCCTGCAATATACCATCGGAATACCTGTCACCGTATGTCTTGACATAGTTGTTGCAATGAGCGATAATTTAAGTGACCAAATCGCTCATGCCAAAGTTTGCTCAAGTTATCGCTATGAGCAACAAAAATTGAAGGAAAAGGTGATGACCCAAAGTTGTTAAACTTGTACAACCTGGTAATATAATCAACAATTCCGATAGCTAGGACCTGTTGAGGATCTTTAAAATCCTTGATTACAACTTTGTGAGGTGTAAACGTCACAGTTTTACCTTCACCAGAATGAGTGGTCTGATAAATTGATAACAAATTGCAGGAAATTCTTGGAACACATTGTACATCACTGAAATGACCATTATCTACTGGAACTATTCCAACACCTACAACACTTAGAGATCTATCATCACCAACAAATATTTGTTTGGTGTTACATTCATGCATAGTAGAAAATATGGCTTGATCCTTAGCCATATGATAAGATTCTCCAGAATCAATGAGCCATTCATTTGAAGTAGAAGAAGAAGATTCATTATAAGAATAACCAGAAGCACAAAGTGCATGACCATGAGAAGTAGATTCTGAAGGAGAATCTAGGCTGACGTGGTGCTTCTTCATTGCTGCTTCCAAGGCTTCCATCTTATTGAAACACTTAGATTCATCATGATTATCTTTCCCACAATAGTTGCAATGACGCTCAGTCTTCTTGCCTTAGGGCTTAGATCCTTTGTTATGTTTTAAAGAAGGAGCTAACTGAGAGGGTTTGGGACCCTTGTTTGACTTATTATTGCAAAAATTTTGTTTCTTGGGAGGCTTGGACTTTTCTTTCTGTTGGGACAATAAGGATTTCCCAGATGTATCTGCATTGTTGATTATTCCAAGATGGATGAGCTTCTAATGTCAGACCTAGGGGAACCGTTTTCGATCAAACAAAAACTATTCCCTAATGGAAACGACTCTCCGGACGCAACGGAATACCTCCCACAGCTCAGAAATGCACAAAAATACTAGAACCAGAAACCCTTTCAAGTTTCGGCAACAATAGTTCAAGATCTAGATCATAACCGAAAAAGTCTCTTCATAAAAGCTCTGATACCATGTTCGGGTACACAGGGTACTCCCAAAATACCAAACACCTAGAGCAACCACTTCACACAAACATATCACAGATCAATACACCGATGTTTTGACATGGTTTAAATCCTCGTGAGGGAAACACTCCATGGCCCCGACCAAATAGCTTCTACGGGACAATTTATTATGCAAAGAAAGAAAGTTACAAATGAGCTTCTCATAATCGATCAACTTTTCAATGACCCTCCATGCTCTTTAAATAGAGATCATGGACCAATCGGGTGTTAAGCCAAGGATCAAGGGTAGGTATGATTTAAGAGAAGTTGAGCCGTCAGATCACTCTATGTCGGGAACATATCGTGACCGTTGGATTAATTATTTACAAATGCATACTAAAGAAACACACTTTTCCTAACGGATAAATTACACAAGTTGATCTTAAATAAATCCCAAGTGTCTAAATATCCTAACAGTCATAGAGAATTAAAACATCTAAGAGTAGGATACTTCCGTTGATCGAATATTTTTCAAGTGAGGCTAAGGGAGAAGGAGGGGACTCAGACTCTAGAGAAGGGAGTAGAACAATAATGCTCAAGGACTATACGTATTTTTTCCTCTTCAGTGATTAATGCAAATCAATTTTTCTCCCCCACCCCACCCCACCCCACCCCACCCCCCGATGTGTGTGTGTGTGTGTGTTTTGGATCAACGGTGAATATATTAGTTTCTTTTTGCGTGTTTATCATTATTTCTTGTTTATCCTTATGAGTGCACACAACTAGACTAGTATGTTTTTTACAACTTATTTTTTTCTTAGGCCTATCCCATGCCCTTGGAATGTAGGTGAATTCCCTTGAAACACTTGTTTCCTCCATTGTACACTAGCATTCTTGATTCTTTTTCAATCTTTCATAAAAACGAAAAAGACAAAAAGATTTAAAAAAAAGGACAAAAAGGTGGGGAAAGGGAAAAAATTGTATCACATCACAAAGTGGACATGAAAAATGTTAGTCCTTGTCTCCCTTGAACACAACACTTGTTTCCATCAGCCACATTCAATTGGGTTATTAGTAATATTTACCTTAGTAAATTGGACCATGTTTATGAGTTTTACTCCTCTCATTGATTATCCTTGCAGTCACTATGGAGAACTCATCAAAGTATCTGACATTAATGGATTTCAATGGTCTATTATTTCTTGAGTCACGTGTTGTGTGGGTCCATTATGTGTTGTGATGCATGTTCTAGAGAGTTTTGTTACAAAAAATTGTGTTAGCCATTCCTTAGATATCCTTGACCAATCATTTCTACCTTCATTGTGTCAGAAGCAATATTTAATGATTGTTCTTCTCAGCACTAGTCCCAAAAAATCAAATCAAAATATTGATCTTTGTTTCATGTTGATTGATGTGGGATGATTGAATTCCCTCCTATTGGTGAATATCTTCCTATTAACACCAAATCATTTTCTAAGAAGACAGACTAGGAATCTTGATAGTACATTGAAACTTGTAGTCATTAGTGGCAAGTTTCGTCGCAATCAATAGTTTGTGTACAGCAATGACCCCTGGTAGTCGATTCTACAAGTGTTCAACATCAATTCCTTTATTCACACTTGCTAAATTGTACTTTGTACCTTAGAACCCATTTTCATTACCTATCGGTTTCGTCATGTATGTCAAGGGTATACATCAATGATCGATGATCAGGTTGTAGTGCCCGGTCTAGGCACTGGGTCGCAATTTATCCATTTATGTGTAAATACCAATTTTATTTTTTTTTCCCTCATTTGCTTTCTAAAAGAATAGAATCAAACGTCTATGTTTCAGGTTTCTATAGGTTCATAAGTCTTTGTAAATTAAATAAACATAAGCTTAAGGATTTTCATTCTAACCCTGTTCTTATTTCATGCATAACCTGAAAATAAAAGGGAAATACAATTTATTTAAGCTAGCTAAGTAAAATACCTGGGCCCGTAGATTTGCAGGAAGATCAGAAGACTTACGTGGTGGATTCTGTATGGTACCTTAGCAACCCAAAATGATGTGTCCACCCTGCCGATCAGCTATTATCGTGCTGACCCTAGGAAATCAACGGATTTCCTAGCCCCCGAGCCCACAGACTGATAATCCCGACAGCAGATTTCCATTGAACCTTTCCATGGTAATATTTCCGCTGAGTTAACCCCCTCCTCAGTCTTTTCATTTGAGTTTCCTACCTCCTCAAAGCTTAGAGTTAACCCTCTCCTCGACATTCCTCCTTTTTCACAGAAATCCTCATAGTTCTCCCACAAAATCCCCCTTACTACTTTGTAAAACCCCTCTTTATAGAAATCCACCTCCTTCATAAAGTCAAACTTCCTTATCACTCCACCGCCCTAGCTGTCGTGGTCTTGGAAGTACAAATCATTAATGCATCCTCTTTTTAAGGTAAAAAGGTGGATTGTATATTATTTTATATCATCCAAATTTCTCTTTAGTAATGGAATTATTCCATAATTTATTCAAACATATCCTTTTAATTCACTTGGAATGATTCCGTCCGTTAATTAAATAAATAATTTATTTAATAAATTTATTATTATTCAACCCACTATGCTTTATAAAAGGGATTATTATCATTATTATTATTAATTAAATAATAATATTAATAACAATAATAATTAATAATAACAGTAATTAAATTAATTGTGAATAGTAATTAAATTATTTATTTGTTTAATTGATAAGTGTCAACATAGTACCCCTGGTATAAATAGGGAAATATACTTAATGGTTTATTTAATCATAATCAACCATGATAGAGTACACTCTTCTAGTATTAGTGTTTAACGATCATACTTCATATTGGAGACACATTCACTTGAGGGTACTCACAATTAACGACACTTATTTTAACTGTTCATTACTATGTTTTTCATACAAGACTAATTAACTTATTTTACACATTAGAACTTGCTAATCTTTTACTAATTAAGTCAAAATACTTAATTGACTTATCTATGACAAATTATAACATTGTTAAATCTTGATGAGTATGTTGTAAACCAATACTATTGCGCATGTGCATAATGTGCATGCATGGCCAGCGTATGCACAAGACAGACATGTACTATAAACATATGTCATATATATATCCTATGCATATCAGCTAACTAATATTCATAATACTTTATGCAAACCGAAAAAGTACACATTCATCATAATATTACTAAAACATCATCACTTATTTTATCAGTTAACCTTTAAGATTCCATTTCATTGCTTTTATGATTACATTTGTTCAATCAATCAGGTACAAGGAAGGCTACCTACTACCACTAACTCCAGGTCAATGAATACCCAACCATCAACAGTACTAACTATCATATCCTCCCATCGTTAACCTACTGCCACATCCTCCCTATCCCTCCTGTGCTAATATAAAAGTGGATGTCGGACTCATCGACCTGACCACATAGAACCTGAGAGCGATAGCGTCGACTGAACAGCGGACCTATCCTCTCCTAGCAGACATCCGACCATCGTCATCACACATACATGGGGAGCGTGTCTCAGCACGGCCCTCCTACGATCTCGGGTATTATAGGAACATAGGGTGGGAAACACATCCATCCCTCTCAACATACTGGGCCTACGCCCTTATCAAATCATACTCTGCTGCTATCGAGATTATTGGTCTATGTCATCGTATCATCAGTTTCGGTTGCTAAGGTTCACTGCATGGATAGGCTCTTATCCGTATATCAGATCAAGTATTTGGCTATCCCATAGCCCTTGTGTCCTGTAGGTTAGTACTCCGCAAAATACACATTTTATAACAAGTACTTCCATTCGATCACCAATTGATCCATGTTATCAAAATCATTTTATTTCATGTATCCTTTTAGTTCATCATAAATGCGTATGGCATATAATACTTCGATACATAATACAAGAAGATGGTATCCACGTACCGATTCCTATATTTCACATCTCATTAATGAAAACATGTAACATATAGTGTAATCGTAAGATAAAGAATTCACACGATAATCATGACATCGTAACCGCATGACATAATAACATCATAATCATAGTGAAATCATAAAACAAGGTAACCTTATATAATGAGGTCTGTCATGTCGTAATATAGTTTACTCCGTCGAGTTGAGTTCAATAGATAATGAGAAAGTATAGTGTGTCTTAATTGATAAATGCATTTAATAAAATATGGGGCGTTACACAGGTGGTGTTCTAACTTGCTTGAATTTAGATAGTTTTATCATATGATGTATACTCATACTATCATATATTTTTGGATTGAATACCTTGGGAGTAATAGTAGCATCCCTCGTCGGTTCTAACTTACTGAGTTATGAAAGATCATACTACCATGTTCTAAGTTCTTTGAATACAATCAAGTTTTACACTCCTCATAGTGTCACTTTTCATTTTGATGTACCTTTTGACATTGATCCACTATGTGTTTTTCGTGGCCATGCTCATTTACTACTAAACATGGATATTCCTTCCTCGGGGAAGCTTTCTTATATATGAGATTGGTTTTTGCAAGTAGGTACTTCCTTATCCTCAGTTTACAATTCTCCTCCTTAGCCCATCAACCGCGTTTCTGGATTGTTTGACTTAATGTATTTTGGCCACTAGTTCCACTTTTTACCTCACACATTAGGGAGCATATGTTATAATGATATTTAACACCCCTTATGGAGAAGGCCTAAGTGGACATCAAGACACCTTCTACATGAGAAATTGACTCCAAACCAATTAAATTTGTAGTTAATTGGAGTGTGGTTGCTACTTTTCCTAAGGAAGAGGGTGATTGGTTGTGAAATTAAGCTTTAAAAGCATGCCCACATCCATCTGGTCACCACAATGTGCCCACAAAGTGTGACCAAGGCTTCAAATTGGGGAAAAGAAGAACAAAAAGTGCACACTCAAGTAAATATAGGTTCAATTTCATGTGGAAGGGACTCGTACTCAGAGAAATTTTTAGGGGCAAAATTTCGCCAATTGGCTATTTTTTGGGCCTTTTTTCAAAATATAAATTCGCTATTTGGTCATTTTTAGTCTTTAATATCGCTATTTAGTCATTTTTTGGTGGAAAATTGTATGTTTCATATTTAATATTCGCCTACCAATCTATATATATGTTTTTTTCAATCCAAAATAATCGCCTAGAATACTATACTTAAGTATACTTTTATAATCCTTAAAAAATACCCTGCTCGTACTGCATGTAAATCATGCACTTTGTAATCATCACCCATGTTAGGCCTAATTCAAAGTTATAAAATATACCTATGGGGTGAATATATAGAGGTTTGGTAGAGGTCATAGAGAATTAGAACATCTGAGAGTAGGATGCTTCCGTTGATCGAACTTTTTTCAAGTGAGGCTAAGGGAGAAGGAAGGGACTCAGACTCTAGAGAAGGGAGTACAACAATAATGCTCAAGGACTATAAGTATTGTTTTCCTCTTCAGTGATTCATGCAAATCAATTTTTTGCCCCCACCCCCCATGTGTGTTTGTGTGTTTTGGATCAACGATGAATATATTAGTTTCTTTATGCGTGTTTATCATTATTTACTTGTTGGAAGAATGAGGAAGATGCGTTGTTTCTTTGTATATACGATTACTCTCATGGCTTAGGAGAAGGAATCAAAATACAAGGATTCAACTTGACAAATTTCTAGAGAAACTATGATATTAAAGTACACATCTCTTTTCCTTCTTCTAATTTTCTTTGCTTCACATGTGTGTGGAATATAGGGAATAGTATTTAGTAGTTGTTTTGTTTATCTGTTCGTGAGCCTAATCCACTCACTAGGGAAATCACTTAGCTTGTTAGCAGTTTGACACTTTCCCTCACAACAATGACCATAAATACGATGGTGTTAACAATATGAAAATTGGATGAGCATAACTGAGGAAATGGTTGAAAAATGAAGTCCATATAAAGTTATTGTTGGGGAAAAATAAAGTGAACCATGTCAAAGAGTTTGTCCTCTTGATTTCAACAATGTGGATAGCACATCAAATGGATTTCTAGAACTTCCAAATGAGTCAATTACAAAAATGAAGGGATGGCCTATAGAAAAGGTTGGACCCAAATGAGTCAATATAGGAGTTTTAGGTTAGTCCTCATGCAATTCATTTTTTTTTCATCCATTTAATTTTCCTTATAGACCTCTACAAAAGCTTGTTAGGGTTTTTGTAGGGTCACATGGGAATCGAAGGAATAGTCGTGCCATGTGGTGTGACAATTCTTATGATGGTTGTGCTCTGTAAAGGATGTACGGCATTTACACCACACAATAATATAAATCATTTGTAAGTAAGATTAGTCATGCATGATACGATCAAGTAGAGGTTATGCTTGTGTGGAAAAACTACATGTATGATCATTCTTACAACTACATGTGGGTGGGTTTGTAGTTTCCTTGATCATGCGCAATGATCACATGATTAATTTTCTTGGAAAACCTTGTTTGGTGTAGTTGTTGGGTTGAACTCACCACGTGAGAATGTTGTGTGGTGTTATTAAATGGGTAGTTGTTGGATTGAACTCACCACGTGAGAATGTTGTGTGGTGTTATTAAATGGGTAGTTGTGAGTGGCATGGCTATCCAATTATTCAGTTGCATGTCTTGATCACATGGTTTGTAAAACAAGAAGATCGCACCCTTATGCGACTATTTCTAGAAAAGTCATGTGAGTGTGTGTTCATTTTTAATTTTTTGGATTTTAGTGAGACTTAGGTAAATTGGCTTAGAACTATGTGTGATTTGTTTGTTTTGTAGGTTTCTAGTTGAGAGATGGCAATTGAAAGGTGAGAGCGCCACTTCAATGGTTTTTGCTAGGAGGTGGCTAGGGATCTTATAGTTTGATAGTGCTTATGGGAGTTATTGAAGTAATTTGATTGTGCTATGATGGGGTTCAGTGAGGGCCTCCGATGAGCGTTGATTGGCCTTTGGAAGCTTCGAGAGGATTGTTTTGTATTTGATGGTTAGTGGGTGTTTCTCAACTAGTTTGGAATATATTTTTTTGCTACAATCCCAATTCATGGGATTCAGGAGGAGATTTAGCTTACCCGAGGAGAGGTGAGGATGATTGACCAATTGGTCATTCGATACTATGGAGGAAATTCCTCTACAAATAAAATTGGGGTTACTAACATCACCAAGATTTAGGATTTGTTGATTGGTGCGATTTCTATTGTAGTGATCACCTGGTGTTGGGGGTTGTTGTGACCCACTGGATCTCTAGCGCTCGATTACTATTGGTGGAGAGGGCCCCTAAGGGTGTGGATATTGCATGGGCTATAATGTTGCTAGCCAGGATGAGGTCTTAGCTAACTCATTGTTTCTCCAAGAGGTGGGGACAATTTACGTAGAGGAAGATCATGTATGCATAGTTATTTGAGTGGTTCTCGACTTTGACACTAGGAGTGTTGAGCCTTGTGTAGGATCCATAGGAGACCAAGATGCACCTATGGGGGACATTGATGCCTTAGAGAGGTCGGGGTGAGGTGGGAATTTTTTTTACGTTGTAATACTTGGTGGTGTGGCAGTAGAGGGTAGGTATTGTGGATATGCACCCTTAACACGTGATGGATATTTGGGTAGACTCATATGTGCATCATTATCTAGGTCAGGGGTGGAGGCCCATAGGTGAGTAACTGCTGTTATAGGTCAAATATGCACTTCTCCATCTGTGATCACATTGCCGTGTCGATCACACAAAAGGACACTATGGATGGAAGAGATAGATGGACCTTAGATGACTTAGTGCTGAGATCCTTCACCTTCAACTAAAAACCATATTTTTTCAGTATATTTCATTAGAAATGCGCTACTCTTACAATTTTCATCTAGTGCACCATGCGCAGGTTCTACTGAAGACAACCCGCGCACTTATCCCAAAAGTTGTATGCGCAAGTCATTAAGAGCACTAGCCGCACACCATGCGCAGGTTTACTGGTATCATACCTACGCACATATTGAATTGAAATAGAAAAATATATTAAGATTACGGATTGGGATTAGTTGAGTTTGGTATTGTAACTCCTTCAACGTCCCAATTCAACTGCCTCACAAATCTAACTTCCTGCCTTTGCCAGAAATTCAAGGGGAAGCCACGAGGAAAGGACACATAGAGAAGAAAGCTATTGTTATGCTGAAGGAATTTTTAGTGAAGAGAGGAGCAGGAGCCCAGAACTTGGTTGCAGAAGTGCTTGGAACAAGATCAGGTATATCAGTTGTATTTCACTGCATTTCTTTGACAATAAAGTTCGAGATACCCTTCCCATCCCAATAGATTGTTATTTCTATTGCATTTCTGATCATAATTGATGTTAAATATTGTTTTCAATATCATTATATATTTATAGTTAGGATACGCTAAGGAAGGTCTGTGTATTTTGCAGGTACATTGCTGTGGAGATTGGACGAAAGCTAGATCCAGCCGCCATAAATCAGGTTCTCTTTCTTAAACGCTAATGTCATTTTGCTTATAGTAATGGTTGTAAAATTGAATGTATCTATGTGTCAAGCCCCATGTATGTTGATAGCATCCTTCCCGTGCTATAGGGTATAATCCTTAACAACAACTCCTATCATTATCATTATCCTTTGCATGTGTTGATTTGTGATTTTTTCATGGTCTTACTATGATATCTACCAACATAGATCCAATTTAAACGTGGATTTATAAGGCACCAAGAGGGATCCAATTTCTTAAGGTGTACTTTCCAATTTATTGAGGTGTAATTTTTTTTAACCTTGTTTTTACACATTCAAAAAAATTACATCTCTAGAAATTTGATCACTCTAGGATGGTTTAACATTTTTATTTTATAGGCCGACCT
The DNA here is from genome assembly GCA_027924585.1 of Larix kaempferi. Taxonomy (NCBI): domain Eukaryota; kingdom Viridiplantae; phylum Streptophyta; class Pinopsida; order Pinales; family Pinaceae; genus Larix; species Larix kaempferi. The sequence continues at coordinate 4,565,138 of BSBM01000211.1, forward strand.
AGTTTTTTTTTAATTACTTTTAGTTTGTTTTAATTTTTAAAAATTTTAATTACTTTTAGTTTGTTTTAATTTTTTTTTATTTTTGTGAGTTTGTTTGTTTTAATTTTTTTATTTTGTGAGCCCACATGAATTTTTTTAATTACTTTTAATTTTTGGTAGTTTTTATATCTCCCTCATACTGGGGTTTAGAGTACCTCACTCCTCCGGGTACAATAAGAAATTGATATATAACCTATTTTTTTTATTTAGATATTGGTTTTGTACATAAGTATAAAATATGCTTGTTGGTGATATCTCTAAAATAAAATTGTGGCTCTATTTTCGCCCGGCATTTTAGTGTTACCGCACATTATTGGGGTTATTGTCTCTTGTCTCTTTTCCTATTTATAGTCTAGAAGACGCACATGTGGAGGCTTTTCTATTTTGAGAGTGTAGTTTATATTATACTCATGCTACGTTGAAACTGAGCCTTTCGGAGGGTTTTGAATTTTTCTATTTTCTATTTTAGGCTCCCGGTTCTTACACTAGTCATGCTTCTACCTACTGTAATTGTTTTCTTGTTATAGAAATTCACTGCACATATTTGATAGTTTGGCCGGGAGTCGTTGATTTAGGCTCTTTTGCGCAGGTTTTTTTGATCTATATTCGTGGTGAAGATGAAGAGCACAAAGGGTAATGTTGACCAGAAGCAAACAGGAGAGCAGTATGGTTTATGCTTAGGCTGCAACATTGTAAAGGTAAGATAATTGAACCATATGTCTCATCTAGATTTTTTTGAATGTATTTGTTGGGGCATGTGGAGTTGGCATATTTATATTATGAGGAATGTTTATATGTTTTAAATAATTTATGGTAATTATTTTTAGAATATGTATATGTATAGATAACAATGGCCACCTGCTTAGTTAGTTAAATTCAATACGAAATCTTAATCGTTTTGATTTATATTTATTTTCTTTGGAGCCATAGGAAACTTTTTATGACTCGTAATTTGAGTGAAAAATTGTTTAGCAATGTCAGACTTATGAAAATCAATTCTATAATTCAGATACAATCCTTCTTTGGGAGTAGGGGCATTAGTGATACAAAATTGGTTAAATCCCTAGGGTAGAATTCAATTTTAAGTGCACGGGACACCAATAATCGGGAATGGTACTGAGCAATGAAACAAGGGTCGATTCATTATTCTTGTGGTCAAGAAAGAAAAAAGAAGAATATAAGGATTATAAGGTTCATGCTAATTCATAATAAAGCTTAATGGACCAAATTTCATTTTGATCATTTGAGATTTCAAACCAAGCTTATTTTGAAAAAAATATATTTTTCTAGTATCCCATTTGTATTATAATTTTGAATCAATAAATTATACAAAATGGTTTGGTTTAATTTTGGTACTTATTGTGCGATTGAGATATATGATTAGATGGTGTTTTCCTAGTAGACTACTTGATGCATTGATAGTTTCATTTTGTGGAATGCTCACAAAGAATGGAAAATGAATGTGAGTCTATAAGGGATAGCAAAACAATTTTTCATACATAGTAATATGAAATTTGAAATGGAAAAGAGTGTGTTGAGTGTCTACTTAAAATGGCATTGAATATGAGATAGAGGAATGTTTTTATCTTTTTTGACCTAAAACTTGAATTGTTCTAAGAATCTCATGCTATGTCAAGCTAGAAAAGGCTCGAGGAATGTGGGTCCGATGAATATCACCCATTGGAGGTCAATCTCCCCATTTAATTAAAGTTTAATCATGTCCCAAACTACTTGATGTTTGAAGTTCAACAAATCTCTATGATAGACTTGAGTCATTTGGTTTTAAATGTAATAGTATTTTTAAGTTAGAGACAACAATTTTGACCTTTATGTGATATTGAGGGCATGGATAGTGGTACCTTACGAGACCTTCAAATAGTGTTTTTCTAAATCTATTCCAACAAATAACAAGAATTGAGATTCCTTAAACTCTTAACAATGAATCGCAACCTAAAGGGAAAATCCTAAAAAGGAGAATGGTAAAATTGATGCAAGCTAGAAGAACTGTAGACTTATTGAGATTTAGATGATAACTTATTAGATCCTAAAGGTTTAAACATTAAAAAAAATTGGAGGTGGACCTGCACTTCAAATTATAAGCATGTTGAGGGCTCAAAACAAGGCTAAACCACCATTTATTAAATTCATGATCAAGTTACCTTCATGTTGAAATTATACAATTCCAATTTTCCTTCATAATACAAATTCATTCTCTAAGACCAATTTTATTTCATCTCTAGAAAAATTGCTATTTCTGTCATTTTCTCCTTAAACAATTAGGGTTTTGTCAAATCTCCTAAAATTCGTATAAACCCTTCATATTGGGTGCATATTGGTTATCAAAAATTATTTATTTTTTGACCTACATATTCTCATTTTCTTTTGATTACAAATTGAACCACCTTAATTAGACCTTCCAATAAAAAATTATGTTAATTTTAAGTTGGCATGCATTTTAAAACCTTTATTTGGGGTTTGTCGATCCTAGACCTATAATATATCAAATATTTATTTTTCAATGATTTTGAAATTTCTACCTATAATGTTCATAATTTATTTTCTACAACAATTCTATCCATGTGTTATTTCAATTTTCCAAGAAACATTTATGGCTAATTTGTCAAACCTTGTTGCTTTTCACCCTCATATGGCTCGACCAAGTTTGCAAACAAGATAATTCTTCCAATTTGTCTCTAACATATATCAATTTTGGATCTATAATACGATGTTATTTATTCTTTCCAAATCCATTTCTCTCACTTTATTTGGAGCTTCTAACCATGACACATGTTTGATATAGTGAACCTTCATATGTTTAGCAAGGTTTCAAGACTATAAACTTCAATTAACTTGTATGACATGTATCTTTGCAATTTAGTTATCTAGGCTACTAAGAGTTTGAACATATATAGTGCCATCTATATTCTTTCTAACTATATTTTAAGTCTCACTGCAACTTGATACCTATAGCCAAATTTATGCATCAAACTATAATATGTTTTCCTCGAAGGTGTAAGTGTGTAGAACATCTCCCAAAGTGGCAATGCTGACAAATTATAGGATAACCCCTTATTTGTTAGGATAACAATTCTCAAATAACCCAAGTACATCCATATATCCAAATCATAATTCCATGCATGTAATCATGACTCTAATGACCTCTTATATATACAATTCCTCATCCATTCATCATGTAGATCTACCACCAAGCTAACCTACCATTTAGATATGTATTTTACATCTATAAACCACATTAGGTTGATTACATACATTACATTTCATTTGCATGTTCTTTCTTCCCTACTAAATGTGGTTTCCTATAGAGGACAAATTTCCCCACCATTTTATTATGAAAACACAATTTAAGACTTCAATTAAAAATATTAATAACTAGAAATATAGGATTGTTACCAAGGCTTAGGAGAATGAATCAAAATACAAGGATTCAACTTGACAAAGTTCTGGAGAAACTATGATAATAAGGTACACATCTCTTTCCCTTCTAAATTTTCTTGCTTCACGTGCATGTGGAATCTAGGGAATAGTATCTAGTCGTTGTTTGTTTATCTGTCGATGAGCCTAGTCCAACCACTAGGGAAATCACTTAACTTGTTAGCTATGTGACACTTTCCCTCACAACAATGACAGGAAATACAATTGTGTGAACAATATGAAAATTGGATAACCATAACTAAGGAAATGGTTGAAAAATGAGGTCCATATGAATTTATTGTTGGGAAAAAACAAAGTGGACCATGACAAAGAGTTTGTTGCCATGATTGCAACAACGTTGATAGCACCTCAAATGGATTTGTAGAACTTCTGAACGAGTCAATTAAAAAAATGAAGCGCTGGCCTATAAATAGGGTGAGACCCACATTTTGAAACCTATTCTTACGGTTTGTTGTTGGATTCCCCACATCGATTTGAGCTCATCGTGCGAGATAGGACAAATGGATTTCAATATAGGAGTTTTAGGTTAGTCCTTATGCAATTCTTCTCATTTTCATCCATTTAATTTTCCTTCTAGGGACCTCGGTAACTTGTATAGAATCCTGTTAAGGTTTTTGTAGGGTCACATGGCAATTGAAGGAACAGTCGTGCCATGTGGTGTGACAATTCCTTTGATAGTTGTGCTCTTTAAAGGATGTAAGGAATATGCCACACAATAATATAATCATTTGCAAGTAATATTTGTCGTGGATGGCATGTTCAAATAGATGGTATGCTTGTGTGGAAAAACTATGTGTCTCGTCATTCTTATAGATACATGTGGGCGGGTTTGTAGTTTCCTTGACCATGCACAATGATCATATAATTAATTTTCTTGGACAACCTTGTATGGTGTAGTTTTTGGGTTGACCCACCATGTAAGAACATTGTGTGGTGATATTAACTAGGTAGTTGTGAATGTCATGGCTATCCAATTAATTCAGTTGCAAATCACATGGTTGGTAAAACAAGAAGGTCACACTCTTGTGCGGCTATTTCTAGAATAGTCATGGGAGTGTGATCATTTTTAGTCTTTTGGATTTTTTTGAGACTTAGGTAAACTAGTTTAGACCTATGTGTGATTTTTTTTTGTAGATTTCTATTTGAGAGATGGTTATTTAGTGGTGATAGAAACACTTCAATGGTCTCAACCAGATCAAAAGTAATAAATTGGTCTCCATAGGGGAACATGGAGAGTGATTAGTGTAGACTGCTCCCCTCCAAATTGTACTGGACCACATATTGAATACACGGAACAAGAATTTTACACGGTTTTAGAAACAGAGGACTAGTCAAACGAAAATTACCAATTTCAGACACCCTGAAATTTCTAGGATTGGTTTCAAGACCATGGCCTCTTGTGATAACACCAAACACATCCCAGTCCATGGTGTCACAAACACTCCCAAATGCATTCCCAATTCCAGAGAAGAGATCCATAATAAAATCCTTGTAGGAGAAAAAAGAAAAGCTGAAGGGTTTCTTGAAGAAAACCTAATTATGGCAAAGAAGCAAATAAGGAAAATGACAATGAAGGAAGGTTCAGAGTGGGTTTCCCTATGCTTGTCAAATTGCAATGATAAAGGAACCAATTCTAAACATTTTGACCTCAATCCAGGTATTTAAAAACAAATTTGAACCATCTTTGGTAATCGAAATCATCGAGTGTTTAGGCTACTCTGAATAAAGGGAGTTTCTTCAATTCACATCACATCGACAATATTCATAGGAAGCAGACTCGCAGTTAAAAATTAACATCTGAACAGTCAAGATCTAGGGAAAAATCGCACTTGAAACCTTCTTGTGTCTATCTGTATAGTTTCACTGTCAACATTAGTTTTTTATTAATAAAACCTACGGTGATTTGACTACATATCCAATATGATTGATAATTTCACTTCCACCATTAGTTCTTTAATATTATCATTAAAATGTTTGGTACTTCATAGCTTGTCGACATCAATTTAATTTTTGATATTCTTCATAAGTATGACAGCGTAGACCTAAACCGATTTTCACACATGGACAAATTTGGAGTGCGGGAAGGTCCGGAAGCTCGATATCCCCTTTTAGACATATAAACTCTATCCTGAAGCAAAGTACTATGTACAACACTCATGAAATATGAAATGTGTCATATGCATCGAATTGAAACTTATCAATTTGTTGTGAATTAAAATAACATTTAAATGTTGATTATCCATGCTAAATGTTTGATAAGCCAACCATCATATTGCGAGACAATTATGACAGGTTTCAGGGTAGCAAATAGATCAAGTCAGATCCATTTGTGGATTCGTTTGCAGCACTAAACAATATTTGTCAAATCACAGTCACACTCATTAGCACAAGTGGTGGTGTTTATAAGGAAGAGATCTTCCCATATCAGATCGATGGTTGTTTGGGTCGTGGGGTTAAGACATTGATTTCATATTTGCAACTCAACCCTAGATATTCAATCTCAAATTTGAATGGCTTATCCGCATATAGAATAAATGATGAAGAAACTTTCCATTCAAGTGGATAACATCAGAGGGTCTATAAACTCTCAAAACTAGACAAGATGATCAGGGAAGAAAACAGGAAGAACTCGCACTGCTTGTGAATGAGTATGGAGAAAATCTCAGTGCAGAACTCGCACCCATCAATAGAATGCTAAAGTTGGCCCAGAATATCGGGGAACCCACTTCTAGTGCAAGCTCCAGGGTGTCGAAAATCTCAGTGCAGCTAGAAGATGCACCACAAAGAGACAACGCTCTTCGAACCAATGCACGATGAAGATAAGCACCTGGGTTCTGAATAGATGTACACTAGGGGCTAGGGGATATCCAAAAACCACTTTTTTCATATTGTTTTTCTTTCATACAATAGTTTGTTCAGCTATGTATTTTGTATGCATGTTTTTTGCAGGCCTATAGTTTATGTATTTTGTTTGTATGTTTAAAAAATTCATGGAATGAAAATTGCAAGTCTGAATCTCTCATAACGTTTTCTAATATATATCACAAAATTTTCTTGTTATGTTTTTATTTATTGGAGATGCCAAAGGATATGTATTAGTAAAGTGTGGGAAAAAATGGCCCTGAGAAACATAAAACGTTTATTTAAGAAAAAAAATTATACAATAATATTTTTATGTTAGAAAGACAACGCATGGAAGTTTCTCTTAAAGGGATTTCCGAACGATTGTGATCCGTTTATGAATTAAGAAGAATATGTGATAAAATTCTAAAGGGTCCGATAGAAAATGGCTCAAGAATTACCTTGAACCACTAAAAAAAATTGAGATATGCACTATCCACCACCACAATCAGCCATGCCGCAACATGGAGTGAAAAATTGTTCTCCAACAGTCTATCGTTCCTGACTTGTCCATCAACAATCAATGGATTTTTAACCATAATTTGAACATAGTACTATTTTTTTGGTTAGGCTAGTATTCACCCGCCGATTCCTAATATGTTGCCTCCCATCTTTAGAGTGGTTCTTTGAAAATGTTCGATAATACTTCGACTAGCAAGAAGGTATGTAATACTATTACAGCTACAAAATATACATGATTTATAGACATATTAAATGACTTAAAAGTTTAATAACATTCCTGTTGTTCTCAATCGGCATAAAGAAAAACTTAAATTTAAAATGCTAATGTTTAAAAAGACAATGTATAGCACGAAATTAAAATATGGTGCGATAAAAGTAGAAAAAGAACTTAAAATTAAATTGTTATTGTTTAAAAAAAATGTATAGCTGAGAATTAAAATCTGAGTGCGAGAAAACGTTATTTCTCCTCCTTTTCGTCTTGGGAATGAGAATGACTAGTGTGTGGGAAAGGGCCCCAACTCCTTCTCTTCAAAAGAAAGGGCAGCGACTCCTTCTCTTGCTCGCTTGAATTATAGAACTTGTTATTTTTCTCATACCGATATATTATTTTCTGGAATATGACAGGTTAGATTACTAGTCACATGTGAGAAAGGGCAGCGGCTCATTCTCTTCAGAAGTAAGGGAAGTGGATCATTCTTTTGCTCGGTTGTATCGGGGAACTTGTTATTTTTTCATATTATGGGTGACAACACTATCGAAAATCGATATATTAGTTTTTGGAAACTGACAACTTAGGTATTGGAAACCGACATCACAAGCATTGGAAACGGTATATCACATATTGGAAATCAATATATCAAGTATTGGAAACCATGACTTAAATAATTGGAAACCGATATTCATAATAATCTATATTCACTTAGACTGAGATTAGTCTAGATTTAATGAAATGGGGGTTATCTGCTTGTTTTCCTTTTAGAGACCAACAATATTTCTTAAGGTGTCCTTTCATTCCATAATGCTAGTACTCTAGCCTCCCTCCACATTTGGATCTTCCATTCTTAGACTTCTAATGATTCCTTGGGACCTTGCCTCTATCCCTTTGTCTTCCCATGTTCTCCACAATCAAAGCATTACTTGATGTATCACCTGTGATTTTCCATTGCATTTCCTCGATAAGCATTACACCAACAACATCATCAAACTTTAAAGTGCTTGAACTAGAGTAAAAATTACTCACATCCATGACAAAATGACTCCATATTTTTGGAAATGAGAACAAGATTGAGATATCCATAAAATCATCATCAAAGTTTAATCCTTTAGAACGTAATTGACTGGTAACCGTGTTAAACTCATTTAAATGATCAGCAAGAAACCCACCTTCTGGCATCTTCATATTTAATAAACACTTCATAAGAAGTACCTTGTTGGAGGTTGAGGGTTTTTCATACTGTTTAGCCAATGCATTCAAGATATCCTCTATTGTCTTTTGTTTTGAAATATTGAAATCCATTGATGCAACCATGCACAATCATATTGTTCCTAGTGCGTTTTTATCAAGAAACTCACATCTTTCATCCTTCATAGTCACCGACTTCTTGTCTTTTCCACCCAATGGTAAGAAAATATCCTTCTTATATAGATAGTCCTCCATTTTCATATTCTATAGTTGGTACTTTTGTATTTTAAACTTTTCAACCATAAAATTTTCTTTGCCACCATTACTCCCACTCGAACCAAGAACCCACCGTTCTTGCATGTTTATTAGCCAAATTAATCTTTGTTTCTGAAACTAGTTGTTAGGAATATGATCGTAGAGAAATAAAAAAAAAATGAATGTGGAAATAAACAACCAAAGTAATACAATAAATACACCGATATACATGGTTCACATTATATGGGTTACATCCATTGAGAAACAAGCATTCCTTCCTTAATTATTGTCCAAAAAACTAAAGGGATAAAACCTACAATACTGTTAAAATGCCCACATAAGCTCCAAAGAAATGATGTAAACCTCACAATGAATGAATTTAGGAATAATAGAAGAAGAGAGAAGCAATAGAACATAGATACAAAGGAGCTCTGATAGAGGCAGAATAATTACACATGTTACATTAATCTGAATAGTAAACTGGTAAATGTACAATGCTGAGGAGGAGGATTCGAATTCACTAGGTGTAATTCGAAGTAGCCTTCATGCACAGATCCATAATCAGTGGAGAATCATCAAGTCATAACTAGGATTCCAACTCATCATCAGTGAAGTCATCAATGCACAAGTAATGGTCAACCGAGAGTCAAACTGAGTCTAACTGAGTGTGGTTGGTGTAATTGGAACATGGAAGCACTAATGTAGTGAAGGAGGCTCAGTGGAGGGTGCAAATGGAGCTAACTGGAGTCAGAATAGGCTATCTAGTCACACTGGAGGTCCATCGGAGTGATAAGGTCAGTTAGGAGTCAATTAATCCTTAAATCAAGGAAAGAACTAAAGATAATTGAACTAAACTGGACTGGTAGGTGAAGAAAGGCGCCCTTCTCATGCAGTAGGTGAAAGGAGGGTGCACTAAGCTCTAGGAAAGCTAAAACTGATATGAAGGAAGCTCCGGGAGCTAGTTTACTGAGGGCTAGGTGCTGGTACTGATGACTATGATGCATGCAAACCCTAATTTTGCATGCATGACTGAAAATGAAAATGACAGAAATGCTAGAAGGACTAGGATGGACTATAGGAATATCCTAACACCCCCCCTTAATCCATCATGGGCCTTGGTAACTAGGACTAAAGGTCACCCATACAATCAAAGAAATGATAGAAGAAATAAAGAACTGTCCATAAACCGAGGAAATGGGGAAAACCTCATGGGAAAAATACCCCCCCTCAAAAGAACAGTTAATAACTCAAAGAACCATCATACTATGCAGAAAAGAAGGAAGCTTTCATCAGTGAAAATTTTTGCAAACGACTTGGCAAGCTGATCCCCTGTAGGAAGCCAAATTAGGAGCCAGATCTGGATCTGGTCTCTTGATATGCCTCCCACTGTGTAGAGAATGTGTTGGACAAAGCAAGTCTTTCAGGAACTCTTTTTGTAACTGGAGCGAATGGAACATGAGGATTCTTTCCAAGAGATGGAAGAGAGAAACCCATCATCATGCTGCATCTCTCATGGAGAGGTGGATGGCATAATGCAAGGTTGGCATGATGCTGAATTCTAGCAGTTATGTGAACATATAAGTCATCAACTGTGTTCTCAGTGGTATCAAGGACTGTGTGAGCCCATATTGACCTCGAATCTAGACTGAGAACAGGTGTTGGTTCTGGATCTGAATCTTCTTGAACTGTGATCTCAACATCAAAATCTTGATCTTCTTCTTCATTAGAAGAGGAGTCACTGTGATCTTCATCAGAATCTGAAGGAATAGTCGGAGAGAAAGGCATGAAGTGTGAGAACTCATATGCTTTTGAGACATGATTAGCAATCCCATTCGCTATAACCTTTCCCGTGGATATTTCTGTAATCTCTACTGTGTTTGGACCAAAAATTACTTGCTTTGGTGATCCTGTATGAGTCATTTGATATACTGACAACAAATTAGTTGTTAGATAAGGAACAAATAAAACATTTTTGAACTTACCATGTTCCATATGAACTGTACCCAATCCTTTGGTAGAAATCTGAGAGTTGTCTCCCATGTGAATGGTAGGCCCATCTTGGAGATCCAAAGAGGAAAAGGATTCTTCAGAGGAAACCATGTGGTTGGAGGCTCCAAAATCTATGAGGAGGGATTTTGACTTTGAAAAACCAGCCATCAATGCATGGCAATTATCAGATCCACTTCCAGAATCAGACATCTTTGCTTCTTTTTGAACAACAATTTTGTTTTGTTCAAGAAGCTTGGTTAGAAGATCAATTTTCTTGTGCATGCAAGATTTCTCAGGATGGTTTCCTCTCTTGCAGTAGGAAAATTTGGTCTCTTTTGTTTGTCATTCTTGGATTTTGATGGCTTCTTGTCTTTATATTTTTTCCTCTCTTTTGCATTCGCTCCACTTGCTTCACCAGCTAGAAGAGCTAGATCTTTGGAGGTGTTTATGGCACCCATTTGAAACAATTTGTCCTCTTCTTGAATGAGGGCTTGAATGAAGACTTCTAAGGTAGGAAACTTCCATCCAAGGATTGAAATTCGCCCAGAATGGAAAGTAGATACAAAGACAGAAAATTGAGATCCAAGTTTGCTCAAAATGGAGAGCACCAATTGCTCATCACTTTTAGTGATTCCACAATGCTTGCATTGTAAAACCAAATTCTTAAATTTTGAGAAGAATGCTTGAATGCTCTCGAAATTGCTATGTTGTAGGGAAACCAATTCATTTTCAAGAGTATGGCCTCTTAGCCCATCTTGTTTGCCAAAAAGACTCTCCAATTTAGTCCATAACTCACTTGGAAACTTCAATCCTTCAATATGAAACAAAAGATCTTTAGACATGTGAATACATATGAAACCAAAGGCTTCATCCATTTTATTTAGATGCTTGATTCTTTCTACAGCTATATGTGGTATGGCATCTTTTTCAAATACCATTCTATTTAGTTGTCTATTCCACAAGTGTAATATCATATCACTCTTACATTCGAATTAATTGAAGGGAGTGAGGATCATAGGAGAAAGAGAAGAAGAAGCATTCGAATTTCTCATATTTGACTACTGGAACAAGTGCAAATAGAAATTGTTGAATCTCCTGCTGCAACTGTTGGAACTTCGAAATACTTACAAAAAACTCTCAAGAATGGAGGTAGAATATATTCTCAAATGGCTCTGATACCATGTGAAAATTCCCACATAAGATCCAAATAGATGATGTAAACCTCATAATGAAAGAATTTAGGAATAATAGAAGAAGAGAGAAGCAATAGAACATAGATCCAAAGGAGCTCTGATAGAGGAAGAATAATTACACATGTTACATTAATCTGAATAGTAAACTGGTAAATATACAATGCTGAGGATGAGGATTCGAATTCACTAGGTGTAATTCGAATTAGCCTTCATGCACAGATCCATAATCAGTGGAGAGTCATCAAGTCATAACTATGAGTCCAACTCATCATCAGTGAAGTCATCAATGCACAAGTAATGGTCAACCTGGAGTCAAACTGAGTCTAACTAAGTGTGGTTGGTGTAATTGGCACATGGAAGCACTAATGGAGTGAAGGAGGCTTAGTGGAGGGCGCAAATGGAGCTAACTAGAGTCAGAATAGGATATCTAGTCACACTAGAGGTCCATCGAAGTGATAAGGTCAGTTAGGAGTTAGTTAATCCTTAAATCAAGGAAAGAAGTGAAGATAACTAAACTAAACTGGACTGGTAGGTGAAGAAAGGCACCCTTCTCATGCAGTAGGTGAAAGGAGGGCGCACTAAGCTCTTGGAGAGCTAAAACTGATTTGAAGGAAGCTTTGGGGGCTAGTTTACTGAGGGCTAGGTGCTGGTACTGATGACTAGGATGCATGCAAACCCTAATTTTGCATGCATGACAGAAATGCTAGAAGGACTAGGATGGAGTATAGGAATATCCTAACAAATACATGCGATGAAATGTCATGTATACTCTATTACAGTCTCTCTCAATCACACTACAGAACTATAATACAATGCCCTCATAAAAATAGGGGTTCCTTCAAGGGAAAACAACATCAACAAAACTATATCGTTCGATCTATGGCCTCATGATGAACGATCCATATTTTCTGTGTAATTGCAATATTTTAAAAAGATTTTTTCCCATAGTTTCCCATCTCCACCCTCTGCTAGATCCGTAATATATTTCGTAGGGATTACCTCTCCATGACTCTATATTGGAAACCTCATATTTTCTTGTTATCATTTTCTGGTAATTTCCTAAGGGACTCCCACCTAATTATATATTTTTCATTAGGCACTTTTTTACATACCTATTTGCATACTTGTGCCTACTACTTCATTACTTGTTTCTTATTTTTCCTCCTTACTATTTGTAGCTGCTTTTTTCCACTTGCCATCTATCGAACTTTGCTCTTGATTGGATGACATACATCCCTAGAGGAAACATCCTTATGAGTGCATCCAACTAGACTAGTATGTTTTTTGCAACTTATTTTTTTCATAGGCCTGTCGCATTCCCTTGGAATGTAGGTGAATTTCCTTGAGACACTTATTTCCTCCATTGTATACTATGTAATGTCCCCATCCAAATAAATCACATGAAAGGAAAATCCCACCAATCTACTAGTTCCCTAGGTTGGGGTGGAAACATTTAGACTTGGAATAAGGGAGATATAAGACCCCAAATGGACATTACATTGAAAAATATATATTAAAAGGGGATAAACAAATATTAATAATAAGAAAATAAGGTTGCACTTGGTCATGAGGGCACATAGGTGGTGTGGGACCCACACAAGGAAATATTCTCCATGCCACATGGAATCCTATTCTCACCCATTCGAATCCAAGGTGGAGTCCAACTTTCTTAGGGGAGTTGGAGAGGAATTATACTTGGAATGAATCAATTAGGGTCGAATTTGAGTGGAAGAGTAAATCCCATGGAAGAGGGAGAGTCATATTAGAGGTATTGTGACACTTGGGTTAGATTCCCTAGCTTCTATGACAACAATGATGGAGATTCTATGACACTTATGACAATTATCAGACCTGATTGCTGACATATGACCTATATGACATCTCAGGGATAAAAATATCCTCCAAGAGGGCCCACAAGGGATTTATGGTAGCCAATATCCCCCCCATTCGAATTGATGGAAGAGGAAGGATAGGAAATGTTGGACAAGTGGCACTCATGGGAATATCACCCTAATTCGAGTTGGGATGAAGCTCTTGGAGGGAATTAAAGACATAGAGGCATTGGGAGGTTAATAAATCAAAAGAATAAATAAGGATACCATCTTTTGAGCATTTCTCATTTGGTAAAAATTGGAGAGCTTAGGTTGTCCTTTGAAGGTGGATGCATATCCTCCTTTCCTTAGAACCAATTTCGAGGGTGCAAGATTCCAATCCTAATTGGTTGATGGAGAGGTCATTCAGACATATCAACATAGATTCATGAATATTTTTTTATGTGGGTTTAAACCCTAACTAAGTTTGAGTTCATCTTCTCTCATTCTTCTCTATGCCTATTCTACTATCTTTCTCTCAATGTCATGTAAATGTGCAAGGGTGCACTTGTTGTTGCATATAGTTAGTGAAGGGCTGTTATTTCGACTTCATGGACATGTTATATACTGTATATATATTTAATAATCATATAATTAGAGCCACAGCTCGAAACATCATGTATTTCAAGTGATCTTTACATTCAAGGAAGAGATTCAAGCCATTTTCCCCATAGCATTTGCATAGTGATTTTGGAAGGATATTGTACATGTTTTATATCAATTTTTTCTAATTTATTTATCATGTTATGAGATGAGTATGAAGTTACTTTGATGTCCCAAATAATTTTTGCATACCTCTGAATTTTTACTATGGTTTATGAATAAATTCAAGACTCCTTTCCCACCAATTTCACCTCAAAAACTAGACTTTAGAAGCTGATGTTAATTAGGATTGATATTCGACCCTAAAACCAAATATAATACTGCACATATACTATTAACAATGTCCTATAACATATCCAAGTATCATACCAAGAATTAGTGAAGGACGTATAGTGTTTGGAAGAGCATCTAATGTCAGACCTAGGGGGGATCTCCACTTCTCAAATTAACTAGTCTTGTTCCGAAACTTATTCCCATGTAATTTGTTGACCATGGATGGGTATATCAGTTGTTTTGATTTCTGATAGGCATTTTAATATTTCCTATTACCCATCAATACCTTCCTCCCCAAATTCGAAATCATTTGGAGGTGTTTGGAACCAGTCGTAAACAAAACCCTAGAGTCAAAACAAGCTGAATCCAAGGACTTTCCTTTGAAGGTATATTGGAGTGGTATCAGAGCATGGTCCTTGAACCTGATTTGGTGACCATTTATGAGGTCATGAATTCATCCCCCACCCTTAGAAACCAAAACTAAAAGTACCTTTGGTGAAGAGGAAGAAGCATGAAAAGAGGTGCACTCTGTTGAGACTATGGCTAAGGATGAGAAAGGAACCTCAGAGATGGAGGAGAAAGAGGAGTTTAGAAAATTCATGAAGACATTTTTTGAATACATGACAAGGCAGATAATGAAAGGGTTATAATTTATGGCTATTCAAATTGGAAGTAAATTTGAAATAGGAGACAGCAGTAGTTCCCCTTTCAAGGAAAAGAAGGAATTTGGTGGAAGCATTTCTCAAAGACAGGGCCTCACAATCGACCCAATGAATTCCAGAGATCAACAAGAGCCACCACACCCAATTTTATTGAGACGAAAGAGGATCTTCACACCCAATATGGAATGCAAGAATTTCTAGTAGAATGGCAACAGTTGAGTGAATATTGTAGGAGGAGCTTACCATTTGATAAATTTTGTATTGTCTCAAACAAGCTCAAGATGAGGGGAGGAAACAGAAATCCTTTCCAAAACAAAGAATTGGATTATGCCATAGGTAGAATGCCCCTTCCTACCTTTGATGGCTCATATCAGAGTTCTACAAATACTTGGATACAAAAGTTAGATGTATATTTTAAGTTGAATCCAATGGTTGAAGAGGATGATTTAAAAATGGCTATTCTGCATGTTGAGGGAGAAGAAAATGCTTGGTGGTTTCATGGGCTTAAAACCTTGGGACATGATCAGGTCACATCATATGAATATATTTTTAACATGTTAATGGAAATATTTGAGAAAAAAGACCCTGGAATGCCTTTCAAGGAACTAGCACAGTCGAAGCAAACTAGAACCCCTGAGGAGTACATGCTGGAATTCCAAAAACTATCAGTTATGGTGGCTGATGTATCTATGGTTTGATTGGTATTGCTCTTTACTAAAGGATTTGTTGAACCTTTGAAAGGTTTAGTTAAGGCTCACAAACCTACTTCATTAAAATATGCCATGAACTTTTGGCAAGAGATCTACAAAATGTGTTATCCAAGACAAAGTGTCCTCCCAAGACACATTTTCCTTCCAAGTTTAGATTTGACAAGAGACCATGGAAAAAAGATTCATTTAGGAAGGAAAAGAAAGAGGCACCAAGAAAGGAAGAACTTAGAAGAAAGAAACGATGTTACACATGTTTTTAACCATGGGTACCAGGGCATAAATGTGCTAAGGGGAAAGCACAATTTATTGAAGTATTTTATGAGGATGAAGGGGACATGGAGGAAGAAGAAAAAATTTTAGCCCAAGAAGAGGGATATGACACAGCATAAGAATATCATCCATCACCGGAAAATGGGAGAATGGCAGTGCTTTCAGGAGTGCTTTGTTTTCACACCATCTAATGCAAGGGAGTGGTACAAGGGCAAAGAGTTTTGGTATTGGTAGATGGAGGAGAAACTCATAATTTCATTGATGCAGCCTTGGTGGAGAGAAAAAATTTACCCAATGAATCATTCGAAGGGTTCCCAGTCATCATTCTAGGTAACAATTCTATGGAATGGAACACATGGATTCCAAAGCTACAATTTACCATAGGAAATTAGACATTTTCTGATAGCTTCTATGTGGTGGATGTTGCTGATACAAATGTGGTTTTGGGAGTACAATGGTTGTACTCTATAGGATAAAATATAGTGAACTACCAAATACCTGAAATTAAGTTCAAGGATTCAGAAGGAAAACAAAGGGTAGTGAGAGGAATGCACACCTATCCGAACAAAGTGGTGTCTTCCCATAGTATGAGGTCCAAATTGAGACATGGGGACATTGAATGGGTTGCAGAATGTTTTACCACTTCCCCAAACCAAACATAAATATTGCAGAACACCCAGGAGAGATAAGGAAGCTACTACCCAAGTATGAAAGGGTTTTTGGAGACCTTTCCCTTGGAAGGCCACCTGATAGAGGAGTTGAGCATACCATTGTTTTTGAGGTGGGTACTTCACCTATCCAAATACCCCCATATAAAAACCCAAAAAGTTTCAGAGATTAGATTGAGAAGGCAATTCAAGAACTCTTGTAATTAGGGCTCATTAGACCAAGCTCAAGTCCCTATTCTTCTTCGGTTTTCTTGGTGAAGAAAAACTTTGGAACCTTAAGGATGTGCATTAATTTTAGAGATTTAAACAAGAAGACAATAAAGAATAGATATCGCATCCCTCAGATAGATGATATCATGGATGAGCTATTTGGAAAAAAATTATTTCCCAAAATTGAACTTAGATTTGGTTACCATCGTATTCAGATGAAGGAGGAGGATGTGCAGAAAATTGCTTTCAAATGTCACTATGGTCATTTCAAATTTTTTGTCATGCCTTTTGGTTTGACCAATGCTCCATCAACCTTCCAATCATGCATGAACAAAATATTTTGCAAGCAGATCCGTAAGTTTGTTTTGGTTTTCTTTTATGATATTTTTATTTACACTAAGACATGGGAGGAACATTTGCACCATTTAGAAGTTGTATTGAAAATATTTCATGAACAATATTTGTTGGCTAAGTTGTCCAAGTGTGAGTTTGGGTTGAAAGAAATTTTGTATCTTAGGCACATCATTGGGAAAGATGCAGTAAAGGTGCACTTGGAGAAAATAAAGGCTATTCTAGAATGGTATCACCCAAGAACATCACTGAATTGAGAGGCTTTATTGGGATATGCACTTACTATAGGAAGTTTTTGAAGGGGTTTTCCAAACTAACTACTCCCCTTACTGATTTTACCAAGAAGGATGCTTTCAAATGGGATAAATAGCCTGAAAAGAATTTACAAAGAATGAAAGAGGTCATGATTAGTTTTCAAGTACTTGCATTACCATATTTTTCTAAACCATTTGTTTTGGAATGTGATGAATTAGGGGAAGGCATAGGGGTGGTCCTAAAGCAAAATAGACACCCCATAGCTTTTGAGAGTATAAAATTGCAGCCACATGAGAGGCTCTACTCCATATATGACAGAAAAATGTTAGCCATCATGCATGCCTTGGACAAGTTTAGACAATATCTGGTGGGGAACAACTTTGTGGTCAAAACTGATCATAATAGTTTAAAACATTTACTTACACAAAAAGATCTCAATGAAAGGAAACAAAAATGGGCAAGTAAGGTCCAAGATTTTTATTTTGACATTTAATATGTAAAAGGGAAGAATAATATTGTAGCAGATGCATTTTCTAGGAGGCCTTCATTTTCCCTTATGGACATTTCAAGAGATTGGAAATATGTGTTAATAGTAGAGTATGCCAAAGATAGATTTGCTTGTGATTTGTTAGATGGGGTCAAAGGAGATGATAGATACAATATATTGAATGGACTAATCTAATATAAAGACCGAATATACTTAGTTCATGGTTCAAACTTAAAGCACAAGATATTGAAGGAAGCTCATGATTCTCCTTTAGCAGGCCATCCTAGTTTCTTTAAAACATATAGGCAATTAATACAAAGGTTCTCTTGGAAAGATTTGAAGGAATATTTTTTTAAGTATGTGAATGAATGCAAGATCTGTCAGCAAAACAAAGTTGAACACACCCATCCTGCTGGTCTCTTACAACTATTACCCATTCCAAAACAAAAATGGGAAAGCATCTCAATGGATTTCATCACAAGTTTTCCCAAGGATTTTGGTAAGGATTGTATTTATGTTGTGATGGATAGACTCACCAAATTTTCTCATTTGTTTTCTATTAAATCATATTTTACTGCTGCACAAGTAGTTGAGCTATTCTTTAGATATATTTTTCAGATTGCATGGACTTCCCAAAAACATTGTGAGTGACAGGGATATCAGATTTATGAGTGCTTTTTGGCAATAACTCTTCAAGTTGGTAGGAACTCAATTGAATCCTATCACAAAATATCATCCTCAAACTGATGGACAAACAGAAAGGGTGAACCAATGGTTGGAGGGGTACTTGAGAAACTATGTTGGTGAGCAACATAAAGCATGGGTTAAATGGCTACATTTGGGTGACTTTTGCTACAATACTACTTTCAATATTTCCATTGGAATGTATCCTTTAAAATAACTTTATGGTTATGAAGCACTCACCTTTGTTGATCACAATTTTGGTGATGTTAGAGCTCCAAAAGGTAAATATTGGGTTGAGGAAAGTCAAGATATTTTAAATCTTTTGAAAGACAATTTGCAGGTTGCCAAAAATCAACAAAAACAATATGTGGATCAACATAGGAAGGAAAGAACTTTTCAAGTGAATGATTTGGGTTATTTGAGGCTGCATCCATATAAGAAAACCACCTTAAAGTGTAAATGATTAGAAAATCTTAAACAAAGGTTTTATGGTCCATACAAGATAGTTCGAAAGGTTGGGGAGGTAGATTATGAGATAGAACTTCCGAAAGGTAGAAAAATCCACAATGTATTTCATGTTTCATGCCTTAAGAAGGCTATTGGTCAGCAAATTTATATTTCAGAAACACTCCCTCCATTATATGATGAAGGACAACTCATACTCATTCCAAAAAAAAATTTGAAGACAAGAGAAAGAAAAGTGAGGAGCAGAACCATAAGAGAATATTTGGTACAATGGAAATATTTTCCAAGTGAGGATTCCACATGGGAAGATGAACAAATTTTGCAACATCCAAATTTGGAATTTCTTGAGGGAAATCAATCTTGTATGGGGAGGAATATAATGTCCCCTTGCAAATAAATCACATGAATGGAAAACTCCACCAATCTACTAATTCCCTAGGTTGGGGTGGAAACAATTAGACTTGGAATAAGGAATCTATCAGACCCAAAATGGACATTATATTGAAAAATATATATTAAAATGGGATAAATAAATATTAATAATAAGAAAATAAGGTGGCACTTGGTCATGAGGGTGCATAGGTGGTGTGGGACCCACACAAGGAAATATTCTTGATGCCACATGGCATCCTATTCTCACCCATTCGAATCCAAGGTGGAGTCTAACGTTCTTGGGGGAGTTGGAGAGGAATTATACTTCGCATGAATCAATGAGGGTTGATTTTGAGTGGAAGATTAACGCCCATGGAAGAGGAAGAGGCATCTTAGAGTTATTGTGACACTTGGGCTAGATTCCCTAGCTTCTATGATAACAATGATGAAGATTCTATGACACTTATGACAAGGATCAGACCCGATTGCTTAAATTTGACCTGTATGACATGTCAGGGCTAAAAATAGCCTCCAAGAGGGTGCACAAGGGAGTTAAGATAGACAATATTCCCCCCCATTCGAATTGATGGAAGATGAAGGCTAGGAAATGTTGGACAAGTGGCACTCATGGGCATCTCTCCCTAATTCGATTTGGGATGAAGCTCTTGGAGGGAATTCAATCCATTTAGGGCTTGGGAGATTAATAAAAGGAAAGAATAAATAAGGATACCATATTTTGATCATTTCTCATTTGGTAAAAATTGGAGAGCTTAGCTTGTCCTTGCAAGGTGGATGCTTATCCTTCTTTCCTTAGAACCAATTTCGAGGGTGCAAGATTCCCATCCTAGTTGGTTGATAGAGAGTCCATTCAGAACTCTCAACATAGATTCATGGAGATGTTTTGATGCAGGTTCAAACCGCAACTGAGTTCGATTTCATCTTCTCTCATTCTTCTCTATGCCTATTCTACTATCTTTCTCTCATTGTCATGTAAATGTGTAAGGGTGCACTTGTTGTTGCATAAAGTTAGTGAAGGACTATTATTTGGACTTGATGGAAATTTTGGATGCTATATATATCAGTAATAATAATATCATCAGAGCCACAACTCAAAACATTATGTATTTCAAGTGATATTTACATTCAAGGAAGCGATTCGAGCCATTTTCTCGATAACATTTGCATAGTGATTTTGAAAGGATATTGTACCTATTTTATATCAAATTTTACTGAGTTATTTATCATGTTATGAGCTTCATGTGAAGTTACGTTTATGTCCCAAATTATGTCTTCATACCTCTGAAGTGTTACTATGTTTTATGAATAAATTCGAGAATCCTTGCCCACCAATTTCACCTCAAAAACTAGACTCTAGAAGTTGTTCATTAGGATACCTATTCAACCCTAAAACCAAATATAATGCTGCACATATATTTTTCCTAATGTCCTCTAACAAGGAAAAATATCATAGCAATAATTAGTGAAGTTCGTACATTATTTGGAAGAGCATCTAATGTCAGACCTACGGGGGATCTCCATTTCTCAAATTGACTAGTCTTGTTCCGAAAATTCTTCCCATGAAATTTTTAGACCATGGATGGGTATATCAATTGTTTGGATGTCTGATAGGTGTGTTAATATGTCATATTTCCCATCAAGAAATTCCTCCCCAAATTCGAAATTATTTGGAGGTGTTTGGAACCAGTTGTAAACAAAACCCTAGACTCAAAACAAGGTGAATCCAAGGACTTTCCTTTGAAGGGATATTACCTACTAGCATTATTTATTCTTTTTCAATATTTCATAAAAATTAAAAAGACAAAAAGGGGGGAAAGGGAAAAATTTGTATCACATCACAAAGTGGATATGAAAAAAGTTAGTCGTTATCTCCCTTGAACACAACACTTGTTTGCATTAGCCACATTCAATTGGGTTATAACATTTACCTTAGTAAATTGTAGCATGATTATGAGTTTTACTCCTCTTATTGGTTATCGTTACAGTCACTATGGAGAATTCATCAAAGTATCTGACATTGATGGATTTCATTGGTCTATTATTTCTTGAGTCATGTGTTGAATGGGTCCATTATGCGTCCTGATGTATTTTCAAGAGAGGTTTGTTACAAAAAATTGTGTTATCCATTCCTTATAAATCCTTGACCAATCATGTCTACCTTCATTGTGTCAGAAGCAATATTTAATGGTTGTTCTTCTCATCCCTAGTCCCAAAAAATCAAATGAGAATCTTGATCTTTGTTTCATGTCAATTGATTTGGGATGATTTAATTCCCTCCTATTGGTGAATCTCTTCCTATTGACACTAAATCATTTTCTAAGAAGATAGTCTAGGAATATTGATAGTAAATTGAAACTTGTAGTCATTAGTGGTGGGTTTCCTCGCAATCAATAGTGTGTGTACATCAATGACCCCTACTTAGTTGATTATACAAGTGTTCAACATCAATTCCTTTATTCACACTTGCTAAATTGTACTTTGTACCTTCAGACACATTTTCATTACCTATGGATTTCCTCACTTATGTCAAGGGTATACATAAATGATCAATGATCAGGTGGTGTTCTACCATGCTTGAATTTAGATAATTTTTTCATATGATGTATATTCATACTTTCATAGAGCTTTGGATTGAAGACCTTGGGAATAATAGTATCATCCCTCTTTGGTTCTAACTTCCTGAGTTGTGAAAGATCATACTACCATGTTCTAAGTGCTTTGAATACAATCAAGTTTTGCACTCCTCATAGTGTCACTTTTCATTTTGATGTACCTTTTGACATTGATCCAGTATTTTTTTTTCATGGCCATTCTTATTTACTACTAAACATGGATATGCCTTCCTCATGGAATCTTTCTTATATATGAGATTGGTTTTTGCAAGCAGGTACGTCCTGATACTTAGTTTACAATTCGCCTTCTTATCCCATCAACCGCGTTTTTACATTGTTTGACTTTATGTATTTTGGCCGTTAGTTCCACTTTTTACCTCACACATTAGGGGGCATATTTTCTAATGATATTTAAAACCCCTTATGGAAAAGTCCTAAGTGGACATCAAGACACCTTCTACATGAGAAATTGACTCCAAACCAATGAAATTTGTAGTTAATTTGAGTCTGGTTGCTATTTTTCCTAAGGAAGAGGGTGAATGGTTGTGAAATTAAGATTTAAAGGGATGACCACATCCATCTAGTCACCACAATGTTCCCATAAAGTGTGACCAAGGATTCAAATTGGGGCAAAGAAGAACTAAAAGTGCACACTCAAGTAAATATAGGTTCAATTTCAGATGGAAGGGGCTCGTAGTGAATGTAAATCATGCACTTTGTAATCATAACCCATGTTAGACGTAATTCAAAGTTATAAAAGATAACAATGGGGTGAATATATAGAGGTTAGGTAGAGTTCATAGAGAATTAAAACATCTGAGAGTAGGATACTTCCGTTGATCAAATATTTTTCATGTGAGGCTAAGGGAGAAGGAGGGGACTCAGACTCTAGAGAAGGGAGTAGAACAATAATGCTCAAGGACTATACGTATTGTCTTCCTCTTCAGTGATTAATGCAAATCAATTTTTCTCCCCCACCCCACCCCACCCCCCCATGTGTGTGTGTGTGTGTGTGTTTTGGATCAACGATGAATATATTAGTTTCTTTTTCCGTGTTTATCATTATTTCTTGTTTATCCTTATGAGTGCACACAACTAGACTAGTATGTTTTTTACAACTTATTTTTTTGTTAGGCCTATCCCATGCCCTTGGAATGTAGGTGAATTCCCTTGAGACACTTGTTTCCTGTATTGTACATTAGCATTCTTGATTCTTTTTCTATCTTTCATAAAAACGAAAAAGACAAAAAGATAGAAAAAAAGGGACAAAAAGGTGGGGAAAGGGAAAAAATTGTATCACATCACAAAGTGGACATGAAAAAAGTTAGTCCTTGTCTCCCTTGAACACAACACTTTTTTGCATCAGCCACATTCAATTGGGTTATTAGTAACATTTACCTTAGTAAATTGGACCATGTTTATGAGTTTTACTCGTCTGATTGATTATCCTTCTAGTCACTATGGAGAATTCATCAAAGTATCTGACATTAATGGATTTCAATGGTCTATTATTTCTTGAGTCACGTGTTGTCTGGGTCCATTATGCGTCGTGATGCATGTTCAAGAGAGGTTTGTTACAAAAAATTGTGTTAGCCATTCCTTAGATATCCTTGACCAATCATTTCTACCTTCACTATGTCAGAAGAAATATTTAATGGTTGTTCTTCTCAGCTATAGTCCCAAAAAATCAAATCAAAATATTGATCTTTGTTTCATGTCGATTGATGTGGGATGACTGAATTCCCTCCTATTGGTGAATCTCTTCCTATTAACACCAAATCATTTTCTAAGAAGATAATCTAGGAATCTTGATAGTACATTGAAACTTGTAATCATTAGTGGCAAGTTTCGTCGCAAGCAATAGTGTGTGTACACCAATGACCCCTGGTAGTTAATTCTACAAGTGTTCAACATCAATTCCTTTATTCACACTTGCTAAATTGTACTTTGTACCTTCGAACCCATTTTCGTTACCTATGTGTTTCGTCACATATGTCAAGGGTATACATCAATGATCGATGATCAGGTGGTGTTCTAACTTGCTTGAATTTAGATAGTTTTATCATATGATGTATACTCATACTATCATAGAGTTTTGGATTGAAGACCTTGGGAATAATAGTAGCATCCCTCTTCGGTTCTAAATTGGTGAGTTGTGAATGATCATACTACCATGTTCTAAGTGCTTTGAATACAATCAAGTTTTACACTCCTCATAGTGTCACTTTTCATTTTGATGTACCTTTTGACATTGATCCACTATGTGTTTTTCGTGGCCATGCTTATTTACTACTAAACATGGGTATTCCTTCCTCAGGGAAGCTTTCTTATATATGAGATTGGTTTTTGCAAGTAGTTACTTCCTTATCCTCAGTTTACAATTCTCCTCCTTAGCCCATCAACCGCGTTTCTGGATTGTTTGACTTAATGTATTTTGGCCATTAGTTCCACTTTTTACCTCACGCGTTAGGGAGCATATGTTATAATTATATTTAACACCCCTTATGGAGAATGCCTAAGTGGACATCAAGACACTTTCTACATGAGAAATTGACTCCAAACCAATGAAATTTGTAGTTAATTGGAGTGTGGTTGCTACTTTTCCTAAGGAAGAGGGTGATTGGTTGTGAAATTAAGCTTTAAAAGCATGCCCACATCCATCTGGTCACCACAATGTGCCCATAAAGTGTGACCAAGGCTTCAAATTGGGGAAAAGAAGAACTAAAATTGCACACTCAAGTAAATATAGGTTCAATTTCATGTGGTAGGGACTCGTACTCAGAGAAATTTTTAGGGGCAAAATTTCGCCAATTGGCTATTTTTTGGGCCTTTTTTCGAAAAATAAATTCGCTATTTGGTCATTTTTAGTCTCTAATATCACTATTTAGTCATTTTTTGGTGGAAAATTGTATGTTTCATATTTAATATTCGCCTACCAATCTATATATATGCTTTTTTCAATCCAAAATAATCGCCTAGAATACTATACTTAAGTATACTTTTGTAATCCTTAAAAAATACCCTGCTTGTACTGCATGTAAATCATGCAATTTGTAATCATCACCCATGTTAGACCTAATTCAAAGTTATAAAATATACCTATGGGGTGAATATATAGAGGTTAGGTAGAGGTCATAGAGAACTAGAACATCTGAGAGTAGGATGCTTCCGTTGATCGATTTTTTTTCAAGTGAGGCTAAGGGAGAAGGAAGGGACTCAGACTCTAGAGAAGGGAGTACAACAATAATGCTCAAGGACTATAAGTATTGTTTTCCTCTTCAGTGATTCATGCAAATCAATTTTTCGCCCCCACCCCCCATGTGTGTGTGTGTGTTTTGGATCAACGATGAATATATTAGTTTCTTTATGCGTGTTTATCATTATTTACTTGTTGGAAGAATGAGGAAGATGCATTGTTTCTTTGTATATAGGATTACTCTCATGGCTTAGGAGAAGGAATCAAAATACAAGGATTCAACTTGACAAAGTTCTAGAGAAACTATGATACTAAGGTACACATCTCTTTTCCTTCTTCTAATTTTCTTTGCTTCACATGCGTCTGGAATATAGGGAATAATATTTAGTAGTTGTTTTGTTTATCTGTAGGTGAGCCTAATCCACTCACTAGGGAAATCACTTAGCTTGTTAGCAGTGTGACAATTTGCCTCACAACAATGACCAGAAATACGATGGTGTTAACAATATGAAAATTAGATGAGCATAATTGAGGAAATGGTTGAAAATTGAAGTCCATATAAAGTTATTGTTGGGGAAAAATAAAGTAAACCATGTCAAAGAGTTTGTCCTCTTGATTTCAACGATGTGGATAGCACATCAAATGGATTTCTAGAACTTCCAAATGAGTCAATTACAAAAATGAAGGGATGGCCTATAACAAGGGTTGGACCCAAATGAATCAATATAGGAGTTTTAGGTTAGTCCTCGTGCAATTCATTTATTTTTCATCCATTTAATTTTCCTTATAGACCTCTACAAAAGCTTGTTAGGGTTTTTGTAGGGTCACATGGGAATCAAAGGAATAGTCGTGCCATGTGGTGTGACAATTCTTATGATGGTTGTGGTCTGTAAAGGATGTACGGCATTTACACCACACAACAATATAAATCATTTGTAAGTAAGATTAGTCATGCATGATACGATCAACTAGAGGTTATGCTTGTGTGGAAAAACTACGTGTATGATCACTCTTACAACTACATGTGGGTGGGTTTGTAGTTTCCTTGATCATGCCCAATGATCACATGATTAATTTTCTTGGAAAACCTTGTATGGTGTAGTTGTTGGGTTGAACTCACCATGTGAGAATGTTGTGTGGTGTTATTAAATGGGTAGTTGTGAGTGGCATGGCTATTCAATTATTCAGTTGCATGTCTTGATCACATGGTTTGTAAAACAAGAAGATCGCACCCTTATGCGAGTATTTCTAGAAAAGTCATGTGAGTGTGTGTTCATTTTTAATTTTTTGGATTTTAGTGAGACTTAGGTAAATTGGCTTAGAACTATGTGTGATTTGTTTTTTTTGTAGGTTTCTAGTTGAGAGATGGCAATTGAATGGTGAGAGTGCCACTTCAATGGTTTTTGCTAGGAGGTGGCTACGAATCTTATAGTTTGATAGTGCTTATGGGAGTTATTGAAGTAATTTGATTGTGCTATGATGGGGTCTAGTGAGGGCCTTCGGTGAGCATTGATTGGCCTTTGGAAGCTTCGAGAGGATTGTTTTGTATTTGATGGTTAGTGGGTGTTTCTCAACTAGTTTGGCATATATTTTTTTGCTAGAATCCCAATTCATGGGATTCAGGAGGAGATTCACCTTACCCAAGGAGAGGTCAGGATGATTGACCAATTGGTCATCCGATACTATGGAGGAAATTCCTCTACAAATAAAATTGGGGTTACTAACATCACCAAGATTTAGGATTTCTTGATTGGTGCGATTTCCATAGTAGTGATCACCTGGTGTTGGGGGTTGTTGTGACCCACTGGATCTCTAGCACTCGATTACTATTGGTGGAGAGGGCCCTTGAGGGTGTGGAGATTGCATGGGATATAATGTCGCTAGCCAACATGAGGTCTTAGCTAACTCATTGTTTCTCCAAGAGGTGGGGACAATTTACGTAGAGGAAGATCATGTATGCATACTTATTTGAGTGGTTCTCGACTTTGACATTAGGAGTGTTGAGTCTTGTGTAGGAGCCATAGGAGACCAAGATGCACCTATGGGGGACATTGATGCCTTAGAGAGGTCAGGGTGAGGTGGGAATTTTTTTTACATTGTAGTACTTGGTGGTGTGGCAGTAGAGGGTAGGTATTGTGGATATGCACCCTTAGCACGTGATGGATATTTGGGTAGACTCATATGTGCATCATTATCTAGGTCATGGGTGGAGGCCCATAGGTGAGTAACTCCTATTATAGGTCAAATATGCACTTCTCCATCTATGATCACATTGCCGTGTCGATCACACAAAAGGACACTATGGATGGAAGAGCTAGATTGACCTTAGATGACTTAGTGCTGAGATCCTTCACCTTCAGTTGAAAACCATATTTTTTCTACATATTTCATTAGAAATGTGCTACTCTCACAATTGTCATCCAACGCACCATGTGCAGGTTCTACTGAAGACAACCCGCGCACTTATCCCAAAAGTTGTATGTGCAAGTCATTAAGAGCACTAGTTGCACACCATGCACAGGTTTGCTGGTATCATACCTGCGCACATATTGAGATGAAATAGAAAAATATATTAAGATTACGGATTGGGATTAGTTTAGTTTGGTATTGCAACTCCCCCAACCTCCCAATTCAACTGCCTCACGAATCTAATTTCTTGACTTGGCCAACAATGCAAGGGGAAGCTACGAGGAAAGGACACATAGAGAAGAAATCTATGGTTATGCTGAAGGAATTTCTAGTCAAGAGAGGAGCAGGAGCCTGGAACTTGGTTGCAGAAGTGCTTGGAAGAAGATTGGGTATATCAGTTATATTTGACTGCATTTCTTTGACAATAAAGATCGAGATACCCTTCCCGTCCCAATAGATTGTTATTTCTTTTGCATTTCTGATCATAATTGATGTTATATTGTTTTCAATATCATTATATATTTATAGTCGAAAGGTCTGTGTATTTTGGAGGTACATTGCTGTGGAGATTGGATGAAAGCTAGGACCAGCCGCCATAAATCAGGTTCTCTTTCTTAAACCTTAATGTCGTTTTGCTTATAGTAATGGTTGTAAAATCGAATGTATCTATCTGTCAAGCCCCATGTATGTTGATAGCATCCTTCCCCAGCTATAGGGTATAATCCTTAACAACAACTCCTATCATTATCATTATCCTTTGCATGTGTTGATTTGTGATTTTTTTATGCTTTTACTATGATATCTACCAACATAGATCCAATTTAAACGTGGATTTATAAGGCACCAAGAGGGATCCAATTTCTTAAGCTGTACTTTCCAATTTATTGAGGTGTAATTTTTTTTAACCTTGTTTTTACACATTCAAAAAAAGTTACATCTCTAGAAATTTGATCACTCTAGGATGGTTTTAAATTTTTATTTTGTAGCTTGACCTAGATTTTTTTTAGTTACTTTTAGTTTGTTTTAATTTTTTAATTTTGTGAGTTTGTTTGTTTTAATTTTTTAATTTTGTGAGTTTGTTTGTTTTAATTTTTTATTTTGTGAGCCGACATGAATTTTTTTTACTTTTTATTTTTGGTAAATGTCATATCTCCCTCGGGATGTAGAGTACCTCACTCCTCTCGGTACAATAAGAAATTGATATATAACATATTTTTTTATGTTGATATTGGTCTTGTACAACCACTAATTAGTAGAAAAGGTAATCTATGTGATAAGGAAAGTATTAGGTTTGTTTGTTTTACCTTCAATTGTTTTCTCCATAATTTAAAAAGCTACGCCTCTTGTTCTACATGAGTATAAAATATGCTTTTTGGTGATACCTCTAAAATAAAACTGTGGCTCTATTTTCGACCGGCATTTTAGTGTTACCGCCCATTATTGGGGTTATTGTCTCTCGTCTCTTTTCCTATTTATAGTCTGAAGATGCGCATGCGGAGACTTTTCTATTTTGAGAGTGTAGTGAAAGCAATTTTCTCTGTGTGTGTAGAGTTATATTATACGCATGCTACATTGAAGCTGAGCTACTTATACTTGTTTTAGAGATAGGGTTTTGAATTTTTCTATGTAATTGTTTTCTTGTTATAAGAATTCACTACACATATTTGATATTTTAGCCAGGAGTCATTGTTATAAGAATTCACTGCACATGTTTGATATTTTAGGCTCTTTTGCACAGATTTTTGTTATCTATATTCGTGGTGAAGATGAAGAGCACAAAGGGTAATGTTGACCAGAAGCAAACACAAGAGCAATATGTATTTAAGAAAGTTTACAAGTCTTTTATTATAGAATTGTGTTTGATCCTTTTGTTGTCTTGTATGTTTAAGAGTAATTTCCCCTTGCTGTAGCTTGTTGTCTATTGATAGTAAACGTAGTAGGTAGATGCCAAGTTAGTAGCTGCATTAAATGGAGTAGGTACGATATTTTGTAATGCAGTTAATGTGAAACTTATCTCCTTCATCGATGATGTATTCGGTCTCTTTTTCCTGCTGTTTTTTAATATGTGGAAGAGCCAAGAGCTCCGTCCTATTTTGTAAGCCTCCATATACTCTGTTTTTTCTCTGTTTTTCTGCACTTGGACATGGTATCAGAGAACGAGGCGAGTCCTCCTTCACCAGCCACGTGAAGGACCATAGAGCCACCGACAGTCCCATCTTCGCTGGGCTTGGAGGGTTGTTCCAGAAGCTGCAATCCTGGAGCATTTGAAATTGGGGGATTTAGTTGATCAAATCCTTGCTACAGCAAGTGGCCAACAAACTCTCTGCAGAGCACGAGATGAGACGCCGCAGATGAGACGAGGGTGATACGATCCCCAACAAACGTTGCTGCCATTGATGAATTGAATCACTTTTATATTCGAAAAGGTTGAAAACCTATTTAGACTACATCCACCGGCTATAGCCACATGTTTAGGTATCCGTGGTTATTCTCTATGACCAGAACATAGGTCAAACTTCCTCAACTGATAACCCAACCATGAGACAATGGGTACTTCCGCTACATAGGAAAGAGATTTCGCTCTTCTAGCGCTTAACTCAAACAACAAGCGTCCAACAGTTACTTGCTCAAGGCCGGCATAAAACGAATAGACCTGCCACAGCACTTCTCTTCAATAGCTTGTATGAGGACTTTGCAGTCCAACAACACAACAAGGAATTTGCTCTAGAAAATTGTGATTATGACTTGAGAAGAGGAAATTTGAGCAGAAAGAAGAAGATGACGTCAACCAGCAATCCAAATCAGACTCAAGGGCCCATTCTAACAAGAACAAACTATGAAATTTTGGGAATCAAGATGAGAAGTTTTCTACGATCACAAGACTGTTGGGAAGCTATAGTGAATGGGTTTATTGAGCCAGATCCAGCAAATTTGCAAGCTATGACAAACAATCAGAGGAATGCAGTTGCATAAAATAGAAAAAAGGACTCAAGGGCATTGTGGTTTTTGCACAATGGAGTAGAAGATGCAATATTTCAAAAAATTGCAGCAGTTGAACATGCAATTGAAGCATGGGAAACTCTTGAAACAGCCTATCAAGGCACAGATAAGGTCAAAAATGCAAAGCTGCAAACACTCAGGAAACGTCTTGAGACTCTTCAGATGAAGGACACAGAATCAGTGGACAAATTCATGACACAAACCATGAATGTTGTGAATCAACTTTGAGCACATGGAGAAACTGGTCCAACTGAAAAGGTAGTTGAGAAAGTGCTCAGAAGTCTTCCAGAAAAATTTGATATGGTTGTAACAACCATTGAAGAATGCAAAGATTTAAAACAATTGTCTATTGAAGAGCTCACTGGATCATTACTGACCCATGAAACAAGAATCAGCAGGCATAGTGATTCTTATGAAAATGCATTCCAGTCTCAGACCCCATTCAACAGAGGTAGAGGACGTGGAAGTAGAAGCAAAGGCAGAAGAGGAAGAGGCCGTTTTCAGACAGGAAATGGACCAATAGCTACAGAACAGACAGAGCAATCACAAAATTTCTCTTATAACACAAGAGGAAGAGGTCGAAGCAACAGTCAACCAAGGAGGTTTGACAAATCAAATGTTCAATGCTTTTATTGCAAGAAGTATGACCATTTTGAGAGTGAATGCATAAAGAAGCAATCAGATGTGAACAAAGGCAGAGCCAATGTCACCAATACAGAAGAAGGGACATCACAATCCATGTTCCTTTCCTTCCAAGCTACAGAAGAATTCAACAACAAAGATATATGGCTTCTGGACAGTGGTTGCATCTATCACATGACAAGTAATGAAGAACTTTTTTTAAGCTTAGATAACTCCATTAAGACTGAAATAAAATTGGGTGATGATCATCATGTAAATGCTTTAGGAAAAGGCATAGTATCAGTCATAACCAAGCAGAATGAAAAGAAAGACATTCCAAATGTTTACTTTGTCCATGATCTAAAACATAATCTCTTAAGTGTTGGTCAGCTGAGTCAAAATGGTTATGAGGTCATATTTAAAGGATCATCATGCACAATCTTGGACAAACCACCTAGTCAAAGGGTTGTAGCCAGAATTAAAATGACCAAAAATAGGATGTTCCCATTAGTCATGAAAAGTGCAAATCTGTCACAATCTTATGCCCATACAACTACTAGTTCAGATGAAACTTGGCTATGGCATTGTAGGTATGGTCACTTGTCTTTTAAAGGTTTAAATTATTTGCAAAAGAAGTCTATGGTCAAAGTTTTACCCTTGATAGATGTCCATCAAAATCCTTGTGAAAGTTGTATCTTGTCTAAACACAAAAGGGACAGATTTCCAAATGCTGCCACCTATAGAGCCAAAGCACCTCTTGAGTTAATCCATACAGACCTATGTGGTCCTATGCAAAACGAGCCTATAGGAGGAAGTTTTTACCTTCTAACATTTATTGATGATTTTAGCAGAATGACGTGGGTGTTCTTTATCAAGAAAAAATATGAAACATTTGCAAAATTCAGAGAATTCAAAGCTACAACAGAAAAATAGAGTGGCAAGTACATCAAAGTGTTGAGATCAGATGGAGGAGGTGACTATGATTCTAAGGATTTTGCAAGATATTGCAGAGAACAAGGTATCCATAGACAGTTTACAACAAGATACACCCCACAACAAAATGGAGTTGCTGAAAGGAAAAATCAGACCATCATGAACATGGCCAGAAGCATGTTAAAATCCAAAAATTTACCCAATGAATACTAGGCCGAAGCAGTTCGATGCTCAGTTTATATTCTGAATAGATCTCCAACAAATAGTGTAAAAGATAAAGTTCCATTTGAAGCATGGAGTGGAATGAAGGAAACTATTTCTCATTTAAGAGTTTTCGGTTGCGTTGCTTATGCACATGTCTCAGCAGAAATAAGAAGAAAATTGGACGATAGAAGTGAAAAATGTATATTTGTGGGATACAGTGAACATTCAAAGGCATACAAACTATATAATCCGGTCACTAAGAAAACCACAATAATTAGAGACGCTAAATTCCTTGAAGACCAGGCTTGGAGTGAAGAAGATGAGGGAACAATAGGGAGTAATCCTTTCCCACATGCAAGTGAATCAGTGGACAATATAGAACAACATGAATCTGCACATAGAATTCCTCGATTATAGGTTCAAGGAGAAGTCCCAAGACAAGAAGGACAAGCCACACACAATCCAACATCAACTAATGAATCAGATCCCACATTAGCCTTGCTTAGAAGACAAAACACAAGGAAGCTAAGTGAAATTTATGAGAAGCATGAAAATGTAGATGAGCAAGTTCATTATGCTCTGTTATCTTCTCAGCCATTTTATTTTCAGGAAGCAGTCAAGGAGAAGAAATGGGTTGATGCAATGAATGAAGAGATTGAATCAATAGAAAAGAATGACACTTGGAATCTTGTGAATTTTCCAGCAAAAAAAACCAGCATTGGAGTCAAATGGGTTTATAAATCCAAATACAATGAAAAAGGAAAAGTGGAGAAATACAAAGCAAGGCTAGTTGCAAAAGGATTTGCACAACAACCTGGTATTGATTATGGGGAAACATTTGCCCCGGTTGCCAGACTAGACATAGTTAGGACAGTTTTGGCTGTTGCAGCCCAAAAGCATTGGCCAGTTTATCAATTGGATGTTAAATCCATGTTTTTAAATGGCATTTTGAAAGAAGAAGTTTATGTAAATCAGCCACCAGGATTTGAAGTGAAGGGTCAAGAATTGAAGGTCTACAAACTGAAAAAGGCTTTGTATGGCTTAAAGCAAGCGCCAAGAGCATGGTACAGCAGAATTTATACATTTCTGCTCAACAATGGATTCAAAAGAAGTAGCAATGAACCCACCTTGTACACAAAATCAAATCAGCAAGGTAATCTGTTAATTGTTTGTCTTTATGTAGATGACATGATATATACAGGAAATTTAAAACTTTCAGATTTTCAATCTGCAATGAAGAAGGAATTCGAAATGACTGATCTTGGTCTCATGAAATATTTTCTTGGGATCGAAGTTGATCACACTGAAAAAGGAATTTTTATCTGCCAAAAGAAGTATGTCAAAGATATTTTGGCAAGGTTCAAGATGACCAAATGTAAACCAGCAAATACACCAATTTCTACGGGCACAAAACTAAGCAAACAAGACAAAGGTCTAGCAATCAATCCTACGTTGTACAAACAACTTGTTGGTAGTTTGATGCATCTTACAACAAGAAGACCAAATATAATGTTTGCAGTCAGTTTAATTTCTAGATTCATGGAGTCTCCCAAGGATTCACATTGGCAAGTTGGAAAAAATAATTTGAGGTATATTGTAGGTACAATTGAATATGGAATCCTGTATGAAGCTTCTGAAGAAAATCATCTAGTAGGATACACAGATAGTGACTTTGCAGGAAGTATTGATGACCGAAAAAGCACATCAGGTTATGCTTTTCATCTAGGCACAGGTCTTATCTCTTGGGCATCGAAGAAGTAGCCCATAGTCACTATTTCTTCAGCTGAAGCAGAGTATGTGGCAGCGACATCAGCAACATGTCATGCAGTGTGGATGAGAAGAATGTTAAGTGATCTTGCACATGAAGAGATCGATCCAACTCCAATCTTCTGCGACAACAATTCAGCCATTGCTTTATCAAAAAATCATGTCTTTCACCGCAAGAGTAAACACATAGACACTCGCTTTCATTTCATATGAGAGCTTGTCAACAATGGAGAAGTGAATCTTCATTTCTATGGTTCTAAAGACCAGCTTGCAGACATCTTCACTAAGCCATTGAGCAAAGAAAATTTTGAATTTCAAAGACAACACCTGGGAATTACGTGTGCTACTGAATATGATAAATGTAAAGTTGAAATTAAGAGGGAGTGTTGAAGAGTAATTTCCCCTTGTTGTAGCTTGCTGTCTGTTGACAGTAAATGTAGTAGGTAGATGCCAAGTAGATGCCAAGTTAGTAGCTACATTAAATGGAGTAGGTAGGATATTTTGTAATGCAGTTAATGTGAAACTTATCTCCTTCATCGATGATGTATTCGGTCTCTTTTTCCTGCTGTTTTTTAATATGTTAAAGAGCCAAGAGGTCCGTCTTGTTTTGTAAGCCTCCATATACTCTGTTTTTGCTCTGTTTTTCTGCACTTTGACATTGTATGATAAATCGTGGGCTATTAATGATCTCATTCATCGTGATGCCTCGTAGGAAAATTGGAAAGCTGAAGCCTACGACTGAAATCCAAATTAAACAGTAGATCAAGAAGGAAAGGAAAGCTAAAAAGGACCCAAACAAGCCGAAGAGGCCTCCTAGTGCTTTCTTTGTTTTTTTGTAAGTCCAACTCAATCCTTTTCAGTACTGTGAACTCAATAATATTTGCCTCTAGCAAAACTCAATGATATGGTTTTTAAATGTAGGGATGACTTTTGAAAGGAATACAAGGAAGCAAACCCTAACGTGAATTCAGTCTCTGCGGTGAGTATAGGGTATTAATTTGTTTACTGTGCACACTTTGCAAGGGTATAGGGTATTAATATTTGTGTTTTGAGCTTTTGTAGGTCGGGAAAGCAGGGGGAGAAAAATGGAGGTCAATGAGCGACGGGGTTAGTTACAGTTTTTTTAAATTCAGTGATTAGATTTGAATTAGATGTCATGCGTATATTTCTTGGTGTGTTATTTTAACTGGATTCATTTCTTCTAATAGGAAAAGGTTCCATATGTAGCTAAGGCTAAAGAGAAGAAGGTTGAATATGAGAAGTCAATGGCTGCATATAGTAAACAAAAGGTAATGATGCCCAATGTTGAATGCTAAATGATTACAGTTTTGATATGTTTCAACATTCTTAATTTTTGATGGACTATTTATATTTTATGGACATGTTTTAGAACTATTTTAGACCTATCTGCACACTACTTGAGGTGAGGCAATGGTTACATGTTTTGATGATTTACTGATGGGCTTTTGCTGTTTTCACATGTTGTATCGTCCAATCTATTTCACAGGAGGAGGAGGATGATGACTAACTATTTGGATTTAGGAATCTATTATTATAGAATGATCTTCTGATTAATGTAGGTTATTATTTCCCTTTGACTCTCCTAGTTTTGCACACTTTGGGAGTAGTATGTTCAATCAGCTTGGGAATATAAAATATGCTCTCTTGTACGCAAATTTTACATGAATTATGTTGTGAACATTTCATTGTATTTTAGAACCAAGGACAAGCATTTTGTATAATTTCTGGAGCATAGCCATTTTATTGAATGTCTTGCAAAATGATGCAATTTATTTTTTATTTCTTTGCTGATATGCCATTTATAATGTAATCAATGTTAAGTTGAATGCCTGTTTTATGTGAAAATGTTTCAATAGATTGTTGAATGTACAGCTTGAGAGGTGACATTTGTTTTATATGGATGAAGCAATCACTTATTCACAATATCTTCTTTTACTTTTTAGAATCTAGGAAATGTACTCTAATGGTATTAAGGAGGGATTTACAATTTCAGATATTAAAATCTAAATAATTTAGAAAAAAATAAAAACCTCAAAACATATTAGAAAGTATGATCATTTTCAGATAAAGGAATATATTTAATTCAAAATCAAAATATTAAGAAGCTCCTGGGATATATTTAATTCAAAATCAAAATATTAAGAAGCTCCTACTCATCATTGCAATTTTTTTATATGATGCCTTTCTTTGTAAACTTGCTTTTCACATGATGTAAAATACATAAATTGTATATTTTTTTCTAAGTTATGTGATATTTATTTGTATATGTATTTTTCTAGATTATGTGATATTTATTGATGCGATAGTGCCATTTACTATTATATCAAATCCTTATTTGTTCTATTTTTCATATTCTAAATATCAAATCAACATGAAGACTATTACTTGTCTTCCGGATTGTCTTAAGGAAGACTACCACTTAGGTTTGGATTATCTTTAAGTGTGAATTACTTTGCAATGTTAGAGATGTTATATCTAAATTACATTCAATAAATGGTCAAGCATTATGACCCCATGAATATGACTATATTTGGGGTTCTCGAAGTTATAATCTTGACTTAAAATGTTCCTCCATAAAGTGGTTATTATCTTGATAACATTGGATTTTATTATGACATATTGAAATTTCATAAGTTGTATAAGCCAAAGGTAACTAGGCATGTAAAATAAGCCTTGCTCTTTTTTTTCATAGTTTTTGAAACCATGTAAGTTTGTTTGGTAGGATATCTTAAGGATAACAATCCTATTTGGTACAAAATTTGGCAAGATAGAGGATCCCTCACACCACTAAATCTTTAGATATAATATCAACATAGTCATATTCAACATGAAGACTATTACTTGTCTTTGGGATTCTCTTAAGGAAGACTACCACTTGATTGTCTTAAGGAAGACTACCACTTGTCTTTGGGATTATCTTAAGGAAGACTACCACTTGTCTTTGGGATTATCTTATGGAAGGCTACCACTTGGGTTTGGATTATCTTTAAGTGTGAATTACTTTACAATGTTAGAGATATTATATCTAAATTACATTCAATAAAAGGTCAAGCATTATTACCTAATGAATATGACTATATTTGGGGTTCTCGGAGTTATACTCTTGACTTAAAATGTTCCTCCCTAAAGTGGTTTTTATCTTGATAACATTGGATTTTATTACGACATATTGAAATTTCAGAAGTTGTACAAGCGAATGGTAACTAGGTACTATGTAAAATAAGCCTTTCTTTTTTTTCATAGTTTTTTAAACCATGTAAGTTTGTTTGGTAGGATATCTTAAGGACAACATGTTAGATTTTCATCATTTAATTCAATAGATATAGGATCTTAACTGAAAGAACAACATGTACAGCATATCAAGCATAAGAGATAAGAGACAAGAGACAAAAAACATTTCACCGGGGAAAACCAAGAAGGTGAAAAACCCCGCAACTTCCTCAGAGATAGAATAAGAATCAATACAAGGATCACAATGATCAAACCCAAGAGATAGATATCTTAAGCAGCATACTCCTCCTCCACTTTTGCACACTCCTTGTAGTACCCCTAGACTACTATAGACATTGAAGGCACCTGCTGAGTCACCTCACTGTTTGAAACATTAATAAAATAACCCTATGACTTTATTTTGAGTATATTTATGATTACGATTGATTGATATATGTGCATTTGGGTAGTTATTGTGAATAGACAATTTCATGTTGTTTAACGATTAACTTTGA
The DNA here is from genome assembly GCA_027924585.1 of Larix kaempferi. Classification (NCBI taxonomy): domain Eukaryota; kingdom Viridiplantae; phylum Streptophyta; class Pinopsida; order Pinales; family Pinaceae; genus Larix; species Larix kaempferi. Next base: position 4,603,219 of record BSBM01000211.1, read on the forward strand.
TATGAAAACTGTACATATGAATGATGCTTAACGACTAGCTGTGCAATTGATTATGTGATTAGACGAATGAGTAATGATTAAGTAAATTATAGATGCTTAATGAAGCAACAGATTTATAAACCAAATTGTGATTAATGAGGATAGTGCTACTAATTTACGTTTGTGAGAAATGTGTGTAGCGACAGGTGAAACGGTTCACCGACGGACACACAAAGGAATATGAAGGGTCGTAGAGTACGAGTAAATCACACACAAGGAGAGCGACGACGATGTCGACTTCCGACGGAATACCACGCTTGAGCAAATAAGCACTGATCCGCTTGCTCAAGAGGAAAGCATGAGGGCGTACGAGGTGGGCCACGACGGAGCTGGTCACGTACGAGTTGGGGGGCGCGCAGTGAGAACGGACTCACTCCTCAACGCCATTAGTCCCTAATAGCGTGTAGACAGAGGATGGAAGGTAACGGCTCCTGAAATCCCTACATGAAGTTCCCGCAAGTCAAAACGGAAGGATGATGGCAGAAGGGCCCGACGGTGTGGTACCCTGCCGAGAACGGAAAGAGTGAATGCAAGGACCCAACGATGTGGTGCCTTGCCAAGGAATGGAAATTATGGATGAATGGACTCGACGGAGTGGTGCCATGTCAGAGAAATTAAATTAAGGAACAAGGAGGCCCAAAGGCGCAACACCGGGTCCCTAGTAAAAGTTGATTGCTAAACTTAACTGCGTTGAAACGTATAATTTTGCACCTAGAAATTTACTTAGAAATGCATTTGAGTACTTTAGGCATTTGCACATAAATGATTACTTTGGCATTTAAATAATATTAAGTGTTATTTAGGCATTGCACATGAAAGGATATTCCTGATTACTTAAAAATATTATAAATATCTATTTAGGAGCAAAATGGAATCCTAGGCATGGACACCTAGTCAACTCCACCTACACCACAAATCTAGGAGTTAAGTGAAATATCTAGGGGACAAACATGAGCAAACTTAGGGAGGTTGGTGCATCTCCTAGAGAAACTGACACTTGGATGGGTGAGTTGTTTTTCATTAAAGAATTATTTATGCATGAAGCGACATGTGTCGCAGGGGATTTTCCTTTAAAAGGGAGACTTTGGGGATGGGTAAAGGGCCCAGACCCTGGATGACTATCGTAATATTGAGTTACCTCATGACTTGCTGCTATTAAGGGTTTGGCTAGAAATCTTGGTGGGGGGGAATCCCAAACTGGGTTTCATGATTTTTTTGTGTGTGAGCTCTACGACCCAAAGCTCGGGGGAGGCCATGCGACTGAAAGCATGAGCCTATGGTTGGGTGGCGAAGCTAACGGTTTCTTTGCCAATGGTTAAACGAGCTTTACTGGAGGGATCCTACGGAAGACGAAGGCGACAATGGACCAGCCGGATCAGGTTGACAGGTTAAGGTTTTGCTTATTTTTGTTAAGTTATTCACGCTTTTTATTTTATTTTTCCAATAACTATGATGGCTAATTTGTTTGTATGAAGTTGTTAAAGTTTCAGGTTCAGTTCAAGGGGACCCTAAAGTAGGGGTCCTACATTTGGTATCAGAGCTGGTCGAGCCTTGAGGGCACCACACAACAATTCAACCACTACTACAACAAATTTCCCAACCTCAAACTCAACGGTCGAATCAGGTTCAACGTTTTTCAGATTTTGTTTATCAGTATTTGAGATCAATGTTTGTTTCTATTTTGGATTTGTAATTCTGTGTATTTAGTAACTCTGCTAAATTGTATACACCAATTTTAGAAATCGAGAATGCCTTGGGAAATTCAAGCTCTGACGGTATCAACGTTTATTATGGACCTGTGTAAATACACAAGATATAATTCCGATCGTGATAATTTTTATTATAGATATGGGTAATTAGATCGAATTCTCATGTTTAAATATTTATGATAGAGTTGTGATAACCCACACAGACTCGTTCTCAGCCGTTTTAGCTCCCACTTCACCTGCAATCTATTCCAGATCACCGCATATTAATATAAACATTACAGATCGTAGCCAATCGATCTTTTCACATTTGGTTTCCAGATCATTGCAATTTGGTATTACTCCAGAACTGCCTCCATATGGGTATAGTTTTTAAAACCATAAAGATCTATAGTTACTATAAATTATAGATTTCTGTTCTCTTACCCTAAAAGGGATCTGTGCTTTTCTTTTTTCTTTTTTTTTTAATTTGAAGTTGAATGATTTCATTTTAAGATCTCTGTGTTAAATTATGCTCATCGAATTCTGCGATCCGGTCTCAATTATATATTTATCACCTCTGTATCAGTTTGAACATACCGTATACTGCAATCGAATTGCACCCCAGAACTCTGAGTTATATGCATACCCGTTTTCGATAATCTGATCTCTATGGATTGAATGGATTGCCTTATATATTTACATTTTCCAGATTCATAATTTCATAATAGTTCATGCATAATTACTGGTAATCAAACCGTATGACTTGAAGATCTATTATAAGGATTCCTGTTTACTTATATTACTGAAAACGCATCTGTCCTGGGACAGATCGCTCGAATTTGAGGGTGTTTATATTTCAAGTTTTATGTACTATGCTTTACAATTTCAAGATTTAAAATTCTACTTTTGATCATACATTCTTACTAAAAATTAGAAAGTTGAATTGAGATTTATTATAAGAATGTCTGTATTTTTATATTGCTGGAAGTACAACTGTCTTGGGAAATAGATTGCACAAATTTGAGATCGTTTTTATGTCAATATTCCTTGTGTATTTTCTTATTGAATCCAATCTGGTCATATCATTTGCTCTTGATGGCCATGCCGTGGGCATTCAGATCGAGCCTCGATCATTACTCTACCCTTAGACGTGTTACTATGTCAACCCTTTGTGCGCAAAGGTTGAACTCTTTTGTTTGGAGGAAGAATAGAAAGAAAATTTATACCCCTCATTCCCTCTGTTGAGAAAATGGGTATAAGATGTGTAGATTCCTTATATGCTGGTGACTTCGTGGTACATCCTTTTGATCTGATTTCTTGGATCGATCTTGTTGTGGGGTGATAGCATCCAATGGTATGATCATGGCACTATAGAAGAGTTAACGCCCAACCAACTATGAGTCAATCAGAATTAAGCAGAGACTTCTGTGCTTTTTAGTTTTACCCTTGTCTTTTTTTTTTTTTTATGGATCGTGGTGGATAGGGTTGGCATTGGTGCGATATCTGCGTAATTAGATTTGGCACTCAACCCAAGCTTCAGTTTAGAGTTTCATTCTTCACTACATGTTGGTTAATGCCTACCGTCATGCTGGATATTTTCGTTCTGGAAAATATACCCTTATTGCTAGCTAAAGCGTGGATGCCAGTTAAGTTTTTGTTGTTGCTTATTTTTTTTTTATACTTATTGTTTGAAACCAGAACCCTTGGCGAAGATGGAGTTAATCGTAGAGTTCTTGCTAAGCAATCCACCTAACTCTGCTATTCACTTCATTCCAACTGTATCCATCGGATAGTCAGTTCCTACAACGGTAACTTTGGAAAACGTAGTTCACAGTGATAGAGTCGTGATAAACTAACCTTCGGTCAAGGCATAGATCACTGGAATTAGGCCGGGAATAGTGGATCCATGTCGAGACTTAGATCTGGAGTATCAGGTAATTACAACGATCTGTGTTTTTCTGTTAGTTATCTTCTAAGTCATAAGGTAGGCAAGGAACGATGCAAGACGTCTAAAAAACTGCGAATCCAATTCATTTTATTGAATGCTGGAGGGAGATTAACCTTATTTAAATTTATCCTTTTACTTGCAATCTCATTTGGGTATTTCCGATCCCATAAAAAGATTTGTAACATCTACTATTTAGAACCCATGAAGATCTCGCTCGTTGGGCGTTCTCGGAGCTCTTAGATTGAATTAAAATTTCTCCTTAAATTTCTGCGTTGAATTTTGTCACAAGTTTTGTTTCAGTTTTACCATTTAAAAAAAAAACACTTTGTTGATCATGAAATTTCCCGGATCTATGGGTCGTCTTGATTAGGATACCTCTATACTTAGGGAAAGGCGATTTGCACTCTGCCTTATAACTACTGTGCATGAATTCTGTTTGTGTTCTCTCTTATTGGTTAAGATATTCTGATCGATCATCCACTCTCCATCGGAACCTATGCTCAGATCTGGTAACCGGGAAACATGAGCCTTGTATCTAGCGAGAGTGGGTTGAAACTAATTTTCCTTAAAACTTTATTTAATTACAACTAGATGCGGAATTATGGAGGTCGAGAAGCCTTACTCCATAATCACGTGGACCAGCGAATTGGGGCTCCACCTATGAACTTAGGTTATCAAACCTTGAATGTTCCTTATCGAATTTCTTGCAAACACTGTGCATTGTCATTAACTTAACACTTTGTATACATCACTTAAAACTCTGTATCGATTCATGTATTTGATTTCTCATGCTAAAACGTCTAGATTCGTGTCATCCAGGATTGGTAGGAGAATGAGGTGTTGCATTAACTTAACACTCTGCACACCGATTCACTTCCAAACGTTTCCAGAATTCAGGAGTTGAAATGAATTTGCATACTTAAAATCTGTGTATCGATCCATGCTTAGCATCTTCCGATTTCACAAGTTGAAATGGTTTTGCCATTCCTTTAACTCTATGCGCCGACCCACATTTAATGTTTCCAGAATTTTGTTTCATCAAGTCGACGGGGGTTAAAAACTTCAAAAGTCTGTGTTTATTTTCTTTAGCATTTTCAGAAATTATCCCATCAAAAATTGATTTGGTTCAACATTATTTAACCCTGTATATTTATCAATGTTTCCAGATTTTTTGTGAGTACGAATTGCGAACCTATGTCTTTTAAACCCTCTACATCAGTACTCCTGTTGCAATTCGATTTCTGGGTTGATTATTATTGTTTTAAATCTTTAATTTTTTCATTTGTGTCAATCTGTGCCATGAAACGATCCACGAATACCCTGCATAAATACTCCATTGAAACCCGATTGCAGTAATGTCACTATTGTTTAACTCTTTAAATTTTGTCATTTGAAGTGGATTTGCGCCGTGATAAGATCAGTGAATACTCTGTATATACATTCAATTGAAAGCCCGATCCATCATTTGAAACTCTGATCTCCCTCTGCATCATGTCGAAACATTAATTATTGTATGAAATTTTATAATATGAAATGGGAATAGATCCCTGAGTCTCGAAACATCTCAGTGTATTCAGAAATCTCAATCTATTATTTGAAACTCTGATCCTTCAATTCACCCTCTGCATCATGTTGAAACTTCAATTGACTTATGGAATTTTGTAATATGAATTGGTAATAGATCCTTGAGTTTCGAACATCTCTGTGCCCCATAGTCATTTTATAAATATATTTTCCAGAACTATGAAGTGAATGGGAATTTGGTTTAAAAATTTGTATGTGTATCTATTAAAACCTGAAGGACATTTCCCAATATTCAAGATATAAATTATATGCTGGTAAATATTATTACATGGAAGTAGGTATGCACCTAGATAGGAACTACATTGTATCTTTTATGGTTGGGAATTCCAATCAATTGATTTTAGAATTTCAAAATACACTTATCATATTTGAATGTAAATACTAAGATGTATGATTGATATGAACTTATTTTAGAGTTCACATTACTTTTAGAAAAAGAAGAAGAAAAAAAGGGGTCCTTATGGATGAGATAAAAAGAAATAGTAGAAATGTTAAATGATGCGATTAACTAAGCTTAAAATTGAAAGGAATGGATGAAATAAGTTGAATGATAAGAGAAATGTATATATATATATATGTAAAAAGGGGTGAGAACTATAATATACATCATAAACCAATTTAGATCATTTACAACCTTAAAGTTGCTTATATTTATTGAAAAATGAGTTATGATGATTATTGGGGAAAGTGCTATAATACTCTAAAATTCATAAGAAAGGATTGTTTTTGTGTTTTAAAGTTTCAAATAGCTATGTCATAATAGGATGTGTTTTACTATATTTTTAATTAAGAAGAATGAATGAAATAGGGGAAAATGAAATGACGTGTTAGCTATAAATTAAATGGAATGAAGTAGATGAAATAGTTACATGTTAGAAGTGATGTCTATATATGTATAAAAGAGTGGGAATTATAATATACATCACGAATCTAATGTAGATCATTTACGAATTGTTGTAGATCATTTAGGAAGTGTTGCAGTATTCTAGGATTAAATTACCACCATAGAAAATATAGGTGGAATACGATTACACTTATAGATAAATTTATGGTTTAGGCTAAAGCTATAACTATAACATGGGATGTTACGAGGATATCTTAAGAATGGATGAATGGATGTGGGAAGTTAAAACGTTGAGTTTATGTTTCTTAATGAATTACAAGTTTAAAGCCAGTGTCAAAATGAACTATGAATTTACACTTAGCATGAAGGTTAGAAAAAAAAAAAAAATAGCAACTAAACTTCACATTTCTGGAAATGAGCAGCGAATCCTTTGAAATAAAAGAAGAACACAGAAGTAGCAGCGAATCCGTTGTTATATGTTAAATGATATGTTATTAATAGGTTAGTGAGAAACTTCACCAATGAAGTTGGGGTGAATTGAAAGTATATGTTTATGCCCTTAAAATTAATATTTCGGTAATGGGTTAGTACTTATTCATGGTGAAAGAAAATGCACCAAGTATTGTTGGAAGTTAAACTAATGAAAGCTATATGGTGTCAACAATAGAATGGGAAACCTGAAGGATTGTTTAGATGGATTTTAGTAAACTAAAAGGGAAGAGATGGTATGTGTATTAAATGATTTGTTTGAAGTTATGACTTAAAGTAATTAAATCATGAGTTATGATTGTTATTCTAATTATCGTTCTATAATAACATTGGATACGAATGGTGATAATTGTCTTCTAAGCTAAGTTTATGACATACACTTGCTACGAAGATTGACGTAGAAAGATCGAAGCTGCGATTTTTGCTTCTTCTCCTTCGGCAAGGATACTTCCAGCTTCTCGAACAGGTTAGAATTATTCTCCTCTAAATTTACTAGTATGAAAGTATGAATGGTATTCAGGGTTCATATACTTTGATGGGGGGTTTTGCATTAAGGATTTTATCGATTGGTTGTAAATGCTTATTCTATGAAATCAAGGCGATGGCTTCGCAGGTATGCACTACTAGTTTGAAATCATGCTTGGGATTGTGAAAAGAGAGAAGTTAAACTTACATTGAATTATAGAATCTTAGCTGTACTTGAATTCGGAAGAGGAGAAAACCTTACATAACTATGTTTATAAAAATCTGAGATTATACTTTTCGCTATACTAAGTAAATGGCACTCTAGTATTTAGTTATACTTTGGATTATGAAAAGAGAGAGGTTGCATGTAAGATTAGTTTATGAATGACTAAGGTATGTGTTGAAGAATAGAATTTGGAAGGGTTAATTCTTACCTTGAAAATTCAGATTGTTTAAAACATATGATAGTTACACGTAATTATAAAAAGAAATAAGTTGGAATTGAAGATTTTATCCATTTTGTTGAAATGTGTTAGTACTTTAAGGATTTCCATAAATGATATATTTATAGTTTTGTCGAATGGAAAGAATTTGTTGTGGATGGTTTCAATTCCGGTTACAACTAGTGAACCAGTAGAGGACTGTTGTGGGGATTGCTTGTAATGCCCCTAAAATGACTATGGACTTTAAGAGCACCTGTCGAGTGACCCGGCGGAACAGACTTCAATAAAGTGGCCCTTCGAGTTAGGATGTGTCTTAATAAGGGAGAATCGCCTGATGATGTGCATGACTATAGTTGATAATGAATTAATGAATTGAATTATATGTGTGGACTCGGATAATTGATTGATCAATTCTTGCTTAAATGCTTAGCCTTGATTGGTCAAGTCAAAGTATTGTAGGACATCTACAGTCCTAGCTTTGTGACTTGGGAGGATGCAACTGAGATGCGTCATAGCTTTCCGCATTTATTCTGAACTTCAGGACGAAGTTCTAAATAAGTAGGGGTGTATGTAGTGCCCCTAGACTACTATAGACATTGAAGGCACCTGCTGAGTCACCTGACTGTTTGAAACATTAATAAAATAATCCTATGACTTTATTTTGAGTATATTTATGATTACGATTGATTGATATATGTGCATTTGGGTAGTTATTGTGAATGGACAATTTCATGTTGTTTAACGATTAACTTTGATATGAAAACTGTACATATGAATGATGCTTAACGACTAGCTGTGCAATTGATTATGTGATTAGACGAATGAGTAATGATTAAGTAAATTATAGATGCTTAATGAAGCAACAGATTTATAAACCAAATTGTGATTATTGAGGACAGTGCTACTAATTTACGTTTGTGAGAAATGTGTGTAGCGACAGGTGAAACGGTTCACCGACGGACACACAAAGGAATATGAAGGGTCGTAGAGTACGAGTAAATCACACACAGGGAGAGTGACGACGATGTCGACTTCTGACGAAATACCACGCTTGAGCAAATAAGCACTGATCCGCTTGCTCAAGAGGAAAGCGTGAGGGCGTACGAGGTGGGCCACGACGGAGCTGGTCACGTACGAGTTGGGGGTCGCGCAGTGAGAACAGACTCACTCCTCAACGCCATTAGTCCCTAATAGCGTGTAGACGGAGGATGGAAGGTAACGGCTCCTAAAATCCCTACATGAAGTTCCCGCAAGTCAAAATGGAAGGATGACGGCAGAAGGGCCCGACGGTGCGGTACCCTGTCGAGAACGGAAAGAGTGAATGCAAGGACCCAACGATGTGGTGCCTTGCCAAGGAATGGAAATTATGGATGACTGGACTCGACGGAGTGGTGCCATGTCAGAGAAATTAAATTAAGGAACAAGGAGGCCCAACGGCACGACACCGGGTCCCTAGTAAAAGTTGATTGCTAAACTTAACTACGTTGAAACGTATAATTTTGCACCTAGAACTTTACTTAGAAATGCATTTGAGTACTTTAGGCATTTGCACATAAATGATTACTTTGGCATTTAAATAATATTAAGTGTTATTTAGGCATTGCACATGAAAGGATATTCCTGATTACTTAAAAGTATTATAAATATTTATTTAGGAGCAAAATGGAATCCTAGGCATGGACACCTAGTCAACTCCACCTACACCACAAATCTAGGAGTTAAGTGAAATATCTAGGGGACAAACATGAGCAAACTTAGGGATTTTGGTGCATCTCCTAGAGAAATTGACACTTGGATGGGTGAGTTGTTTTTCATTAAAGATTTAATTAAAGAATTATTTATGCATGAAGCGACATGTGTCGCAGGGGATTTTCCTTTAAAAGGGAGACGTTGGGGATGGGTAAAGGGAGCAGACCCTGGATGACTATCGTAATATTGAGTTACCTCATGACTTGCTTCTATTAAGGGTTTGGCTGGAAATCTTGGTGGGGGGGAATCCCAAACTGGGTTTCATGATTTTTTTGTGTGTGAGCTCTACGACCCAAAACTCGCGGGAGGCCATGCGACTGAAAGCATGAGCCTATGGTTGGGTGGCAAAGCTAACGGTTGCTTCGCCAATGGTTAAATGAGCTTTACTGGAGGGATCCTATGGAAGACGAAGGCGACAATGGACCAGCTGGATTGGGTTGACAGGTTAAGGTTTTGCTTATTTTTGTTAAGTTATTCACGCTTTTTATTTTATTTTTCCAATAACTATGATGGCTAATTTGTTTGTATGAAGTTGTTAAAGTTTCAGGTTCAGTTCAAGGAGACCCTAAAGGAGGGGTCCTACACTCCTCCTCTCTCTCACTAATGCGAAGTGAGTGAATGAGAGAATGTGTAAAATGAGAGAGACACTCTCTGTTTATACACTACTTCACTTGTCTTTTAACTTTAGGCTAGGTCGGCCCCAACTTAACCACTTAACATAATGTTGATTGGGCCGACCCCCACTAGGGTGGTCTAATAACCCTTTAACCCACATGACTCATATAGGGCCGACCCTATCAAGGTGTTCTAATAACCCATCTAGTATAAGTTATGACACTTACAATATAACTTATGACACTTGCAAGTACAACTCACGACACTTCCAATCGAAGGAATAATACATCTCCGTTGGGGATACAATAAAGTACAAATACAATACACAAGTGAATATCTTCGGAAGTTACAAATACATCAATACTCCCTCTTAACTAGGAAGGTATTCTCTTGACACAGGTCATCAATACATATAAGCACAGGTCTCAATTCTGGAGCTGGATCATTGTAACTGGATCACGGAGTGTTGAGATATTGTAACTTCAAAGAATATTACATTTGTACTTTATTATTCCAGAGATGTTTCATTCCTCCGTGAAGATCTTATTGTATATCCGGAGATGTTTATTCCTCCGTCGGAATGTGGTAACTTGGGTTATTAGACTTCCCTAGTGGGGGTCGGCCCTGTATGTGTTATGTGGGTCAAAGGGTTATTAGACCACCCTAGAGGGGTCGGCCCAGTCAGTTGTAGTGGGGTATTTAACCCATTGGTTAAATACGAGCCTACGTGTTCTTGTGTAAAAGACAAGTCGGAGTAGTGTATAAATAGAGGAGGTGTATTCCTCATTGGACACACACTCACTCACTTGAGAATGGCGCACTTGTGGAGGAGAGGTCTGCTATGGAGAAGGAGGAGCTTATGCTCAGGGTTTGCATCTTTGTATATTGCTGGTCATCTATATTGAGGAAGCTTTGCTAGGTTTTCTACCCCATGAGGGTTTCCCAGGATAAATTTGTGTCTCTTGTGTTTATGTTGTGCTTGTTGTTTCTTCAGTGATCCTGTATATGCTATTATTGTGAAATGGAATGTAATGCTGCTATTTTCTGTCTTAGCATATCAAATATTAACATGGTATCAGAGCTAACCTGAAGGAAGGCAAGGTATGGCACTTACGACACTTGCTTTACTTACGACAATTTGAAGGTTAGGGTTTTATATAGCAAAAACCAGTCATCGTGGAACTTTCGCTATAAATCCATTTTGGCGAAGGTTCAGGATCTGAAACCTTTACAGGTTGTAGATAACATCTCTAGGTATCTTGTGTCCAAAGGGAACCCTCAGATTCGTTTCACTTTGTAAGTTATGATCAGTACAAGTTAGGGTTTCTGCCTCTTCCAGATCTCAGTAAAAATCAGGTGACCTAGGAAAAAAGGCCATAACTTGGGCTAGGAAGCTCCAAATGAAATTTAGTAAAAAGTGACAGGTAGTACACAGACTGTACTATCTCAAGAAACGTTTTCAGAGGCCGAAGCTGAACCAGTGACACGTGGCACACCGTACAAGTTCTATCTCCTGTTTTATCCCATAAACAGGTCACGTTGCGACACTTGGCCTAACTCTCTCTCAGAGAGTCCAATTGAGTTCAGACCTATCAAGATGGAAGATAACAAGGCAAGCTATCTCAGGAAAAGTTTGCAGAGGCCGAAGTTCAAACAGTGACACGTGGAACGCCGTACAAGTTCGCTCTCCTGTATTATCCCAAAATAGGTCACGTTGCGACATTTGGCATAACTCTCTCTCAGAAAATCCAATTGAGGTCAGACCTATCAGGATGGAAAGATGACAGGTCAGGCTACTGCAGAAAAAGTTTTCAGACCCTTTGGAGCGAAAATTTCAGAGTTATAGAAGAAACAATCAGGTGCATATTTATGTCAAAACAGAATCATTTTTGGAGTACATTTATTCATGGCTTCCGGAATCTAGGGTTTCGGAGAAAGTTAGAATTTTTGGAATCGGAATCCACGGCTGAATGCTACTCAGGAAAATCGAAATTTAGAGACCAAGAACGAATTTTTGGTTGGGTAGAAGACCGGGCTTGATCAAACCCTAGTTCGGGATTTTGATCGGAAAGATTGAAAATTAGGGCTTTAGCAAAAGTTGGAATTTTTGAAGTCTGTAACCACGGATGGAAGCTCCTCAGAAAAATAAGAGTTTAGAGCCTTGGATCAAACCTTTTGATTGAGCAGAAGGGTGGGCTTCATAAAACCCTAGTTCGGGATCATGTCCAGAAGATCCAGAAGTTTCAAAGGCAATTTTGAGGGGTCATATTTTGGAGATTTAAAAATTGAAGAATGCTAGTTTGATCAAGCTCAGCAAGACACATCCTTCCATTCATTCGGAAGTGTGAAAGTCAAAGATTGAATTTTTAGGGTTTCTCTAGCAAACCCTAATCAAGTTCCAGATCAAGTTTCAGGGGGAGTTGAGGCTAAGGCCTTACATAAGAAGACTACAAGAAGTCTCGACAGGTATGACTTAAGAAGGTTCAGGTATGTCTTGAAATCTTATTCTTGATTAAGTTCATAATGTGTTTATCTTCATATTATTTTTTAGTACAATCTTGATCAATGTTAGAATTGTCTTATCACCCTAGTAGCAGTATGAATGCATGTTAATGATCGAAGGCATTCATTGATTAGGGTTATATGATTGTACTAATGCATTATGGTGTTGTGTGAGGTTGATGTTGTCTGCTAACAAGATACAAGTACATCACAAAAGACAAATCAAGTTCCATGACCATGACAACATGAAGACAAAGATCCATCCATAATCTTTGTTCTACTTACGAGGTATGTATGACTTTGTTATATTATGCTTAACCTATGAGACATGCAGGTTCTATCTCAGGATCTCTAAATCATTGAAGAGATTGTTTAGGTATGTTGTACATAACTAAGCAGGTATACTAATCCAGGTATGTTTTCCTATAGAATCTTACCTTGTGTTAGGATCCCTTATATAAGTATACTTGGTATAATCAATTATGCTTATTCATAAAGTTATTAATCAAGGGTTTATGCATATTATGTCTCTTATCTTGATGATTTAATTAACCAAAAGAGTACTGTGATCAAACAAGAATATGCATGAGTAAAAGAAGACTTCCCTGAAACCCTGAATACTAATGATCATGACTATACATATTCAAGGTTATTTAGAATTAGAATGTTTTGAGAATATACTAATGAATGTATGTTTGTGTATGAGATCATGAGGATGACACTAGTGCACACTTGAGCATGCACAGTGGTACAAAATGAATAGAAGTTCAAAAGACATATAGAAGATCAAGCGGGAGGCAACCACACAAACATAAAAGATAAGTATTTGAGTTGTTATTAGAAATAGTAAATGATATTGCTTGTATGCATATTTGTATTCCTAGAATATATCATGCTGAGTGTAAACATTCATAGAGCATTGAATAGTATACTACTAATATGCATATGATTGGTAAGTTGGACAAACATTCCATTGTTGCTTGTCTAGAATGAAACCTCTTTGCTGACATGCTGAGAGCTGTGCACACTCTCGATAGTATGTTCTGGTAGAGATGGAAGGCATCTAGATAGCCACTGTATGCATACAGGATATGGGAAAGTGTTATGCCAAAGTTTTTGGTCAAAATAGTTGCATAACTATGTAAAAGATATCTGTATGCATAATAGGTTATCATGTCAATATGATTTGATGATTATGAAGTATTACTAATCATGTACTTAATTTTGATTTGTAGGAAAGATCATGATGAATGAAGAACACTGAACAAGCAATGGATGTTCAACAAAATATTTACAAATCAAACACACTATAGAAGGCTTGTGGCTAGAAGATTCTCTTAGAAAGAGGAAGAGAATCATGATGAGATGTTTTGCTCCAAGTGACTAGATAAGACCATTCTCTTAATGGTGTAGTTAAAGAAGAAGTATGAATCAGGTTCTGTATGGGTTCCCAGGATCGATAATCAACTGATGAGCTTAATGATCACCATGGGTGATGTGGATCTCAACCTTTGCTACAAGGTTGAATATGGCTTCTATACAAAGATGACATGGATGCAAGAAGGAACTCACCACAAAGTTCGAATGATATTGAGGCTTATATCAGTAGACCCATCTAACGAGAGATGGCACAGATAGATATGCAGAAGATCATTCAATGCAGAAATGAAAATGAAAGATCTCAGATTGATGCATTACTTCCTAGGTCTGGAAGTATGGCAAGGCTCAGAAGGAATCTTTCTCAACCAAGGAAAGTATGCTGAGAAATATTAAAAGGACTTGATGTGTTGGTATGGCCACTCTTGAAGTTGTTAGCAGATGAATCATCAGAGTTAGTGGATAGAACTCTATACAGACAAAATATTGGGTTATTGATGTGTCTAATGAATACTAGGTCAGATATATGCTTTGATGTGAACATCTAGTGAAAACTAGATGTGCTCACCTGATAAGCTGCAAATCATGTGATACGGTACCTAAAGGATACAATAGAATTTGATCTATGTTATCTTGGAGATCATGACTTCAGATGGCTACATAGATGTTGATTGGGCAGGAAGTGTATCAGACAGAAAGAGCACATCGAGAGGATGTTATTGTCTAGATCAGCCATGATCTCGTGGTTGAGTAGGAAACAATCTAGTGTGGCTCTTAACACAAGCAGAATATATGGTTGCTTGCTCTGCTAATTGTGAAGCGGTATGGCTTCAGAATTGACTTAGAGATGGACCAAACTATGATCCTATGTGACAAACAGAGTTGTACCAATCCAGTGTTCCATGATAAGTCAAAGCACATAGAGATCTGACATTTCTATATACAAGATATGGTTAATGTTCGAATTCGTAACAAGTTACCAATGCACTAACCAAACCTCTACTGATCCGATGTACTAACCAAACCTCTACCTCAAGTAAAGTTTTCCAAGACAAACTTAATTAAGAAGGACCCTCCTCGAAAGGGGGAGTGATGTGATCACTTATGATGAGATTTCCCGCATCGACAATGAGGTCAATGATGTGGATACCTATATTGGTGATGCCGACAGAGAGGTTGGTGGATGGTCCTTAGACAGGGTCTAAGGTGACAAGGGGATTGCATCATCCTTGAACATATATTCTAAAAGAAGCCGTAGACAGGTGTCTCCGAGAAAGAAGAGGGGTTGCATCATCCTTGAACACATGTTCTAAAGAGAGCCGTAGACGTATGTCTTCGAGAATGAAGTCCTTGGTGGACATGATAGGATTGCATCATCCTCAAGAGAGTCGTAGACGTATGTCTTCGAGAATGAAGTCCTTGGTGGACATGATAGGATTGCATCATCCTCAAGAGAGCCATAGATGTATGTCTTCAAGAATGAAGTCCTTGATGGACATGATAGGATTGCATCATCCTCAAGAGAGCCGTAGACATGATGTCTCCGAGAATGAAGTCCTTGGTGGACATTTGGGGATTGGATCATCCCTGTACTTCAGTCCTAAAGTGAGCCGTAGACAAATGTCTCCGAGAAAGAAGAGGGATTGCATCATCCTTGAACACATGTTCTAAAGTGAGCCATAGACATGATGTCTCTGATAATAAAGTCCTGAATGAACAGGTAGGGGATTGCATCATCCCCGGACTGAGGTCCCAGAATTGAGCCGTAGACTGGGTCTCCAATAATAAAGTCTTGAATGAACAGGTAGGGGATTGCATCATCCCCGGACTGAGGTCGCAGAATTGAGCCGTAGATTGGGTCTCCGATAATAAAGTCCTAAATGAACAGGTAGGGGATTGCATCGTCCCCGGACTGAGGTCCCAGAATTGAGCCGTAGACTGGGTCTCCGATAATAAAGTCCTGAATGAATAGGTAGGGGATTGCATCGTCCCCGGACTGAGGTCCCAGAATTGAGCCGTAGACTGGGTCTTCGATAATAAAGTCCTAAATGAATAGGCAGGGGATTGCATCGTCCTCGGACTGAGGTCCCAGAATTGAGCCGTAGACTGGGTCTTCGGTAATAAAGTCCTGAATGAACAGGTAGGGGATTGCATCATCCCCGGACTGAGGTCCCAGAATTGAGCCATAGACTGGGTCTCCGATAATGAAGTCCTGAATGAACAGGTAGGGGATTGTATCTTCCCCGGACTTTGGTCCCAGAATTGATCCGTAGACTGATGTCTCTGAGAATTGAAGATAGGACTGCCTCGTCCCTGGACCTTGGTTCAAAATGTACGTGTGAGGACTGCATCATCCATGAACTAGGTTCAAAATGTACGTGATGGGATTGCATCGTCCCTAGACATGAGACTTGTCTTAAAGTGATAAGGATTGATCATCCTGGAACTTGATTTGGATTGTATCATCCATGGACCTATGTCCTAAAGAGAGCGGGATTGATCATCCTGTAATATGATCGTGTGTGTTGCAGGGTATGCTGCTATGTATTGATGATAGATGTATTAGTGAGAATACATGCTTTTGATGATAGATGTATTAAGTGAGAATACATGCTTTTGATGATAGATGTATTAAGTGAGAATACATGTTTTTGATGATAGATGTATTAGTGAGAATACATGCTATTGATGATAGATGTATTAGTGAGAATACATGCTTTTGATGATAGATGTATTTAGTGAGAATACATGCTTTTGATGATAGATGTATTAAGTGAGAATACATGTTTTTTGATGAGAGATGTATTAAGTGAGAATACATGTTTTTTATGATATATGTATTAGTAAGAATACATGTTTTGATGTATTGATGTGGATACTAATACAGATGATTCAGATGCTGTAGATCGAGATGATCCAGATGTTGTAGATTGAGATGATCCAGATGCTGTAGATCCAGATGCTATAGATCCAGATGATCCAGATGCTGTAGATCGAGATGATCCAGATACTGTAGATCGTGATGATCCAGATGCTGTAGATCGAGATGATTCAGATGCTGTAGATCGAGATGATCCAGATGTTGTAGATCGAGATGATCCAGATGCTGTAGATCCAGATGCTATAGATCTAGATGATCCAGATGCTGTAGATCGAGATGATCCAGATACTGTAGATCGTGATGATCCAGATGCTGTAGATCGAGATGATCCAGATGCTGTAGATCGAGATGATCCAGATGCTATAGATCGAGATGATCCAGATAGTGTAGATCGAGATGATGTGACGATGTTGATCATGTTGATCTAGATGACGATGTTGATCGTGTGATGACGATGCTGATGATCGTGTGATGACGATGCTGATGATCGTGTGATGACGATGCTGACGATCGTGAGGATTCAGATATTGATGTTGTTGTAGCTGTTTGAGTGCTGCAGAAGATAAAGACTCAGTACTGAAGATGTTGATGTTCCAGTATTGAAGATGTTCCAGTAACTGGTTGAGTTACTGATGATGTTGAGAAAGCTTCCAATGATTTATAGATGTATCATGTATGATGTTGATGACTCCTTGCTCGTGCAGATGCTGTTATAATATCCTTCTCGTTAAGGGGGAGTGTTGAGATATTGTAACTTCAAAGAATATTATATTTGTACTTTATTATTCCGGAGATGTTTCATTCCTCCGTGAAGATCTTATTGTATATCCGGAGAAGTTTATTCCTCCGTCGGAATGTTGTAACTTGGGTTATTAGACTTCCCTAGTGGGGGTCGGCCCTGTATGTGTTATGTGGGTCAAAGGGTTATTAGACCACCCTAGAGGGGTCGGCCAGTCAGTTGTAGTGGGGTATTTAACCCATTGGTTAAATACGAGCCTATGTGTTCTTGTGTAAAAGACAAGTCGGAGTAGTGTATAAATAGAGGAGGTGTATTCCTCATTTGACACACACTCACTCACTTGAGAGTGGCGCACTTGTGGAGGAGAGGTCTGCTATGGAGAAGGAGGAGCTTATGCTCTGGGTTTGCATCTTTGTATATTGCTGGTCGACTATATTGAGGAAGCTTTGCTGGGTTTTCTACCCCATGAGGGTTTCCCAGGATAAATCTGTGTCTCTTGTGTTTATGCTGTGCTTGTTGTTTCTTCAGTGATCCTATATATGGTATTATTGTGAAATGGAATGTAATGCTGCTATTTTCTATCTTAGCATATTAAATCTTAACACGGAGCATCATCGTCAGTGCTACTGTACTCGTCATCTCGATCATTGGGCTATCTCTCAATTCTTCTCATCATAGGAAGTTCTATAGAGTCATTCCTTTTTCATGCTGGATGTACGCCTAGCGTCCTATAGGCCTTCATCATCTCTGGCCATACTATGGAATCCTTAAGACTTATTACATGCGTCAACAAAACCTCGAAAGAGCATCCTAGCTCACACTATAGGATCTCCCAGAATCTTTTACATGTTGACTGTCACAAAACCTTAAAAGAGTGTCTTGCAACCTACAAGAACTCTAAAGAGCATCCCAGGACTGATTACGAGCTTACTGCTCAACCTATTGGATCTCCAGGGCTGATTACATGCGACACCCACCACAAAACCTTAAAAGAGTGTCCTGCATCCTGCAAGAACTCTAAAGAGCATCCTAGCACAGACTATAGGATATCCAGGGCTGATTACATGTGGTTAGGAAAAACTTTTAAAGAGTGTCTTGCAACCTGCAAGAACTCTAAAGAGCATCCTAGCACATACTATAGGATCTCTAGGGTTGATTACATTCCTCTAGTAGCAAAACCTCGAAAGAGCATCCTAGATCAAACTATAGGATCTCCCAAGATCTTTTCTATACTACATGCACAACCTGTCCACGGCCACGGAGTATCATCCCAATATTCATGATCATACTAATCATGTCATCTCACCATCCGCGAAGCACGACCCAGATGCACATACACAACACTTACACCACCGACATGGGAGAACACATCTACCACCATTCGGGGAAGGTTCCAGCCCTTACTTTTTCACCGTGGGAGAACACATCTGCACCTTTGTGAAAATTGGCTTAAGCCCTTACGTCTTCACCGTGGGAGAACACATCTGCACCTTGTGAAGAATGGATCCAGCCCTTACATCTTTACCGTGGGAGAACACATCTACACCTTGTAAAGAATAGCTCCACCCCTTACATCTTTACCATGGGAGAACACATCTACACCTTGTAAAGAATGGCTCAGCAATTACATCACGACCTTGGGATAACACATCTACACCTTTGTCGAAAAAGATCATGTGCATTTGTGTCTTCGGGACTCATCACACATGATCCAACTGATCATGCCAAGCATCTACCTGATGCATATCATCACATATGATCATCTTGATCATCATAATAGCATCATCCTGATGCGTATCATCCAGAGCATCATCCTGATACTCGTCACATATGATCATCCTAATCATCATCATAGCATCGTCTTGATGCATATCATCCAGAGCATCATCCTGATACTCATCACATATGATCATCCTGATCATCGACACAACATCATCCTGATGTATATCATCTAAAGCATCGTCCTAATGCTAATCACATAGCACTTACATCCACAACCATGGGAGGATCCTCCTGCCACCATGCTTTGAATGGCTCCTACAAATGTGTCCCATCACTTCTTCCTCGAAGTATCTTCTATCAGAAGAACACCAAGCCTCTCTCTGAAGTACTTGAACTTCACTATGGCTAGTGGTTTGGTCAACACATCTGCAATCTGCTCATCTGTCACAACATACAGGAGCTTCACTGCTCCCCTCTGCACCATATTCCTGATATAGTGATATTTTATCTCAATATGCTTCGACCTGTCATGGAACACCGGGTTCTCAGACAACTTCACACAACTCTGGTTGTCACAGAAGATACAGGTAGCAACCAATAGGATATCAAATAACTCAGATAGTAGCTTCCTATGCCATACTGCCTCACAACTGGCCGAACAAGCTGCGACATACTCTACTTCGGCTGTACTCAGTGCTATGTAGGACTACTTCCTGCTAAACCAAGAGATCACACCTGATCCCATACTGAAGCAGCACCCCGAAGCACTCTTCCCATCTACAACACTGTCTACCCAATCTGAATCAACATAACCCTCCAGGTTAAACTTTTGATTCGCATCATACTTGAGCCCATAATCAATCGTACCCTTTAGGTACCTCAGAATATGCTTTACAGCAATCAGGTGAACATGTATAGGATCTGTCCGGAACTTGCTCAAAGTGTTCACCACAAAGCAAATATTTGGTCTCCTATTCATCAGGTACATCAATGACCCAATCATCTGACGATGCATCATGGCATCAACCGATCCTGATAAAGCATCACTCAATAGCTTCAAGTTTGATTCCATAGGTGTGGCCATGGCCTTGTAGTCCATCATCCCGAACCACTTCAGGATCTCTACTGCATACTTCCCTTTTCCAAGGAAGATTCCATCTGCACTCTGCCACACCTCCATACCTAGAAAGTAATGCATCATACCCAAGTCCTTCATCTTGAACTCGGCAGCAAGCTTCCTCTTCAAGTCGGCAATCAATCTATCCTTTCTCGCCCTCGAGCCACGTCAACTGCTGGACATCATGCATTCAAACTGAACTATGTTCTTGTAACTGTTCTTGCTGTCTGGATCACGCGGTGTTGTCTTGCTCCTTCTGATACACTAATCGTTTACTCGTTGTCATGTACTTCTCACCTGACAGTGGTCATCACCCAATTTGCTATCATGTACTTCTCAAACTCATCCTCGAGTCTCTGTGAATGGTATAGACAGGAAGGAAATCAGGACAAATAGTACCAAGGTGTGAAATTATCAGATGACTCTGGCACATCTGTTTCGCACCGACAAACAGCTCCTACTATGGTTGGGGAGCTATCATCCCAACCATCGCATTGGACAAGAAGAGCACAATCCTTCGAACAACTACTCCGTACTTAAACATGCTGGACCGGCCCTTGGCTTGGTCATACCATAGTGTAAATGCATCCTCCATATCAAGGCGCTCAGGGACACTCATCGTTCGGGCTCGCAGGGACCCTAGGGTGCTGGCATAGGAAATGAAGTGAAGCATTTCCACATCCTCCTTGGAATTCCTCACAACTCAACTCGCAAACTGATCTAACAACATGACCACGCTATTTCAGAAAGACTTCTTTGGAACGAACTACCATCGGCCTCTGCTACTTATAGCCATATCATTCCCGGGTCACGATGGTGGGAATGAGGCCCCACTACCTCGCATCTATGTGTGTGAACCCATCGAATGACGCAACGGGTGGTGACCATGCTGCCACCGAAAATCCCATGTGCCGATGTGTGAGCGATCTCCTCACATCCTGCTGATCGTACTGGCCCATCATGCCTTGTGCAAAACATACCGTCTTCATGTGGTAACCAGGATGAATCTGGCAGGCGCAATCATGTATAGGGAGGATGGCACAGGGTCGCAAGATGTTAATGGGATAGGAGTCACAACACTGCCCCGACCCCCAAATCCTTCATAATCATTAGTAACTCAACCAAATTCATCATCGATCCTAGTTGCAATGCAGTCATGTGTCTCCGACTTCTCCAAGCTTCCGGCACAAACCTCCCTGTGTGCACATTCTGTCCTCTGTTGGTGCGCCATCAGCCACCAAGCAACCTGCAACACACACACTTTTTTTTTTCCCGATCTGACTCAGGCATCGCACTGCTCCAAGCCCGAGTGATAGGGCTTCAACCTGTGACCATTTACCAGCTTGGGGAGCATCCCCCCATCCAACTACTGCAAATGAACCGCTCCTCCTGAAGTAATACTATTGATGCAATATGGACCCATCCAATGCATCTGCAATTTTCCTGGATGTTTCATAAACTTGTTGTCGTACAATAGCACCAAGTCGCCTTGCTGAAACTGTTTACTTTTGATGTGGCGATCATGCCATGCATTCTGACAATCCTTCTCCACCCCTTGGTGAAAGCCAGTGATAAATCGATCCTCTTCCAGCTACACCAATTGCGCTAGACGTTCATCTAATGATGCGACATCATCCATGCCCGTAACAGCCGCAATTCGAAGACTCGGAACAATGTACTCCATTGGCATAATCGCTTATTTCCCATATACCAGCCTAAAAGGTGTCTGACCAGTCAACCTTTTACATGTGATGCGATAGGCGCACAACACTGCTGGGATTTTCAGATCCCAATCATCGCAGTTTGCATTGCACACCTTTCTCAGTGCATGCTCTAATACCTTGTTAAATGCCTTCACCGTTCCATTCTCATGTGGGTGATAGGGTCTACTCTTCTTATGCTGTATCTGCAACTCCTCCGTCAATGCATTGATGGTGCGATTAAGAAAAAGGCTACCTTGATCACTCAACAATATCTTGGGGCAGCCGAAGCGAGTGATAATGTGATCAAACAAAAATCAAGCAGCCATTTCCGTGGAACAATCAACTACAGGTGCCACCTCGGCCCACCGATTCAAGTACTCTGTCGCCGTGATGATATACCGCGCACCTATGTGTTTCCCTGGTGGAGTGATCGGTCCTACAAAATCCCATGCCCATTTGTCAAACGGTTGCAATGTAATTTGAGGCATTAGCAGCATCTCATCGCGTCGGGACAGTTTTCCAGTTCGCTGACAAACATCGCAAGACCACGCATAGTCTGTCGCATCATTATGTAATGTGGGCCACCAAATCCCTACACACAGTACCTTCTGGGCAGTCGGCTGACCACCATAGTGTCCTCTTGCTACTCCTCCATGTGCTTCAGCCAATATCTGCACTTGCTATGTGGCCAGACACATCTGCGCAATATCTCATCAGCGCCCAATTTATACAACTCTCCCGTGATTAGCTGAAAGTCAGCAGCCTTGAAAACCAACTGCTTCTTCTGATTGGTGGTGAACTCATCTAGTACAGTAATTGTTGTCAGAAACTGGATGATGTCATCAAAATAGTCATCAACAAGGTCAACTTTAAATAGTTGGGCATCTAGAAACCCATCTTCGATATTAGTTGGTTCCTCCCCTGTATCAATCCTTGATAGATGATCAGGACCGGCATTCAATCGGCCTGGATTCACAATGACTTCAAAGTCAAATTCTTGAAACAGAAGTAGCCAGCGGCATATCTTCCCCCCCAATACAGGCTTATTGACCAAGTATTTCAATGCAGAATGATCGGTGAACATTTCAAAGTGTCCACCCAATAAATAATGCCTGAATTTCTGCAGCACATAAACCATGGCCAGACCTTCCTGCTCCGTAGTAGTGTAATTTCGTTCTGCAGAGGATAGATTCCGACTGGAAAAAGAAATAGGATGATCAAGGTCTCCTTCTCCAGGTTGAGCCAACACAACACCCAATGCAATCGAGGAAGCATTAACATGGACATGGAATTCCTTACTCCTGTCCAGAAAGACCAAGATCAGTTCCAACGCCATCTTCGCCTTGAGTGTGTCGAAGCTATCCTAACATTCCGGGCTCCACTGGAATGCCGCGTCCTTCTTCAACAACTTTTCCATAGGGGCAGTAATCGCAGCATAACCCCTGATAAACTTGCGATAATATCCCGTATGACCCAAAGTCGCTCGCAACTGCTTAATGGTGGTTGGCGGTTGCAACCCCAAAATGAGTGCAATTTTGGCTGGATCAGCCAGCAATCCCTGTTTACACACTATATGACCCAACAATATCCCAAACGGTGCAAAAAAAATACATTTCTTCAAGTTCAGCGATATCTGGTGCTGTCGGCATCGCTCAAGCATTAACCGCAGATTGGCTAGATGATCACGAATCAACCCATAAACTGTCCAATCATCCATATATACCTGCAAAATTTTCTGAATAAAATCTTTGAATGTGGCAACAACGACCCGGGAGAATATCGCAGGTGCATTCTTCAAACCAAACGGCATTACCGTGTACTGAAAGCAACCCCATTCAGTAACGAAAGTTGTCTTATGGCGATCTTCATTGGCAATGCGAATCTGATGGTAGCTAGAGAATCCATCAGTAAATCAGTACATCTCCAGACCGCCCACCCCTTCAAGTACTTCCTCAGTAAACAGGGTCGAAAAAGGGTCACGTAAGCAGGCATCGTTCAACTTCCACAAGTTGACACAAATGCGCACTTCACCTGTTTTCTTGTCCTGCACCACCATAGGACTGATCCATTCAGACTCTTCCACAAGTTCAATAATACCAGCATCCAACATGCGATCAAGTTCTACCTTGACCTTTTCCTTATGTCGCGGATTCAACCGATAAGGTCACTGCCGGACTGCCTTAGCATCTAGTTTTAATGGAATCTTCATCTCTCATAAATCACCTAGGATGCCCTTCATTTCTGAAAACTTTGTGGGAAACACATCTTGAAACTCATGAAATAACTCAGTAACCTTACTCATTATCTCATCATCCCAATAATCCCCAACATTAGCAAACTTGGGAGTAGCCTCTGTGTTGATATTCATCTTGCGAAGCTGCAATGGTTCACCGAACGAAGTACTTGGCACGACAGGCGGTACCACATCGCGACTGCCTTCAGATTCGGGAATGTTAACGTGCCAGGGATCATCATCGTCCACTGGACCTCCCCTGATGTTGAAGCACTCCATGAGAGACCGCATCTGACAGTATGTGTGCAGGTCAATCGGGTAGGCCGCCGGAACAATCTGAAGTACCATGTCGCGGATGAGCTGTAACGCGTTATTGACGTCAGGGTTAGCATCCACAAAAGTGAACATATGAGTGAAACAGACCGTCAGCTCCCCCCGTGTTGTAATTTGTCTGCACAATTCGGCCGCAGTATACCACGAGCGTGGCATCTCATCTAATGTGTGGATAAAAGCATGGACCCACTCATCTTTGGGTCGCATTGCCCATAACCGTTGGAATTCTATCAAATGATCACCAGGATTATTCCGGCCATCATACATTCCAATGTGATAAAGCTTAGCATCACCAAACTGAATCATTATCAACCTCTGACACTGTGACCAACCATCAATGAATTTCTTGTGTGTCGCCCACCAGCGTGCTGGAGCATCATTTAGTGCTTCCCCCAATGCCAGCAACCGCTGTGGTTCTGAAACCCGTTCTTCAAATTCTGTCAAAAATTTGGTTAATCCAGGAAACCCCTCATAGATAGGTAATGTGACCATTTCTGTCGCAACACGACATAAAGACTGCATAACTAAGCCACATTTTTGAAGCAGTACTTCATGCAACCAGTTTTGCCAAAGTTCAAAGGCATCATCGGAGTCAGAAGACACAGAGCTCTCACTGCACCATCCCAGCTCACCGTTGGCGATGGGGTGAATGTAGTCCTCAGAAATATTGAATGCATGGTCCCATCCAGCAGGATCATCATATTTTACAGGCTCAACATATCAGCATCCTTCAGCTGGATCCAACGTAGCTATGACCTAGAAATCACGATTCTCAAAGGTCATCATGCGCCGCTTGAAGTTGATCACAGCTCCACTATCATTAGCCCATCCAATGCCCAATAGCGCAGGATAGGAAATTCCTCCCTCAATGACTTCGATGACATCGAAGTCCACATAAGTATTCATACCCTCAATATCAACCATTAGCCGTAGAACCCATCCAATGGGTGTTCATTTCACATGGTTATCCAACCGGAGTTGCACAGGAGAACATCTCAATGGGGGACTCCTCATTTTTTGCCACGCTTGCTTGGTTAAGATGTTAACATCCAAACCAAGGTCAAGAATAACAGAGTCAACATCATATTCACCAATTTGAATATTCATTCTCATCTCCTTGCCAGTCTTCCATCGCTGTAAAGAGTTTACTGCAGACTCCTACCATCCTTTCGTAAATCACTGCAACCATCCCTCAATCTCAACCAGGGAAGCCAGGTCTCAGGCCAACAATAGACAACTTTCAAGAAACTTTTTCAATGTCCCTGGTGGTGTCGGCGAACCGCCTTCCGAGGTGGTGTCAAAGACAGGTGGCATATCACAAACAACAGCCTTACCGCGATCTTTCTCCAAGGTGCGACGTGCCTCCAAGAATGTCTCCCGCTTTATGTCAATGTCAAAAGGTACCGTCTTTTGACCAGCCAACCGAATTAGTGGTCGTGAACTATCTTCCCTAGTCGTCTTGCCTCCACAAGTAACAACAGCCACCGAAGCATCTTGTGGTCATGGTTTTGCAGAAATGGTCGTGATATTTGCACCCTGTGTCTGGTTCTGCTGTAGATTCCCCGTTTGATTGATATTTTGATTGGTGTTTGGTGGTGGTCGCAAGGGATGGTTCTGTACTAGTTGTTGTGGCTGGGCCTAATTCTATAGCTGCAAAGCATTCCCAACCTACCATCATGCAATCAACTATGGACAATTCTCAACCGTATGATTATTACCAAAACAGAACGTACATTGATTATGTAGTAGTGGGCAGTCGCACTGATAATGCCCCCATACCGCACAGTGGTAACATTGAACAGGTCCACGACCACCTCGCCCTCCTCCTCCACGACCAATTCTACCACCGCGTCTGCCCCTGTATCCTCCTTGGTAGCCGCCATGCTTCTAGTACTAAGGTTGGTTAAACTATTGTTGCATCGATGCTAGTGGTATCCCTTGTCCCTGTGGTGCATACTGCGATTGCTGTACATACTGTGGTTGTGAGGGAGTCATTTGCATCAGAGTATATTGTGGCATGAACTGTTGCGGTTGCTGTTGCTATGGTGCAAACTGCATCTACGGTTGAGGCAGCGGCTAAGCTAACTACGGTTGCAGTTGTGGTTGTTGCATAGTGCGCTGATAGTCCTTGACGTAGAACACATCACACATTCTCTCCTGTAGCAACCCATATGCATGACAATCCTTGTCATCATGACCCACCGACTTGTAGAATGTGCAATAAATATTTTGTGGGGTTGTGACCATTTTCTACATATACGGGAAATTATCATGACTGTGCCCAAACACCTGGAAAACACGACACCATGGCATACTGCCGCCATTCAACGGATTTGGCACACCTGACACCAAATAATTACGGAAATCCGGGCAATTGTCCTTCATATGCCCTTCTCCTTGGCATCGTGTACACCATACTTCATCGTGCTATTCCTTGTTCTTCTTTAAATCTTGCAACTGTATAATCAGGTTAGCGAGCTTTGTCTGTATCTACGACATCCTGACTGCATTATCTCCAATCGATGACGCCTCCAATCACATTGCAATCTCTAGAGCTTCGCTAGGCGTTGATATGTTTTGCTGCATCAGCGGCAGCTAAATGTGGGGTAGCAGTGCCGCAATGAACCACTCTTTATGTTGGATGACACTCATATCGAAACTAACCTTTTCCATTAGCTTCTTGAATCGCTGGTCGAAATCCCATACCGTCTCATTAGGATACTACTTAATTTCCTTCAATTCAGTAATATATTGAGCCTTCGACTTAGGATTTCTAAATTCGACAATGATCCCATCCTGAATCTCATCCAGTGACTTCTCTGGGGATCCCGTAGGGACTAGAATAAACTTCATGATCCAATATAATGCACAACCTCGCAGAGTCGTGGCTAACTGTCCTTTCTTAGCATCGGCATCAGTGATCTGTTTCATGGTCCAGACCGCTTCACACAAAAACCAATATTGTTCTGGGTTGTTTTTCGCACTTCTGTGGAACAACGGTAACTTAGCATCATCACCCACCATTCTGGGCTTCCTTCCTCCTGTCGCTGTGCTACCACCAATCAACTTCTGCGGAATTGACGAGCTTGGCGGTGTCAAAGTGGTATTTCTTGCTGTTTGTGAGTCAGTGAGCGGAGGTGTGGGTACGTTGGTGTCAGGGGTTGCTCCTACCTCTATCTTGGGCACAGCCTGGTCGTCCCTGTCAAGACTCTGAGGTCGTTTCATCCCATGTGGTCTTCCTTCACAGTTTTGCGGTTCGATCGCAGCAGGACCTTCTCCTGTCCTCTGCCTCTTCTCCTGTCGAAACCTCGCTCCTCCTCTTGTAAGACCACTTTCTTCCTCGGCTTCGCTCACAGTCTCCTCATGGTATGGCTTCCCCAGCAGTCCGGTACCCACGACCTCCTCCCAACAGGCTATCTACTGATCAAGGTGCATCTTTAATATACCCTTTTCGCAGATTAGCATTTTAATCGATAGTTGGAGCGACATCAGAAACCTTCCCCTTGGTCTGTGGAATAAGTATCTTTCAGCTTCACTATAGTATTTCTGCGTGTTGACCAAAAATTCAGTGATATATCCCTCCAAGATGCTATCAATCCAAACTTCGATAGGCCGCAATGCCTTATTATCGACTTCCTACAGCTCTTGAATCAACTCTGGGGTCCAAGCCGTCAGCTCACCACCCTGGAAGTTCCTCTTCTGAAAGGTCAGCTTTGACAACCACTGGTACAGTATAACCGAGAATTCAAAGAAAAACCATTCATGCGGACCGTCGTGAATATACCTTCCCAGCCAGTGATCTATTGTCAGTCGCGTGTTCCGGCTTTCTTCTTCAACAAAATCCCGCAACTTCTGATCAAACCAGCTCTATGTCTCCGGCTTCTTCAAGTGCCACAACATGGCCTCCTTTCACTCTGCACATGGTCCCGCCAATGGAACCATTTGTTGACCAACGTGACCTCAGTCGACAGGGGTTCACCTCACTATTGACACATACCGCAGTCTCCTTGGGCACCAGCCTGGGCAGGTTTAAGCCTGCCTAGCAACACCCGCAGAGCGGATGAGGTCTCACCCGAGGCGTCCAGGAAGAGCAAACGGAACCATGTTTCCGCTGAGGGAGTAGGCGAGTTGTGGCTGCATGGACTAGCTCTATTGCAGTACTTAAACATAAACTTTAAACATTTGACATGGAATTATAACATATTACTTAATCGCAGCATTTATCATCACAGCAATAGTAAGCAGACATTGCATCAAGAAAATATAACAACATTCATATATCGCAACATTGCACAAAGATCATACCAAAACATCATCATTGTATTACTGTCACAGTCATATACCAGAAGCAAAACATAGATCTCCGTATACATCCACCTTCTTATTGCTCGGCCACTATGGTCTATCTCTATCTATCTCCTCCCTTAACACTTACAATCCTCATCTATTTATAGGCTTCCGCCATTACAATGTTTGTCCACTTACTAGCAACTTCCTAACCGACACTATAGACAAATGACCCAGTATCTAACTGACTCGGTCCAAATGTCCCCAAAAACCCGCATACTTCGGCACAACTGACTCAATATTACATACATGTGGTCTAAGTGACCCAAAAACCCGCCAACCGCGGTATAATTTAACACAAAATACTCCTTCCACGCCCTCATCCGATGTGTCGCAGCGTTGACAGTACTGCAACATTTCCTCATCGAACCGCCTGCCAACACTTAATCATGAACAAATTTCACAAACATACTTGTATCTCTTCAAGTCATACCTGTCGGGATTGCTTGTAGTCTTCTTATGTAAGGCCTTAGCCTATCTCCCTCTAGAACTAGAACTTCTTCACTTATGTAGGTGTCCAATTCATTCTCTTCTAGGATCAACCCAATCCACTTTGATTTACTGAGACTAGATCTAGATCTGGATTAGGGTTTCTCAGGGAAACCCTAAAAATTCAAATTTTGAATTTCAAACTTTTGAATCAATTGAAAGATGTGTCTTGTTGAGCTGATCAAGCTGGTATACTTCAATTTTTAAAACTGCAAAATTTGACCCCTCAAAATTTCCTTTCAAACTTCTGAATCTTATGGACAGGATCCCGAACTAGGGTTTGATAAATCTCGGTCTTCTACTCATCCAAAAGGTTCTATATTGTGTTCTAAACTTTGATTTTTCTAAGGAGCTTCCAGCCGTGGTCACAGATTTCAAAAATTCCAACTTTTGCAAAAGCCCTAATTTTCCACCTTTTTGATCAAAATCCCGAACTAGGGTTTGATCAAGCCTGGCCTTCTGCCCAACCAAAAAATTTGATCTTGGTCTCTAAATTTCGATTTTGATGAGGATAATTTAGCCGTGGTCTCCGATTCAAAAAATTCCAACTTTCTTGGAAGCCCTAAATTCCCGTAGCAGTGACAAGCCAAGAATGAAGGTGCTCAGAATCTAATTCTCTTTTGACAGAAATATGTGCCTTATTGTTTCTGGAACATATCCGAAATTACAAATCCATAGGGTATGAAACTTTGGCATGTGGTAGCCTAACCTGTCGTCTTTCCAACCCCATAGGTCTTACCTCAATTGGATTCTCTGAGAAAGAGTTATTCCAAGTGTTGCAACGTGACCTATTTATGGGATAAAACAGGAGAGTGAACTTGTACGGCGTGCCACGTGTCACTGGTTCAACTTTTGCCTCTGAAAAACTTACCTGAGAAACCAAGTTTCATTCTCTTACTATGAAATTTTACATAATTTCATTTGGAGCTTCCTATCCCAAGTTGTGACCTTTTTTCCTAGGTCACCAGTTTATGACTGAGATATGGAAGAGGCAGAAATGCTATATTGTACAGATCATATCCCACAAATTACAATGAATCAGATGCTGTGCTTTGGAAAAAAGGTACATGGGGATGTTACCTTTGACCTGTAAAAGTTTCAGATCCTCAACCTTTTCCAAAATGGATTTATAGCGAAAGTTCTACGATGACTAGTTTTTTCTATATCAAGCCCTAGCTTCCGATTTCTCGCAAGTGCAACAAGTCTCATAAATGCCATAGCATGCCTTCCTTCAGGATATCTATGATACCATGTTATATTTTCATCATTTAATTCAATAGATATAGGATCTTAACTTAAAGAACAACATGTACATCATATCAAGCATAAGAGACAAGAGACAAGAGACACAAAACATTTCACCGGGGAAAACCAAGAAGGTGAAAAACCCCACAACTTCCTCAGAGATAGAATAAGCATCAATACAAGGATCACAATGATCAAACCTAAGAGATAGATATCTTTAGCAACATATTCCTCCTCCACTTGTGCGCACTCCTCCTCTCTCTCACTAATGCGAAGTGAGTGAATGAGAGAGACACACTCTCTATTTATACACTACTTCACTTGTCATTTAACTTTAGCTAGGTCAGCCCCAACTTAACCACTTAACATAATGTTGACTAGGCCGAACCCCACTAGGGTGGTCTAATAACCCTTTAACCCACATGACTCATACAAGGCCGAACCCATCAAAGTGGTCTAATAACCCTTTAACCCACATGACTCATACAGGGCCGACCCCATCAAGGTGGTCTAATAACCCATCAAGTATAAGTTATGACACTTACAATATAACTTGCGACACCTGCAAGTACAACTCACGATACTTCCAATTAGAGGAATATTACATCTCCATTGGGGATACAATAAAGTACAAATACAATATACAAGTGAATATCTTCCAAAGTTACAAATACATCAACAGAACAATCCTATTTGGTACAAAATTTGGCAAGATAGAGGATCCCTCACACCACTAAATCTTTTCATGTAGCTCATAATATCATTTAAATACCATTTTTTGATAGGTATTATTTCTTTCTTGTTTATTATGAAAGAAATTGCCTTGGATCATTAAATATATATTCAAACAATTTAATTAGAAATCCATCTCACAACAATGTGTATCTATGTTTGTATTTAGTTTTCCAATGTACTTTACTAACTCTAAATAAATATGCTTATCATCAGTACATGTACTCTTCATTATCCATTGTATTCCATCTTAACAAGGCATAGTTTATGCCTAGGCTGCAACATTGTGAAGGTAAGATAATTGAACCATATGTCTCATCTATATTTCTTTGAATGTATTTGTTGGGGCATGTGGAGTTGGTATATTTATATTATGGGGAATGTTTATATGTTTTAAATAATTTATGGTAATTATTTTTAGAATATGTACATATGTATAGATAACAATGGCCATGTTAGGAACCTATGTCAACCCTTCTCTTTACTATGTTAGTATATTGTTGTTGGACGCATATGCTTTGTAAGTCGTCTCGTAGTATTTGTTGATCCGTAGTTTATATTAGCCCATAGTATTGACCCATAGTATTGGACGCATATACTTTGTAAGTCGTCCCGTAGTATTATATGTCCCATGGTTTTGACTCATAGTATTGGGGATAGACTTAGTATATAAGTGTGTGTTGAGGTCATTGAAGGCACCGTGAAGTTAATTGTATTGAGCTTGCTCAAAGGAGGTTGCCCCCTCGAAGTGGCCCATGATCAATATAAAAGTGATTCTATTCTATTATTTCTGATATCTCGTGTATTTGCATTAATTAATTATTGCAGGTTCATCACATCTGGTATCAGAGCACTTTCTTGGGCTCGTTGGGTGGAATTTCTGCCAAATTTTTTTTTCGCATCTGTTCCAGCTTCGGATTTGGGAATAATCCCTATCTGCTTAACTGTGGGAAGTACTTGGGCATAAGCCCTAAAACTCATTGTGAGGAGTACCATAGGAACCCCAAAGTAGCTGGCCCATTGAGAGGACCTGCCAGCGAAAAGGGCAACGACCCCTACCTGATTGACTAGTTCCCACCTGTGAGGTAAACCAAGAGCTGTCGTTTGTGGCAAAGCAGTTATCAGTTTTACCTGAGCCGTGGAGTGAGGGGTACTGCCCCAATACGCAAGCCGTCATACAGCATTGGTGGCCTAGTGAAACACCTGAACTGTTAGTAAGCTGTACATACCTGGGGTCCATATCTATTTTCAGTGGAACTGTTGCTGATCACTTCCGCTCCAGATCCAGCCATTTCAGATCTATTCTGAAAGTCGTTCTAGATCCATTCGATGTTTCAGATCCAGCCGTTTTTTATCCCTTCCGCGCCGTTGCACCGCTGTTGTCGATCCATTTCTAGAAAGAAAAAAAAATCAGTTTTTTGTCCATATCTCCCTTGTTTTCACTCTGTTTCCCTTGAAATTTTTGGGGAACCCCTGTCATCCCATTCTGTATCTTTCATTCCTGAGGACGTTATCCCCAATTCCCCTTCCCAAAGCCTGAAATCCCACATTTGTCTATTTTTAGGGTTTGCCATAACTTCCTCAGATTTCACCCAATCACCTTCAAATTTTACCACAGAGTTCCTTTCTGAATTCTACTTCTTTGTCCCTCTCTGCCAAATTTTCTCATTCTATCACCCCAATTCTGAAATCCCCCTTTTTGCTTTCTTGTCCTTTCGACAGTGTCCAAAATATAGTCAAACTCCAATTACCCATCAGATTGTTTCCCCAATCCAAATTTCCCTTTACTAAATCAGCTTTTGTTTGTGTTTTTCTACCCATTCCACCCAAAAAAAAAAACCTGGTTATGGTTGTCACCTGTGCAGGAGCACACACCATGGAGGAAGCACTTGCAGCCATCCAAACCAAACTCCAAGATCTGGATGAAAAATTTCTCAGCCTCCATCTTCAGCATTCATCCATGAACAATACCAGACAGCCAGAATATTTTGCAGCCACCGAGTTCTCTTCTTCCAGCAATTTTTGTGGGCCGAAGCTTGATTTTCCTCGCTTCAATGGTACTGATTCGACTGGATGGATATATCGAGCAGAACAATATTTCAGTTTGCATAATACTTCTGATGCCTAGAAATTTCCACTTACATCCTTTCATTTGGAACAGAAGCCCTTCAATGGTACCGTTGGTACATCAAAGCTCATCCCGAGCCAAACTGGACAAATTTTTGCCAACTCATTTTGCCCCGAATTGGTCCTAGTGCTTTTGATGATTTCACAGGAGCACTCCCTAAACTTCACCAAATTGGCACAGTGAGAGAGTATCAGACAGAATTTGAGAAAGTGGCCAATCACACAGAAGGATTGTCTGATGAATTCTACAGGAGTTGTTTTATCAGTGGTCTCAAGGATGAAATCCGCTCAGAGGTCAAAATGTTTTGTCCCAACACAATGATGGAAGTCCTAGGGTTGGCTAAGCTGGATGAGGACAAGATCGCAGCTCAACAACGCTCCAAACCCACCTTTGTTCCCTTCAGAAATCTGGGTTCCCAATGACCTCCCATCATGCCTGCTCCTCAACCAACTCCTATCAAGCATTTGTCTGAAATAGAAATGCAGGCACGCCGAGAAAAAAGGCTTTGCTATAATTGTGATGAGAAATTCACTCAGGGACATAGATGTGTTAAACAAAAGCTCTATCTCTTGGATGTGGATTCTCTGCCTACCTTAGAACTTGGTGAACAAGCTACAGATACAGTAGATGATCAGGTCGACATTCAACACCCGCCTATTGACACCCCATCTCAGGACGACCCACCTGAGATCTCTCTCCATGCTGTAACCGGCGTCACCACCCCACAAACAATGCGGGTCAGGGGATACTTCAAGAAGCTCCCTCTTACCATACTCATTGATTCTGGTAGCACTCATAACTTCATTGACCCTCGGATTGCCAAACAGGCTGATTGTTTTGTCCATCCTTGCTCCGACTTTGAAGTCATGGTTGCCAATGGGGGCACCTTACCTTGCAAGGGGAAGTGTCACAATGTGCGTATCTCTATGGAAGATTATAACCTACGCTCTGACATGTTTGCCTTGTCCTTAGGCGGATGTGATGTGGTTTTGGGCGTTCAATGGTTACGCACACTTGGCCCCATCTTATGGGATTTTGTTGAACTTTGGATGCAGTTTAAAGTCAATGGGGCACAACACAAATTTATGGGCTTACAACCAGGGTCTCTCTGCATCATCAGTTCACATCGCTTGGAAAAAATCCTTAAGAAGAATTCACATGGTGTCATCGCTCAACTCAATTCCATTCAGATGCACCTATCAACAGTCTCCACTACTTCCTTGGATAGATATGTAGGTATCTTTGCTGAACCAATGCGCTTGCTACCTTCAAGAGACCTTTCCGGTAAGAATTTAGCCACATCTACCTCTCAGTAGGAAATGATGGCTATTTTGCATGCAGTACAGAAGTGGCAGCCATACCTATTAGGGAATTATTTCTGCATCAAGACTGATCTCCCAAGTCTAGAAAATTTTCTGGAACAATGGGTCTCCTCCTCAACA
This sequence comes from Larix kaempferi, assembly GCA_027924585.1. Classification (NCBI taxonomy): domain Eukaryota; kingdom Viridiplantae; phylum Streptophyta; class Pinopsida; order Pinales; family Pinaceae; genus Larix; species Larix kaempferi. Next base: position 4,638,073 of record BSBM01000211.1, read on the forward strand.
CACCTTAAATGGGTTATCCAGCTCATGGGTTATCCCTATGTGATCACTTACAAGAAGGGTAAGGAAAATATGGTGGAAGATGCTCCTTCTTGCACAATTGATGACCCAGTTTCTCTTACATCTCTTTCTCTGCTTGTTCCAAATTGGTTGCAATATGTTCAATAGGGCTATCTCTTCTATGAACTCCATGTTTCATCAACATGGCACTCTGGGTTTTGCAAAATGTATGACCGAGAACAATGTAACTTCTTTTGGCAAGGACTAAAAATGGCAATTCAACAGATGGTGGCTGACGATGATACTTTCCAAGTCAACAAGGGGGAAACGACACTCCTTTTGGGATTGCTCAAACCCTTGCCCATCCCTACACAACTTTGGCCAACTATTTCTATGGATTTCCTAGCAGCGCTTTGGTGGTACAATACCACATCTCAAAGGACACCATATGAAGCAGTCTATGGAAAAACACCGCCAGTTCTTCTTCCATACACCCTTAGCAGCTCCCCAGTTCAGGAAATTGACTCGGTTCTTCGAAACCGCGATCAGATTCTTCTCATTCTGCAGGACAATCTTCACATGGCCATAATTTGCCTGAAACAACAAGCCGATCAGCACCGTTCTGAGCGCATTTTCCACGCAACTGACAGGGTTCTTCTTCATCTACAGCCTTCCAAGCAATCCTCCTTGACACTCCAAAGGCGTCAGTGGCCCGAAATGCAACCCGAGGATGCTACCGGGGAACCACTCCTTCATATTCTACAGCAATTTCTCCAACCAAAGCTTTCAGGACAAAGCTTTTTCTAAGGGAGAGGGGATGTTAGGAACCTATGTCAACCCTTCTCTTTACTATGTTAGTATATTGTTGTTGGATGCATATGCTTTGTAAGTCCTCCCGTAGTATTTTTTTGATCCGTAGTTTATATTAGCCCATAGTATTGGACGCATATTCTTTGTAAGTCGTCCCGTAGTATTATATGTCCCATGGTTTTGACTCATAGTATTAGGCATAGACTTAGTATATAAGTTTATGTTGAGTTCATTGAAGGCACCGTGAAGTTAATTGTATTGAGCTTGCTCAAAGGAGGTTTCCCCCTCGAAGTGGCCCGTGATCAATATAAAAATGATTCTGTTCTATTATTTCTGATATCTTGTGTATTTGCATTAATTAATTATTGCAGGTTCATCACAGGCCACCTCATTAGTTATTTAAATTCAATACTAAATCTTAATCCTTTTGATTTATATTTATTTTCTTTGGAGCCATAGGAAACTTTTTATGACTCATAATTTGAGTGAAAAATTGTTTAGCGATGTTAGACTTATGAAAATCAATTCTATAATTCATATACAATCCCTATTTGGGAGTAAGGCCTTAGTGATACAAAATTGGTTCAAGCCCTAGGGTAGAATTCAATTTTAAGTGCACGAGACACCAATAATCGAGAATGGTTTTGAGCAATGAAAAAAGGGTGGTTTCTCTATTCTTGTGGTCAAGAAAGAAAAAAGAAGAATACAAGGATTATAAGGTTTCATGCTAATTCATAATAAAGCTTAATGGACCAAATTTCATTTTGATCATTTGAGATTTCAAACCAAGCTTATTTTGAAAAAAAATATTGTTCTAGTATCCCATTTGTATTATAATTTTGAATCAATAAATTATACAAAATGGTTCGGTTTAATTTTGGTACTTATTGTGTAATTGAGATATATAATTAGATGGTGTTTTCCGGGTAGACTACTTGATGCATTAATAGTTTCATTTTGTGGAATGCTCACAAAGAATGGAAAATGAATGTGAGTCTATAAGGGATAGCAAAACAATTTTTCATACATAGTAATAGGAAATTTGAAATGGAAAAGAGCACGTTGAGTGTCTACTTAAAATGGCATTGAATTTGAGTTAGAGGAATGTTTTTATCTTTTGTGACCTAAAACTTGAATTGTTCTAAAAATCCCATGCTATGTCAACCTAGAAAAGGATCGAGGAATGTGGGTCCGATGAATATCACCCATTGGAGGTCAATATCCCCATTTAATTAAAGTTTAATCATGTCCCAAACTACTTGATGTTTGAAGTTCAACAAATCTCTATGATAGACCTGAGTCATTTGGTTTTAAATATAATAGTATTTTGAAGTTAGAGACAACAATTTTTATCTTTATGTGATATTGAGGGCATGGATAGTGGTAGCTTACGATACCTTCAAATAGTGTTTTTATAAATCTATTCCAACAAATAACAAGAATTGAGATTCCTTAAACTCTTAACAATGAATCCCGACCTAAAGAGAAAATCCTAAAAAGGAGAATGGTAAAATTGATGAAAACTAGAAGAACTATAGAATTATTGAGATTTAGATGATAACTTATTAGATCCTAAAGGTTTAAACATTAAAAAAAATTGGAGGTGGACCTGCACTTCAAATTATAAGCATGTTGAGGGCTCAAAACAAGGCTAGATTCATGATTCATGATCAAGTTACATTAATGTTGAAATTATACTATTCCAATTTTCCTTCATAATACAAATTCATTCTCTAAGACCAATTTTATTTCATCTCTAGAAAAATTGCTATTTCCGTCATTTTCTCCTTAAACAATTAGGGTTTGTCAAATATTCTAAAATCTATATAAACCCTTCATATTGGTTATCCAAAATTATTTATTTTTTGACCTAGATATTCTCATGTTCTTTTGATTACAAATTGAACCACCTTAATTAGACCTTCCAATAAAAACTAATGTTAATTTCAAGTTGGCATGCATTTTAAAACCTTTAATTGGGGTTTGTTGATCCTAGACCTATAATATATCAAATATTTATTTTTCAATGATTTTGAAATTTCTACGTATAATGTTGATAATTTAGTTTTTACGACAACTCTATCCATGTGTTATTTCAATTTTCCAAGAAACATTTATGGCCAATTTGTCAAACCTTGTTGGTTTTCACCCTCATATGGCTCGAGCAAGTTTTCAAACAAGATAATTCTTCCAATTTATATATAAAATATATCAATTTTGGATCTATAATACTATGTTAATTATTATTTCCAAATCCATTTCTCTCATTTTCTTTGGACATTCTAACCATGACACGTGTTCGATATAGTGAACCTTCATACATTTAGCAAGGTTTCAAGACTCGAAACTTCAATTAACTTGTATGACATGTATCTTTGCAATTTCGTTATCTAGGATACTAAAAGTTTGACCATATATAGTACCATCTATATTGTTTCGAACTATTTAAGTCTCACTACAACTAGATACCTATAGCCAAATTTATGCATCAAACTATAATATGTTTTCCTCGAAGGTGCTTAAGTAAGAATTTATATCTCTTCTGCCACTTGGAATGACCCCGATATCTAAAATAACATAATAACACTACATAATCATAATGCATACCAATTGTAAGTGTGCAGAACATCTTCCAAAGTGGCAGTGCTAACAAATTATACAATAACCCCTTATTTGTTAGGATAACAATTCTCAAATAACCCAAGTACATCCATATATTCAAATCACAATTCCATGCATGTAATCATGACACTAATGACCTCTTATATATACAATTCCTCATCCATTCATCATGTATATCTACCACAAAGCTAACCTACCATTTAGATATGTATTTTACCTCTATAAACCACATTAGGTTTATTACATACATTACATTTCATTTGCATGTTCTTTCTTCCCTACTAAATGTGGTTTCCTATAGAGGACAAATTTACCCACCATTTTATTATGAAAACACAATTTAAGACATAATCAACTAAAAATATTAATAGCTATAAATATAGGATTGTTATCAAGGCTTAGGAGAATGAATCAAAATACAAGGATTCAACTTGACAAAGTTCTGGAGAAACTATGATAATAAGGTACACATCTCTTTCCCTTCTAAATTTTCTTGCTTCACATGCATGTGGAATCTAGGGAATAGTATCTAGTCGTTGTTTGTTTATCTATCGGTGAGCTTAGTCCACCCACTAGGGAAATCACTTAGCTTGTTAGCTATGTGACACTTTCCCTCACAACAATGACAAGAAATACAATTGTGTGAACAATATGAAAATTGGATAACTATAACTAAGGAAATGGTTGAAAAATGAGGTCCATATGAATTTATTGTTGGGAAAAAACAAAGTGGACCATGACAAAGAGTTTGTTGTCCTAATTGCAACAATGTGGATAGAACCTCAAATGGATTTGTAGAACTTATGAACGAGTCAATAAAAAAAATGAAGGGTTGGCCTATAAATAGGGTGAGACCCACATATTGAAACCCATTCTTACAGTTTGTTGTTGGATTCCCCAGATTGATTTAAGCTCATCGTGGAGGATAGGACAAATGGATTTCAATATATGAGTTTTAGGTTAGTCCTTATGCAATTCTTTTCATTTTCATCCATTTAATTTTCCTTTTAGGGACCTTGGTAACTTGTACAGAAGCCTGTTAAGGTTTTTGTAAGGTCACATGGGAATCAATGGAACATTCTTGCCATGTGGTGTGACAATTCCTTTGATAGTTGTGCTCTTTAAAGGATGTAAGGAATTTACACCACACAATAATATAATCATTTGCAAGTAAGATTTGTCGTGCATGGCATGTTCAAATAGATGTTATGCTTGTGTGGAAAAACTATGAGTCTCGTCATTCTTATAGCTACATGTTGGTGGGTTTGTAGTTTCCTTGACCATGCACAATGATCATATGATTAATTTTCTTGGACAACCTTGTATGGTGTAGTTTTTGGGTTGATCCACCATGTAAGAATATTGTGTGGTGATATTAATTGGGTAGTTGTGAGTGTCATGGCTATCCAATCAATTCAGTTGCATGCCTTGATCACATGGTTGGTAAAACAAGAAGGTCACACCCTTGTGCGGCTATTTCTAGAAAAGTCATGTGAGTGTGCTCATTTTTAGTCTTTTGGATTTTTTTGAAACTTAGGTAAACTAGTTTAGACCTATATGTGACTTTTTTTGTAGGTTTCTAGTTGAGAGACGGTTATTTAGTGGCGAGAGAAACACTTCAATGGTATTTTCTAGGAGGTGGCTAGGGACCCTATAGTTTGATAGTGCCTATGGGAGGTGGGGCTATTGAAGTAATTTTATTGTTCTATGATGAGGTCCAGTGAGGGTCTCCTATGAGAGTTGATTGGCCATAAAAAATATCAACAACAATGGTGGTACAATATCAACAATGGTGCAATAAGAGATTGATATATGACCTATTTTTTATGTTAATATTGATCTTGTACCACCACCATTGAATAGAGAATAGAGAAGTAGTAGGAGGTACCTCATCCATTGGTGAAGTAATAGGGGGCATGTTAGAGAGGGTAATCTATGTGATTAGGGGTTTGAGCTATGGTTTTGCGTTACCTTCAATTTTTTCTCCCTAATTTCAAAAGCTACGCCTCTTGTTCAAGATCAGTATAAATTATGCTTTTGGTGATACCTCTAACATAAAATTGTGGCTCTACTTTCGACCCCCATTTTAGTGTTACAACAGATTATTGGGGTTATTGTCTCTTTTATTTTCCTATTCATCATCTAGAAGACTTCAAGACATGCATGCAGAGGATTTTATATTTTTAGAGTGTAGTGAAAGAAATTTTCTCTGTGTTCCTAGCATTATATTATATGCATGCTACGTTGAAATTGAGTTGCTTATACCTGTTTTAGAGGTAGGGTTTTGAATTTTTCTATTTTCTATTTTAGGCTCTCGATTCTTACAGATCACATATAATACAGATCACATAAAATATGGAAGTTGTGCTGACTGTGCACCAATTGTAAAGCATAAATATAAGTGGTATTTTTCATCAACAAAGGGAAGAATCTTTATAAAGTACACGAAGAATGATATTTTTTCCATCTAACTGAACAAATTATCTTCCAGTTGACAAATCATTCTTAATGACAATGGATCTGTAAACTGTCGTGGATATTCCACTAGATCAATTCGCTACAATGGACCTTACACTTTAGTTCCTAATATTAATTTAATTCCATAAAATATTGAACATAATGGAATTGGAAGAGAAATAACTAGAGCAAATAAGTACACAATCCACACAATAACATAAGATATACCTTGGGAAAACCCACTATGGGGAAAAACCCAACCAAAATTGAGGGATACCCCTTTCTCTTCATATCAAAATGCAAATACAAAGAAAATGACACTCTCTATGGAGTAACCTATGACTTTGTAGCCATAATGGCTACCACATGATCTCTCATCTCCTTTGTTTTGCAATAATATCCACTCCGCTATAGTTTGATCAAATATGGAACGATACAATAACATCGAAAGAATCGAACCCATTCTTCTCCTAATGGCCCAATATTTAACATAATTTTAGGGTTTTTTCATACCCCAAATCCTTATTAGGGTTAGTGTTTTGGACCTTCCATAATGCTCTTCAAAGTCCACATGTGACTAGATCCACAAGTGTGATAAATGAGATATGATGTGGAATCCACTCAGTACCATGGTGGTCAACTGGGTAGGTCAACTTGTGGAAAAAGCATAACTTCTTCATACATAATCCAATTGAGGCGATTCTTACACCATTGGAAAGCTCTCCGTGTGGAATTTTATTTATTTTGGTCTAAATGTTTTTTCACCGAAAAATGACATTTAAGCCCTCAAAATGGCCTTAAAGGCTTAAGACATTTTTTTATCCCAAATAAAAAAAAGTGAGACATGCCCCTATAATGGGCCCTACAATCCCATTCATCCACTTTTATGACCCTGAAAGCTCCAAAGAGGTGACAAATCACATATTGATCCATTTCAGATCATACCTCCCGATTTTGGGAGGATTTTGTTCCCAAAAATAGTTTATTGAATGAGGTGAGAAAAATTTTCCTCTACCTTCTCCTTGGAGTACCATTTAGCCTTTCCTGGAAGTTGTCTTTTCAATCCCACCTACCAGAGTTCATACTATCCCCACCTAGTACTTTTAGACTTATTTTGCAACAATGTTTATTCTACTAACTCTGTTTGAGTCTCTAGTGCTATGACCTTTACATAAGGAAAGACCTACTTACGCTCCCGATCCAACATGGAAGGTTCATAGAGTTTCATATTTTCCATATTCACTATGGAGTAAATGCACATGTGTGGGGGTAGACTAAGTTTGTAGGCATTGTTTCCCACCTTATCCAATACCTGAAAAGGGCCATACCTTAGAGCCTTGATATTCTAACCACAAACCTATAGTATTTCCTTGTTTAAGTGTAACCATACTCTATCTCCCACTTTGAATGATTTTTCAACCCTTTGTTGGTCATGCCTGGCCTTCTTTTTTTATTGTGATTTATTTAATGCAACTTATAATTGTAAAAGGATATACCTAATATTATCAATGAAATTTTGATATCTTAATGCCTCACCTATGGTCTCTTCCGTCACTCCCCCTTGTTGTCCATAAATAACATCTAGAGGAGGAGGTGGCAAGTATCCAAAACAAATTTAAAAAGGTGACTTACTAATGGAAATGTGGACTGCTCTATTATAAGAGAGCTAAATGAAGATCAAGTTTTCATCCCAAGACTTTGGATTCTTCTTACTGTAACCCCTCAAAAGCTGGACCAAAGTCTTTTTGAATACTTTTGTATTCCAATTTTTCTGTATATGGAATGATGTAGATCTCTTCAACTCCATGTCCATTTTCTCCCAAAGTGTAGTCCATAAGGAATTGAGAAATATGGTATCCCCGTTTAAGATGATGCTCCAAGGTATCCCAAATTTCACCTAGATTTGTTCAAAGAACATGTTTGTTGCTTATTTCCATTTGATGGTATTGTTATAAGGCATAAGAATACACATCTGGTTGAATCTATCAAATACCACAAATAATTATTCGTGTCCCTTCCTAATGGTTGCAATAGCACCCACAAAATCCATGGAGATTCTCTACCATGGTACCATAGGAACATATAAGGGGTGATATAAACATTAATTCCTATTTCTGGGCTTTCTCGTACAACAAAGTATGCATCCTCTAATAAATTGAGCTACATTTTCTTTCATTATAGGTTAGTAAACATACCTCTGTAAGTTTGAAATTGTATTCCCTACATCAAAATTCCTTGTAACTTTGGAGGTGTGTTCCTCTCTAATAAGATGCAATCTTTCACCTTTAAGGACATAGAACTTGATCAACTTGTAGATTAACCCATCCTAGAGATGATAGTCATCCTTGTTATCACCTTCTTCTACATAGAATTGGCCTTGTAGATACTAAAATACCTCCTTAAAGTCCTCATCTTCTATGTATTCCTCCTTATATACACCATGGGTGAAAGGATCCATATGCATAAGAGTTCCCAAAGATGTAATATTGGTTGTAGGTGATCTTGAGAGCATGTCTACTAGCTTGTTTGTACTTCCTTTCTTACACTTGATGATTATATGGTAGTGCTATCAGAATTCCATCCACTTATAATGTCTGGTTTGTTGTAGTTTACTCTAGGCCTACAAATACTATAGTGGTTGGTGATTGGTGTGAATGATGGTCTCCTATCCCATCAGGTAGTGCTTCCACTTATTAATAGCTTGAACCAAGGCATAAAGTTCTCTATCATATGTAGGGTATTTCAAGATGACACCATGGAACATTTCAAAATGATAGCATAATATCCTCCCCCTTGCATCAAAACTGCTCCCATAGAATACCTAGTTGCATAGGTATCTAATTTGAAGGGCTTCTACAAATTAGGCAATGTGATAACTAGTGCCTGGCGAATCTTTCGCTTGACCTTTTCAAAGGATTTATGTTGATCCTTCCCCAACTGGAACACCTTTTTGTTGATGTTATGGCATGGAGGGATGCAGCCATAGTCTAAAAGGAAGCTATGAATTTATGAAGGTATTGTGTCTCCCCCCAAAATTTCCTAACTTGTAACATCCCCATTTTGACCCTTACGGTTTATTTGATTCAATGTAAATATTGTATACATACAATGTGTGTTTTCCCTAGTGTGAAGATCAAGGCCAAGGCCCCACTAGAGGATGCTCATGTTTTATTTAAAAGGTAAGTATTTGACACTCTAACTATCCATGCGCTTCTAAGCCATGAGGTATTGTAAATTATGTCAATATTAAATATTGCAATAAAATACTAATCAAACTGATTATGGAGGCAACCAATAAGAGGGGGGCCATGTGTATCCACTAGGGAGAGGTGAGGGGGTTGTGGGATTGGAACCCATGCTGCCACATGTCATTTTGTGAACCCATTTGACTCCCTTGCTGACATTTAATTCTATTGTAAGGAGGTGGTTGAGAAAACATGTTCATGAAGTCGATGGAGTATGGAGCAACCCTGAAAATCCGTATGCTAGGGTGTGGCTTTGTTTTTTTTTGTCCCTTAAGCCACTCTACCTCCTGGGAATTCCGTTACCCTAATCCCTATCCAATTTTTGACCAACAACCAGGATTTATCACACATTATAGAGGAGAGCATCAGGAAAGAATAAAGGAGAAAATAATTCGCGATTCTGTGTAAGCACAAATTTGCAGAGCTGAAAGCACATCGAAAACTTTCGTAGAAAGTAAATTGATTGGTATATCCATGGATAAAACCTCAGGGAGAAATTGCACGGCATTATCAGCTTACAAAACCCGTGAGAACACCTGGATATGACAGCAAAAGGCTGAGTTACGGTACAGATCTTTTTCCGCAACCCTTAGAAGATTCCAGCTAGAATAAAAGAGAAGAATATTAGACAAAGGTTGAATTTGCTTAATAAACCTGGTGAAGGATAAAGACTCATGAAAGCAACGGTTTGGACCTTTCTATGCCCACCCTGAAGAGCACTGGAGGGAAGGGGCCCTGAGGGACTGTGCAGTAGAGAAAGGGGCCTTCATTGTGTTGCGTGAGGTAGGTATTGTGGGTTCCAAGTTTGCTGAGTAGTTTGAGATGCCTATAGGTATGTGGTTGAGCTCACTGGCTTAGCATCATCCTCCATGTTCCCTCACATGATTAGTAAACCAAACTGTATGTTGGCCTAGCATTAGGTTGGAGCCTTGATTGTGAGAGAACCTATTTAGCCCTCCTTAGTGTATACACAACCCAGCTCGGGGGTGGTCTCTCAGCTAAAAGAGTATAAGCTAGACAAAGACCTATGGTTGGGTGGAACGGTTCTCTCCCTTAGCAAGTTGCTTGGATAGTTCCATTTAAAGATAATTTCTTTTTGTGGTGTTAAATGATGCTAGTTTTCCTATGTTCTGTCTACTTGTTATGTTCAACTTATTTGAATGAATGATTGCATGAAATTGACCAGTATGAAGACTATGTATGGGCTTGAGTATGAGGTCGATTTCATGTTTGAACACTTCACCATTTGCTTGAGCTTAATATGCTACTAACCCTGTATGTGGTAGATGCATTCATTAGATTTAATTCCACTTTATTTTTTGCTATGCATTGCACATCTCCTTGGAGGGTTTGTACTTCATAATATGAGCTTGGGGGAGGATTTATACACCCCCCTGAGGTGCGCATGCACCCCACTATGATCATATGAAGGAAGGGACCTTGAAAGGGTGATTCTAGGGCTTTTGGAAGTGGGGTAAAGAGATTTGATGGACTTCAGGGTAGATTTGTTATTGGAGAAGAATGTTCAGATATCCACATCATCATTTTCAGGACCTTGCATGCAATTAGGGTTTGCATGCAGCCCAGTCACCATGTGATGCCTCCAACACCTTACCTGCCTTATTCTAGCACTTGGGGGCCACTTACTTCAGATTTTTAGCCCTCCTAGTCAGGAAGGCACCCACTTATCACCTACTTCCAGAGAAGGGCGCACTTCTTCACCTACCACCTCAGTTTACACTCAGTTAGCTCCGATTCTCCCTGATTTGAGGCTAGTTTCACTCCCGACTGACTGTTTCACTCCATTGGACCTCTAGATTGACTAGATGACTTGTTTTGACTTCAGTTAAGCCTCCCATGCACCCTCCACTGAGTCTCCTTCCCTATATTAGTGCTACACACTTAAGTTACACATGTTACACTCAGTTAGACTCAGATTGACACCTGGATGACTGGTTCTTGTGCATTGATGACCACCACTGATTGATGATGAGGACTCCTAGTTGGAGTCAAGCTACTCCATTCAGTGATTCGAATGACCTTCTTAGTCAATTCAAATTGCTCAGTCATAGTGACTGTATTGTATTGTAATTATTCACCCTTATTGGGATATTGAGCACTGTGCATGTTTTACACAGTTTTACACCATATTTTCTATGTTCATCTGTTGTGATTGATTTACTTGTTCATTAGATCTGCTGTGACTAATTTTACATGGTATCAGAGCCATGGCAGGGACAAGGTTTATTTTCTACAGGTGTTCTACATGAAGAAGAGAGCAATCTTTGCTCACCAATATATTTCAGCAACGTCATGCAAAATCTCATGTGCATTCGCTCATGTGCATGCAAGGCTGAAAACATAGTATTTGTTTGTGTGTGATTTGCAGGTTTCTTACTTCCTCCATGTGCATTCGCTAATGCAAAGATGGAGACTTCTTCTTCATAAAATATTCTTAATCCATTCAACTATGGTGAATGGAAACCAAAGATGATTTCATTCTTGAAGAGACAATGTCTTTTTGATATGTGCATTGGTAATACAAGAGATTTTGATTTTGATGAAGAGGAGAATGATTGGCTCAATGATTGTGACAGAGCTTTTGGAGAAATGTGTCTTTCTATGTCTCCTTGTATGCACTACCTCAGTAATACTGCTGAAAATCCAAGTGATCTATGGGTCCAACTTGACAGAGAATTTGTAAAGCAGGAAGAAGAGGATCGTGCTAGCCTTTTGGAGAACAAGCCCAGTGAGATCTCCAGTGAGATCTCCTTATGTGTTCTTTCCGATCATGTCTTGGCCTCAACAATTTTCAAGATGAAGAAGAAACTGTAAATTCAACACTCATTCTCTCACTGTCTTCTATTTCGAATTCTAAGCAAGATAAACCAGCTCATACTCTAGATTCCAAAGAGGTTCTTGAATCCTCTCTTTCACATGAGTTTGCCGGCATGCAGAATAATGATCTACTTGATGTTTTAGAGGTAAAATATGATTTTGGAGGTGAAGCATTCGCCCTCCTTGATTGCATGCCTCCTATAGACTTATGTTCTATCATTTGCAAAGTTTCTGAGAGTTTTAATGAAGATGAAGAGCACTACCATTCACTTGAGTTCAATTCTCATGCACCTTTTGCTGATTTTGGTTTTGATCTCACCCTTGTTGGTTCAAAGGAGATCTCAAGAAACCATTCATCTATTTTTGGAGTGGATTTAACTTCTATTGATAAGAAGTTCAAGATTCAATATCTATTTGATCCGATTGGAACTATTCCTACCTCACTTGGTTCGAATCACAGGTTCCAGGATCATCCTCATATTTTTAGATTTGTTCTCACCATTTTTGGTATGGAGAGCAAGTTCATAAAGTCTCCACATTCGCTTGCATCCACTGATGGAGAATTCAAGCACATGTTTTTGGAGCATGATCCATTTACTCCCAAGAGTAAGATACCTCCAGACATATCTACTTGATTTTGGAGCAGTTAAATCTTTTGGTGTGCTACAGTCTATTTTGAGGGGGGGTATTTTTCCCATGAGGTTTTCCCCATTTCCTCGATTTATTGATTGTTATTAGTTTGGATTATTATTGTATTGGGGTGACCTTTGGTCTTAGTTACCAGGGCCCTACATTATTTTTGCACATCATAGTCTAGCTTGAGGGGGGGTGTTCGGATATCCACATCATCATTTTCAGGACCTTGCACGCAATTAGGGTTTGCATGCAAATTCCAGGGTTTGCTTGCAGCCCAGTCACCATGTGATGCCTCCAACACCTTACCCACCTTATTCTAGCACCCGGGAGCCACTTACTTCATATTTTTAGCCCTCCTAGTCAGGAAGGCACCCACTTCTCACCTACTGCCAGAGAAGGGTGCACTTCTTCACCTACCACCTCAGTTAGCTCCGATTCTCCCTGATTTGAGGCTAGTTTCACTCCCGACTGACTATTTCACTCCGCTGGACCTCCAGATTGACTAGATGACTTGTTCTAAATTCAGTTAATCCTCCCATGCATCCTCCACTGAGTCTCCTTCCTATATCAGTGCTACACACTTCAGTTACACATGTTACACTCAGTTAGACTCAGATTGACACCTGGATGACTGGTTCTTGTGCATTGATGACCACCACTGATTGATGATGAGGACTCCTAGTTGGAGTCAAGCTACTCCATTCAGTGATTCGAATGACCTTCTTAGTCAATTCGAATTGCTCAGTCATAGTGACTGTATTGTATTGTAATTATTCACCCTTATTGGGATATTGAGCACTGTGCATGTTTTACACAGTTTTACACCATATTTTCTATGTTCATCTGTTGTGATTGATTTACTTGTTCATTAGATCTACTGTCTAATTTTACAAAGAATCAAGGTTAGATTCCTCAGGTTTGGTAGGGATCCAGACCATTGCATAGAGCTCTCCAAGAGATTTCCAGCGATATTGATTTTTCCAAAAATGGACGAAGGATGAATAAGTTATAGGGATAGGAAGTTGAATGAATAGAGGTATGGTCAGCTCCCAACCTTCCAAATCCACATTGCGGAATGCGGAAGTCAGAGGCGCATTTCTGCAACATCGGGCATTTTAGCGTCCTGACTTTCCAACTTCCGCATCGTGGATGTGGAGTGCATAATTTGGGGGCACGTTTTCTTGACACAATGTGTTTGCCGTCCCGACTTCCCGACTCCTGCATCGCGGATGCAGAGTGCGGAAGTCGGAGGCGCATAATCGTCGATATGGTAAAGTGGGCGTTCCAACTTTCCGACTCTCACATTGTGGATGCAGAGTGATGAATTCAAAGGCGCATTTTCATAGGGATAGTATGATGGAGTTATGAATTTCTGACTCCCACATCGTGGATGCGGAGTGCGGAAGTCAAAGGTGCGTTTTTCATTGGAATGGTGGATTGGTGTTCCGATTTTTCGACTCCCGCATTGCGGATGCAGAGTGCGGAAGTCAGAATCATAAATAGTCAAGCTAGGTATTTTGGCATTCTGAATTTTTGAGATACGCATCGCGGATTGTGGAACTACAGAAGTCAGAAAGGAGTTTGTGGACACCGTGTATATGGTGCTCCGATTTTCTGAGTCCCGCATCCGAGATACGGACTATAGAAGTCAGAGAGGTGTTTTTAAGACTATGTGTAAATTGGTGATCCGAATTCTGAATTGCGGTTGCGGATTGCTTCCTGCAGATTGTGGATCAAAAACCATTGCAGCCACATGTAAAAATAAAGAGAATTATTGAAAAAAATGTATCAAGTTGTCTCTCATTGCCATTGAAGGGCACCAAGGTGACCAGGGATGTGACAAATGGTATTAGATCCCAAGTTACAACAATGGGGTTGCTTGGGTCGAATCATGAATGCATTTACAAGCAAAAGAATGTTCATGGCACCGTTTTGATAAACATTAATTAGTATTGTTGTTTTCCGAATGAGTAGTTATGTATTTATATGGATATTTTATGTTGCATATGCATTCTTAGGATGTTTGATGTCTCTATAATGCACAGTGTTGGCAGATGATAATAGTTGAATCATACAATAGAGGAAACATACAAGAAAGCAAGGAAATGGTGACCATAAACGATGCCCAAGATCCTTATGAGAAGGAGGAAGATGTTCTGGGAGAGAAAGTACAAGAAGCACATACTCAAAAAAAATCCAACGGTAGAAGGGAGCAAATAAATCCCCTGAACTTAGTTGAAACCATGGTGAGATTCAATGAGAGATTGAAGAAGGCTCGGGAAGAGCAGTGTTAGTTTTTTTTTGCATTAATTCAACATACTCTAGGATCTTTACTGAGAGAATAACATGTATAGCATATCAAGCATATCAATCACAATAAGCAATCACATGAGAAAATAGACACACATAGTTTCCATGGGGAAAACCGTAAAGGTGAAAAACACCATAACTTCCTCAGAGATAGATAGAGCAATGATACAAAACCCAAGCATAAGAGATAGTCTCCTAGCAGCGGCTTCTCCTCCTCCACTAGTGCGCCACTCTCCAGTGAGTGCATGATTGAGAAAGTGAATGATCAAATGGAGTGCCTCCCGCACTCTATTTATACTTGACTTGACTTGCCTAATAACCTTTACTAGGTCGGCCTCAACTTAACCACATAACATAATGCTGACAGGGCCGGCCCCCAATAGGGTGGTCTAATAACCCATCAAGTATAAGTCACGACACTTATAATATAAATGATGACACTTCCATATAGAGGAATAATACCATCTCTATAGGAGTACAATATACATATGTGAAATATATTCCGAAGTTACAAATACATCAACACTCCCTCTTAACTAGGAAGGTATTTCTCGACACAGATCTGTTAGCACAAGTCTTCTTCTCTAGATCATCATCACTAATCATCGTCATCATCACTACTGCTGCTATCTCAATCAATCTCTCATCTACTCGTCATAGGAAGTTCTACAGAGCCAACCCTTTTTCATACTGGATGTAGGCCCACCACCTGCAGGTTTTCATCATCTACAGAGCCAGCCCTTTTTCATGTTGGATGTAGCCCTAGCCTCCATGTAGGTATTCAACATCTCTGCAAGCAAGCCATCAAGTAGGTACACCTAAGAACTGATTACACTGCCTCTGCAAAACCTGCAAGATCTCCCAGGATTGATTACAATGCCTCTGCAAAACCTGCAAGAGCATTTCAGGACTGATCATATGCCTCTGCAAAACCTATGTACCATATTGTCAAATCATCATCTTCAGATCGCCTCATAGTCCACGGAGCACAACCCAAATGCACACACACAGCACCTACACTCACAGGCATGGAAGGAAGTTCCTCTAACCATTCGGGAAAGGATTAACACTTACACTCACCAGCATGGAAGGACTTTCCTTTGACCATACGGGAAAGGCTCACAGCACTTACATCGACAATCATGGAAGGAATTTCCTCTGACCATGTCGGAATGGATACAACAATTACATCACAACCATGGAAGGAATTTCCTCGGACCATGTCGAAAAAGCTCGGCAATTACATCATGACCATGGAAGGAATTTCCTCTGACCATGTCGGAAAATCCACTCCCAGCCCTTACATCTCACCATGGAAGGAATTTCCTCTAACCATGCAAGAATGGCCCAGGCCTTACATCTCACCATAGAAGGAATTTCCTCTAACTATGTGAGAATGGCTTCGCCTAGCCCTTACATTTCACTATGGAAGCACTTTCCTCTAACCATGTGAAAATGGCCCAGCCCTTACATCTCACCATGGAAGGACTTTCCTCTAACAATGTGAGAATGGTCGTGTGTGCATCTGTGTCTCGAGACTCATCACTTCCCCTTGGAAGGTATCTCGATATGAAGTACACCAAGTCTCCCTCTGAAGTATTCAAACTTTACTCTGGCCATCGACTTGGTCAACAAATCGGCTATCTGTTCATCCGTCGCAACATACAGGAGCTTCATTGCTCCTCTCTACACCATATCCCTGATATAGTGATACTTGATCTTAATGTGCTTCAACTTGTTATGGAACACTGGGTTTTTTGACAACTTCACGCAACTCTGGTTGTCACAATATATACAAATAGCACTCAGCCGGAGATCAAACAAATCAAATAGTAGCTTCCTAAGCCATATTTCCTCACAACTAGCTGAACGAGCTGCGACATACTCTGCTTCGGCTGTACTTAGTGCCACACAGGACTGCTTCCTACTAAACTAAGAGATCATACCGGATCCCATATTGAAGCAGCACCTCGAAGTGCTCTTCCGATCAATGGCATTGCTTGCCCAATCTGAATCAACATAACCCTCCAAGTTAAACTTATGATTCGCATCATACTTGAGCCCATAGTCAACTATACCCTTCAGGTACCTCAGAATATGCTTTGCAGCTATTAGGTGAACATGTCTCGGATCTATCAAGTACTGGCTCAAGGTGTTCACCGCAAAGCAGATATCTGGTCTCGTATTCGTCAGATACATCAAGGACCCAATCATCTGACAATACATCATAGCATCAACCGGCTTAGATGAAGCATCACATATATGCTTCAGGTTCGATGCCATAGGTGTGGCCATGGCCTTGTAATCCATCATCCCGAACCTCTTCAGGATATCTACTGCATACTTCCCTTGTCCAAGGAAGATTCCATCTACACTCTGCCACACCTCCATACCAAGAAAGTAGTGCATCATACCCAAGTCCTTCATCTCGAACTCAGCAACAAGCTTCCTCTTCGTGTCGACAATCAATCTATCATCACCTGTAATAAACAGGTCATCCACATACAATAGTAGTATCACTAGATTGCCTTCCTCAACCTTGTAGTAAAGGTTGGAATCCGCTTTACTCTTGGTAAATCCCAAACTGGATAGGAAGCCATCTATCCTGCCATACCAGGTCCTGGGTGCCTGTTTCAAACCATATATGGCTTTCTTCAGTTTGCACACATGTGACCCTCGGTCATGTGTCTCAAACCCGAGTGGCTACTCCACATACACTTCCTCTTCAACTACACCATTCAAGAAAGCTATCTTGACATCCATCTGGTGTACCTTCCATTTCATCACTGTAGCCAGAGCAAGTACTGATCTAATGGAAGTGTATCTGGCCACAGGAGCAAAAGTCTCTTCATAATCAATCCCTTCTTTCTGGGAGAAGCCACAAGCTACAAACCTTGCTTTATATTTCTCTATGCTGCCATCTGTAGCATGCTTGATCTTATAGATCCACTTGGAAGTTACAACAGACTTCCCTTCAGGTCTTGGGACCACATCCCAAACATCATTCTTCATGATTGACGGATCATGGCATCCTTCCATTACTTCATCCCGGATCCTGGGAACTTCATATTCTTCAATAGATAACTTTGTTGTTGGAACAAATGTTGTAGTCCTTCTTTTCTAGGCGATGGTATATGATCTTTCCTACAAGATAAGTTAAATTGCATGATTAGAGACATCTCATAGTTTTCAGAACAAATTCTTACGCATAAAGAAATATGTCATACAGTCATGCAATTATTTTAGCCAATGCTTCAATACAACATTTATCCATATCCTGTAACTTTCTAGATGCCTTCCAATCTATACCAGAACATTGTTAAGAGTGTGCACAACTCCCAACATGTTAGCAAAGAGGTTTCATTCTATATAAGTAGCAATGGAATGTTGTACAGTGCCATAGGCCACTTACCCATCATATGCACATTAGTAGTATACTATTCATTAATGCAATTATTCTAATATGCATAATACACAACCTAAGTCTAGGAACATAAGCATATACATCATTGATCAATATTATTTAAACAATAAGAAATTCCAATTCAAATACTTATCTTTGTTTGTTTGTTGGGTGGACTCCCTCTCAATCTTTGCTTCCTTGTAGGAACTACTGGAGTGTGCTCCCTCTTGATCTTTGCTTCTTGGATTACCTGTCCTTGAACTTATATCCATCCTCGATCACTATGCATGTTTACTAGTATCATCATTATGTTATCCTCGAGATCTCATACACAATCATACATTCATTAGTATAATCTTAATACTATTAAAACACAATAATCTTAAACGTGTATAGTCATGATCATTTCAAACACAAATAATAAGCATTAGCATTCAAAGTTTAAGGGAAGACTTCTCTTACTCATTGTTAGATTTTCTGAATTTACTTCAATATGATCTAGGATCTTAACTGAGAGAACAACATGTACAGCATATCTACAGCATATCAATCATGGAGACAATAATGCAAGCACACAAGAGACACAAAGATTTACTTGGGGAAAACCATAAAGGTGAAAAACCCCAATAACTTCCTCAGAGATAGATAGAGCAATGATACAACCAACCAAGAGAGATAGCCATAACCTAGCAGCAGATCCTCCTCCTCCATAAGTGCTCCACTCCTCCTTGAGTGCATGTGTGAGAAGTGAGTGAGTAAATAGAGTGCCTCCCGCACTCTATTTATACTTGACTTGACTTGCCTTTTTACCTAACTCATGTAGGCTCGAACTTAACCACATAACATAATGCTGAGTGGGCCGACCCCCAATAGGGTGGTCTAATAACCCTTTGACCCACATGGCCGACCCCCAATAGGGTGGTCTAATAACCCTTTGTCCCACATGACTTATACAGGGCCGACCCCAAACAAGGTGGTCTAATAACCCATCAAGTATAAGTTACGACACTTACAATATAAATGACGACACTTCCTTATAGAGGAATAATACCATCTCTATAGGAATACAACATACATATATGTGAAATACATTCCGAAGTTACATATACATCAACACTCCCTCTTAACTAGGAAGGTATTTCTCAGCACAGTTCTTCTAGCACAAGTCATCTTCTCTGGATCATCGTCACTGGATAATCATCATCGAGTCATCATCATCGTCATTGCTGCTGCTATCTCAATCAATCTCTGAATCTACTCGTCATAGGAAGTTCTACAGAGCCAGTCCTTTTTCATACTGGATGTAGGCCCACCACCTGCAGGTCTTCGTCATCACTGGCCATACTGTGGAATCCTCAGGACTTATTACGTGCGTCACAAAACCTCGAAAGAGCATCCCAGGATGTTACGGGTACACAACTCCGACCTGTAGGATCTCCCAGGGCGCTATTACATGTGACCCCACCACAAAACCTCGAAAGAGCATCTCAGGATGTTACGGGTACACAACTCCGACCTGAAATCTCCCAGGGCACAAATTACATGTGGTCATGGCAAAACCTCGAAAGAGCATCTCAGGATGTTACGGGTACACAACTCCGACCTGAAATCTCCCAGGGCCCAAATTACATGCCATAGGACAAAACCTCGCAAGAGCATCTCAGGATGTTACGGGTACACAACTCCGACCTGAAATCTCCCAGGGCACAAATTACATGTCCTCCCAGAGCAATGTCTCGAAAGAGCATCCCAGGCTGTTACGGGTACACAACTCCGACCTATAGGATCTCCCAGACATGCTCATCTGCACAACCTGATCCACGGCCACAGAGTATCAACCTGATACTCACCATACATCATCCTGATGTACTCATGATCGTCCTGATCATCATCACTGCAACGTCCTGCTGCATGTCATCTGGAGCAACATCCTGAAGCTCATCATCCATGATCATCCTGATCATCATCACTGCAACGTCCTGTTGCATGTCATCTGGAGCAACATCCTGAAGCTCATCATCCATGATCATCCTGATCATCACTGCAACATCCTGCTGCATGATCCACCTGATCATCAATGCATCCACCTGATGCATACCAAGTATCTACCTGATACATATCATCATACATGATCCTCCTGATCATACAATGTATCCACCTGATACATGATACATATCACCATACATGATCCACCTGATCATACAATGTATCCACCTGATACATATATAGATACATGGTCCAAGCATCCAACATGATGCATATACAAAATACATACACATGATCCAACTGATCATATCCAGCATCCAACATGATGCATACATACATAAATGATCCAACTGATCATATCCAGCATCCAACATGATGCATACATACATAAATGATCCAACTGATCATATCCAGCATCCAACATGATGCGTACATACATAAATGATCCAACTGATCATATCCAAGCAGAAACCAGAACATCATCCTGATGCCCATTATCCAGTGTTTACATCCACAGCAATGTGAAGGATCCTCCTTCCAACATGCTTGGAATGGCTTCAGCAAATGTGTCCATCACTTCTTCCTCGAAGTGTCCTCGATCTGAAGAATGCCAAGCCTCTCTCTGAAGTACTCGAACTTCACTCTGGCTAGTGGTTTCGTCAGCACATCTGCAATCTGCTCATCCATCGCAACATACAGGAGCTTCACAGCTCCTCTCTGCACCATATCCCTGATATAGTGATATTTGATCTCTATGTGTTTCGACCTGTCATGAAATAGTGGGTTCTTGGACAGCTTCACACAACTCTGGTTATCACAGAAGATACCAGTAGCATCCAACTGGAGATCAAATAACTCAGACAGTAGCTTCCGTAGCCATACTGCCTCACAACTAGCTGAGCAGGCTGCAACATACTCTGCCTCAGCTGTACTCAGTGCTACGCAGGACTGCTTCCTGCTAAACCAAGAGATCACACCTGATCCCATACTGAAGCAACACCCAGATGTGCTCTTCCTATCTACAGCACTGCCAGCCCAATCTGAATCAACATAACCCTGCAGGTTAAACTTTTGATTCGCCTCATACCTGAGCCCATAATCCACTGTACCCTTCAGGTACCTCAGAATATGCTTTACAGCAACCAGGTGAACACTCCTCGGATCCGTCAGGAACTGGCTCAATGTGTTCACACCAAAGCAAATGTCTGGTCTCGTGTTCGTCAGGTACATCAAGGACCCAATCATCTGGTGATACATAGAGACATCAATCGGCTCAGATGAAGCATCACATAGAAGCTTCAGATTTGATGCCATAGGTGTGGCCATGGCCTTGCAATCCATCATCCCGAACCTCTTTGGGATCTCTACTGCATACTTCCCTTGTCCAAGGAAGATTCTATCTGCACTCTGCCACACCTCCATGCCAAAAACAAATAGTGCATCATCCCCAAGTTCTTCATCTCGAACTCGGTAGTAAGCTTCCGCTGTGTGTGGGCAATCAATCTATCTTCACCATACCAAGTTCTGCACATATATGATTTCCTATCATGTGTCTCAGAACCAAGTGGCTGCTCTACATACACTTCTTATTCAACTACACCATTCAAGGAAGCTGTCTTGAATCCATCTGGTGTATCTTCTATTTCATCACTTTTATATTTCTCAATGCTGCCATCTGCAACATGCTTGATCTGATAGTTCCATTTGGAAGTCATAGCAAACTTGCCTTCATGTCTTGGGATTACATCCCAAACATCATTCTTCATGATCGATGGATCATGGCATTTCATTTCTTCATCTCAGATCCTGGGAACTTCAATATCTTCAATAGATATCTTTGTTGCTAGAACAAATGTTGTAGTTCTTCTTTTGTAGGAGATGGCATACAATCTTTCCTACACAACAAGTTAAATTGCATGATTAGAAAACATCTCATAGTTTTTAGAACAAATTCTTACACATAAAAAAATATGCCATACAGTCATGCAATTATCTTAGCTAATGCTTCAATACAACATTTATCCATATTCCGTATCTTTCTAGATGCCTTCCAATCTCTACCAGAACATTGTTAAGAGTGTGCACAACTCCCAACATGTCAGCAAAGAGGTTTCATTCTAGATAAGTAGCAATGGAATGTTGTACAGTGCCATAGGCCACTTACCCATGCATATTAGGAGTATATTGTTCATCAATGCAATTATTCTAATATGCATAATACACAACCTAATTCTAGGAACATCAGTATATACATTATTGAACAGTATTATTTAAGAAATGACAATTCAAATACTTATCTTTGTTTGTTCGTTGGGTGGACTCCCTCTGAGTCTTTGCTTCCTTGCAGGAGCTGCTGGAGTCATAATCTGAAGTAGCTTCTTCTACACCTTTCTGTTGTGGGATGTAGAAAGATGGTCAACTCCCTCTGAATATCTGCATCCTTGCATAAACCACTGGAGTGTACTCCCTCTTGATCTTTGCTTCCTGGATTACATGTCCTTGAACTTACATTCATCCTTGGTTCCTATGCATGCTTATTAGTATCATGATTGTGTTATCCTTGTGATCTCATATAAAATCATACATTCATTAGTACACTATTAAAACACAATAGTCTCAAGCATGTATAGTCATGATCATTTCAAACAGAAAATAATAAGCATTAGCATTCAAGGTTTATGTAGAATTCTTAAGGTTAGTCAAATCATAAGAAACATAACATGTCTAAACCTGTAATTACTCAAACCTATGACTCTTTAGGTTAGTTGAATCATCAATCAAGATAAGAGATATATTATGCATAAAACCTGTGATTATTCAAACCTATACCTTCATGATTCTTCTAGTTAGTCATATCATCAATTAAGGTAAGAAACATAATATGCATACAACCATGATTATTCAAACCTATGACTTCATGAATAATCATTATCAACAACAGTATAAGATCCTAACACAAGGTAGGATTCTAACTTGATATAGGAAAAACATACCTGGATTAGCATGCTAGCTATTTATGTCTAACATACTCACATGATGTCTTCTTGTTCTTCTTCAATGACTTGTGCTAGTAACCTGTATATCTCATAGGTTAACTATTACAAAACCAAGTTATACATACCTCGTAAATGGATCTTCTATGAGATCCATGATAATGGATGAATCTTTGTCCTCATGTTATCATGATCATATGTTCTTGGACCAAAACATGATTTGTCTTTCTTGGTGTACCTTTCATGTTAGTGGACAACATAAACCTCATACAACACCATAATGCATTAGAATAATCATAAGTGTCAACACCCTAACCAATGAATATCTTCTATCATGCATTCATAATTTTGTTAAGGTGATACGACAAATCTAAAATCAAAATTGTACTAACCATAATAACATGAAGACAAACATACCATAAACTTTAATCATGGACAAATATCGAAACATACCTCGATGAGTCATACTTGTCGAGATCGCTTGTAATCTTCTTATGTAAGGCCTTATCCTCATCTGCCTCTGAGACAGGAACTTCTTCACTTATGCAAGTGATCAATCCATCTTCTTCTAGGATTAACCCAATCCACTTGATTTGCAAGAACTAGACCTTGAGCTGGATATGGGTTTGTCAGAGAAACCCCAAAAATTCAAACTTTGAATTTCAAACTTCTGACAGGATAGAAATATGTGCCTTGATGAGCTGATCAAGTTGGTATATTCAGAATTTGAAAACTGCAAAGTTTCACTCCTCAATTTTGCTTTTGAAACTTCTGGATTCACTGGACGTGACCCTGAACTGGGGTTTGATGAAGCCCACTCTTCTTCCCAATCAAAATGTTTGATCCAAATCTCTAAGCTTCTATTTTTCTGAGGAGCTTCCAGCCGTGGTCACAGATTTCAAAAATTTCTATTTTTACAGAAGCCCTAATTTTCCACTTTTCTGATCAAAGTCCCAAACTAGGGTCTAATCAAGCCCGGCCTTCTGCCAAACCAAAAATTCTGATATTGCTCTCTAAATTTCTATTTTGATGAGTATCATCCAGCCGTGGTCTCCGATTACAAAAATTCCAACTTTCTCCAAAGCCCTAAATTCCGGAAGCCATGAATGAAGGTACCAAAAAATAATTCTGTTTTGACAGAAATATGTACCTGATTGTTTCTGGTGTAACTCTGAAATTTTTGATCCACAGGGTCTGAAAACGCTTCCTGAGATAGCCTGACCTGTTATCTTTCCATCTTGATAGGTCTGACCTCAATTGGATTCCCTTAGAGAGAGTTATGCCAAATGTCGCAACGTGACCTGTTTATGGGATAATACAGGAGAGCGGACTTGTATGGTGTGCCACGTGTCACTGGTTCAACTTCGGCCTCTGAAAAAGTTTTTTGAGATAGTACAATCTGTGTAAAACCTGTCACATTTTACGAAATTTCATTTGGAGCTTCCTATCCCAAGATATGACCTTTTTCCCAAGGTCACCTGCTTTTGACTCAGATCTGGAAGAGGCAGAAACCCTATATTGTACAGATCATAAATCACAAAGTAAAACGAATTGGAGGTTGTCCTTTGGACAAAAGGTACCTGGAGATCTTAGCTTCGGTTTGTAACAATTTCAGATCCAAAAACTTCTACAAAACGGATTTATAGCGAAAGTGATACTATGACTGGTTTTTGCTATATCAAGCCCTAGCATCGTAAGTGCAACGAGTGTCATACATGCCATATCATGCCTTCTTTCAGGCTAGCTCTGATACCATGTTAGATTTTCTGAATTTACTTCAATATGATCTAGGATCTTAACTGAGAGAACAACATGTACAGCATATCTACAGCATATCAATCATGGAGACAATAATGCAAGCACACAAGAGACACAAAGATTTACTTGGGGAAAACCATAAAGGTGAAAAACCCCAATAACTTCCTCAGAGATAGATAGAGCAATGATACAACCAACCAAGAGACATAGCCATAACCTAGCAGCAGATCCTCCTCCTCCATAAGTGCGCCACTCCTCCTTGAGTGCATGTGTGAGAAGTGAGTGAGTAAATAGAGTGCCTCCCGCACTCTATTTATACTTGACTTGACTTGCCTTTTTACCTAACTCATGTAGGCTCGAACTTAACCACATAACATAATGCTGAGTGGGCCGACCCCCAATAGGGTGGTCTAATAACCCTTTGACCCACATGGCCGACCCCCAATAGGGTGGTCTAATAACCCTTTGTCCCACATGACTTATACAGGGCCGACCCCAAACAAGGTGGTCTAATAACCCATCAAGTATAAGTTACGACACTTACAATATAAATGACGACACTTCCTTATAGAGGAATAATACCATCTCTATAGGAATACAACATACATATATGTGAAATACATTCCGAAGTTACATATACATCAACACTCATGCATATTCATATTTGACCATAGAACTCTTCTGGTTAGTCATATCATCAATCAAGGTAAGAGACATAATATGCATAAACCCTAGATTACTCAAACTTGTAACTTCATTAGTAATCGTTATCAATCATACAAAAGTATAAGATCCTTACATAGGGTAGGATTCTAACTTGATATAGGAAAAACATACCTGGTCATCATATTTGGTAGTTATGTCTAGCAATGTTTTTCTTGTTCTCTTCAATGACCTCCCTATAATGTGTAGAACCAAATTATACATACCTCTATGTGATCCATGACTATGGATGATTCTTTGTCTTCATGTCACTATGGTCTTGATGCAGGACTTGATTTGTACCTTCATGTTAGCAGATAACATTCTCCTCATACAACACCACAGTGCATTAGTACAATCATAATACAATCATAATACAATCATAACTGTCATAACCCTAACCAATGAATGTCTTCTATCATGTATTCATACTTTTACTAGGGTGATAAGACAAGTCTAAAATTAAACAAGATTGTTACTATACTCAATAACATGAAGACAATCATATTATAAATTTAATCATGAATAGATCTCAAAACATACCTGTAAGTCATACCTGTCAGATTGCTTGTAGTAGTTGTTGTTGTTCTTTTTGTTCTTAGGGAAATCTGAGGAAAAGTGTCCTCTTCTTGGTATGTGCTGTGAGAGCTTGATCTTCATTCCCCATCTTTTCTTTTTGAGCTACAATCCAAGCTTCATCCTGTGAGCATTCTTCCCACAACCTACTTAATGTGATAAGTTTCTTCCTAGCACAAATTCCTTGGATGAAGGAATCCCATGACCTAGGAAGGCCATTAAGAGTGGTCATTACCACTTCTCCATTCTCTATATCTTCTCCCACAGCTTCAAGTTGTTCTTTTATCTGGGAGACCCTTGAAGAGTAAGACTGCATGGTCTCTGCATTCTGGATCTGGATGTTCTTTAGTTGATTCCTCAAAGTCATCTTCCGATTTATGTTCTTCCCTTCAAATAGCTTGGTCAAGGAATCAAACATCTCCTTAGGTGTCCTTAGGGAAGACACATGGGGTATGATATAGTCCTTAATAGAATTAGCAATGATTCTATTGACTTTGACCAAGTTCTTCTTGTGTGAAGCATTACTCTCATCTCCCTCTGGAACTGGAACCTCTTCACTTGTGCAAGTGTCCAACTCATTCTCTTCTAGGATTAACCCAATCCTATACTTCCATGCTCGGAAGTTATCATCCCCTTCAAGCTTATCCTCAAGCTTGGTGTGGTGAGACATCTTAAAGAGTAGTACTTCAAATGTAAATAGAAAAGATTTAGGTCTTACCACTTGATTTACAGAAATCTGGATCTCGAGTTGGATTAGGGTTTGTCAGAGAAACCCTAAAAATTCAAAATTTGAATTTCAAACTTCTGAAAGGATAGAAAGATGCGCCTTGATGAGCTGATCAAGCTGGTATACGCAGAATTTGAAAACTGCAAAGTTTCACCCCTCAAATTTGCTTCTCAAACTTTTGGATTCACTAGGGAGGACCCTGAATTAGGGTTTTCTTTTCCCAAAGCTTCACCCATCCAAAAAGTTCGATCCAAAGCTCTAAACTTCGATTTTTCCAAGGAGCTTCCAGCCATGGTCTCATATTTCAGAAATTCCACTTTTTGTGGAAACCCTAATTTTTAGGTCAAAATCTAAAAATGCTCAGAATTGAATTATGTTTCAACAGAAAGATGCGCCTTGCTGAGGAGAGTCAATCTACCCTACTACCTTTCAAAATATGTGGAGAGAAACCCAAAAAACAAGAAGCCCTAGTTTCCACAACTGCATAGTGTATTCTTTTCAAGTTAGCTCTGATACCATGTTAGTTTTTTTTGGCATTAATTCAACATACTCTAGGATCTTTACTGAGAGACTAACATGTACAACATATCAAGCATATCAATCACAAGAGACAGTATACACACATATTTTCCATGGGGAAAACCATAAAGGTGAAAACCCCATAACTTCCTCAGAGATAGATAGAGCAATGATACAAAATCCAAGCATAAGAGATAGTCTCCTAGCAGCAGCTTCTCCTCCTCCACTAGTGTGCCACTCTTCAATGAGTGTATGAGTGAGAAAGTGAATGATAAAAAAGAGTGCCTCTCGCACTCTATTTATACTTGACTTGACTTGCCTAATAACCTTTAGTAGGTCGGCCTCAACTTAACCACATAACATAATGCTGACAAGGCCAACCCCCAATAGGGTGGTCTAATAACCCTTTAACCCACATGAATTATACAGGGCCGACCCCATCAAGGTGTTCTAATAACCCATCAAGTATAAGTTACGACATTTATAATATAAATGATGACACTTCCGTATAGAGGAATAATACCATCTCTATAGGAGTACAATATACATATGTGAAATACATTCCGAAGTTACAAATACATCAACAAGTAGCACCAACGCAATGCTGCCATCTTGCAAAGCGTCACTGATATGCATCAGAGGATAAACCTTGCGTCCAACCCAAGCAACGTAGGAAGAGAAGAAAGAGATGAAGGTAGTCTCTCTAGAGGTTTTTTTAGGAAGAGGACTCCAAGCCCTAGAAAGAATGATGTGAGACAAAAGCATAGAATACCCTCCTCAAGATATCTTTCCAATAGGTCATGTGACTACAGATATTCTCAGATAATTCCGAGGCATAATTCTAGTAGAATTGAGAGAAGAAAGAAATTCAGAGGGATCCGACATGGATAATTTAGGAATACAAGGCCTCCCACATTTGATGGAGAAAGCAAGACAGGTCAAGAGGAAGAGGCATGGCTCCTTGGAATGAAGAAGTATTTTAGAATGCAGAATTGTTCAGAAAATGAAAAGGCCAGAGTTTCCATTTACAATCTAAGTGGCAGAGCTTCAATTTGGTGGGAGCACCTCATGCAAGTGAATAAGATCAGTGAAAAGAGGATCAACTGGGAGCGGTTTAAAAGGTTTTTCAAGGAGAAATACC
Source organism: Larix kaempferi (assembly GCA_027924585.1). Taxonomy (NCBI): domain Eukaryota; kingdom Viridiplantae; phylum Streptophyta; class Pinopsida; order Pinales; family Pinaceae; genus Larix; species Larix kaempferi. Next base: position 4,666,793 of record BSBM01000211.1, read on the forward strand.
TATCAGCTAGGTATTATGATAACAAGAGGAAAGAGTTCAATGAAATCAGGTTGGGACAAAATTACATGGAAGAACATGTCTACAAGTTTTTGGAGTTGTTGAGGTATGTGGATTACATAAAGGATGAAAGGGTAAAGATCTAATGTTTCCTTGGTAGTCTACCTAAAAAATTCATAGATAGGATTGAGTTTGCCAATCCACCAAGTTTGGATGAATCCATTAGCATGGAAATGCATTTCTATGAGCAGTGTAAAGGTAAATCAGAGGTCCACCTAGCATGGAAAGGAAATCCAAATGGGAGGTTTGAACAAAGAAAAAGTGGATTCAAGCCACCATTCAAAAACCATGCAAGAGATTTTCCACGGGTCCAGCAAGCACAAAGAGGATTCAAGCCAGTAGTAGCAGCAGAAAAGGAATCAAAAGGACCACTTCAATGTTGGGGATGTGGAGGAAACCACATGCTTAGAGATTTCCCACGTCGGAGGGAGAATCCCCAAATATTAGAAAACATAGAATAAGAAGCTACAATGGAAGATATGGAAAGGGAAACACCTCAAATTTATGCAGTGTTTGATGATCACCAAGTAGACCATCAATCAACAGTGGTGGAAATTGAAGGTAAGATTGTTAAGCAATCTATTTCTATTTTGATTGATCCAGTATATACTCATAGTTATGTGTGTCCTAAGGTGGTTCCAAGTTGTTCTCTTAGTAAAGTGAATCATAGTAAGTCTTGGCTAGTTCAATTAGCCACAGGGACCAAGAGAAAGATGAGTGAAGTAGTGATGGAGTTCCCCATAGAATTGAATGGACTCCTCACAAAAGAAAATTTGAATGTCCTACCCTTAGGATATTATGATTCCCTAATAGGAATGGACTAGTTGGAAAGACATAGAGCCAAGATAGATTTCTATGAGAAAGTACTTGAATGCATTGATGAAGAGGGAAGGCTAAGGTTGTTAAGAGGAATTTCAAAGCAAGTTTCAGTAAGGCATATTTCATCCCTGTAGTTGAGAAAGTTTTATAAGAAGGGTTGCCAATTATATGCAATCCACATATCAGATTCATCAGAGAACAAGGGGCGAAGGATAGAATATTTTCAATTGTTGTAGGAGTTCAAGGATGTGTTTCCATATGAAGTGCCATGACTGCCACCAAAGAGAGATATTGATTTTTCCATCAATCTCGTTACAGGGGAAGCACCAATTTCCAAAGCTCCTTATAGAATGGGAACACCAAAATTGGTAGAGTTAAAGATGCAGCTGCAAGAATTAATGGGAAAGGAATATATCAGGCCGAGTGTATCTCCTTGGGGAGAACGAGTGTTATTTGTGAAGAAAAAGGATGGAAGTATTGATTACAAGCATCTCAATAAAGTGTCATTCAAGAATAAGTACCCATTTCCAAGAATTGATGACTTTTTTTATCAAATGAATGAAGATAAAGTGTTTTCAAAGATTGAATTGAGGTATGGATACCATCAAGTGAGGATTAAGGAAGAATAGATTCACAAGACATATTTCAGGACAAGATATGGCCATTATGAGTTCACAGTGGTGCCATTTGGTTTTACCAATGCACCTGCTACATTCATGTGTATCATGAATAGTGTCTTCAACAAGTATTTGGATAAGTTTGTGATTTTGTTCTTGGATGACATTCTTGTTTACTGAAAGAATGAAGAAGAGCATAATGAACATCTAAGAATGGTGTCACAAGTCCTTAAAGAACACCATATGTATGCAAAGATGAGCAAGTTTGAATTCTATCAACAAAAGGTGTAGTATTTGGGTCATGTCATCTCAGAAGAAGGAATTGCAGTGGATCCAGAAATGATTGAAGCCATAATGGATTGGCCTACTCCAAAGAGTGTTGCAGATGTTAGATATTTTATTTGTATTGCAGGCTATTACAAAAGGTTCATTGAAGGGTTCTTCAGAATAGCTCATCCAATTACATCATTGCAGAGGAAGAATATCAAGTTTGTATGGTCTAAAAAATGTGAGAAAATATTTCAGCAGTTAAAGGAATTGCTTACCAGCGCTCCTGTTTTGAAGATTTCATATCCAAAGAAAGAGTTTGTAGTGTGCACATATGCTTTCATTGAAGGTTTAGGTGCAGTTCTCATGCAAGAGGGATTTTTAATTTTCTATGAGTCAACAAAGTTAAAGGAACATGAAAATAACTATCTCACACATGATTTAGAGCTAGCATCCATAGTTCATGCTCTCAAGAGATGGAGACATTATCTGTTGGGAAGAAGATTTGAGCTTAGAACAAACCACATGAGCTTGAAATATTTGTTTGACCAACCAAACCTGAATGCTAGGAAAACTATATGGATGGAATTTATTTGTGAATTTGGTTTTGAAATTAAGCATTTCAAAGGTAAGGAGAATAAGGTTGCAAATGCTCTTAGTAGAAAATTTCATATTGCAGTGTATGTATAAATCAGATTTGAAGGAAAGAGTTCTCGAAGCTCAAACCAATGATGAAGCTTACCTTCAAATCAAAGAAAAATTGTAGCAGGGAAATGTGGATGAAAATTTTGTTGGATATCAGCTTGGTGAAGGTGATGTTCTCATTTATAAGGGTACCAAACTGTATATTCCAAATAGTATAGATTTGAAGAGTCTAGTGATAAATGAGATACATCAAATTCCATATTCTGGATACCCAGGATATCAAAAGACTATAACAACAGCAAGAAATAAGTACTTTTGGCATGTGATGAAGAAGGACATAGCAGAGTACATTGCTAGGTGTCAAAAGTTCCAACAAGTCAAGGTAGAACGTCAACATCCAGCAGGATTATTGTTCATTTTCCCATTCCAGAATGGAAGCGGGAAGTAATTTATATGGATTTTATAACAGGCCTGCTAATGACAGTGAGGAAGCATGATTCTATCATGGTAGTGGTGGAAAAGCTATCAAAAGTAGCTCACTTCATTCGAGTCAAGTCCACTCATAAGATCAATGACATAGCAAATATCTTCATGAAGGAGATATTCAAATTGCATGGATTTCCCAAGGCAATAATTTCAAATCGTGATACAAAGTTCACATCCAATTTTTGGAAGGGATTATTCCATGAATTGGGGAATTAGTTGAAGTTTAGTACATCATATCATCCTCAAACATATATTCAGACTGAGAGGATAAATCAGATTCTTGAAGACATGCTAAGGATGTATGTGATGGATAAACCATCCAAGTGGGAAGGCTATCTATACTTGGTTGAATTTGAATACAATAATGGACATCATGCACCATTGGGGATGATTCCTTTTGAAGTATTGTATGGAAAAGAATGCAGGACTCTAGTGAATTGGGACAGTCCAATGAATAGGGTAGTGCTTGGACTAGAGATGATCAGGGAGATGGAACAAGAGATTGTTAAAATCAGGGAGAATTTGAAGGTAGCGCAGGACAGGAAGAAGAGTTCTGTAGATATGAAAATAGTGCATAAGGAGTTTCATATTGGATACCATGTGTACTTAAGAGTGAAGGAAAGGAAAAGTTCCCTAAATTTGGGGATTTGTGCCAATTTGGAACCAAGATATTGTGGGTCATTTGAATTCCTTGATAGGATAGGGCCAGCTGCATATAGGATTGCATTTCTTGATAACATTAAAGCTCATAATGTTTTCCATGTCCCTTTGCTTAAGAAATATGTACATGATCCTTATCACATAACTGATTGGCATGTGATACAGGTGGAATCTGAGGGAGAGTTCCAAGTGGAGCCTACATGCATCCTCGACAAGAAGGTCACTTTCCTCTATGTTACCGAGAAAATTAGCAGGGCTACTTCCCAGTAAGCAAAACTAACATTAGTGACCCAATGTCACCTCTGTCACCATTCTAAATTCTTCAGAAGTCGAAACCTCCAAGGAGAAGTATCCTTATGGAACCCTGTAGAACACTGAGACAACCAAACACTATATTTTCTATGCAAGTGTTAGTTACACCAGTGCCTAAATGGAGTTAATAATATTATGATCAACATGAGTGGGTGCAAAATTGCCAATGATATCACCAAAGATCAGTAGCCTACTTAGATAATTCAATGAGATGTATGAGAGGGTATGCATATATTAAGATAATCAATATCGGATAAAAAGACTATATTTCCAATAAACTAACCCAAAAATGTATTTAAAGTAGTAGTTGTCAATATCATTCGCTAATAAGCATGTTCCATGATAAATTAAAACCAATTACAATTATTAGCTAATGAAATGTAAGATGTAGAACGTTTATCTTAGATATTCCCAAGTTATCATCAATAATCAATTTTAATTAGATAACATTACCATCACCCAAAACACTTCAGGAGATCAACATATGTTTCCTATTTGCAATCATAAATTTCAGATCTGTAAGTAAGTTTTTGCAGGAGTAAATGTATTACAATTCTAGGTATGAGATGACCAGTTCCAATATAAATATTACTTATGACTATCAAATCAGTTTTAGTATTTAAATATGGAATATGTAAAGGATATCAATGACCGCCAACATTTAATAACATCATAAATATCAAGCCTTTAGGATACCCAAAACAATCCAACATCTACTTTAGCATTTAATATACAACATTTTTGCAAAGTAAAATTTTGATAGACCACATGTATTTTCTAGATCTAATTGAGGGTTATGTTTACACAATAAATAAACTAATAACATACACAAAAAATGACCTATAGGTAAGTAAGTAACCATCAAACAAACAACAACTGAATAGAAAGGTTCTAACAAGTTTTTTTTTCGAGTTTTGCAGGAAAGAAGCAGTAAATAAGGGACACAAGGGTCTGCAAATATAATTTGTAGACCTATGTTAGGGTCAGGAGAGAGCCTCAAATGGGAAGCTAAGGTAGAGGGAGGAAAGGTAGGGAGCAACGAAAAAGGGGATGGAGAAATCAGGAGGGAGAAGGTGTAAAGGAGAGGAGGTGTAACTGGAGAAGGTGAAGATAATGAATGGAGAGTGAAGGTGAAGGCCATGGATATGGCAAGTTAGGGAGAGGGTTGTGGATAGATGTAAAGGATAGTAGGAGATATGGAGGAGGGGATGCCAAGATAGGGTTGCGGATTAGGGGGAAAAGGAAGGAAAAGGGAGTAGGAAGGAGGAGGCTGTGGGTTAGGGATGCTAAAAAGGATAGGAAAGGGCCAAGGAGGAAGGGCGTTGAGGATAAGGGGGAGCCCAGGTAGGATGCAGAATGTAGGAGAAGGTAAGGAAAAGGCTCGGATGGCAGCAGCACACTTGAAAATGGAGGGGACTAAGGTTGTAAAGGGAATTGGGGAATGGATGCCATGATGGAAGAAGGTTGGATCAAGGGTGCTACTACAGAAGAGGGGGATGACCTGTGGAATGGTGGCAATGAGGAGGAAAAGAGACATGAAAAGGAGCAACTCTGGAAGTTTGGAGAGGGACCGAGGGTCTAATATTGCAAAGGAGGATAGGCCGAGCAGAAAGGGAAGAAGAGCAAGGGTTTTAAAGCAAGGAAAGGCTAGGTGGCAAGAGGTTAAGGGTATGTAGGCTAGTTTTTTACCTCAGAAAAACTCGATTTAGGGATTTTTAACAAGTTTTTGATAATGTGAACAACTCAAATCAAACATATAAATAATGAAAATTAATCACTAACTTAGAAAATTAGAAATGTAAAACTAATTGACCTAAGGAAAGTAGGTTAATAATAATATCTATAATATTAACAACTCAGAAATTTAGTTTAAGAAATAGTTGAAAAACCTAGGGTTTCAAGAGAAAACTATATACCAAACCCTAGGGCATCAATGAGAGGAGTTACCCTCCTTTAGATGGTACTTGGAAAGCTTGGCAACTAGGGCTAACCTCAACAATATCTATGATTCATTGAGAAGACCTAGCCTAGCAAAAGTTGAAGAACTAAAGCTCAAGCTTGAATGCAAGGGTGATCAAAGATAAAAATGAAATGCTAATAAAGACAAAATGAAGCAACAATGGCTTCCATTCAACCCTAACAAGCATCACTTTCATACAAATTGACTAAGAGATATCAAACTAAAAGTATAGATACCTCCAAGTGCATGTGTTAATAAAACAACTCTAGAATCACCTTAGCAATGGAATGAAGAATAGTAAAACTTCCAAGAAATGCTTCAAACTTACAAAATAACCTTTAGCAAGGAGTGCATCCCTTCAAAGATCCCTAGTTAGGGAAAATAACAGACATAATGAAATTATCCCAAGAGATGATGATGAAAATGAAGTGAGGTTATTGAATTTATATGATCTCACACTAACGTTTACACAAAATAAGGTCAATTTAATATTTAAAAATGTCAACTCTAAAAATATAACTGAAATAACATAAAATAATCTAAAGATGGCCTATAATAGGCTACTTGGGGTATTTTCCCCATAGGTGCAAAAAATATGCTAAAAAAGGCCAATTTTGACGAAACTGAAGGCCAAACTATGTGGGGGGTGGGGGGGTCGTCATGCCCCAACTAACCCTAACAGTGATGAAAACCCTCAATGCCCCCCTTTTTAGAAACCAAACAGTATTCCCAGGAGGATGACGTCATCCTCTAAAGGAGGGATCCGAGGGAGGGCGATGTTGAACTGGAGGACCAGGAGGGTGATGGAGGTACTCTGTAAGATAAGCGCATGTCTCAGTGCTGAAGAACCTACCAATAGAGTGATAAAACAAGGTTGGGGTCATGTGACCCAGTGACCCACCCTTGGAAGCCCCGGACACCAACCTCAAGGTTTCAAACCTTTTTATGAGGTAGTCAATGATGCCATTAAGACATAGTATTTCAAGAGGAGAAGCCAGAGGGTATGTCCATAACCCCACCTCAGAATAAGCTGGCTAAACACCCCTCTTGGTCAGAAAAAGAGACACCCTCTCCCTAGGGAACCTCTACAAGTACATTGGTGTTGGTAACATCGTAACACTAGATCCAAATGCGGGACGAATACTCATCCTGAGGGTGCTCAAGAATCCTAGAATCATCTTGGTACCTGTAGTCCTACACACATATCAAACAACCAAGGACATCAAAATACCCATAGGAATACACTTCTATTCTGCCTTGCTCATCAAATCAGACTAAATAAATGCATAAATAGACGAATAACCTATGCTAACATAAGAAGCGGAAAGGACTAGGTAAAATCATACCACCAATGTAACCATTTGAGTAAGCAATTCATACCTATTGCTTTACTTTTGTCTTTAGATAGATTCCATGATAAAACCTGATCGATCATGAAGCAAATGCGTACCAAGATCTCTTCCATGAGAGTAGATGAGGATTGGATGGATACGAGCACATGCGAGCTGAAATAATGCTGCCATGGAGAAAAATCTCTTTTACAAGCCCCATTTATCCAAGCTTCCACCAGACTAATGTATGGACCATCTCGCGGATATATTGGAATTGAGGAAAAAATTTGCTTGAAAATTGCTTGATTGTCCATTCAAGAAACCATTTGTGGAGGTGGACCTTGAGAACCTTCACATATCATCTACAACCTATTTGGAAAATCCTTTGGAAATGCATGCATATTGTTTTTCTTTATAATTATCATGTTAGTACCCTTAATGATCTTTATCATTTTGAATTGATCAACTACTCAATTCAAGCCTTCCGCATTTCAAATGAAAAGATAAACAATATAAATCATGACTATGTGAAAATGAATTCATACATGTCCACATACTTGTATTGCATTTACTGGAAAACATCATTGACCACTTACCGATATTGGGAAAAAAGGGTTGAACATTTCTTGTAGAATGTAGTTGATTGGGGCATACAATGAACTGAGAGATAATGGAGAAATTTTGCACATGATCATCATTAACCTAAACCACATCTTGCACCACCATATCCCTTAGCAAAGAAAAAATATTGATCCATTCTTCATCGGAGGCAGAGCAAGCTTCTTCATCCATATGCATGCTCGAGGGACGGTTTATTATAATGCTACAAGGACTTGAATAATCATACATTGGTGGGCCAATGAACTTCCAATAATCATCGTTTTCCACATACCTGTAACTTTCTTCCAAGAGAGCCAACATTTAATAAGAAACCGTAACTTGAGGATATGGAGCACTTACCATTTCTATACATTTTTCAGTTTCTTCAGTTGAGGCCTCTTGTTATTCATCTTCTTCATTTCCTTGGTCCTAAACAGTAGTTTCTTCAAGTAAAACTTCTGAGGATTGATCTTCATGGATTTATTTACCGAACATGTTCCTTGCATCTTCAACATAAGGAATCCATCTGTTGTGGTGTTCAGGATCCCAATAGCTACATAAGCATCCTCTCAATTCCGCAAGCGATGATATTTTTTCTTTTTCTAAGCCCACGAACCAAGCGAGAGGCTTTCCTCCTAGGTGATGAATAAATGTTCTCGTGTAAAGGATTTCTTCCTTTTTACGTGATTTTATTCAGCCATCATCATGAACCATTGAACATGGTCCCCAGCCTTACCATGACTGCAATCGAATGGGAACCAAAAAATCTCTGGAAGCTCATCAAAATGCCTGGGAAATTTTGAAAAATCGAGAGGAGAAAAATCTATCTCTTCTTCTGCATCTATAGGATAATCAGGATCCTTAAATTCAAATGGAACATCTTCTTTTCAAGAAGAATCCATGTCACCTAGTTTCCTTGTTTTTGTGGAGTACTTCTATTATTTGTCTTTAGTCCGAGTCACCAGGAGAGACCTGCCAAGTTAGCTTAACAAACCTCACCAAAGTACCAAAAACAACAAAGACATACCTGAGATGATCGGATTGAGTTTTGAATCAACCAGTGGACTCGCTTTTAAATGAGAGGATTCGCTAGGTAGTATCTGCAATATTAGTCCTTAACAATATTTTCAAAATACCAATCAAAGACTTATCTCAATTTTCTTTGGAAAATGTCATTTTTCCAAGGATGTTGATGACTCCGGATAAAACACTTTGATTTTCAAAACATCCCTCGAAGCAGTTCCAAAAATATTACCGAGAAAATTAGCAGGACTAATTCCCAGTATGCAAAATTAATATTAGTGACCCAATGTCACCTCGGTCATCATTCTAACTTATTTGGAAGTCGAAACCTCCAAGGAGAAGTATCCTTATGGAACCTTGTAGAACACTAAGACAACCAAAAACTATATTTTCTATGCAAGTGTTGGTTAGACCAGTGCCTAAATGGATCTAATATAATTATGATCAATGCCAGTGGGTGCAAAATTTCCAATGATATCACCAAAGATCAGTATCCTACTTATATCATTCAATGAGATGTATGAGAAGGTATGCATGTATTAAAATAATCAATATTGGATCAAAAGACTATATTGCCAATAAACTAACCCAAAAATGTATTTAAAGTAGTATTGTCAATATCATTCACTAATAAGCATGTTACATGACAAATTATAACTAATTACAATTATTAGCTAATGAAATGTAAGAGGTAGAATGTTTATCTTAGATATTCCCAAGTTATCATCAATAATCAATTTTAATAAGATAACATTACCATCACCCAAAACACTTCAGGAGATCAACATATGTTTCCTATTTGCAATCATAAATTTCAGATTTGTCAATAAGTTGTTGAAGCAGTAAATGTATTACAGTTCTAGGTATGAGATGACCAGTTCCAATATAAATATTATTTATGACTATCAAATCAGTTTTAGTATTTAAATATGGAATATGTAAACGATATCAATGACCACCAAAATTTAATAACATCATAAATATCAAGCCTTTAGGATACCCAAAACACTCAAGCATCTTCTTTAGCATTTAATATACAACATTATTGCAAACTAAAATTTTGATATACCACATGTATTTTCCAAATCTAAATGAGGGTTTTGTTTACAGAGTAAATCAACTAATAACATACACAGAAAATGACCTATAGGTAAGTAAGTAACCATCAAACAAGCAACAATTGAATAGAAAGGTTCAAACAAGTTTTTTTTTGTTCGAGTTTTGCAGGTAAGAAGCAGTAAATAAGGGACACAAGGGTCTCAAATTTAATTTGCGAACCTGTGTTAGGGTCAGGAGAGAGCCTCAGATGGGAAGCTAAGATAGAGGGAGGAAAGGTAGGGTGTAGTGGAAAAGGGGATGGATAAATGAGGAGGGAGAAGGTGTAAAGGAGAGCAGGTGCAGCTGGAGAAGGTGAAGATAAGAAATGGAGAGTGAAGGAGAACGCCACGGATATGGCAGGTTAGGGAGAGGGATGTAGATAGATGTAAAGGATAGCAGGAGATATGAAGGACGGTATGTCGAGCTAGGGTTGTAGATTAGGAGGAAAAGGAAGGAAAAGGGAGTAGGAAGGAGGAGGTTGTGGGTTAGGGATGCTAAAAAGGATAGGAAAGGGCCAAGGAGGAAGGGTGTTGAGGATAAGGGGGAGCCCAGGTAGGATGTAGAAGGTAGGAGGAGGTAAGGAAAAGGCTCGTTTGGAAGTAGCAGGCCTGAAAATGGAGGGGACCAAGGTTGTAAAGGGAATGGGGGGATGGATCCCAAGATGGAAGAAGGTTGGAGCGAGGGTGTTTCTTCAAAAGATGGGGACAACCTGTGGAATGGTGGCAGTGAGTAGGACAACAGACATGAAATGGAGCAATACTGGAAGTTTGGAGAGGGGCCGAGGGTCTAATATTGCAAAGGAGGATAGGTCGAGTAGAAAGGGATGAAGAGCGAGGGTTTTAGAGCAAGGAAAGGCTAGGTCGCAGGAGATTAAGGGTAGGTAGGATAGGGTTTTACCTCAGAAAAACTCGGTTTAGGTATTTTTAACAAGTTTTTGATAATGTAAACAACTCAAAACAAACATATAAATAATGAAAATTAACCACTAACTCATAAAATTAGAAATGTAAAACTAATTGACCTAAGGAAACTAGGTTAAGAATAATATTTACAATATTAACAACTTAGAAATTTAGTTTAAGAATTAGTTGAACAACCTAGGGTTTCAAGAGAAAACTATATAAAAAACCCCAGGGCATCAATGAGAGGAGTTACCCTCCTTGATATGGTACTTGCAAAGGTTGGTAACTAGGGATAACCTCAACAATCTCTAGGATTTGTTGAGGAGACCTAGCCTAGAGAAACTTGAAGACCTAAAGCTCAATCTTGAATGCAAGGGTGATCAAAGATAAAAATGAAATGCTAATCAAGACAAAATGAAGCAATAATGGCTTCCATTCAACCCTAACAAGCATCACTTTCAGACAAATTGATTAAGAGACATCAAACTAAAAGTATAGATACCTCCAAGTGCATGTGTTAAGCAAACAACTCTAGCCTCACCTTAGCAATGGCATGAACAATAGTAAAAATTCCAAGAAATGCTTCAAACTTACAAAATAAAATTCATCAAGGAGTGCTTCCCTTCAAAGAGCCCTAGTTAGGGAAAATAATAGACATAATGAAATTATCCCGAGAATTGAAGATGAAAATGAAGTGAAGATATTGAATTTATATGATCTCACACTCACTTTTACACAAAATAAGTTCAATTTAATATTTAAAAATGCCAACTTAAAAATATAACAAAAATAATATTAAATAATCTAAAGGTGGCATATAGTAGGCTACCTGGGGTATTTTCCCCCTAGGTGAAAAAAATATGCTAAAAAAGGCCAATTTTGATGAAACTGAAGGTCATACTATGCAGGGGGGGTCGTCATGCCCCAACTAACCCCAACAGTGATGAAAACTCTCAACGCCCCCCATTTTTAACAAGCAAAGAGTTTTCATAGGAGGATGATGTCATCCTCTAAAGGAGGTCCCAGAGGGAAGGAATTGATGAACTGGAGGACCAGGAGGGTGCTAGAGGTACTCTGGAAGATAGGATCGTGTCTCAGAGCTGAAGAGCCTGCCACTAGAGTGATAAAACAAGGTCGAGGTCATGTGACCTAGTGACCCACCCTTGGAAGCCCCGGACACCAACCGCAGTGTTTCAAACCCTTTTATGAGGCAGTCAGTGATGCCATTAAGCCATAGTACATCCAGAGGAGAAACTAGAGGGCATGTCTATAACCACACCTTAGAATAAGTTGGCTAAACAACCCCCCTGGTCAGAAAAAGAAACACCCTCTCCATGGGGAACCTCTGCAGGTACGTTGGTTTTAGTACCATCGTAACACTCTGGAAGAGAGCCATTGGACAGGTGAAGGTGCAATGGAAGAACTTTAGTCCTGAGGAGGCTACCCGGGACCTGGAGGATTCCATGAGAGAGGCATTCCCATTTTTGTTCAGTTTTGAGAACACCGAGGACGGTGTTATTTTAAGGGGGAGGGAATTGTAACATCCCCATTTTGACCCGTAGGCTTTATTGGATTCAATGTAAATATTGTATACATACAATTTATGTTTACCCTAGTGTGGAGCTCAAGTCCAAGGCCCCACTAGATGATGCTCAGGTTTTTTTTAGAAGGAAAGTATTTGACATTTTGACTATCCATGTGCTATTAAGCCATGAGGTATTGTAAATTATGTAAATATTAAATATTGCAATAAAATACTAGGAAAATTGGCTATGGGGGAAACCAATAAGAGGGGGGCCATGTGTATCCACTAGGGATAGGTGAGGGGGTTGTGAGATTGGAACCCATGCTGCCACATGTCATTTTGTCAGTCCATTTGAATCCCTTGCTGACATTTAATTCTGATGTAAGGAGGTGGTTGAGAAAACCTGTTCATGAGGTCGATGGAGTAAGGAGCAGCCCCGAAAATCTGTATGGCAGGGTATGGATCTGTTTTTGCTTGTCCCTTAAGCCACTCTACCTCCTGGTAATTCAGTCACCCTAATCCCTATGCCATTGTTGACCAACAACCAGGAGTTATCACGCATTACAGAGGAGAGCAACAAGAAGGAATAAAGGAGAAAACAAATCATGATTCTGTGTAAGCATGAATTTGCAAAGTCGAAAGCCCATAGAAACCTTGCGTAGGAATTAAATCGATTGGGATATCCATGGATCGGACCCTAGGGATAAATTATAGAGCGTGATCATCTTACAAAACCCATGAGAACACCTGGATCTGATAGTAGAAGGTTGGGTTATGAGACAGAGCTTCAGTCGCAACCCTGAGAATATTCCAGCTAGAATAACAGAGAAGAAGATTGTACAGAGGTTGGATTTGCTTGATAAACCCATTGAAGGATAAAGTATCATGAATATTTTGGACCTTTTTATGCCCACCCTGAATAGCACTGGAGGGAAGGGGACCTGAGAGACTGTGCAGAAGAGAAGGGGGACTTCCTTGTGTTGGGTGAGGTAGGTATTGTGGGTGCCATGCTTGCTGAGTATTTTGAGATACCTGTAGCTCTATGGTTGATATCACTGGCTTAGCATCATCCTCCATGTTCCCTTACATGATTAGTAAACCAAACTGTATGTTGGATTAGCATTAGGGTGGAGCCTTGACTGTGAGAGAACCTATTTAGCCCTCCTTAGTGGATACACAACCCAGCTCGGGGGTGGTCTCTCAGTTGAACGAGTATAATCTGGACAGAGACCTATGGTGGGGTGGAACGTTTCTCTCCCTTAGCCAGTTGCTTGTACAGTTCCATTTAAAGATAAGTTCTTTATGTGGTGTTAAATGATGTTAGTTTTCCTATGTTATGTCTACTTGTTATTTTCAATTTATTTGAATGAATGATTGAATAAAATTTATGAATATGAAGACTATGTATGGGCCTGAGTATGAGGTTGACTTCATGTTTGAACACTTCACCATTTTTTTTAGATTAATATGCTGCTAACCCTATACTTGGTAGATGCATTCATTATATTTAATTCCACTTTGTTTGTTTCAATGCATTGCAAATCTCCTTGGAGGGTTTGTACTTCATCATATGAGGTTGGGGGAGGAGTTAGACACCCCCCTGAGGTGCTCATGCACCCCTCTGTGATCAGATGAAGGAAGGGAACTTGGCAGGGTTATTACAGGGATTTTGGCAGTGGGGTAAAGATGTTTTGATGGATTTAGGGGTATATTTTTATCAGATAATAATCAAGGTTAATTTCCTTAGGTGTGGCATGGGTCCACACCATTACATAGATCTCTCCAGGTGCTTTCCAACGGTACCGATTTTTCCCAAAATCGACTAAGGATGAAGAATTTATAGGGATGGGAAGTTGGAAAAACAGAGGTATGGTCAGCTCCCGACCTTCCAAATCCAAACCGAGGAATATGGAAGTCAAGGGCACATTTCTGCAACACCAGGCATTTTGGCATCCCAAATTTTCGACTTCCGCATCACGAATGTGGAGTGCAGAATTTGGGGGAGCATTTTCCCAACACAGTATGTTTAGCATCCTGAATTCCCGACTCCTGCATCGCGGATGTGAAGTGTGAAATCCAGAGGCACATAATCATCGAGATGGTAAAGTGAGCATTCCGAATTTCTCACTCCCGCATCACGGATGTGAAGTGCAGAAGTCAGAGGCACATTTTCATCGGGATAGTATGTTGATGTTCTGAATTTCCAACTCCTGCATCACAGATGCGGAGTGCGGAAGTTGAAGGTGTATTTTTCATTGGAATGGTGGATTGGTGTTCTGACTTTCCGACTCCTGCATTGTGGATGTAGTGTGAGGAATTCGGAAGCGTAAATCATCGAGCTAAGTATTTTGGCATTCTGACTTTTCGAGCTCTACATCGTGGATTGTGGAACTACAGATGTCGGAAAGGAGTTTCGTTGACGCCATGTATATGGCGCTCTGACTTTCCAAGTCCTACATCGTGGATGAGGACTGCGGAAATTGGAGAGGTGTTTATGCGACTCTGTGTAAATTGGTGATCTAACTTCCAACTTGTGGTTGCAGATTGCTTCCTGTAGATTGCATATCGGAGGCCATTACGGCTGCGTGTAAAAATAAAGAGAATTATGGAAAAAAATGTATCAGGTTGTCTCTCATCGCCATTGAAGGGCACCAAGGAGACCAGAGACGTGACATAACTTCAGTGAAATGGTTAGGACTATGCCACTTAATGATGGCCTCCATATTTGTAGGATCAATATTAAGTTATCCTCCACCAAAATCATACCACAAATATAATAACGATTGCTTAACAAATTCACATTTCTCAAGGTTTTCCAAGAATGGATATTTTTTCAAGGTGATGCATGAGCATCGAGACCATGGGGGAGATGAGTCCTTTTTATGTTATTTTGGTGAGTAAGATTATACCATAGAGTAGTAAGAGTTTTTAAAATTTTCTTAAATAAGTAGACAAGTGTTACTATTGAGGTTATTTAGCGTAGATCAGGTAGTTGAATCTCAGTTAGGCATATATTCATTAATATTGTTTTCCATTAGAGAAGATTTAGGAAATGTGCTAAGTTTAGCTTCTTGGTTTCCTCATCTGAGGAAGAGAGGGGACATATACATCTGTTTTATTTGCTCATTGGGGCATTACATGTAATATTTATTTTCTTAGACTGTTCGGGGAATGATCAGATAGAGTTATTAAAAAATAAGAGACCGTGTTCCAAGAACTTCATGTAATTTCCAATCGATATGTGGAGCATGCCTTTATGTGAATGAACTCTTGTTGAATGCATGGGGTTTGAGAAGGGTAATAAAATAGTGGACTATGCTAGGCTAATCGATTAACATATAGAAAGGTAAACAGTTCAATATTACTGTGTGTATGTTGAGGTCGAATCATTGTGTATTTGGTTCATGAAATACTGTGTAAGTTGGTCAAGATTGGAAGTCCCGCAAGGCTCATGGAAAGAGGGCATCGTTCCCTTGTTATATTTGTTTTTTGTTCAACCCCTGCACAAAAGAGGGCAAGCTCTATTATCAATAGGTCAATGGTTGTATCGTTTCTAAGAGCATACCAGTGCTCCACACATTACGACGATCCAATAAAATATCCCCATTCATTGAAATCCAAATTGAAGTTTAAAACCTTGTTGTTTTAAGAGCCAGAGGACCAAGGTAGAGGAGTTTGAATACCATAATTTCATATGTATATAATGTTGTAGGCATTAAGGGAAGATAAATATCCCTGGAAGATATGTTTCCAATTGTGAAGGATCCACCATTCATAGTGGTAAACAGAACACTACCATCCAACTAACATTAGTCTAAAAGCATAGAGATTGGCGAGTTAAAACATTTGGAACCTTGGAAATATTCAGTTCATATTTTTCCCCTTAGGATTGCACTAATTTTTGTATCTGAGTGTAGAATTAATCTGGTATATTTTGGCATAGAATTGATTAATTCACCATGGATCTTCCAATTGGTGGAAGAGTAGGTCGAAGAGGAAGGATACCTTATGCCAATGCTGAGGTAATGGAATCCATGCAGCACTTGGAAGCAAAGGTAGGTTCTATAGAGGTTGGTAGACAGATAAATATGGAAGATGGGTATATAATCAAAGCCGAAGAATATCCATAAGAAGTAGAAGCACCAATTCAAGAAACTGCAGAACTTGGGTTGATGAGGTTAGTATTGGGATCAAGATCAATACCCAAGCCTGAATTGTCCGTCTATGATGGAATTCTAATAGATGAGAGTTTGATAGATTGGATTAGTGAGTTGGAAAAATATTTTTAGTATGAGGATATTGACGAGGAGAATAAAGTGAAGTTTGTTGTAACTAGGTTTAGAGGACCTGCATCACTATGGAGGGACATGTTGGAGGATGAGAGGAGGAAGAAAAATAGGCGAGTGATTAAAATATGGGATAAGATGGTGGTGAAAATCAAGGCTCAATTTATACCAAAATATTATCAACTTATTCTCTACAGACATGTGTAGATCCCTAGACAATATTATCGAGTGTGAATGAATATACTGAAGAATTTTACAAGATTAATTTAACATCAGGTTATGTGGAGGACTCCCCATAGAGAACAATGAGGTATATCAATGGGTTGAGGATGGATATACATGATGAAATTAGTATGTTGTTTCGAAGGATAATGGAGGAATCATATCAATGTGCTTTAATGCAAAGGAAAATATAACAAGGAAGAATAATTCTGGCATAGGTCGTGGTTTAGCTAGAGGAAGAGGAAAATGAGTTGGAAAAGGGAATTTTTAGCTCAGAAAAGTGAGGTTGGTAGCTCAAATCAGCAAGGGTAGTCAAATAAAGAAAGTGACTTCGGAGGAGGAAGAACCTACCAGAGAGGTAGAGGTAGAGGAAGAGGTAGGGATAATTCCTAGAGATGTTACATATGTAATAATATGGGTCACTAATCCTTTGAATTCCCAACAAATGGGGATTCAAGACAAAGAGGTGCAAACATAGCTTGGGTGGAAAAAGAGAATGCAAAAGTACATGTGTCAGAGGATATGTCAGAGACAAGGGAATATTTGGTGTTAAACAAGATTCTTTTGAAATCAAAAAAAGATACTGTGGAACTTGTTCAGAGTAGGGATTTGTTTAGGACTATTTGTGATGGCAAAGAACTCTCGAATGATTTATTTCATGCACCAAACATTGCATTTATACAAAGTTTTTGTGACCTTTGGAATTCAGATTCCAAAAGGTCCGTTAGAGTCTCCAAGACTCTTCGTTTTCCTAAACTAAACTAAAATTTATTTATTTCCAAATTCCCCTAGGATTCTAACATTCCCCCCTTAATTCAAAGGGGTGTTTGTAAGTCTTAGCATGGTTCTAACTCTTTCAAACTTTTCTTGTCCAAGTGCTTTGGTGAAGGTATCTACAATTTGATCATTTGTGGAACAATGACATAAATAAAATGTCTTGTCCTCTACATGATGTCGAATCAGATGATAATTTGTGTTGATATGTTTGGTTGGATCATGTAATCTAGGATTCTTGGCCAACTTGATTGCAGAAGTGTTTTCAGTCAAAAGTGGAGTGGAGTTCTCTTTTTTCTCCTGCAAGTATTCAAGTATCTTCGTGAGCCACACAATCTCTTTGGTTTCTTCTCTAGTAGCTACATATTCTACCTCTGTTGTTGAATCTGTTGGAACTGATTGTTTGCGTGATATCCAAGAGATAGTTGTTGATCCAAGACTCATCGTGTATCTAGAAGTGGACACTCCTATTTATTTGTCACCATTTAAGTTTGAATCAGAGTATCCAATAAGTTTGAATTCATCCACCTTAGAATACTTGATTCCAAAGTCTTGAGTCCCTTTCAGGTATCTCAGAACTCTCTTTGTTGCATACCAATGTCCTTCACAAGGTTTGTGCATAAACTGTGAAAGAATGCTAAAAAAATCATAAATATATTGTTTGGGGGTAGTAAGGTAGATAGGGTTTCCTACAGGCTGTTGTTACTTGGTTGCATCCTCGAATTATTTTCTTTCACTTTATGTGAGTTTTAGCTTTTGTTCCATTGGAGTTGAAAGAAGGCTGCAATCTGTAATGCTAAATCGATTCAACATCTCTCCAATATACTTTTTCTAAGAAATGAATATGTACTTAGGATGTTGAGTCACTTCAATTCCTAAGTAATAGTGAAAATGTCCTATATCAGTCATTTCAAATCCTTTATTTAAGTCT
The DNA here is from genome assembly GCA_027924585.1 of Larix kaempferi. Taxonomy (NCBI): domain Eukaryota; kingdom Viridiplantae; phylum Streptophyta; class Pinopsida; order Pinales; family Pinaceae; genus Larix; species Larix kaempferi. The sequence goes on from BSBM01000211.1 coordinate 4,685,308, forward strand.
TTATTTATGGATGCTATATAAATTTCATTGTTCCCTGTCATCAAAAGATCATCCACATATACTACAAGAAACAAAATAGATCTTCCAACTTTCTTTACAAATAATTTTGCGTCATCAAAATTGTAATGTTTGAAATTCAAATTTAGAATATGCTCAGTTAGTTTTTCATACCATGCTCGAGGTGTTGGTTTCAGGCCATACAAGTATTTGACAAGTTTGCATACCTTCTATTCTTGTTCCTTCACAACAAAACCTTATGGTTGATACATGAAGACATTTTCTTTCAAGTATCCATTCAAGAATGCAGTCTTTACATCCATTTGATGAACTTTCCAATCATTTTGTGAATCCAAGGAAAGTATAGAATGGATGGTGCCCCATTTTTTTTGTGGGAGAGAACGTTTCTTCATATTCAATTCCTTCTTTCTGTGCATAGAATTTTCTACAAGCCTTGCTTTGTGTTTTTCAAGTGAGCCATCAAATTTGTATTTTTTCTTGTATACCCACTTGCTTCCAATTGGTTTGATTCTGACCGGAGGATCAACCAACTTCCAGGTTCCATTATTTATGAGTGCATCATACTCATTCTCCATGGATTCTTTCCACTCATCACGAGTAGCAGCCTCTTCAAAGGAAGTTGGTTCAAAGTTAGTAGAAAAATTCAATCCACAATCAAATGAGACATGCATGTCATCACTTGAGTTCTCTACATTTCCTCCATATTCTTGTCTAATTGAGATTCTTCTTCCCGTATTTCCTACTTCATCTACATGGATACTTTCAAGTGTATTTGTGGCCCATTTAGAAATATTCCTTGATGGTCCAGGTTGATCAACTAGTGGTGCATCATTCTCTTCTAGGTTCAATCTTCCTATCCTCTCTATCACATCATCTAGTTGAGTCTCTTGTTCAGTTGAAGTGGTAGGAAATTATTCTTCTTCTTCATGAGGGGTTGTTGGTGTTGCTTCAAATGAAAATTCCATGGGTTGATAAAAGATAGAGATCCCCCCTTCAATATGTGGAATTTCATTATCACATTCATAATATGTCTTTAGATGAGAAAACCTCTCAAGACATTCAAATTGTATTTCAATAGACTTGTCATTTTTGTTAGCTTCAAGAAAAATGAATTCTCTGGAAATAAGAAATTTCTTATTTACCTCACCATAAAGATGATATGCCATGGAAGTTTATGAGTACCCCAAGAAAATACATTTTCTTCTTCTAGCACCAATCTTGTTTCTTTGCTCCTTTGGTATTAAGGCATAGCAAATGGAACCAAAAACCTTGAGATTCTTAACCGAAGGAAGGTGGCCAAAGCATATTTCATGTGGAGTCTTATCATCAAGAACATGAGAAGGAATTCTTTTTCTCAAATATGTTGCACATAGGACTGCATCACCCCAAAACATTAGCTTCACATTCTTGAAAAACATCATTGATCATGTTGTATTCATTAACGTTCTATTCATCCTTTCTACTACACTGTTTTGTTGGGAATTGTATGGAAATGAAGTTTGATGTATGATTCCATGTTTGCAAATATAGTCTTGAAATGCATTAGATGTAAATTCTTTACCATTATTAGATCTGGATGTATCAATATGTGCTTGTGCTTGATTTTCTATCAATGCATGAAACTTCTTGAAAGTTTGAAATGCTTCAGATTTTGTCTTCAACAAGTATACCAACACATTCTACTGTAGTCATCAACAAATGTCATAATGTACCTATTACCATTTGCAGAAGGAATTGGCTTGGGGACACATAGGTCAGAATGAACCAATTCTAACTTTTTACATGCTCTGAATTTTGAATCTCGAAATGACTGCTTACTATGTTTTCCTAGTATGCATGCATCACATTTTTATTTTTCTTAATGGTGGGAAAACCAGATACACCATTATTTCTTAACAATCTAAGAAAGTTATAATTTAGATGACCAAAAATAGCATGCCATAGTAAACCAGATTACATATTAACTTCTTCATGTTGAGAGATATAGGCAAAGTTTTGAACTCTTGCAAAAGAGCCTCTCAAGTTTAACAACTGTCCATATTCATAACCATTTATGTCGAACCTGTTGTCAGAGCATTTTCTTATCTCCATAATCCCATCAAACATGTGGATGGAATGGATTTGCTGTCAAATCTGTATTAAGGACAACAGGCTTCTCTGCAAATATAGAAGATAGAGAACATTCTTTAATATGAAATCAGGTAATCGAGGCAACTTAATCCTGATTGAGCCAATTCCCTGTGGTTTGAGGCTGGATTTATATGCAAAGTACACTATGCCATTTTCAATGTCATTTAGTTCTTAAACGTAATCTTTTCTATAAGTCATATGCGATGTTGCACCAGTATCAAGAAACCAACAATATTTGTAAGGTAAAAGAGAAGTCATTTCATTAATTCCAAGATTACAATGTGCAACAATACAATGAGCAGAATCAAGGGTATTACCACCCTCTTGGTTTTTGTATCTTCTTTATTCTAATTATGTCTACCTTTGATGGATTTCCAAGATGTACAACATTGATATGCTTCATGTCCATTCTTTTCGCATCATGTGCACTTCAAATCTGATCTTTTACTAGAGCTATTTCTTCCTCTTCCTCTGAAATTTCTTCTTCCTCTGCCTATTTTGCTGCTATATCCCTTGGAAGGCTCTTTAGTCTTTTTCTTTTCTTTCTGAGCAAAGCAAAGAGATTATGCAGTACTCTCACTTGTCTTATTTCCAAAATATTTCTCTCTGTCTACGATCTTCTCTACTAGAATGTCAAAGGTGAGGTATTTGAACTTGTCGCTTACTTGCAAGGATTCAAGGTAATTTGAGTGAGTAGGATAAAGAGCTTTTACAAATGTTGTAAGTGGAAGGTATGGTTTCATACCAGAGGCTTGAATATTGTGCATGATTGCTCTTATCTCAAATGCAACAGCATGGGTTCATTATATTTTACTCCAAGGCCGAATAGTTTTAACATTAATTAAATGAATTCCATTTCAGAGTGTGAATCATACAAATATTTTAGTGTTTTTAAATATTCAAAACATGTCTTTGCAGGCAGAATATGCTAGCTCACCTCTTCACTGACAGTGACAGAATATGATGGCTCACCTCTTCACTCATAGTGGCAGAATTTATTGGCTCACCTCTTCACTAACAGTGGCAGAATATGCTGGCTCACCTCTTCACTGACAGTGGCAGAAATCATGGCTAATTCTTTCTTGTCTTTGGACTTACAAATAGCAAGCTCTTTCTCTGATGTTGGAGTCTTTGTAGCTAAAGTGATGATAATGCCTTCATCGTTGATAGTGGTCTTTCCTTCACAAATTCCATCCCACAAGTCATTGTAGACGTATGTAGCCTTGATCTTTCTCCACCATTCTGGAAATGAGTAGAGAACATTCCAACGCAAAGGTCGCACCAGTATGCACAATCTTCTAAAGTGGTTAAGTTCCCATGCAAGTCGCAGCACAACTAGCAGCAACACATCGATTTGGCATTAATATCCATAAGAGGTGGTGTCAAATTTTATTGTATTCAATGCAACACCACAAGAAAAGCGTGCAAATATTCAAATATTTGAATACAACATCGAAGGGAGGCTTCCACGTGTAGACAAAATGCAGATGGAGAGTCACATCTCCAATGATGAGAGTATCCACTCACATATCTCTTTATCTCTTGTGTAACATGATATGGGAATCTTCTCAATAAGATGGACGCAACACTTCACCATAGTAGGTTTTTCCTACTCCATGCAGCTACCAAACGGTGTTCTGAGGGAGAGGACACAAGCATCCATGAGATCTCAAAGGTGGAGACTCTCTAATCCCAAGACTCCAGACAGACGCACGAAATCATAGCAGGTCACAGCTCGAGTTCTCAACATGAATAGATTAGGGTTGAGAATAGAAACTAAACGCATGTGGAGGAAGGCTCAACACCATATGCATGCAAAATGAAATCTTGTTGAATGAATTAGGGTTACGAGAAAATTATCGGAACAATGGGAAGGATGCAGAGGGAAGAAAGGACGTTGAGGGGAAAACACATGAGAGGTTGGTATTGAGCATGCAGATATCAGACCTTTAGGCCCGAGGAAGAACAAATAGCTAAAATAGGCAATCTGACCAGCACAACAATGGAAGGAGTGTAGGTCTCTTTGATACCACAGGATGGTAAATAACTCCCGAATGATTTATTTCATCCACCAAACATTGCATTTATACAAATTTTTTGTGACCTTTGACATTCAGATTCGAAAAGGTATGTTAGAGTCTCCAAGACTCTTTATCTTCTGAAACTGAAATCAGATTTATTTATTTACAAATTCCCCTAGGATTCTAACAGTTTTCAAGGACAAAGGGAAATGCTACAAGGTGGTGATTGATAGTGGGAGCACTAACAATATGGTTCAGATGGTGGAAGAGTTGGGGTTGAAAAAGATCAAACATCCAATGCCTTACAAGGTATCATGGCTGCATAAGGGTCATCAAATATTGGTGAATGAGCAGAGTGAAGTGGAGTTTCAAATAGGTAGCTATAAAGACAAAATAATTTGTGACATTATTCCTATGGATGTCTGCCATATTTAAACAAGACATATTTATGAAAGGGATGGTAATACTATTAAAAACATTTAAACAAGACATATTTATGAAAATCCATGGCCACTATGGCCTTCATCCATTAATTAGTCATTACGATCCTAAGCCTAAGCCTGAGAACTTGGACCTTGACATTTACCGATAGGAGTCTACTGGACAGTCTCCTCTTCTATTTATTTTGAGTCCATACAGAACCCAACACGTGATTGGCTTCCTAGGGACAAGACAAATTCCATATTGAAATGCATCTATGAGTCATTGGAAAGGTGAAGTTGTTCTATCTGTTTCCCATGTTCCTTGACTTTGGCTTCAATATGATCATTTTTCTTATCTCATTCGTCCATGCAGTTGCTAATATGGACAATGGACTCCTTCAATACCTCCATTTGAGAACTCATTCTCCTTAATATTCTCTCAATGTTCTTAATCTCAAATGGCTCAAAAGTAGTCAATTGGTATCCACAAGGGAGCAGGGAGAGCGAGCAACGCAGACTATTCCCCTCAAAACTGTACTAGACCACATATCAAAGACACAGAACATGAATTTTACATGGTTTTAGAAACAAAGGACCAGGAAAAGGAAACTTACCGGTTTCAGACACCCTAAAACTTCTGGGATTGGTTTCCAAACCATGTTCTCTCATGATAACACCAAACACATCCCAGTCCATAGTGTCACAAATAGTCCCAAATGCATTCCCAATTCCATATAAGAATAAAATAAGGAAAAGGACAATGAAGTAAGGTTCACAATGGGTTTCCAATCATAAATGAAACAAATCTAAACATTTTGACTACAATTCGGCTATTTAAAAAAAAATCCAAACCGTATTTGGTAACCAATATTATCGAGTATTTAGACTATGCTGAATACAGGAAGGTTCTCTGATTCACATCACATCGATGATATTCATAGGAGGAGAATGGCGGTTAAAAATTGACATCTGAACAGTCAAGATCTAGGGAAAAATCGCACTCAAAACCTTATTGTTTCATTGTCAACATTAGTTTTTTATTAATAAAACATATGGTATTTGACTAACATATCTAGTACGATCGATAATTTCACTGCCACCATTAGTTCTTTATTACTATCATTAAAACATATTGTACTTCATAGCTTGTCAACATCAATTTAATTTTTGATATTCTTCAGAAGTATGACAACATAGACCTAGACCAAGTTTCGCACATGGAGAACTTTGGAGTGCAGTCAGGTCTTGGAGCTCGATCTCCCCTTTCACACACATAAAATCTATCCTCGATCGAAGCACTTTGTACAACACTCATCATTGAATGTCAAATCCAAAATGTGTCATATGCCTCGAATTGAAACTTATCAATTTGTTGTGAATTAAAATAACATTTAAATGTTGATTATCCATGCTAACTGTTTGATTAAACTCGTATTGTGAGACAATTATGACAGGGTTCAGAGCCGCAGACGGATCAATTCGGACCCATTTGCATATTCATTTGCGTTTCTAAACAACAATTGTCAAATCGCAGTCGCACTCATTAGCGCAGGTGGTCATGTTTATAAGGAAGAGATCTTCCAAGACCTGATCGATGGTTGTTTGGCTGGTTGGGTTAATGGATGACCCGCATATAGAAGAAATGATGAAGAAAATTTCCATTTGGGTGGATAGCCTCAGAGGGTCTATAGACTCTCTCAACAATAGATAGGATGATCAAGGAAGAAAACAGGAAGAACTCACAGTGCTTGTGAATGAGTATGGATAAAAAAATGACTCTCTAAAGCTTCAAACTGATGAGTAGAAGAGATCCATCGATATAATGCTAAATTTGGCCTAGACTCTCGGGGAACCCACTGTCATTGTAGGCTCCAGGGTGTCGGCCCAGCTCAGTGCAGCTAGAAGATGCACCAGAAAGAGACAACACTCTTGGACCCAGCGCACGACGAAGATAAGCAACCAGGTTATGAATAGATGTACACTAGGGTCTAGGGGCTAGATATCCAACAATCACTTTTTTCATATTGTTTTTCTTTCATACAATAGTTTGTTCAGCTATGTATTTTGTATGCATGTTTTTTGCAGACCTGTAGTTTATGTATTTTGTTTGTATATTTAAAAAATGAATGGAATGAAAATTGCAAGTCTGAATCTCTCATAAGTTTTTCTAATATATCTCACAAAATTGTGTTATGTTTTTATTTATTGGTTATTCCAATGAATATGTATCAGTAAAGGGTGGGAAAAAATGGCTCTAAGAAACATAAAACGTTTCATTAAGAAAAAAAATATACAATAATATTTTTATGTTAGAAATACAGCACATGGAAGTCTTGCCTGAAGGGATTTTCTAACGATTGTGATCCGTTTTCGAATTAAGAAGAATATTTGATAAAATTTCAATGGCTCCAACAGACAATGGCTCAAGCATTACCTTGAACCACTAAAAAAATTTGAGCTATGCATTATCCACCACCACAATCAACCACGTCGCAACATGGTGCAAGGAATTATTCTCCAACACTCCATCATTCCTAACTTGTTCGACTACAATCAATGGCTCTTTACCCATAATTTGAACACAGTGCTAGTTTTCGTTCGGTATTCACCCGTCGATTCCTAACATGTTGTCATATTTCAAGTGGTTCTTTGAAAATGTTTTATAATACTTCGACTAGAAACAAGGTATGGAATTCTATTACAGCTACAACATATACATGATTTATAGACATATTAAATGACTTACAAGTTTGAAAAACATGCCTACTATTCTCAATCGACGTACAAAAAAACTTAAATTTAAACTGCTAATGTTTAAAAAGACAATGTATAGCTGGGAATTAAAATATGGTGCGATAAAAGTAGAAAAAGAACTTAAAATTAAATTGTTATTGTTTAAAAAAAATTGTATAGATGGTAATTGAAATCTGAGTGCGAGAAAAGGCTATTTCTCCTCCTCTTTGTCTCGGGAATGAGAATGACTAGTGTGTGGGAAAGGGAACCATCTCCTTCTCTTCAAAAGAAAGGGAAGTAGCTCATTCTGTTTAGATTTAGGGCAGTGGCTCATTCTCTTGTTGGCTTGAATTAGGGAACTTGTTATTTTTTTCATATTATGGGTGACAATGATATTGAAAACTGATATATTTTTGGGAACCGACAACTTAGGTGTTGAAAACCGACATCACAAGTATTGGAAATCGGTATATCACATATTGGACCGATATATCAAGTATTTGAAACCATGAATTAAAGAGTTAGAAATCAACATTCATAATAAATATATGTTCACTTCGACTAATATTAGTCCATATTTAATGAAATCGGGGTTATCTCCTGGTTTTCCTTTTAGAGACCAACAATCTTTCTTGAGGTTTCCTTTCATTCCATAATGCTAGTACTGTATCTTCCCTCTAAATTTGGATCTTCCCTTCTTAGAATTCTAATGATTCCTTGGTACCTTGCCTCTATCCTTTTTCTTCCCATGTTCTCCATAATCAAATCATTACTTGATGTATCACCTGTGATTTCGCACTGCATTTCCTCGCTAATCATTACACCAACAACATCATCAAAATTTAAAGTGATTGAACTAGAGAAAAAATTACTCACATCCATGACAAAATGATTCCATGTTTTTGGAAATGAGAACAAGATTGAAATATCCATAAACTCATCATCAAAGTTTACTCCTTTAGAATTTAACTAACTGGTAACCGTGTTAAACTCATTTAAATGATCAACAAGAAACCCACCTTTTGACATCTTCATATTAAATAAACACTTCATAAGAAATACCTTGTTGGAGGATGAGGGTTTTTCATACTGTTTAGTCAATGCATTCAACATATCCTCTGTTTTCTTTTGTTTTGAAATATTGAAATCCATTGACGCTACCATGCACAAGCATATTGTTCCTAGTGTCTTTTTATCAAGAAACTCCCATTCTTCATCCTCCATAGTCACCGACGTCTTTTCTTTTCCATCCAATGGTAAGAAAATATCCTTCTTATATAGATAGTCCTACATTTTCATATTCTATAGTTGGTATTTTTTTTTTTTAAACTTTTCAACCCTAAACTTTCCTTTTCAACCACAGCTCCCACTCGAACCAAGAAAACTCATTTATTGCATGTTTATTAGCCAAATTAACCTTTTTCTCTGGTACCAGTTGTTAGGAATAGGATTGTAGAGAAATAAAAAAAATGAACGTGGAAATAAACCGCTAAAGAACATAATACAAGAAATACAATGATATACATGGTTCACATTATATGGGTTACATCCATTGAGAAACAAGCATTCCTTCCTTAATTTTTGTCAAACAAAATAAAGGGATAAACACTACAATACATGCGATGAAACGTCCTGTACACTCTATCATGATATCTCTCAAACACACTACACAACTATAATACATTTCCCTCATATAAATAGGGTTTCCTTCTGGGGAAAAAACACCAAAAAAACTACTTGTTCGATCTATGGCCTCATGATGAACGATCCATATTTGTTATGTAATTGAAATATTTTATAAAGAATTTTTCCCGAATTTTCCCATCTCCACCCTCTTCTAGAGCTGTCATATATTATGTAGGGATTACCCATGGAATGCTATACAAAAGCACTTGATTTTCCTTTCAATGCCTATGTTTAATTTTGAGTAGGCCCAATAGCACTCTTTTTTAGTCTTCCCATGACTCTATATTGGAAACCTCATATTTTCCTCTTATCATTTTCTGGTCATTTCCTAAGGGACTCCCACCTAATTATATATTTTTCATTATGCAATTTTTTACATACATATTTGCACACTTGTGCCTAGGTTCCACTAGATACTGACTGAAGGTGTTCACAACAAAGCATATATCTAGCATGGTATTTGTCAGATATATCAATGACCCAATATTCTATCTGTACAGAGTCACGTCCACTAACTCTGATGAGTCATTGGATAACAGCTTCAAGTTGGAATCCATGGGAGTGGCCATGGTTTTGCATTCCAACATATCAAATACTTTCACTGGTTGAGAAAGATTCCTTCTGGGCCTTGATATACTTCTAGACCTAGGAAGTAATGCATCAATCCAAGATCTTTCATCTCAATTCTGTAGCTAGCTTCTTCTTGCTTTCCATGATCTATTTCTCATTCCCCATCAGAAAGAGATCATCCACATATAGTAATGGTATTATAGGTTCATCATCCATAACCTTAAGGTAAAGGTTAGGGTCATCTTTACTTTTGGTAAAGCCCAATATTATAAAGAAGCTATCAATTCTCCCTCTATGACTTAACAACATTCACACTCTACAATGAGTGATATTCTGCATATCTATCTATGCCATCTCCCGTCACATGGATCTAATGATATGAGCCTCAAGATCATTTGAACTTTGTGGTGAGTTCCTTCTTGCATCCATCTAAGAGAAGAATGTCATTTGTATATAGAAACCATCTTCAACCTTGTAGCAAAGGTTGAAATCCGCATCACCCATGGTGATCATTAAGCTCATCAAATGACTATCGATCCTGGGTACCCGTACAGAGCTTTCTTCAATTGAATCGTGAGAGTTTTCTTGATTCACACTTCTTCTTCAATTACACCCTTAAGAGAATGGTCTTACCTAGCCACTTGTAGAAAACATCTCGTCATGTTCCCCTTCCTCTTTCTAAGAGAATCTTCTATCCACAAGCCTTCTATAGTATGTTTGATTTGTAAGTCTTCTTGTTGAACATCCATCACTTGTTCTTTGGAACAGGTGTTCATCATCCTTCTTTTGTAGATCATAGCACATGATCTTTCCTACAAATCAAATTTAATCACATGATTAGTAATACTTCATAATCATTAAATTATGTTGACATCATAACCTATTATGCATACAAATATGATTCACATAGTTATGCAACTATCTTGACCAATATTTTGGAACAACACTTTTCCATATCCTGTATGCATACAGTGGTTATCTAGATGCCTTCCATCTCTACCAGAACATACTATCAAGAGCGTGCATAGCTCTCAACATATTAGCAAAGAGGTTTCATTCTAGATAAAAAACAATGGAATGTTTGTCCAACTTACCCACCATATGCATATTAGTAGTATATTGTTCAATGCTATATGAATGATTACACTATGCATGATATACTCTAGGAATACAGATATGCATACAACTATTACGAGCAATATCATTAACTATTCAGAGATTCAAATAACAACTCAAATACTTATCTTTTAAGTTTGTGTGGTTTCCTCCCACTTGATCTCTATTTTATGATAGCATCATTATATGTCTTTGCACTTCTATCCATTCTGTACCACTATGCATGCTTAAGTGTGGACTAGTGTCATCCTCATGATCTCATACATAATCATACATTCATTAGTATAATCTCAATAATATCAAAACATTATGATTCTAAATAATCTTAAGTATGTATGGTAATGATCATTTCATACACAAGTAAACTTACCTAAGATCCTAACACAAAGTAGGATTCTAACTTGATATAGGAAAACATACCTGGATTATTATACCCAAACAATATCTTATTTGTTCTCTTCAATGATTTAGAGACCTTGTGTTAGAACCTGCATATCTCATAAGTTAAGCATAGTAGAACAAAGTCATACATACCTCGTAAGTAGAGATTCTATGTGATCAAAGACTATGGATGAGTCTTTGTCTTCATGTTGGCATGGTAATAGAACTCGATTTGTATTTCTTGATGTATCTTTCATGTTAGCAGACAACATCATCCCCATACAACACCACGGGTGCATTAGTACAATCATAAGTGTCAAAACCCTAATCAATGAATGTATTATATCATTCACATGCATTCATACTTTTAATAAAGTGATTAGACAATCTAAAACTAATCATGATTGTACTAACCTCAATAATACGAAGACAAACATATTATGAACTTAATCATGAAACAGATTTCAAAACATACCTATATCTTCTCAAGTCATACATGTCGAGTAGTATTCTCTATAAGGGTAAAACCCTAACCATCCAAGGTATATCACTTGTAAACATCTTATGTATGTTCATGGTGCTAGGATGATATAATATCAGTTCCATTTAAACATTCTTCATCGCTGTCGTATGAGTCTCCCAACTTTGCTAGGGTATCTTCTAACTTGGAAACCCTAATCTTCAATCTCCTTCCTCCCACAACATTTTGATGGAGGATTAATATCTATGATGAATGGATTCCAAATCCATTATCAAAGCTTCCAATGTTTTATTAGGTGTCTCCAACATTGTATCAGGTCCCTCCAGACTTAAAAACTGAAAACCCTAAGTGAGAGCTTCTTCATCCTCTTCTTAGATTTCCTCCGTTGAGCTAATTCAGATGTGCCGTATTGTTTCTAGTGTATCTCTTCAATTTCGGATACGTAGGGTTTGAACCTTCGACCTATAGTAGCCTGATCTGTCATCTTTCCAAACCCACAGGTCATAGCTTTAATGGATTCTCTGAGAGAGAGTTATTCCAAGTGTCACAACATGACCTGTTTATGGGATGAAACAGAATAGAGAACTTGTACGGAGTTCCACATGTCACTGTTTCAACTTCGACCTCTAAAACCTAGAATTGTGAAGCTAAAGTTCGTTCCCTACCTAACAAGTTTTCCGAAATTTCATTTGGAGCTTCCTAGCCTGAGATATGACCTTTTTCCCTAGGTCACCTATTTAGGACTGCATTCTGGAAGAGGCATAAACCCTAACTTGTATGGATCATAAATCACAGAGTACAATGAATCTGAGGCTGAGCTTCGGGCACAAAGTACAGGGGGGGGTTATCTTCGGCATGTACACGTTTCATATCCCTAAACTTTACCAAAATGGATTTATAGCAAAAGTGCCACGATGACTAGGTTTTTCTATACAAAACCCTAACTTTCAAATTGTCACAAGTGAGACAAGTGTCGTAAGTGCCATACATTGCCTTCCTTCAGGATAGCTCGGATACCATGTTAAGATTCAATATTATGAGATAGATAACACTAGTATTACATTCGATTTCACAACAATAACATATACAGGATCACTGAAATAACAACAAGCACAACATAAGCACAAGAGACACAATTTCCTAGGAAACCCTCATGGGGTAGAAAACCCAGCAAAGCTTCCCCAATATAGATGACCAGCAAATACAAATATGTAATCCCCAAACATGAGCTCCTTCTCCTCCTTTGCAGATCTCTCCTTCTCCTATGCGAGTTTCACAAGTGAGTGTGTGTTAAATGAGGAACACACCTCCTCTATTTATACATTACTTCACTTGTCTTTTAACCTTAACTAGGTCGGCCCCAACTTAACCACTCAGCATAATGTTGACTGGGACGACCCCACTAGGGGACTTAAACACAACATACAACTGACTCTGGGCCGACCCCACTAGGGAATTCTAATAACCCATGGTACCACATTCCGATGGAGGAATAAACATCTCTGGATATACAGTAAGATCTCTATGGAGGAATGAAACATCTCCGGAATAATAAAGTACAAATATAATATTCTTATAAGTTACAATATTTCAACAGAACCCTTGTAAATTTCATGAACCAATCTAGCGCACAACCCCTAAGGGTTGTCGCTAGTTGTCCCTTCTTGATATCTTCATCCTGGTCCTGCTTCACAGTCCATATGATTCGCACAGAAACCAAAACTGCTCGGGATCCTTAGTCCCGTTCCCATGGAAAGTGGGCATTTTTGTGTTGTCTGCACGTAGGGAAACTTTGCGAATAGCTTTTGTTTCTTCCTTTGAAATTATGGGTAGTGCACAGGGTTGTAGGTATGTTGTAACTTACGATCCATCCCTCTTTTGCTTCTTGGGTAGCTTGGTCACCGTCTTCGTTGCAATAGGGTCACTTTCTCCCTTGTGGTCCTGTTTCGCAGTCTTCTGTTCTGGTCCTCTCAGGAGACTCTCTCTCAGTTCTCCTCTTCTTCTCAGGATGCCGGAATATCACCCCACTCCTCAAGGTACCACACTCTTCGTCAGCTTCCCTTAGAAACTTGTCATCGCTCATGTCCATCTACCCCGCATCTTTCTATCGGATCTGCATTCACGTGATACCCACAACCTCCGCACACTGATATTTCTACTCATCGGAAGTCATCCTCAATATGCCATTTTCGCAGAAGAGCATTTTAATCCACATTTTTAGCAACAGTAAGAACCTTCCCCTTGGTCCCTTGAAGAAATTCCTTTGCACGTCCCTATACGATTTGATTGTGTCTACTCCGAACTCAGTAATATATCCCTCTAGGATACTATCCACCCAGAATTTGACAGCCCTTGATACTATGTTGTCAACATGTTTCAGCTGTCGAATTAGTTTTGGTGTCCAATGTTCAGGCTGAGTCTTTTGGAAATGGTGCTTATGGAATGTTAGCTGCACTAACCACTCATGCAATAGTACTGGGAATTCACATAAAAATATCTCTTGGATATCTGAATAAATGTACTTATGTAGCCAATTGCTTACCGTCTATCTAGGGTTTTGCTTCTCTCCTTCCGTGAATTCTTCTGCCTTTCTTTCAAACCACTCTTGAATCTCCGATTTCGTCGGGTGCCACAGCATATCCTCTTCTTTTCCTCTTCATGGTCCCGACAAAGGAACCAATTTTTGACATAGTGACTGTCGACAGGGGTTCACTTCACATTGTCGTCAACAAACCATCAACCGAAATCCCTTATGCACCGGCCCAAAAAGGTTTTACCCTTTCCATCAACACTCGCAGAGCGAGTGAATTCTCACCCAAGATGCACAAGGGGCTGCAGGAACCACGTTTCCATAGTGGAGTTGAGAACATGCATCAAACATACATTTCACTCACAGAAACAAGAGATTATATCTTTCGCATTAGTTCATCATTCGCATATTCATCAATCGCAGAATCAACTCATAATAAACATTCGGATCAACTTGATCCAACTATTCATTAGCAATTACCGAACCCACAAAGCATTCATCATTAAACAGACATTCGCATTCACCATTTAACAGAAGAAAAGACACAAATAGCACATAATTGAACATCATTCATTCAATAAAACCTACGGAATGACCTTAGCAAAAACAATCAATACATCATATCGTGGATGAAAAATAGATCAACAACTGGATCAAAACTCAACAGATCGATTACTCTATTCATCACCGGATCAATTTCCCTTAGGATTAAAATCATACTCCTACTTATACAAAACTAAGTGGTTACAAAATGGTCCACATGACCCTTATCTAACAAACTAACTACTTCCGTGCTTCTGCATTCTCCGTGAATGACCCTTTCTTCTACGGATGGTCCCTTTCGCAACTGTCGGCTTCTACACATCCTGCGGACTAATCCCGTGCCAACAAATGACCCCTGCTTAGTTGATTCTACAAGTGTTCAACATCAATTCCTTTATTCACACTTGCTAAATTTTACTTTGTACCTTTAGACCCATTTTCATTACCTATGGGTTTTGTCATGTATGTCAAGGGTATACATCAATGATTGATGATCAGGTGGTATTCTACCATGCTTGAATTTAGATACTTTTTTCATATGATGTATACTCATTCTATTATAGAGTTTTGGATTGAAGACCTTGGGAATAATAGTAGCATCCCTCTTCGGTTCTAACTTCCTGATTTGTGAAAGATCATACCACCATCTTCTAAGTGCTTTGAATACAATCAAGTTTTTCACTCCTCATAGTGTCACTTTTCATTTTGATGTACCTTTTGACATTGATCCACTATGAGTTTTCTGTGGCCATGCTTATTTACTACTAAACATGGGTATTCCTTCCTCATGGAAGCGTTCTTATATATGAGATTTGTTTTTGCAAGCAGGTACTTCCTGATCCTTAGTTTACAATTCTCCTCCTTAGCCCATCAGCTGCATTTCTGGATTGTTTGAATTAATGTATTTTGGCCATTAGTTCCACTTTTTACCTCACACATTAGGGGGCATATGTTATAAAGATATTTTAACACCCCTCATGGAGAAGGCCTAAGTGGACATCAAGACACCTTCTACATGATAAATTGACTCCAAACCAATGAAATTTGTAGTTAATTGGAGTGTGGTTGCTACCTTTCCTAAGGAAGAGGGTGATTGGTTGTGAAATTAATTAAAGGCATGACCACATTCATCTGGTCACCACAATGTGCCCATAAAGTGTGACCAAGGCTTCAAATTGGGGAAAAGAAGAACTAAAAGTGCACACCCAAGTAAATATAGGTTCAATTTCACGTGGAAGGGACTCGTAGTGCATGTAAATCATGCACTTTGTAATCATCACCCATGTTAGACCTAATTCAAAGTTATAAGAGATACCTATGGGGTGAATATATAGAGGTTAGGTAGAGGTCATAGAGAATTAGAACATCTAAGAGTAGGATGCTTCTGTTGATCGAATTTTTTTCAAGTGAGGCTAAGGGAGAAGGAGGGGACTCAGACTCTAGAGAAGGGAGTACAACAATAATGCTCAAGGACTATAAGTATTGTTTTCCTCTTCATTGATTAATGCAAATCAATTTTTCGCCCCCACCCTCCATGTGTGTGTGTGTTTTGGATCAATGATGAATATATTATTTTCTTTATGCATGTTTATCATTATTTACTTGTTGGAAGAATGAAGAATATTCGTTGTTTATTTGTATACAAGATTTTTCTCATGGCTTAGGAGAAGGAATCAAAATACAAGAATTCAACTTGACAAAGTTCTAGAGAAACTACGGATATTAAGGTACACATCTCTTTTCCTTCTTCTATATTTTTTTGCTTCACATGCATGTGGAATCTAGCGAATATTATCTAGTAGTTGTGACACTTTCCCTCACAACAATGACAAGAAATACAATGGTGTTAACAATATGAAAATTGGATGAACGTACTTGAGGAAATAGTTGAAAATGAGGTCCATATAAAGTTATTGTTGGGAAAAATAAAGTGAACCATGTCAAAGAGTTTGTCCTCTTGATTTCAACGATGTGGATAGCACATCAAATAGATTTGCAGAAATTCCAAATGAGTCAATTAAAAAAATGAAGGGATGGCCTGTAAATAGGGTTGGACCCACATTTTGAAATCCATGCTTACGGTTTGTTGTTGGATTCCCTAGACCGATTGGAGCTGATTGTGGGAGATTGGAAAAATGAATTTCAATATAGGAGTTTTAGGTTAGGCCTAATGCAGTTCATTTATTTTTCATCCATTTGATTTTCCTTCTAGGGACCCCGGTGACCTGTACAAAAGCTTGTTAGGGTTTTTGTAGGGTCACATGGGAATCGAAGGAATAGTCGTGCCATGTGGTGTGACAATTCTTATGATGGCTGTGCTCTATAAAGGATGTACGGAATTTACACTACACAATAATATAAATCATTTGTAATTAATATTAGTCGTGCATGATACGATCAAATAGAGGTTATGCTTGTGTGGAAAAGCTACGTGTATGATCATTCTTACAACTACACGTGGGTGGGTTTGTAGTTTCCTTGATCATGCATAATGATCACATGATTAATTTTCTTGGAAAACCTTGTATGGTGTAGTTGTTGGGATGAACTCACGATGTGAGAATGTTGTGTGGTCTTATTAAATGGGTAGGTGTGAGTGGCATGGCTATACAATTATTTAGTTGCATGTCTTGATCACATGGTTGATAAAACAAGAAGGTCGAACCCTTGTGTGACTATTTCTAGAAAAGTCATGTGAGTGTGTGTTTATTTTTAAGTTTTTGGATTTTAGTGAGACTTAGGTAAATTGCCTTAGACCTATGTGTGATTTGTTTGTTTTGTGGGTTTCTAGTTGAGAGATGGCTATGGAATGGTGAGAGAACCACTTCAATGGTCTTTGCTAGGAGATGGCTAGGGACCCTATAGTTTGATAGTGCCTATGGGAGGTACGGTTATTGAAGTAATTTGATTGTTCTATGATGAGGTCCAGTGAGGGCCTCGTGTGAGAGTTGACTGGAATTGGAGGCTTCGAGAGGATTTTTTCGTATTTGATGATCAGTGGATGTTTCTAAACTAATTTGACATATACTTTTTTGCTAGAATCCCAATGCATGGGATTCAGGAGGAGATTCACCTTACCCTAGGAGAGGTGAGGATGATTGACCAATTGGTCATTTGATACTATGGAGGAAATTCCTTGACAAATAAAATTGGGGTGACTAACATCGCTAAGATTTAGGATTTTTTTTATTGGTGTGATTTTTATTGTAGTGATCACCTGGTGTTGGGTGTTGTTGTGATCCACTGGATCTCCAGGGCTCGGTTACTATTGGTGGAGAGGGCCCTTGAGGGTGTGGAGATTGCATGGGCTAGAATGTTGCTAGCCAACATGAGGTCTTAGCTAACTCATTGCTTCTCCAAGAGGCGGGGGCAATTTACGTAGAGGAAGATCATGTATGCATACTTATTTGAGTGGTTCTCGACTTTGACATTAGGAGTGTTGAGTCTTGTGTAGGAGCCATAGGAGACCAAGATGCACCTATGGGGGACTTTGATGCCTTAGAGAGGTCGGGGTGAGGTGGGACAAATTTTTACATTGTAGTACTTGGTGGTGTGCGAGTAGAGGGTAGGTATTGTGGATATGCGTCATTAACATGTGATGGATATTTGGGTAAACTCATATATGCATCACTATCTATGTCATGGGCGGAGGCCCATAGGTGAGTAACTCCTATCATTATCATTATCCTTTGCATGTGTTTATTTGTGATTTTATCATGGTTTGACTATGATATCTATCAACATAAATCCATTTTAAACGTGGATTTATGAGGCACCAAGAGGGATCCAATTTCTTGAGGTGTAATTTTTTTTAACCTTGTTTTTACACATTCAAAAAGAATTACATCTGTAGAAATTTGATGACTCTATGATGGTTTTAAATTTTTATCTTATAGACCACTATAGATTTTTTTAATTACTTTTTGTTTTTTTTTAATTTTTAATTATTTTTAGTTTGTTTTAATTTTTAATTTTGTGAGTTAGTTTGTTTTAATTTTTTATTTTGTGAGTTGACATGAATTTTTTTAATTACTTTTTATTTTTGGTAATTGTCATATCTCCCTAGGTTGTAGAGTACCTCACTCCTCTTAGTACAATAAGAAATTGATATATAACATATTTTTTATGTTGATATTGGTCTTATACAACCACTAATTAGTAGAAAAGGTAATCTATGTGATAAGGCAACTATTAGGTTGGCTTGTGTTACCTTCAATTGGTTTCTCCATAATTTAAAAAGCTACGCCTCTTGTTCTACATGAGTATAAAATATGCTTTTGGGTGATACCTCTAAAATAAAATTGTGGCTCTATTTTCGACCGGCATTTTAGTGTTACCGCACATTATTGGCGTTATTGTTTCTTGTCGCTTTTCCTATTTATAGTCTAGAAGACGCGCATGGGGAGGCTTTTCTATTTTCTGTGTGTGCTTAGTTATATTATACGCATGCTACGTTGAAACTGAGCTACTTATACCTGTTTTAGAGGTAGGGTTTTGAATTTTTCTATTTTCTATTTTAGGCTCCCGATTCTTAGTGTAGGCATGCTTCTACCTACTGTAATTCTTTTCTTGTTATCAGAATTCACTGCAATATTTTAGGCTCTTTTGCGCAGATTTTTTTATCTATATTCGTGGTGAAGATGAAGAGCACAAAGGGTAATGTTGACCAGAAGCAAACAGGAGAGCAGTATGTATTTAAGAAAGTTTACAAGTCTTTTATTATAGAATTGTGTTTGAGCCTTTTGTTGTCTTGTATGATAAATCGTGGGCTATTAATGATCTCATTCGTCGTGATGTCTCGTAGGAAAACTGGAAAGCGGAAGCCTGCGACCGAAATCCAAATTAAACGGCAGATCAAGAAGGAAAGGAAAGCTAAAAAGGACCCAAACAAGCCGAAGAGGCCTCCCAAGCTAAAAAGGACCCAAACAAATTATTGAGTACTCTGAACTCAATAATATTTGCCTCCAGCAAAACTCAATGATATGGTTTTTAAATGTAGGGATGACTTTCGAAAGGAATACAAGGAAGCAAACCCTAACGCGAAGTATAGGGTATTAATTTGTTTACGGTGCACACTTTGCAATGGTATATGGTATTAATATTTGTGTTTTGAGCTTTTGTAGGTCGGGAAAGCAGGGGGAGAAAAATGGAGGTCAATGAGCGACGGGGTTAGTTACAGTTTTTTTAAATTCAGTGATTAGATTTGAATTATATGTCATGCGTATATTTCTTGGTGTGTTATTTTAACCGGATTCATTTCTTCTAACAGGAAAAGGTTTCATATGTAGCTAAGGCTGAAGAGAAGAAGGCTGAATATGAGAAGTCAATGGCTGCATATAGTAAACAGAAGGTAACGATGCCCATTGTTGAATGCTAAATGATTACAGTTTTGATATGTTTCAACATTCTTGATTTTTGATGGACATGTACTTTTAGAACTATTTTAGATATATCTGCACTACTTGAGGCAATGGTTGCATGTTTTGATGATTTAGTGATGGGCGTTTGCTGTTTTCACATGCTATATCGTCCATATCTATTTCACAGGAGGAGGAGGGGGATGACTAACTCTTTGGATTTAGGCATCTATTATTATAGAACGATCTTCTGATTAACGTAGGAATTCTGAACTAAGTTATTATTGCCTTTTGACTCTCCTAGTTTTGCACACTTTGGGAGTAGTCTGTTCAATCAGCTTGGGCATATAAAATCTGTTCTCTTGTACGCAGAATTTACATTAATTATGTTGTGAACGTTTCATTGTATTTTAGAACCATGGACAAGCATTTTGTAAAATTTCTGGAGCATATGTCCATTTTATTGAATGTCTTGCAAAATGATGCAATTTATTTTTTATTTCTTTGCTGATATGACATTTATGATCTAATCAATGTTGAAGCTGAATGCCATGCCTGTTCTATGTGAAAATGTTTCAATTAATTAAGTTTTCCTATTCATGAATAGATTGTTGAATGTACAGCTTGAGAGGTGACATTTGTTTTTATTATATGGATGAAGCAATCACTTATTCACAATATCTTCTTTCACTTTTAGAATCTAGGAAATGTACTCTAATGGCATTAATGAAGAATTTACAATTTCATATATTAAAATATAAATAATTTAAAAAAAAAATACATATCCAAAGATATATTAGAAAATACATGATCATTTTCAAATAAAAAGATATATTTAATTTAAAAACAAAATATTAAGAAGCTCCTCCTCATCATGCAATTTTTTATATGATGGCTTTCTTTGTAAACTTGCTTTTCACATGATGTCAAATACATAAATTGTATATTTTTTTCTAAGTTATATGATATTTGTTTATATATGTTTTTTTCTAAATTATGTGATATTTATTCATGCTATAGTGTCATTTACTATTATAACAAATCTTTATTTGTTTTGTTTTTCATATTCTAAATATCAAATCAACATGAATATTACCACTTGTCTTTGGGATTGTCTTAAGGAAGATTACCACTTGTTTTTGGGATTATCTTGGGATTATCTTAAGTGTAAACTACTTTGGGATTATCTTAAGTGTAAACTACATTGGGGAGTTAATCTAAGCTATATCTAAATTACATTTAAAAAAAGGTAAAGCATGATGACTTCATGAATATGACTATATTTTGGGTTAGGGGAGTTATACTCAAAGCATTCAATAAAAACAACATAAACATAATTTGGAGTTGGGGGAGTTAAATGTTTGGATTAGGTTGTTCATGAGGAGGAACACCTTAGTATTTTATAGAAATACATTTATTGCTCATCTCATGGACAAAAATTCTCTTCTTGTTTTAATTGGTTATTTGTTGTAATTTTGAATTTCAATCCATGATTAATCCATTGAATTTGAACATAAATCTACATGATTGTCATGGATTTAGATGTTCTTTCTTTTCCACTAGGAAGGTACTTACACTGAGCCATGATCAAGTTATTGGTTGAATGTAAAAAACACATGATTATGTGTATGGATTTGGTTTGTCTTAGATGACCAAGAAGTAGTCTTGAATCAATGATAGCCAATATTAGTATTGGAGTTCATTGTCTCCATTTGATTCCCAAAGAGTTTGCATGGAAATTTTGTACATATATATAGAGACAATGAGAGAAACATTGAGAGGTACAGTCTTTACCCTTCAATCGGACATAAATTAATATTTAGACAACTCAAAATATGTATTTTGTTAGGAAATGTTTAATATTTAAGGTTTAGGGTTACTATTTGTAAAAACTCCCTTACTTTTACATTTAAACAATTAAATATATTGTAAAAAGTCTAGAAGAATATGTCCCTTTACATCCAAACAATTAAATACATTAAAATGTAACATTGCATGAGTGCATGAACCATGGTTATAAACTTCATTTTAAGATTAACACACATAACATATATATGTGTAATCTATAACATTTCCTTTAGAGACTTATAAGCCATATAGTGGGATGATTTTATTCAAAAACTAGCATTGTAACAACTACTTGTAGAGTGGGTCCACCCCTACTTGTGCTACTTGTGTTTGTGGGGCAAACAATGCCTAGCTTTATATTTTTTTTTTAATGATCATATGTGGTATTAGGTTGATAGGTTCTTTGTATTTTCTTTTTTAATGATCAATATGTGGTATTAGGTCGATAAGTTGATCAACTTATACCACTAGCCAATAGTCATTATTAACATAGAGTCCTTTGTCAAATTCTCTTGCAAACATGATGCATTTTTGTGTGTTGGTTAAGCTCAAATTCACAACTTATAGTTTTCATCTACCTTGTTTTGAATTGAATGTGTCAACTTAGTAACTTAAAATGATTTAAATAACCTCTCTACAAATAATTAAAGAAAACTAAGTAATTAAAAATAAATTATTAAAAACTAAAAACATAAAAGCAATTAGGATGTCGACTAAGCTAATAAAATTTAATTAAAAATAATCTCACACATATAAATGCTACACAATTAGTTATTTTTTTTAATTATCTAAGCATATGTTTAGTATACGAAACCAATTTTGTTTCATTATCTTTGATATGAATGGTGTTCACTAAGTAGTTTATCAAACAAAAAATTTAATCAATGATATCTCAACCATCAATCAAAAGTTTGGATCATGCATAGAGCTAATTTTGAATTAAAGAGTATGGTTATTGTCTATGAATCGAAATTCAAATGATGTCAATTATATGTTGGATTTGTATTAAATGGAAGAGGAAATCCCTAACAGCCCAAGAGTTACAATGATTTCAATAACAAACAAAATTGATTTATTATATCTAATATTTGATTTATAGTGATTTCTCAAATGAAGAAAATTAACAATGATATTTCTAAACGCTCAATCAAACATTTGGAGCATGCATAGAGCTCATTTTGATTGGAAGTGTACGGTCCTTGTGGATGAATGGAAATTCAGATGATGATAATTATAATTTAATGTTGGAATATAGCCAAAAGAGATATTATTTTTCGAATCATGTAATAATGATTTGTATTAAGAGGCTGAGGAAATCCTTAACAACCCAAGATTTACAATGGTTTCAATAACAAAATTTATGCCTAGAGTTCGATAGAATATTCCAAAAAATCCTTCAACCTTGTAGGACCATATTGCACACAAAATATATGGAAACTTCCTACAACTATATTGCATGCTAAACTATCCTATTAATACTATTAAAAAAATTTAAACAATACATATTTATGAAAATCCATGGCCAATATGGCCTTCATCCATTAACTGGTCATTATGATCCTAAGCCTCATCCTAAGAACTTGGACCTTAACATTTCCCGATAGGTTTCTATTGGACAGTATCCTCTTCTATTTCTTTTGAGTCCATCCAGAACCCTACACGAGACTAGCTTCCTAGGGACCAGAAAAATGCCATATTGAAATGCATCTATGAATAATTGGAAATGTGAATTTGTTCTATTTGTTTCCCTTGTTCCTTGAATTTGGATTCAATATGATCATTGTTCTTGTCTCATTAGTCCATGCGGTTGCTGATATGGACAATGGACTCCTTCAATACCTCCAGTTGAGAACTCATTCTCCTTAATATTCTCTCAATGTTCTTAATATCATCCAACTCAAAAGTAGTAAATTGGCCTCCACAAGGGAGCAAGGAGAGCGATCAGTGTAGACTGCTCCCCTCCAAATTGTACTGGACCATAGATTGAAGACATGGAACAAGAATTTTACATGGTTTTAGAAACAGAGGACCATGCAAAGGAAACTTACCAGTTTCAGACACCCTGAAATTTTTCGGATTGGTTTCCAGACCATTGTCTCTTGTGATAACACCAAACACATCCCATCCCATGGTGTCACAAACAGTCCCAAATGCATTCCCAATTCGAGAGAAGAGAGCCATAATACAAGCCTTGTAGGAGAAAAAATAAAAGATGAAGGGTTTCTCGAAGAAAACCTAATTTATGTCAAAGAAGAAAATAAGGAAAATGACAATGAAGGAAGTTTCACAGTGCGCTTCCCTATGTTTTTCAAACTGCAATGATAAAGGAACCAAGTCTAAACATTTTGACTGCAATCCGGCTATTTAAAAAAAAATATGAACCGTCTTCGGTAACCAAAATCATCGAGTGTTTAGGCTACACCAAATAAAGGGAGTTTCTTCGATTCACATCACATCGACGATATTCAGAGGTGGAATACTGGCAGTTAAAAATTAACATCTGAACAGTCAAGATCTAGGGCAAAATCACACTAAAAATCTTATCGTGTCTATTTGTATAGTTTCACTCTCAACATTGGTTTTTTATTAATAAAACATACGATGATTTGACTAACATATCCAATATGACAATTGATAATTTCACTTCCACCATTAGTTCTTTATTATTATCATTAAAACATTTGGTACTGCATAGCATTTCAACATCAATTTAATTTTTGATATTCTTTAGAAGTATGACAGTGTAGACCTAGACCGAGTTTCACACATGGAGAAATTTGGAGTGTGGGAAGGTCCTGAAGCTCGATATCCCATTTCACACATATAAACTCTATCCTGAAGCGAAGCACTATGTACAAATCTCATGAAATCCAAAATGTATCATATGCCTCGAATTGAAACTTATCAATTTGCTGTGAATTAAAATAACATTTAAATGTTGATTATGTGTGCTAAATGTTTGATTAGCCCGCCTTCAGATTGCAAGACAATTATGACAGGTTTCAAGGTCACAAATAGATCATGTCGGATCCATTTGCGGATTCGTTATCGACGCTAAAAAATAATTGTCAAATCGTAGTCATACTCATTAGTGCAAGTGGTGGTGTTTATAAGGAAGAGATCTGCCCATACCGGATCGATGGTTGTTTGGGTGGTGGGGTTAAGACATTGCTTTTGTATTTGCAACTCAACCCCAGATATTCAATCACAAATTTGAATGGCTGACCCGCATATAGAATAAATGATGAAGAAAATTTCCATTCAAGTGGATAGACTCAGAGGGTGTGTAGACTCTCTCAACAGTAGACAAGATGATCACGGAAGAAAACAGGAAGAACTTGCACCGCTTATGAATGAGTATGGAGAAAAAATCGACTCTCTAAAGCTTCAAACTGATGAGCAAAAAAGAGCCATCAATAGAATGCTAAATTTGTCCCAGAATCTAGGGGAACCCACTGCGAGTGCAGGATCCAAGGTGTCGGAAAGCTCAGTGCAACTAGAAGATGAACCACAAAGAGATGACGCTCTTGGACCGAGTGCATGACGAAGATAAGCACTTGAGTTCTGAATAGATGTACACTAGGGGATAGGGGATATCCAACAACCAATTTTTTCATATTGTTTTTCTTTCATACAAGAGTTTGTTCGGCTATGTATTGTGTATGCATGTTTTTTGCAGGCCTATATTTTATGTATTTTTTTTGTATATTTAAAAAATGCATGGAATGAAAATTGCAAGTATGAATCTCTCAGCAGGTTTTCTAATATATATCACAAAATTTTCTTGTTATGTTTTTTATTTATTGGAGATTCCAAGGGATATGTATTGGTAAAGTGTGGGAAAAAATGGCCCTAAGAATCATTAAGAAAAAAAATTATACAATAAGATTTTTACGTTAGAAAGACA
Source organism: Larix kaempferi (assembly GCA_027924585.1). Lineage (NCBI taxonomy): Eukaryota > Viridiplantae > Streptophyta > Pinopsida > Pinales > Pinaceae > Larix > Larix kaempferi. The sequence goes on from BSBM01000211.1 coordinate 4,711,051, forward strand.
ACGCGTGGAAGTCTCTCCTGAAGGGCTTATCAAACGAGTGTGATCTGTTTCTGAATTAAGAAGAATATTTGATAAAAGTCTAAAGGGTCCGACAGACAATCGATCAAGCATTACCTTGAACGACTAAAAAAACTTGATCTATGCACTATCCACCACCATAGGCATCCATGTTGCAACATGGAGCAAGAAATTGTTCTCCAACACTCTGTTATTCTCGACTTGTCCGTCCACAATCAATGGTTCTTTAACCATAATTTGAACATAGTGCTAGTTTTCGGTTAGTATTCACCCACCGATTCCTAATATGTTTTCTCCCATATTTAGAGTGGTTCTTTGAAAATGTTCGATAATACTTCGACCAGCAAGAAGGTATGTAGAGCTATTACAGCTACAACATATACATGATTTATAGACATATTAAATGACTTACAAGTTTAATAAACATGCATGTTGTTCTCAATTGGCGTACAAAAAAACTTAAATTTAAACTTATAATGTTTAAAAAGACAATGTATAGCTGGGAATTAAAATCTGGTGCGATAAAAGTAGAAAAATAACTTAAAATTAAATTGTTATTGTTTAAAAAAAATGTATAGCTGGGAATTAAAATCTGAGTGCGAGAAAAGGTTATTTCTCCTCCTCTTCATCCTGGGAATGAGAATGAATAATGTGTGGGAAAGGGCCCCAGACCCTTCTCTTCAAAAGAAAGGGAAGCGACTCCTTCTCTTGCTCGCTTGAATTAGGGAACTTGTTATTTTTGTCATACCAATATATTATTTTATAGAATATGACGGGTTACATTACTAGTCACATGTGAGAAAGGGCAGCGGCTCATTCTCTTCAGAAGTAACGGCAGTGGCTCATTCTCTTTCTCTCTTGAATCGGGGAACTTGTTATTTTTTCATATTATGGGTGACAATGCTATTGAAAACCGATATATTAGTTTTTGAAAACTAACAACTTAGGTATTGGAAACCGACATCACAAGTATTGGAAACTGGTATATCACATATTAGAAATCGATATATCAAGTATTGGAAACCATGACTTAAAGAATTGGAAACTGATATTCATAATAAATCTATATTCGCTTAGACTGATATTAGTCCATATTTAATGAAATGGGGTTTATCTCTTTGTTTTCCTTTTAGAGGCCAACAATCTTTCTTAAGGTGTCCTTTCATTCCATAATGCTAGTACTCTAGCTTCCCTCTCAATTTTGATCTTCCCTTCTTATACTTCTAATATTCCTTGGGACCTTGCCTCTATCCCTTTGTATTCCCATGTTCTCCACAATCAAAGAATTACTCGATGTATCACATGTCATTTTCCATTGCATTTCCTCGCTAAGCATTACACCAACAACATCATCAAACTTTAAAGTGCTTGAACTAGAGTCAAAATTACTCACATCCATGACAAAATGATTCCATATTTTTGGAAATGAGAACAAGATTGAGAGATCTATAAACTCGTCATCAAATTTTACTCCTTTAGAACGTAATTGACTGGTAACTGTGTTAAACTCATTTAAATGATGTAATGCCTGCCTCGGTACCTTAATTGTTTAAAATAATGAGGTACTAGTTTTGAAATAAACTGGCTAAGTAAAACACAAACCATTTGAATTTACTTTGAAAATGCTTGAACGATAGTTATAGAAACTATTACTTTACTTAATATATGAATGCTCAACTGATTGAGATAGAATGACTAAATGTTAGATATGCTCGACTGATTGATATAGAATGACTAATTGTCAGATATGCTCAACTGATTGAGATAGAATGACTGAATGTTGGATATGCTCGATCGATTGAGATAGAATGACTAAATGTTAGACATGCTCGACTAATTGAGATAGAATGACATAATGTTAGATATGCTCGACTCATTGAGATAGAATGACCGAATACTAGATATACTCGACTGATTGAGATAGAATGACTAAATGTTAGATATGCTTGACTAATTGAGATAGGATGACTGAATGTTACATATGCTCGACTGATTGAGATAGAACGAATAAATGTTAGATATGCTTGACTGATTGAGATAGAATGACTAAATGTTAGATATGCTCGACTGATTGAGATAAGATGACTGAATGTTACATATGCTCGACTGATTGAGATAGAATGATGAATGATAGATATGATTTACTGATTGAGAGAAAATGATGAATGAAATATATGCTCGACTGAATGAGATATTATGATGGATGATGAAATATTTCATAGTGCAGCACTACTAATGTGCGCTTGAGTGTGTGTGTGTGCAGTGCCAGGTAAGATGATTTACCGACTGACCCACAATGGAATTATAGGGGTCGTAAGAATGGAAAGAACACATAGGGGTATGATGGCTGACTGTCGAATCTGGATTAGCAATCCATGCACAGGTGAAGCCATTTCAGCTCACCCGGGGAAGCATATGACGTACGGGCAAGGCCATAATCATTTGGTCCCGTACAATGAGTTGAGGGGCGCGCAATAAGGAGAGCCTTATCCCTCAACATCCCTTAGTCTCCAAGAAGCGTAGTTGAAAGATCGCGGTAACGGTTCTCGATCGCTACACAATACTCCCCATAAGAAGGAAGAAATGAAACTGTCAGAAGGGCCCGCCGAAGAGGTACCTAGAAAGGAACGAGAGGAAGAAAATTAATCAATGGTATAAATAAAAATTTCACATAAGATTTAAGAAATGCTTTATTTCATTTTGTTCTATTTTATTAATTTGAATAATTCTATTCAAGATTTTATTTTTAATTGATTTCATTAATTTGAATTATTCATTGATTTTATTAACTTGAAAAAAATTGAAGAGATTGATTTTATTCAATATTAAATTTGATTAATTATGCAGATTGAAAAAGATTAATAATAAGATAATTATTTTTATTCAAAATTTTAATTTTATGGATTTTATTATTTTAAATCATTCTATTAAAGATTCTATTTAATTGATTTCATTATTTTGAGAAAATATTGAATTAGGTCATTAATAAAAGAATTTTTTTCTTTTATTATTATTCAAGATTTTACTTTAATTAATTTTATTATTCATTTAAATGATTTTACAAAGAGGAAATTTAAAATAGATTATTTTTTTGTAAAAGAAATCATCTTTTAATTCAATCTTAATATTAGGAAAAGAAAGAAAAGTAGAAAGCAATAAGTCTAACTAAAAGATTGTTAAGTAAACTAAATGGGAACCAAAAGAGAAGTAGAATTGTTATACACCTAACTCCCACTCATCTAGGGATTTAGGTGCACATTAAAGACATTAAGAAGACACATGTATTTGAGAATATTGGAAATTAAAATATTAAATTAAATCAAATATGTCCATGGATAGACACATGGCACACAGGCTTTTGCTATATAATGAGGGAGGAGAAAGAGAGAAAGACATCTCTTGCTCCCTAATGTTGGATGGTCATCATAATCTCGGATTATGTTATGATCCTTGGAGTTGGGATTAGTCGGAACGGGGATTGGGAGATCCTTTCGGGAGGCTAGCGTGTGTGTTCTTACAACCCTATTAGCTCGGGGGTTCGGGGTAAAGAAGAATAACCCCGATACAGTAGGGAGGTCAACCGAGGGGTCACTCGGTACTTCGTTAGGAGATTGGATTGGATCGTGCGGAAACCACTTCGAGGACTCCATCGATTCGTTGGACCAACCGTCGAAAACATGTTTGAAGTATTTATTTTATTTATTTTGCTAACTCTTGTGGTGAAATGAATAAATCTGGGTATATAGTTTTCTTTATTGGCATTCATGTACTACAATAGATAGAACTGGATCTGTGGCTTCTATATCTTCTTCTGAAAAATCGTACTGGAAGTTATAAAATTAATTATACTTATATTTTCCAATTCCGTGGAAGTTTGATTTTTTGGGAACCCAAAATGGGGGTCCCTACATTTGGTATCAGAGCCGGTCGAGCCTTGAAGGTACCGTACTCATATTATACAGGGGTTGTCGGTATCTTCGTCAACGTGGAATTGCTCCGGACAGCTGATTCAGCCACTGCTACAAACGGTATTCAAGCTTGTCAACCCAAATCAGGTTCAATAAATTGCTTTTCCTTCTGTGTATGTGAATTTGATTTCTAAAAGATTTATTAAAAAAAAAAAAAAAACGTGGGAGACGATCTGGTCTCGTGAAATTATATACTCTGTTTCGAGATGTGTATGTAATCTGATTTCGGGAATGATTGCAAAATTTTGTACCATGTTTCAAGATATGTATGTAATCTAATTCGGGAATGATTGTAAAATTATATACCTTCTTTTGAAATGTGTATGTAATTTGATTCTGGAATGTTTGTAAAATTATATACCCTGTTCCGTAATGAGTATGTGTTCTGATTTATGTATTGATTGTAAAATTATAAATCCTGTGTCGTGATGTGTATGTGTTATGATTCCTAGAACGATCTAGCCTGGTGAAATTGTAAACCCTGTTTCACGATACGTATGCTTTTCAATTTCTGTTGAAAGCATAGAGACATCTGCATCCCTACCTGATTTGTTAAACAATTACAACTCCGTTATGGTATTGGTCGAAAACGCAGATCAAGGGTACTGTATGGTATCGGATCTAATTAAATCCACATTGAGTTTGGTCTGGGTGCTGTACTGTCGTGACCGAATGGTGTTCAGATTGTGAATGCCTGTCGTGATCCCGTAATGTTAAATCTCTGCATTTCCAATTCAACTGCAACCTCAGACCCTACATGTTTTATTTCGGTCCATAATTTTCACTGTGAGGTTTATCCCCAATTCTTAATGCTCCTAGATTTCGAAAATCATTATTGTGACTCGGCCTTCTCAAATCACTGTGTATCCATCCATTAGCGTTCTAGATTCATTTATTTCAAAGCCGATGAAAGTTAAACTGAACCAGAATTCTACTTGCATTTAAATTGGAAATTTTCGATTTCATAAAAGTAGTAATTGTAGATTGAATAACTTATTGGCGTTTGAAGATCCTTACTTCAACCTTGCCGGTCAAGTAACGTCTGTCAAGTTGTAGTTAAAATATAATTACGGATCTTTGGGCGATTTCCAAACTGACAGAGAACCCAGTTCTTCTTGTAATTATAATTGATAATAGGTTTCTTTTAGACATATTCCAGGAATGTAAACTTAAGTTTAATTACATATCCTTGAGTGTTTTCCTAACTGATAGAGAAACTCAGTTTTGTAATTGTAATTTAATTACGGTCTTCTTTTAGGCGTGTTCCCGAATTATAAATTTATAGCATAATCACAGATCATTTAGCGTTTTTCCCAAATTGTAAATTTTTGCACATGATCATGATTTTCTATTTAGAGGCTTTCTAGAATGTAAATCTATGAAATCCGCTGATTGCCAAACGGTGACAGATCGAAATGGCTCGTAAGCCGAATTGAAAAAGAAATGAGATTCAGCGTTAGCTCTTTTTCCTATAAAGTTTGTGATAGATTAATGCTCGGAATAAAAAGGAAATTAGGATCAGAATTAGTATGAATTTTAAACTCTGTTTTTGTTTTACCATTTCTTGAATTCTGGTGAAAGTGATAAGTTTGTGACTATGTCTTTTATAAGTTTTGATACTCGAATCCATGTTGAACGCAGAGGTAGACTTTCGATCCTGTGTCTCATCAAACTCTATGGTTATTCCCACTGCATTATTAAATTCAGATCGCTCTCATACGCCCAAACCGAAAGCATCGATCTAAGCGAACTCTCTGTGTAGTGAGTTCTTGTTTAAATTTTTTTGTGTTTCAGAATTTATAATGCACACACTGCGTACCTATTTCTCGGCATTGTTTTTTTTGTTTCATTGAATTTCGATGGCATTTTCCCTTTAAGAAAAAAAAAAAAAGAATATTAATTGATTTCATTTCTGGGCGTATTTCGAGATTGGAATTTCGAGTTATTTTTACCCCTTTAAAAATATCGTTGATTTCATCTCTCTGGCATTTTTTTTTCTCTCCCAGCTTTGAACTTCAATTTACATTTGATTTAAAAAAAAAATCATGTCGAGTTCACACCTTCAGAGCCGTCTAAGATGAAGTATAACACTCTATGCGTTCCACTTCACAATCTGTACATTAATAATTGCAGATCTCCTAAAAATGACTTGTAAACCTGTTTTGACCCATCTCCTTGGCGTGACCAGAATTCGATCACAAATCATAGCTGTTATTCTTTTAAAAATAAAATAAATAAAACCTGTGCTTCTATGTAGATGACAATTGCAGATTTATACTGATTTAAAATTAAACTTGAAGACTTCTGAACCCGATCTTGGTTGTGCTTGGATTTTAATTTCTTTAAAAACAAATAAAAATCTTAACAGTTCCGGGGTTCCCATTCTGAATGACGAATGTCGATCTTAAAATTGTTTTGCAAACCTGTGTTTTGTTGTTGCATCCCCAGATTTCATAAGTTTCCTTTAAACCTATGGTCATCCTTTTCGACAAGAGTTTCCAGATCCTTCTCCTTTAATAACGCCGAATTTATCTGTCGTCATACTTAAAGAAGCTTGGAACTAATTGTCATCCACTTATCTATGTGATCGAATTGGTCTTTATACCGGAGTGCTTGTGTATGTATTTTCTTATAAATTCCGCTTAGGATGTGTTGATTACGAAAAAGTGTATTTAAAATATTTTCACGCTCGACCTTAAGGAGCTGGAATATTCTAAACTTTAGATTTAATTGAAAGGTCATGTAACGATCGTAGGGGTAGCGGAAGGGTTAAAGTATCTTACATGTTTCTTTTAAATGATAAAAACATGCATAATATTATATCCTATTCATAATTAAAGATGTACCGAACTTTGAATTGAAACTGTGTAATTATTCTCCTATTCATGGATGATTAGAGCAAGAAAAGTTAATTCCATTTTATGATACTTAGAATAATAATATATTTCATTATGATGCATGAGAAAGGTGTGTATGCAAACGAATATGTAAGGAAGATAAGGGATATGTAGAATTAGTATTAATACATTACTTACATATTATATTGATTGAGAATGCATTACCTTTATGTTCAATCCAATTAAAATGTATTAGAGAATCATGGTTTTTTATTGTGATCACATTGTATATAAAATACATTTAATCAATATGTATATTTGTGTTCATAAGGAGATAGATATTAGTAATGCATTTATATGCTTATAGGTAGAAAGAGTTGCATTAGAATATTTATGTAGATGGAAGGAAATGTAAAAGTATTGTTATAAAACAAAAAAAAAAGATTTGTCTTTTGGAGAAACCAAGTCCCTACATTTGTCACTTGTTGAAATCACTTTTTATTTATATATTGGAATACAAATAGAAAATGATGATATTACCAATTGTCGCACTTTCTTTTATTTTGTATTTGGAATATATATATTATACTTCAATAAGAAAAGGAGAAAGCCATTAGGTAGTTGTGTTTAAGAAGTAGGATGAAATTCTCATATATAAAATATAAAATGCAATTATTTTACTCCCAAAGAAAAGAGACATTTAAAGACATATTATGAATACTCAGTTGAAGAGAAAAAGAGTCTTAGATTTTATGTATAGTTATGGGGAGTAGTTCCCTTAAAGGTATGTTGGAATAAGTTTTATGTTATGAAATGTGAATACTTTACTTCAAGGAAAAAGAGTCATTAGAATGTATTTAACTATGTATAAAGTATAGAAAGTAATCTTTCTATTTATATTTTGGAATATGTACCTTCTACTCAAAAGAAGAAGAGTCATTAGGTACCATAAGTTATGTCAAATTGTAAAGGGTGTCTCTTTTATGAATGTTGGGACTATGTATACCTTACGACAATAGGAAAAGGGAACCTGTAAATGCATCTCCCATATTTATAATATAGAAATAGTATGGTTACAATAGGTTAGAGAATTAAATTGTTCATCTTAGCTCAACAAGAAATACTTATGTGTTATGTTATAAGTCATCTGCTGGTAGATATGAGAATTGTAGATTCATTGAGTTTTAAAGGAAGTTCCTCATGATCACTTTCTCTAAGTAAGTAACCGACCTTATTTAACTATGTGACAGTTGAAAGAAAAAACAAATCTTCGTCAACTGTCGAAGTCCTACATTTGGTATATGGTTTTGAATTTAAAGATTGGAAACTTGAATGATTCTTTAGATGGATTTCAGTAAGCTAAGGAAGAGAAGAAGATATGTGTATTAAATGATTTGTTTGAAGTCATGGATTAAGTAACTAAATCATGAGCTATTCGCAACCCACATTTACTTCAGTTTATTCGCAACCCTTCCTGTGATGAGCTCATGAATGCTTCAGCAAGCCCGCGACCTTACTGTACAGAGACCCGCGAGTAGTCGTGCCTCCATTACACTACAACCCGTGAGTAACCGCGATTATTTCCGTACAGAACCCACATTTTTTCAATATTATTCACGAGTCCATTGTCGCAAAACCCGCGAGTGACTTTTATTATCACTTTTCAAAAGGGCTGTAAGTAAAAGTTTTTTTTTTTTTTTTTCTACTATGTTTTTGCAGTTCAGTATGAAAATGTATATCAGTTTTATGTTATTCACTTTCATTCTCTTGTCAATATTTCTTTCATTATGACTTCAGAAGTAGCTTCTGTTCCTGAACTTGTTGGTCCTAACTATCTTGCATGGAAGAGAAAAATGATTGATTTTCTCAGGAGTAAGAATCTATGGAGGATTGTTAATGGTGAACACACGAAACCTGTTGATGCTCAAGCTTTGGATATATGGGAATATAATTGTGATCAATCAAGAGGGCTCATTGGTCAAACAGTTGCAGATAGTCTTCAGGTAATTATAGAGGTAGAAGACAGCCTCGTTGAGGTATGGAAAATTCTTGCTTATTTATTTGATAAATCTAATGATGTTTCTTCTTATTACCTTGAAAAGAATTTTTTGAGCTAGATCCTACTAACTTTGAAAGAGTAGAATTATATCTTGCTGAAGTAAAAAATTTAAATGAAAAATTAAATAACTGTGGTAAATATTACAAGAAAACAGACACTGCTCTTATAATTCTTGTAGAAAAAAAATTTCCATCTTGTTTTGATATGTTCATTCAAACTAGGAATAGAGCTCTTGAATTGTATTCAAATACCACGAAACCTACTTTTGATGATTTTTGTAAAGGGTTGATAAATGAGAAGGAAAGGTTAATTGTTTCAGGACAACTTTCACCTAATAAAGCTCTAATGGCACATAATAAGAATCCTAAGAGAAGTTTTAATAATGTTAAAGGTTATAATTCACACACTTCAAATCCTACTAATAACTCGAGTAATGCTTCTAATGCACATCATGACAATAGTAAGATGAAGAAAGTGTATCCTCCTTGTAAACATTGTAGTAAAACTAACTATCTTGAAAAGAATTGCTTTAAATTTAAAGGTTTAAAGGCTAAGGCTAAAAAGAATGGTTCTGATGAATCACAAGTAGCTTTGTGTGTTGCTGTTGTTTCTTCTAGTAATTCTTCTTCTAATGTGGAATGGATAATGGATCTTGGTGCTTCTAAGCATATGATTGGTAATGCTTCTTTATTTACATCTTGTGACAATAATAAAAACACTTCTCAGAAAGTATCTATAGGTTATGGTAAACAACTTTCCGTAATTGGTTCTGGTAATGTTAATGTTGCTAATGGTCAATTGAAAGATGTTTTTCATGTTGAAAATATGCCCATCAACTTAGTTTCTATTTATCATGCATGTCAAAAAGGATATAAATTTGAAGTTTGGCCTGATAAATATGTTCTTAAAGATATCATTCAAAATTTCAAAGTAGTTTCTTCTAGTCTTGTTGATCATACTATTGGTTTATATATAAAATTTCCTGGTTTTAATTCAACTAAAATACAATCGTTTTATTCCCATGTTGCTTATGTTGATGAACCAAGTAAATTATGGCATGAAAAATTAGGTCATTTGAATTATGGTAAAATGCGAATGTTAACTAAAATGGTACTTGGCTTTCCTAATATTTCGTCTACTAACGGTGTTTGTGACAGTTGTGTTCTTGGTAAACATCATAGAGAAATGTTTGATAAAGGTAAAGCTTGGCGTGCTAAAGAACCTTTGCAATTAATTCATAGTGACATTTTTGGTCCTCTTGAAGTTTCTTCTATATCACATGCAGTCTATTTTCTTACCTTTATTGATGAATTTAGTAGAAAATCATGGGTTTATTTTTTGAAACATAAAAGTGACACTTTTTCTAAATTTCAAGTATTTAAATCCTTGGTTGAAAATGATTCTGATAAAAAGATTAAGACTTTAAGAACTGATAATGGGGATAAATTCATTAAGAAATAATTTGTAGTATTTTTATCTAAACATGGAATTCAACATCAAAAGACTATTCCTTACACACCTCAACAAAATGTTGTTGCTAAAAGGAAAAATAGAACTTTAGTTGAAATGGCTAGATGTATGCTTTATTCTAAAGGATTACATAAGAAATTTTGGGCTGAAGCCATAAGTTGTTCTAACTTTATTTTAAATAGAGTTCCTACAAAATATGTTAAGCATGTTACCCTTGAGGAAAAATGGAATGGAAGAACACCAGATATTAGTAACTTTAAAGTTTTTGGATGTGAATGTTGGGCTCATATTCTTGATGGAAAACGGAAAAAGTTAGAACCCAAGTCTCACAAGTATATATTCATTGGCTAATCTGAGGATTCTAAGGCTTATAGGTTGTTTGATCCTTTTAATCAAAGTGTCATAATTAGAAGAGATGTTCAATTTATTTAATTCTCTCCACCAACTAAGTTTGTCGAACCTCATGTTACTTTGAATATTCCCTTATCACTTGTTACTCCTATCTCGATTGCTCCTTCCAATTCTTTGACTGATCTTAGTTCACCTTCTTTTTCTTCTTCAAGTATTCCACATGAATGTTTCGAAGCTCCTGAAGTGACTTCTGTCCCTTCTAACCTTCCTGTTTGGGCCTAGAAAGCTCTTGAATCTACAGGAAATGATATCATAATCCCTTCCGATAGTCGTAGAACTAGATCTAACTTTGCTCTTATTACCAAAGTTTTGGCCATAGATGATCCTACCTATTATGATCAAGCTAAGGGTAAACCTCATTGGGAAGACACTATGTCTGTTAAGTATGATTCTCTTATGAAGAACAAGACTTGGTCTCTTATTCTTCTTCCTTCGGGAAAGAATTTAGTTGGTTGTAAATGGGTTTATAAAACTAAATTTACTGCAGAAGGATGGATTGAAAGGTATAAATCTAGATTAGTTGCAAAAAGTTTTAATCAACTTGAAGGTATAGATTATAATGAAACTTTTGCTTCTATTTCTAAAATGAATACAATAAGAACCATTTGATCTATTGTTGCATCTTATAAATGGGAATACACCAAATGGATGTTAAAAGTGATTTTTTAAATGGTGATATTAATGAAGACATTTATATGCAACAGCCTCCTGGTTTTATTAATGTTGAATCATCAAGTTTAGTATGTAAATTACACAAATCTTTATATGGTCTTAAACAAGCACCTAGGGCTTGGTATGATAAAATTGATGCATATTGCTTGAATAATGGTTTTAAGCGTTGTATATCTGATCCTAACATGTATGTTAAGAATGTTGATGATAATATCATTGTTATTGTTTTATATGTAGATGATCTTATTATCACTGGAATCCAACTTGTTCTCATTAAAAGTATGAAAAGTGACCTTCAAAAGTAGTTTGAAATGTTTGATCTTGGTATATTGCACTATTTCTTGGGTCTTCAAATCTGGCATTTGGCATATGGTATTTTTCTCTCTCAACCGGAGCATGCTACAAACTTATTGGCTCATTTCCACATGAGTGATTGTAAACCTGCTCCTACGCCTTTTCATTTAGGTGTAAAGTTAACTATTGAGTGTACTACTCCTCTTGTTGATGATACTCTTTATCGTCAACTAGTCGGAAGTTTGATATATTTAACTCACAACAAACCAGATCTCTGTTTCTCCGTCAGTATGGTTTCACGGTTCATGAAGCAACCTCATGAAATTCATTGGCAAGCATTAAAGTTAATTCTGAGATATTTACAGGGGACATTGTACTATGGTGTTTGTTATTTGAGCAGTACTACAGTTTCACTTTCTGGTTATATAGATTATGACTGGGTAGGTGATAGTTATGATCGATGGTCAAATGTTGGTTATATATTTCAACTTGGTTTAGGTCCGATTTCTTGGTCCAAAAAAAAGGTGAAGACTCTTTCTTTATCTTCGTGTGAAGCAGAGTATAGAGCAGCCAAAGAAGCAACTAAAGAAGCAGTTTGGTTACAACATGTTCTCATTGAGCTTGGTCTTGTTCTGAAATCGTCTACTGTGTTGAAATGTGACAATCAGGGTGAAATACAGCTTGCTTATAATCCAGTATATCACTCCAAGACAAATCATCTCGATCTTGATGCTCATTAAATTCGAGGTATCGTCCAAGATGGTGTTCTTTCTCTTGAGTATTGTCCTACAGAGCAACAAGCAGCTGATATCTTCACCAAATCCTTAACAATAGCTAAGTATGTGCATCTTTGTTCCTTACTTGGGATGAGGGAAGTTGTCATCAAGGGGGAGTAGTAATGACTCCTCCGTTCCTTTGTTAGTGGGATTTTCTCCCAACCATTATTAAGGGGGAGTGTTGGAATATTTTATATTCCTTGGAAGGTAATAATGTTTTTGTATTATGTCGGAAGATATCCACAATCTTATGTAAAAGAGTAATATATTATATATCATATCCCTTATGGTAAAATATACTCTTGATATTCATTATTATATAAAGAGATGTTATTATAAAGAATTTTATTATCCCACATGTAATATGTGAGATTAATTCCTCCTCATCTCTTAGTATATAATAGAGTCAAGGGAGTCACATCACTCATCATGATCTTTACTTATTCAAACAAGTATTTCTATATTGTATTGGAGTTATTGGAATTTCTCTCTTGTAAGCTTGAGGGAGATATTCTGGAGCCATAATAGAAGACTACCTTCCCATGGACGTAGTCCAATTGGGTGAACTACGTATATCTGGTGTACTATTTTCTCTTGTTCTCTTTTTGTACTTATTGTTGATATATTATTGTTTTGCATAGATAGGTAAGCTAGTTTAGCTAGATTCATATCTCTGACAAGAACATAATACAATAAATACACCGATATACATGTTTCACATTATATGGGTTACATCCATTGAGAAACAAGCATTCCTTCCTTAATTATTGTCCAACAAAATAAAGGGATAAAACCTACAATACATGTGATGCAACATCCTGTACACTCTATCATGGTCTCTCTCAATCACACTACACACCTATAATACAATGCCCTCATAAATATAGAGTTTCCTTCTAGGGAAAACAACATCAACAGAACTACTATCATTCAATCTATGGCCTCATGATGAATGATCCATATTTTCTATGTAATTGCAATATTTTAAAAAGAGTTTTTTTCCACAGTTTCCCATCTCCACCCCCTGCTAGATCCATAATATATTTGTTAGGGATTACCTCTCATGGAATAATATACACAAGTAGTTGATTTTCTTTTCAATGCCTATGTTTAATTTTGAGTTGGCCCAAGAGCTCTATTTTTTAGTCTTTCCATGACTCTATATCGGAAACCTCATATTTTCTTGTTATCATTTTCTGGTCATTTCCTAAGGGACTCCCACCTTAATATATATTTTTCATTACGCATTTTTTTGCATTACTTGTTTCTTATTTTTCCTCCTTACTATTTGTAGCTTATTTTTTCCACTTGCCATCTGTCAAACTTTTCTCTTGATTGGATGACATACATCCCTAGAGGAAACATCCTTATGAGTGCACCCAACTAGACTAGTATGTTTTTTGCAACTTATTTTTTTCATAGGCCTGTCCCATGCCCTGGGAATGTAGGTGAATGTCCTTCAGACACTTATTTCCTCCATTGTATACTATGTAATGTCCCCAGCAAAATAAATCACATGAAAGGAGAATTCCACCAATCTACTAGTTCCCTAGGTTGGGCTGGAAACATTTAGATTTGGAATAAGGGAGATATAAGACTCCAAATGGACATTAGATTGAAAACTATATATTACAAGGGGATAAATAAATATTAATAATAAGAAAATAAAATGTAACTTGGTCGTGAGGGCGCATAGGTGGTGTGGAACCCGCACAAGGCAAGATTCTCCATATTGCCACATGGAATCCTATTCTCACCCATTTGAATCCAAGGTGGAGTATAACTTTATTGGTGGAGTTGGAGAGTCATCATACTTGGCATGAATCAATGAGGTTCTAATTTGAGTGGAATATTAACTTTCGTGGAAGAGGAAGAGGCATCTTAGAGGTATTGTGAAACTTGGGCTAGATTCCCTAGCTTCTATGACAACAATGATGAAGATTCTATGACACTTATGACAATGATCAGACCTAATTGCTGACATATGACCTATATGACATCTCAAGGATAAAAATATTCTCCAAGATGGAACACAAGGGAGTTATGGCAGCCAATATCCCCCCCATTTGAATTGATGGAAGAGGAAGGCTAGGAAATGTTGGACAAGTGGCACTTATGGGAATTTCAACCTAATCCGATTTGGGATGAATCTCTTGGAGGGAATTTGAGCCATGGAGACCTTTGGAGGTTAGTAAAAGACAAGAAGAAAGAAGGGTACCATATTTTGATAATTTCTCATTTGGTAAAAATTGGAGAGCTTAGCTTGTCCTTGTAAGGTGGATGCTTATCCTTCTTTCCTTAGAACCAATTTCAAGGGTGCAAGATTCCCATCCTAGTTGGTTGATGGAGAGGACATTCAGACCTATCAACAGAAATTCATGGATATGTTTTTATTCAATTTCAAACCCCAACTGAGTTTGAGTTCATATTCTATCGTTCTTCTCTATGCCTATTCTACTATCTTTCTCTCAATGTCATGTAAATGTGCAAGGGCGCACTTGTTGTTGCATATAGTTAGTGAAGGAATGTTATTTCGACTTCATGGACATGTTAGATGCTATATATCTCTTTAATAATCATATTATCAGATCCACATCTCGAAACATTTTGTATTTCAAGTGATATTTACATTCAAGGAAGAGATTCAGGCCATTTTCCCCATAGCATTTGCATAGTGATTTTGGAAGAATATTGTACCTGTTTTATATCAGAGTTTGTTCATTTATTTATCATGTTATGATATGAATATGAAAATAATTTGATGTCCCAAATTATGTGTGCATACCTCTGAAGTGTTACTATGTTTTATGAAGAAATTTGATACTCCTTTCCCACGAATTTCACCTCAAAAATTAGACTCTAGAAGTTGTTGTTCATTAGGATTCCTATTCGACCTTAAAACCAAATATAATGATGCCCATATACTATTCCTAATTTCCTATAACATATCCAATTATTAGACGAGGAATTAGTGAAGGCCATATAGTTTTTGGAAGAGAATATAATGTCAGACCTAGGGTGGATCTCCACTTCTCAAATTAACTAGTCTTGTTCTAAAACTTCTTCCCATGCAATTTTCAGATCATGGATGGGTATATCAGTTGTTTGCATTTATGATAGGTGTTTTAATATTTCCTATTCCCCATCAATACCTTCCTCCCAAAATTCAAAATATTTGGAGGTGTTTGGAACCAGTTGTAAACAAAACCCTAGAGTCAAAATAAGGTGAATCCAAGGTCTTTCCTTTGAAGGGATATTATAGTCGTATCAGAGCATGGTCCTTGCGCCTAATTTTGGTGACCATTTGTGAGGTCACGAATTCATCCCCCACCCTTAGAAACCGAAATTGAAAGTACCTTTGGTAAAGAGGAAGAAGCAGGAGAACATGTGCACTCTGTTGAGACTATGGCTAAGGATGAGAAAGGAACCTCAGATATGGACGAGAAAGAGGAGTTTAGGAAATTCATGAAACCATTTTTTGAAGACATGACAAGGAAGATAATGCAAGGGTTTGAATTGATGGCTAGTCAAATTGGAATCAAATTGGAAATATGAGGCAATAGTAGTTCCCTTTCGAGGGAAAGAAAGAATTTGGTGGAATAATTTTCTCAAAGACAGTGCCTCACAATCGACCCAATGAATTCCATATCTCAACAAGAGCCACCACACCCAATTTTATGTATACTGTTATCACCTAAGATGTAGTTGCCCCTATGGATGGATCCAGTCATGGATGGCAATAGGAAAGGGCAACTCAAAAGGTGCAACCACGATCACCTCGACCTCCAAATATGTATGGTTGTCACGCCAGTCGAGGCAACCTTCGCTTTATGTTATCTAGCCCAGACAACAAAGGGGGAGACCCGATCTACTCCCGACAGGAGAGATCAAAACCAAGACACCAAATCTAGGTATTTCTAAGTGATGTTAGGTGTATGGTTTATCCTAGACCTAAGGGTAAAGTCACAAGCCAAGTGAGGGGTTCAATAGGTATAGCTTTGATTCATTGTTGATGTAAGAGTGACTTATAATGTTTGTAATGAGATCTAGGGCTAGTGTACTAGGTCAATGTCAAAAGATCTACTGCCTTGGGAACTGTGTCCAATGCAGGATAGTTTTGAGGGATGTATTGGGGCTAACTAGTACATAAGACAAGCTTGACCATGATTCATGATAGCTTTAAGGGTATAGTTCACCATGCAAAAGTCAAACCACAAGTCAATCCAACAATCTAGGAAAGTTGGGTTGTCTTGGAGATAAACCAGTGCCTTGGGAATTGGGAAGTGGAGTCAAAGTGGGGTTGACTTATGGTTTAGGACTCCTACAACATGAGATAAGTGGACAGTATAGGTCTTGATGGTTGAATGTATCTAGATCTAGGTTTAACCCAAGTGGACCACAATCCCTTAAAACAAGGAATGCAGTCCCCAAGGCAAGATTTGACAAAGTGATAGTCTAGACCTAGGTTTTGAATTATTCCGGTTTCAGATCTGCAATAATCTCAAGTACCCAGTTCCTAGAAGTGAGTGAACTCACTTCTCCAAGGTGGTGCGACTTTACCCAAGGAGGCTTCAATTGGGGTTTAGGTGGGTCAAATCATGTCGGATGGCATCCAAACTTTAGATCCTAGTAGATCGGTCAGGTAGGAGTATGGATCTATAATTTTGTGGCAATCCACCGGTTAGATCTTAGTAGATCTGAGTTTAAGTGTTCCAAGTGGTCCAAAATGGGGATTAGATCCCTTAAAATGTGGAATGGGGCCCACAAGGTCAATTTCAGAAAAGTGACAACCTGGGTGTATGTTATTTGATGTGTAGATGTCAAATCAAGTGGAATCTCAAACACCCATGTACTAGATCTAGGTCAACTTGCTCAAATGGTGAAGTGCGCCTTCCTTGGGAGAAGCTAAGTTGGCTTGGGAGAGGGGTCAAACGGAAGCCAATCCTCACCAAACTATAGATCCGGGATGCCGTGGATGCTATAGAGGTGGGTTTTCAGTATCATTCCCAACAACCCACTAGATCTCAGTAGATCTAAGAAAATGCAAAATTGGGGTTTTAATTAATTAGGGTTTTAAGTGTTTTTGACAATTGGATAGATCATGGAGATAGAACTTACCTTGAGATCATACCTGAATGATGTGGATGAGATGCCTTGATGTTGAGGAAGATTCCCGCAGAGATCAAATGAGAGATTGTTGATTTGCTTGCCAATTTGATGCCCAAGTCCACAAGTGCGCCTTCCTCTACCTGTCAAACCAAGGAATAAAGATTCAATCAGTAAGAGCAAGTATGGAAGAAATACAAGAGAAATGCAAATAGTAACATGAAATAGAAGGTCCTGGGACAGTAATACTCCCTGTTACCAACGAAGAGCTCCAAAGAAGAAGTAGGGAGAGTCTTCCCCTACCAATACCTCCTCCTCCAAGCAAATCGGCCTCCACCTGTAGATGCAAAATCGTGGTACAATAGATATGGCAAACAAGATCTCCAATAACTCAGTGCAAAGGAAGAACCAACGAACGAACACCAAAAACATTCACCACAACATTGGAGATAGATGCAATAATAATTTTCTATTCCAATAATCCAGAGCCAAAAGTCCCTTTACAATGAGAGGCTCTCTCCTTTAAATAGGAAGGAGAGGCACCAAAACCCTAACCACTTTTTGAATGAGTGGCTAAGATTATAAGATACAAAGTTCTAATCAATGGTTGAGATGAGCTCAACAATATAATACATGGATCATACATAAAATATAACATAAGTGGACAAAATCGCCCTAGAAGAGGGGAATCCCACCAAATCATGATGATGAAATATCATAAGAGGCTTATGGTGGGTCCAAGGGGTAATTTTATCCCTCCTTGGTCAATCCCCATAGCACAATAACCAATAAATAATCATGAATGTACCAAATCGTGCCTCCATAGTGAAGTCGTGGTCCTCAAAAGACCTCAAAAATCCACAGAAAGTGCCATAAATGATGGATGCGGGCCCCGATGAAGCTGAAACTGCTGGAGGAGGTGTGGAAGGTCCCGATCTATCATCAATGATCATCCCATGCCATAACTTTGCCTCAGTATCCCAAATCGATTTCCTCAATAGCCATTTCTACCAATCCTGAAATGCCTCGGGAAGCGTGAAACTGCCCCGAACAGCCTCCTGGAGTGCTGGCGCTGTCAAGGTGAGGGCACCAATGTGTCCGGAAGGGGGGTATAATGGTAAAAACAAGTGGCTGGACCACCCCCTTCATCATCAGCGCCCTAGGTCAACCGGATAAAAGTCATCTCTGCTCTGACAGGGCCTCCAACAGACCAAAACTGCACTGGGATAGCCTACTGAGGCTCAATCATCACTGTAAGTGCCCGGAACTGAAAACAAACTATCCCATTGGACTCAGAAGGTCCAAATCTATCCAAGATGTGTACTCATACACCATATGAGTCTCTGCATGATCAAAATAAATATCCAATATACCGGAACAAGGCCAATAATAATGCTCTGTAAATGATCAAACACTGCTGTACCCCAAGAATCATCATCATAAACCTGTAGCTGCTGCATAGAATCATCATGTATGTGTACATAGACCATATATCATCTATCCATATCATCATAAGGTCTAACATCTCATATCCCATGGTCCTCCATGGTCAAACTAGGTCTAACCAAGACCAAATATAACTCAGACCATCATCCAAGGCTGCTGAAAAGTATCAAGGTTAATACATGCTTTACAACTTATTCAAATAACAATTATAACACAGAGTAATCATGACTGGCGATCTAAATCCAAATATATAGTGTCATTAATTATTATTATTACTCAGACTAGACTTTCAGGATCATACTCACTTCATAGTTGTGATCAATTTGCTAGTGAAGGGTGAAGGCTTAAATTAACTGGTTAGGCCAAGGGATGACTTAACTGTCTTGACTTTGTGACACTTTGGCAAGGGAAAGGGAATACACCATAGTATATACTGAATGAGCAATAACACAGGGAATGGCGGTGTCTCACAAATGGATGAGTTGTTTAAAGAGGGTTTATTCACCTTCACAGATGCGCACAATCCATAATACAAATAAGGACAGCAATTGTTTAGATATAGCTTTTAAGTTTCATTGCTTTTTGGGCCTGAATTTTCCATAGCCTTGATCTATGTGTGTTTATAAACACATTGCATAGATTTACATTTTTCTTTAGGCTTTCTGCTGCAGGTGTGTTTTTAAGGCACTTGTTTACCTGAGCACTTCTAGGTGTGTCATGGACAGCTTGTTTACCTAGGTATTTATTTTCCAAAAGATACAACATTTTATTTTCATTGCCATGTTCATTTGGCATGCCTCTCATTCATGTGTGTTTAGAAACACATTGCATGAATGGGCTTTTCATACAAGATATAGCATTTTATTTTCCAGATTTTGTATTGATGGCAGCACTAAAAGTTTCAGGTTTAGCCAACACAACTTTAGTGACTAGGGGGAATTCATAAGGAACTCCAACTCACCATAGGTAAGTTTTGTCACCAACTCAGAGCCGAGACACAATAAACAGGGAAGCTCATCCAATACAGAGGCTACAGTGGGGAAAAATCCTCCATGCCACTAGTCAAGTAGTAAGTCAGGGTGATAATCTAAAAGGTAGGCCATGGATGGATGAAGACAGTGAAATGATGGAGCCGACACTAGCAAGCCAAAGTATGGTGTAATGATCACCTCTATTCTCCCTAAGGAGGGTAAAACCAATGAGTATGAATAGTGAACTTCTAAGTCTGAGTAGGGACAATATGATATATATAATAGGTCAACCAGGTCCAAATATCTATACGATCGCCAGATCATGACACTAAGTGCTAAGACATGCTATAAGAATAAGTATAAAAGCAATCTAACCATAACACAATGATATACCTCCTGAGTCATATACCTGAAGGCTCATCAACCTGTACCATCATCTATCCTCTGAGACTGCTGCTGTAACTCTGGGCACTACTGTCTGCTCTGTACCAATGATATAATGGCTACATCGGTCATCTCTCTGAGTGTCCTGAAACTCAGTCATGGCATGGGGAATGCAACTGCTGTCCACAATCTGGTAGTGATCCAATATAGATGCTCATCTCGGCATCTCAAATGCAAGGGAACTGGCTGAATAGTGTACTGGAATGAGAAAAATAATGTATGGTAGCCCGGCTACTATATATGTGATAACATATACCAAAGAGGATCTTCACGCCCAATATGGAATGCAAGAATTTCTAGCAGAATGGCAATAGTTGAGTGAAGAGTGTAGGAGGACCTTACCATTTGATCAATTCTTTACTCTCTCAAACAAGATCAAGATGAGGGGAGGCAGCAAAACTCCTTTCCAAAACAAAGAATTGAATTATGCCATAGGTAAAATGCCCCTTCCTACCTTTGATGGCTCATCTCAAAGTTCTGCATATACTTGGATACAAAAGTTAGATGTATATTTTCAGCTGAATCCAATGGTTGAAGAGGATCTTTAAAAATGGCTATTCTGCATATTTAGGGAGAAGAAAATGCTTGGTGGTTCCACAGGATTAAAAACTTGGGACATGATCAGGTCACATCATATGAAGATTTTTTTAACAGGTTAATGGAAATATTTGAGCAAAAATACCTCGAAATGCTTTTCAAGGAACTAGCACAGTCGAAGCAAACTGGAACCCCTGAGGAGTACATGTTGGAATTCCAAAAAATATCCATTGTGGTGGCTGATGTATCTATGGTTCAATTGGTATTTCTCTTTACTGGAGGATTTGTTGAACCTTTGAAAGGTTTAGTCAAGGCTCACAAACCTACTTCATTAAAAATTGCTATGAAATTGGCAAGAGATATGCAAAATGTGCTACCCAAGACAAAGTATCCTCCCGAGCAAAATTTTCCTTGCAAGTTCAGATTTGAAAAGAGACCATGGAAAAAAGATTCATTTGGGAAGGAAAAGAAAGAGGGACCAAGAAAGGAAGAACTCAGAAGAAAGAAACTATGTTACACATGTTTTCAACCATGGGTACCAAGGCATAAATGTGCTAAGGGGAAACCACAATTCATTAAAGTATTTTCTGATGATGAAGGGGACATGGAGGAAGAAGAAAAAATTTTATCCCAAGAAGAGGGATATGAAACAAAAGAAGAAGATCACCCGTCACCCGAAAAGGGTAGAATGGCAGTGCTTTCAGGAGTGCCTCATTTTCACACCATCCGATGCAAGGGAGTGGTACACGGGAAGAGAGTTTTGGTATTGGTAGATGGATGAGCAACTCATAACTGCATTGATGCTTCCTTGGTGGAGAGGAGAAAGTTACCCACTGAATCATTCTAAGGGTTCGCAATCATCATTCCAGGTAATAATTCTATGGAATGCAACACATGGATTCCAAAGCTACAAATTACCATAGGAAATTACACATTTTATGATAGCTTCTATGTGGTGGATGTTGTTGATACAAATTTGGTTTTGGGAGTACAACGGTTGTACTCTATAGGAGAACATTCAGTGAAATACCAAATACCTGAAATGAAGTTCAAGGATTCAGAAGGAAAACAAAGGGTAGTGAGAGGATCGCACACCTATTTGAACCAAGTGATGTCTTCCCATAGTATGAGGTCCATATTGATACATTGGGACATTGAATGGGCTGCAGAATGTTTTATCACTTCCCCCAAACCAAACATAAATATTTCAGAACACCCAAGGGAGATAAGGAAGCTACTACACAAGTATGAAAGAGTTTTTGGAGACCTTCCCCCTGGAAGGCCACCTAACAGAGGAGTTGAGCATACCATTGTTTTAGAGGTGGGTACTTCACCTATCCAAATACCCCCATATAGACACCCAAAAAGGTTCACAAATGAGATTGAGAAGTCTATTCAAGAACTCTTGGAATCGGGCTCATTAGACCAAGCTCAAGTCCCTATGCTTCTTCAGTTGTCTTGGTGAAGAAAAAGGATGGAACCTTAAGGATGTGGATTAATTTTAAAGTTTAAACAAGAAGACAGTAAAGAATAGATATATCATCCCTCGGATAGATGAGATCATGGATGATCTATTTGGAGAAACGTTATTTTCCGAAATTGATCTTAGATCCGGTTACCATCATATTCGAATGAAGGAGGAGGATGTGCAGAAAACTACTTTCAGATGTCACTATGGTCATTTCGAATTTCTTGTCCTTCCTTTTGGTTTGACCAATGCTCCAGCAATATTCCAATCATGCATGAACAAAATATTTTTCAAGCAGATCCGTAAGTTTCTTTTGGTTTTCTATGATGATATTTTGATTTACAGTAAGACATGGGAGGAAAATTTGCACCATTTAGAAGTTGTATTGAAAATATTGCATGAACAATATTTGTTTGCTAAGCTGTCCAAGTGTGAGTTTGGGTTGAAATAATTTTTGTATCTTGGGAACATCATTGGGAAAGATGGGGTAAAGGTGCACTTGGAGAAAATAAAGGCTATTCTTGAATGGCCATCACCCAAGAACATCACTGAATTGAGAGGCTTTATTTGGATATGCACTTACTATAGGAAGTTGTGAAGGGGTTTTCCAAACTAACTGCTCCCCTTACTGATTTGACCAAGAATGATGCTTTCAAATGGGATTAAGAGGCTGAAAAGGCTTTCCAAAGAATGAAAGAGGTAATGAGTAGTTGTCCAGTACTTGCATTACCATGTTTTTCTAAACCATTTGTTTTGGAATGTGAGGCATCGGGGGAAGGCATAGAGGCAGTACTAAAGTAAAATAAACACCCCATAGCCTTTGAGAGTAAAAAATTGCATCCACATGAGAGGATCCACTCCATATATGACAAAGAAATGTTATCCATGGTGCATGCCTTGGCCAAGTTTAGACAATATGTAGTGGGGAATAAGTTTGTGGTCAAAACTGATCATAACAGTTTAAAGCATTTCCTTACACAAAAAGATCTCAATGAAAGGAAACAAAAATGGGTAAGTAAGGTCCAAGATTTTTATTTTGACATTGAATATGTAAAAGGGAAGAATAATATTGTAGTAGATGCATTTTCTAGGAGGCCTTCATTTTCCCTGATGGACATTTCAAAAGATTGGAAAGATGTGTTAATAGTAGAGTATTCCAAAGATAGATTTGCTTGTGATTTGTTAGATGGGGTCAAAGGAGATGATAGATACAAAATATTGAATGGCCTAATCTACTATAAATATCGAATATACTTAGTTTATCGTTCGAACTTAAAGCACAATATCTTGAAGGAAGCTCATGATTCTTTTTTAGCAGGCCATCCTAGTTTCTTTAAAACATATAGAAAATTAAGACAAAGGTTCTCTTGGAAAGGATTGAAGGAATATGTTTTAAAGTATGTGAATGAATGCGAGACATGTCAGCAAAACAAAGTTGAACACACCTATCCCATTGGTCTCTTACAACCATTTCCCATTCCAGAACAAAAATGGGAAATAATCTCAATGGATTTCATCGCAAGTTTTCCCAAGGCTTTTGGTAAGAATTGTATTTACGTTGTGGTGGATAGACTCACCAAATTTTCTCATTTATTTTCTATTAAATCATCTTTTACTGCTACACAAGTAGCTGAGCTATTCTTTAGAGATATTTTTCAGATTGCATGGAATTCCCAAAAACATTGTGAGTGACAGGGATAGCATATTTATGAGTGCTTTTTGCAAAGAACTCTTCAAGTTGGTAGGCACTCAATTGACTCCTAGCACAAACTATCATCCTCAAACTAATGGCCAAACATAAAGGGTGAATCAATGGTTGCAGGGGTACTTAAGAAACTATGTTGGTGAGTAGAAAAAAACATGGTTTAAATGGCTACATTTGGGTGACTTTTGCTACAATACTACTTTCCATATGTCCATTGGCATGTCTCCTTTCAAATCACTTTATGGTTATGAAGCACTCACATTTTTTTATCACATTTTTTGTGATAGTAGAGCTCCAAAGCTAAATATTTGTTTGAGGAAAGTCAAGAGATTTTAAATCTTTTAAAAGACAATTTGCAGGTTTCCCAAAATCAACAAAAACAGTATGTGGATAAACATAGGAAGCAAAGAAATTTTCAAGTGAGTGATTTGGTTTATTTGAGGTTGCATCCATATAAGCAAACCACCTTAAAATGGAAAGGATCATAAAATATTAAACCAAGGTTTTATGGTTTATACAAGATAGTTCGAAAGGTTGGGGAGGTAGCTTATGAGATAGAACTTCCGGAAGGTAGAAAAATACAAAATGTATTTCATGTTCCATGCCTTACGAAGGATATTGGTCAGAAAATTTCTATTTCAGAAACACTCCCTCCATTATATGATGAAGGACAACTCATACTCATTCCAGAAAAAAATTTGAAGACAAGAGAAAGAAAATTGAGGAGCAAAACCATAAGAGAATATTTGGTACAATGGAAATATTTTCCAAGCAAGGATGCCACATGAGAAGAGGAACAAATTTTGCAGCATCCCAATTTGGAATTGCTTGAGGTAAATTAGTATTGGGTGGGGAGGACCGTAATTTCCTCATCCAAATAAATCACATGAATGGAAAATTCCACCAATCTACTAGTTCCCTAGGTTGGGGTGGAAACATTTAGACTTGGAATAAGGGAGCTATAAGACCCAAAATGGACATTATATTGACAAATATATATTAAAAGGGGATAAATAAATATTAATAATAATAAAATAAGGTGTCACTTGGTCATGAGGTCGCATAGGTGGTGTGGGACCCACACAAGGAAAGATTCTTCATGCCACATGGCATCCTATTCTTACCCATTCAAATCCAAGGTGGATCATAACATTCTTGGGGGAGTTGGAGAGAAATTATACTTGGCATGACTCAATGAGGGTTGAATTTGAGTGGAAGAGTAACTCCCATGGAAGAGGAAGAGGCATCTTAGAGGTATTGTGACACTTGGGATAGATTCCCTAGCTTCTATGACAACAATGATGGAGATTCTATGACACTTACGACAAGGGTCAGACCTAATTGATTACATCTAACCCATATGACATGTCAGGGATAAAAATGTTGATGTATATGTAACTTCGGAATGTATTTCATCTATGTATTATTGTACTCTTATAGAGATGTATTATTCCTCTATACGGAAGTGTCATCATTTGTATTGACAAGTGTCGCAAGTGTCGTAACTTGCTGATGGGTTATTAGACCACCTATTGAGGGGTCGGCCTGGATTAATGTAACCTGGGATTATTAGGCTGAGTTAGACAAGTCGGCCCCATAGGTTTATTAGGCAGGACAGGACAAGTATAAATAGAGATTGGGAGATCTCTATTTCAATCATCTCATTACTCACTCTTCTATCACTAGGAAAGTGGCGCACATGTGAGGAGGAGGATCAGCTGCTAGGAGAAGTCTATCCCTTGTACTTTGGTTGTATCATTGCTCATTCTATCTCTGAGGAAGTTGTGGGGTTTTTCACCTTTATGGTTTTCCCCAGTGAAACTTTGTGTGTCCATTGTCTTATGTGATTCCTTGATATGCTTGATACATGCTTGATATGATTGATATGTTGTACATGTTATTCTCTCAGTAAAGATCCTAGAGTATGTTGAATTAATGCTCAAAATCTAACATGGTATCAGAGCTTCCCTGAGAAGAAGACATTGTGCAGTGGTGGAAACTAGGGTTTCTTGTTTATTGGGTTTCTCTCCAGAGATTTTGGAAAAGCAATAAGGTAGATTGACTCTACTCATCAAGGAAAATCTTTATGTCCAATCAGAATTCAATTCTGAGCAATTTCCGTTTTGGCCCTAAAAATTAGGGTTTCCACAAAAATAGGATCTTATGAAATCTATGTTGATGTATATGTAACTTTGGAATGTATTTCATCTGTGTATTTTATATATATTTATTGTACCCTTATAAGAGGTGTGTCATTCCTCTATAAGGAAGTGTCATCATGTGGATTGACAAGTGTCGCAAGTGTGTGTACTTGACGACGGGTTATTAGACCACCATGTGGGGTCGGCCCTGAATTATATATATTATAATGTGGATGTACCTAGCTAGACAAGTCGGCCCCATAAGGTCACTGGGAAAAAAGGTTAGTATAAATAGAGATCGGAGATCTCTTTCTTACTCACTCGGAATAGTAACTCACTCTCACTCAGAAAGTGGCGCACTAGTGAGGAGGAGGATCATCTGCTACTAGGAGACTATCTCAGTGTATTTTGGTTGTACTTTGGTTGAGCCATTGCTCTCTCTATCTCTGAGGAAGTCGTGGGGTTTTTCACCTTAGGGTTTTCCCCACGGAAACTCTGTGTCTCTTGTCTCTCATGCTTTTGATTCTTGTGATGCTTTTCCTGCTTATTGTGATTGTCATGCATTGATATACTGTATATGTTATTCTCTCAGCAAAGATCCTAGAGTATTGTGAATTAATGCTCAAAATTTAACATGGTATCAGAGCTAACCTGAGAAGAAGACATTTTGCATTGACAGAAACTTGAGTTTCTTGTTTATTGGGTTTCTCTCCACAGATTTTGGAAAATCAGTATATTAGATTGGCTCTACTCATCAAGGCGCATCTATCTATGTAATCAGAATTCAATTCCGAGCATTTTTTAGATTTGGCCCTAAAAATTAGGGTTTCCACAAAAATAGGAATTTCTGGAATCTGAAGACACAGCTGGAAGCTCCTTGCAAAAATCGAACTTTAGAGCTTTGGATCGAGATTTTTGGCTGGGTAGATCTCCGGGAAACTCAAACCCTAATTCAGGGCTCTCCCTAGTGAACCCGGGAGGACAAAAGATCAAATCTGAAGGGTAAAACTTTGCTAATCTCAAATTCTGAATGCACCAGGATGATCATCTCATCAAAGCACATCTTTCTATCCTTTCAGAAATTTGAAATTCACATTTTGAATTTTTAGGGTTTTTCCGACAAACCCTAATCTGGGACGAGATCCAGTTTTCAGCATTTCAAGTGGTAATATCTAAATCTTTTCTATTTCCATTTGAAGTACTCTTTAAGATGTCTCACCACACCAAGCTTGAGGATAATCTTGAAGGAGCCGATAACTTTCGAGCTTGGAAGTATAGGTTTGGGTTAATCCTGGAAGAGAATGAGTTGGACTCATATGTGAAAGAAGACATCCCTATCCTAGAGGATGAAGAGGCCAAGGTATTGCATAAGAATAACTTGGTCAAGGCAAAGAGAATCATCGCTGATTCCATTAAAGATCATCTCATACCCCATGTGTCCTCTCTAAAGACACCCAAGGAGATGTTTGACTCTTTGACCAAGCTATTTGAAGGGAAGAACATAAATCAGAAGATGACCCTGCAGAACCAATTGAAAGGAGTAAAGTTTCAGAATGGAGAAACCATTCAATCTTATTTTTCAAGGGTCTCCGAGATCAAGGAACAACTAGAAGCAGTGAATGAAATGGTGGAGAATGGTGAAGTGGTGATGACCACTCTAAATGGCCTACCCAAGTCATGAGATTCCTTTATCTAAGGAATTTGTGCAAGGAAGAAGTTGATCTCCTTCAGTAGACTACGGGAAGAATGCTCACAAGAAGAAGTAAGGCTTGTGGCACGAGAAGAAAAGATGGGGAATGAAGATCAAGCTCTCACAGCTCACACCAAGAAAGGGAAGTCCAAGAGAGAGCCATCTCACTCCAAGAAATCTTCACATCACTTCAAAGAAAGAAGAATATGCTTCACCTGTAATGAGAAAGGACATATTGCCATAAATTTTCCCAAGAATAAGAAGGACAACAACAACTCCAACAAGATGAAGAAGGGCAGCAAAAGAAGGTTTCATGCTCATGCTACCGAGGATGATGAACCACCCAAGAAGAAGGCTAGGGAAGAAAGTGATGATGACTCATCAAGTGAAGAAGAGTATGTTCTAATCTCTACTCTCACAGGTACCATCTCCCATGGTTGTAATGATTGGTTGATTGATAGTGGGGCTTCCAAACACATGACTGGGTTTAAGGAGTCTTTTGTGAATCTATCTGAACATGAATCACCCCATAAGGTGAAACTTGGGGATGATTATCAATACCCAATCAAAGGAAGTGGTGAAGCCTCCTACAACCTAGATTCTAGAAAATATTTGAAGATGAAAGAAGTTCTTTATGTACCCGGGCTCAAGAAGAACTTACTCTCAATCTCTGAATTGGTTGCAAAAGGTATGAGGGTTGCATTTATGGATGGCCAAGTCCTAATGTGGAAAAAGGGAAAGACCATAGATGATGAAGTAGTGATTGGAGAGCAAGAGGGAGGTTTGTATAAATTGAAGGGACAACCTGAACATGCCATGGTGCATGAATCCATGGAGCCAAGTGAAATTTGGCATAGAAGACTTGCTCATATGCACTATAGGGCACTTCCAATTGTAAGCAAGACTATAGAGGGTCTTCTTGAAATCAAGACCAAACATGAAGGTGTTTGCAAAGGATGTGCAAAAGGTAAGAACATTAAGAAGGCTTTCCCAAGCAGTGAAAGCAAGGCAAAAGACATCCTGGAAATCATCCACTCAAATGTATGTGGTCCTATGTCATCCAGTTCTCTAAGTGGGTATGTTTAATATGTCTCATTTATTGATGACTTCTCTAGGAAGACTTGGGTATACTTCTTGAAGAACAAAGATGAGGTGTTTGATAAGTTTAAGGAATTCAAAACCTTGATGGAGAATCAAACTGACAAGGAGATCAAAACATTCAGATCTAACAATGGCGGAGAATTCACCTCAGGTGACTTCAAGAAGCTTTGCAGTGATTCAGGGATTAATAGGGAGTTGACTACTCCTTACAATCCAAAACAGAATGGAGTTGCAGAAAGGAAGAACAGAACAATCATGGAAGTAGCAAGAGCAATGCTCCATGACCAGGATCTACCTATGCATCTATGGGCAGAAGCAGCTAGAACAACTGTATATGTGCAGAACAGAACACCCCACAAGATATTGGACAACGAGACACCAGAAGAGGTCTTTTCTGGTAAGAAACCTGAAGTCATCCATCTCATAATATTCGATTGTCCAGTATACACTCATGTCCCAAAAGAAAAGAGGACTAAACTAGATCCTTCAGGAAAGAAGGGTATCTTTGTGGGTTAAAGTGAAAGCTCGAAAGCTTACAGAATATACTTTCCAGGGTTCAAGAAGATTGATGTCAGCAGGGATGTAACATTTGATGAAAACTCAGCATTCATCAAATCAAGAAAGGCACCTATCTAGGTTTATGAAGAACCTAAGGAAACTAGATTTCGAGACACTACCATGACTGAAGCAGTTCCAGAAGTTGTTCGTGAGTTTGAAGATCCACAAGAACCTATAGATCCACCCCGTGAGGATAACTCTCACAAGAGGAAACCTGCATGGGATAGAGAGCTCATTCAAGATGCAGAAAGATTTTGCATTCCATAAGAGGAACACAGAGCAAAGAAGAGAACCATATCACATACTAGCTATGTTGCTTTACTCTGTGACATTATGAACAAAGAGCCTTCCAGTTATGAAGAAGCAGCGGAAAAGAAAGAATGGAAGGATGCCATGGTTGAGGAATACCAATCAATAATGAATAATGATGTTTGGGATGTTGTCCCAAGACCTAAAGAGAAGTCTATTGTGACTTCTAAATGGATCTTCAAAATCAAGCATGTTGCAGAAGGCAGTGTATAGAAATACAAGGCAAGATTCGTAGCTCGTGGCTTCTCTCAGAAAGAGGGAATAGATTATGAAGAAACTTTTTCACCTGTAGCTAGGTATACTTCCATAAGAATAGTACTTGCCTTGGTTGCAGCTATGAAATGGAAAATACACCAGATGGATGTCACGACTGCTTTCTTGAATGGTGTAGTTGAAGAGGAAGTATATGTGGAGAAGCCACTCAGTTTTGAAATACATGACAGGGAGTCATATGTATGCAGATTGAAGAAAGCCTTGTATGGCTTGAAGCAAGCTCCCGGAACTTGGTATGGTAGGATGGACAGTTTTCTATCTAGTTTGGGCTTTGCCAAGAGTAATGCGGATTCCAACCTTTATTACAAGGTTGAGGAAGGGAATCCTGTGATTCTACTCCTATATGTGGATGACTTATTTGTAACAGGAGATGACAGATTGATTGCAGATACGAAGAGGAAGCTTGCTACTGAGTTCGATATGAAAGATTTGGGAATGATGCACTATTTACTAGGTATGGAGGTGTGGTAGAGTGCAGGTGGGATCTTCCTTGGTCAAGGGAAGTACACAGTAGATATCCTGAAGAGATCCGGGATGATGGATTGCAAGGCCATGGCCACACCTATGGCATCAAATCTGAAGCTTCTATGTGATGCTTCATCTGAGCCGGTTGATGTCTCTACATATCGTCAGATGATTGGGTCCTTGATGTACCTGACGAACATGAGACCAGATATTTGCTTTGCTGTGAACACATTGAGCCAGTTCTTGACGGATCCGAGAAGTGTTCACCTGGTTGCTGTAAAGCATGTTCTGAGGTACCTGAAGGGTATAGTGGATTTTGGGCTCAAGTATGAAGCGAATCAAAAGTTTAACCTGCAGGGTTATGTCGATTCAGATTGGGTTGGCAGTGCTGCAGATAGGAAGAGCACATTTGGGTGCTGCTTCAATATGGGATCAGGTGTAATCTCTTGGTTTAGCAAGAAGCAGTCCTGCGTAGCACTGAGTACAGTTGAGGCAGAGTATGTTGTAGCCTGTTCAGCTAGTTGTGAGACAATATGGCTACGGAAGCTACTGTCTGAGTTATTTGATCTCCCATTGGATGCTACTAGTATCTTCTGTGATAACCAGAGTTGTGTGAAGCTGTCCGAGAATCTGGTGTTTCATGACAGGTCGAAACACATAGAGATCAAATATCACTATATCAGGGATATGGTGCAAAGAGGACCTGTGAAGCTCCTGTATGTTGCGATGGACGAGCAGATTGCAGATGTGCTAACGAAGCCACTAGCCAGGGTGAAGTTCGAGTACTTCAGGGAGAGGCTTGGCGTTCTTCAGATTGATGAAACTTCGAGGAAGAAGTGATGGACACATTTGCTGAATCCATTCCAAGCATGTTGGAAGGAGGATCCTTCACATGGCTGTGGATGTAAGCGCTGGATGATGAGCATCAGGATGATGTTCTAGTTTCTGCTTTGTATGATCAGTTGGATCATTTATATGTATATGTGTGTACGCATCATGTTGGATGTTGGATATGATCAGTTGGATCATTTATATGTATGTACGCATCATGTTGGATGCTAGATATGATCGGTTGGATCATTTGTATGTATATGCATCATGTTGGATGCTTGGACCATGTATCTGTATATGTATCAGGTGGATACATTGTATGATCAAGTAGATCATGTATATTGATATGTATCAGGTATGATCAGGTAGATCATGTATGTTGATGGATACATTGTGTGGATCATGTATCTATGTATCAGGTGGATACACTATGTATGATGATATGTATCAGGTAGATACTTGGTGTGCATCAGATGGATGCATTGCATGATCAGGGTGATCATGGATGATGAGCTTCTCCAAATAACATGCAGTAGGATGTTGCAGTGATGATGATTAGGGTGATAATGTGTACATCAGGATGATGTATGATGAGTATCAAATGATACTCTGTGGCCGTGGAACAGGTTTTGTAGGTAAGCATGTAATTTTTGCCCTGGGATATTTGTAGATGGTCTTTCGAGGTTTTGCCTATGGCATGTAATTCATACCCTGGGACATCTGGCAAATGATCTTTCAAGGTTTTGCTTGGGAACACATATAATTTGTGCCCTGGGAGATCTACAGATAGTCTTTCGAGGTTTTTCCTATGGCATGTAATTTGTGCCCTGGGATATCTGGTAGATGCTCTTTCGAGGTTTTGTCCTATGGCATGTAATTTGCTCCTGGGAGATCTGAACAGGATGAAAAAGGCCTTAGATGCTTCAGCCAGGTTTTGCCATGACCACATGTAATTTGCTCCTGGGAGATCTGGACAGGATGAAAAAGACCTCAGATGCTTCAACCAGGTTTTGTGGTGGACCACATCTAATGTGCTCCTGGGAGATCCGACAGGTAAAGCTGTGTGCTCGTAACAAACTGGGATGCTTCAGCCAGGTTTTGTGGTAAGATCACATGTAATGTGCTCTTGGGAGATCCGACAGGTATATCCGTGTGCTCGTAACAGCCTGGGATGCTTCAGCCAGGTTTTGTGATGGGTCACATGTAATGTGCTCCTGGGAGATCCTACAGGTAGAGCTGTGTGCTCGTAATATCCTGGGCTGCTGCAGCCAGGTTTTGTGATGCACGTAATAAGTCCTAATAGTTCCACAGTATGTCCAGTGATGATGAAGACCTGCAGGTGGTGGGCCTACATCCAGTATGAAAAAGGACTGGTTCTGTAGAACTTCCTATGACGAGTAGAGTCAGAGATTGGTTGAGATAGAAGCAGCAGTGACGATGATGATGACGATGCGTCGATGACGATGATCCCGAGAAGAAGACGTGCCTAACAGAACTATGTCGAGAAATACCTTCCTAGTTAAGAGGGAGTGTTGATGTATATGTAACTTCGGAATGTATTTCATCTGTGTATTTTATATATATTTATTGTACCCTTATAAGAGATGTGTCATTCCTCTATAAGGAAGTGTCGTCATGTGGATTGACAAGTGTCACAAGTGTGTGTACTTGCCGATGGGTTATTAGACCACCATGTGGGGTCGGCCCTAAATTATATATATTATAATGTGGATGTACCTAGCTAGACAAGTCGGCCCCATAAGGTCACTGGGAAAAAAGGTTAGTATAAATAGAGATCAGAGATCTCTATTTTACTCACTCGGAATAGTAACTCACTCTCACTCAGAAATTGGCGCACTAGTGAGGAGGAGGATCATCTGCTACTAGGAGACTATCTTAGTGTATTTTGGTTGTACTTTGGTTGAGCCATTGCTCTCTCTATCTCTGAGGAAGTTGTGGGGTTTTTCACCTTAGGGTTTTCCCCACGGAAACTCTGTGTCTCTTGTCTCTCATGCTTTTGATTCTTGTGATGCTTGTCATGCTTATTGTGATTGTCATGCATTGATATACTGTATATGTTATTCTCTCAACAAAGATCCTAGAGTATTGTGAATTAATGCTCAAAATTTAACAATCTAAAGACATATCTGGAATCTCCTTGGAAAATTATAAGTTTAGAGCTTTGGATCGAGATTTTTGGTTGGGTGAAACTCTGGGAAACTCAAACCCTAATTCAGTGTCCTCCCTAATGAATCCGGGAAGACTAAAAGGCATTTATGAAGGGTGAAACTTTGCAGATCTCAAATTCTGAATATACAAGAGTGATCAGCTCATCAAGGCGCATCTTTCTATCCTTTCAGAAGTTTGAAATTCGTCTTTTGAATTTTTAGGGTTTCTCTGACAAACCCTAATTTGGGACCAGATCTAGTTTTCAGTAAGAGAAGTGGTAAGACCTAAAACTTTTCTATTTCCATTTGAACTACTCTTTAATATGTCTCACCACACCAAGCTTGAGGATAAGCTTGAAGGGGATGATAACTTCTGAGCATGGAAGTATAGTATTGGGTTAATCCTGGAAGAAAATGAGTTGGACACTTATATAAGTGAAGAGGTCTCTGTCCCAGAGGGAGAAGAGGCTAAGTCTCTTCACAAGAAGAACTTGGTCAAGGTAAAGAGAATCATTGTTGATTCTATCAAATATCATCTCATACCCCATGTGTCTTCCCTAAAGACACCAAAGGAGATGTTTGATTCCCTGACCAAGCTATTTGAAGGGAAGAACATAAATCAAAAGATGACCCTGAGGAATCAATTGAAGAATATCAAGATCCAAAATGCAGAGACTATGCAGTCCTATTTCTCAAGGGTCTCCCAGATAAAAGAACAACCTGAAGCTGTGGGAGAAGATATAGAAAATGGAGAAGTGGTAATGACTACTCTTAATGGCCTTCCTAGGTCATGGGATTCCTTCATCCAAGGGATTTGTGTTAGGAAGAAACTTATCACTTTCAGTAGACTATGGGAAGAATGCTCACAGGAAGAAGCTCGAATTGTAGCTCGAGAAGAGAAGATGGGGAATGAATACCAAACCCTCATAGCACACTCCAAAAGTCATGGTGACAAGAAGGCTCACCATCATGGCAAGAAAGAAAGACATCATCATCAGAATCAGAGAGGTAGTCCCAAACCTCGAAGGAACATGTCCTATGGCTGTTGCTATACATGTGATGAGAAGGGACACTATTCCATAGATTGTACCAAAAATAAGAAAGATGGTTTTCACAAGAATAAGAACTTCAAAAGAAGACATCATGCTCATGCTGCAGAGGATGATGATCCTCCCAAGAAGATGGCTAGAGAAGATAGTGAAGATTCTTCTAGTGATGAAGAATATGTTTTGATTTCTGCTCTCACTGGAACCATTACTCATGGAATTAATGATTGGCTTATAGATAGTGGGGCTTCTAAACACATGACAGGATTCAAGGAATCCTTTATGAATCTATCTGAACATGAATCACCCCACAAGGTGAAACTTGGGGATGACTAACAATATCCAATAAAAAGGGAGTGGTGAAGCCTCCTATAAACTAGACTCTAGAAAATCTTTGAAGATGAAAGATGTACTTTATGTTCCAGGTCTCAAGAAGAATCTACTCTCCATATCTGCATTGGATGCAAAAGGCATGAGGGTTGCATTTGTAGATGGCCAAGTCCTAATGTGGTCTAAAGGTAAGACTATAAATGATGCAGTTGTGATTGGAGAGCAAGAGGGAGGATTATACAAGCTGAAGGGCCAACCAGAACAAGCCATGGTCCATGACTCAGTAGAGCCAAGTGAACTTTGGCATAGAAGGCTTGCACACATGCACTATAGGGCATTACCAATTGCAAGCAAAGTGGTAGAAGCTATTCCTGAAATCCAAGAAAAGCATGAAGGCATTTGCAAAGGTTGTGCAAAGGGAAAGAACACAAAGAAGACATTTCCAAGTAGTGAAAGAAAGGAAAAAATAATTTGGGAAATCATCCACTCTGATGTTTGCGGTTCGATGTCATCCATTTCTCTGAGTGGGTATGTATACTATGTTTCTTTCATTTATGATTTCTCTAGGAAGACTTGGGTTTACTTCTTGAAGAACAAAGATGAAGTGTTTGACAAGTTCAAGGAATTCAAAGCCTTGATAGAAAACCAAACTGACATGAAGATCAAGATCTTCATATCCGACAATGGCAGAGAATTTACTTCAGGAGACTTCAAGAAGCTATGCAGTGATTCAAGGATTAAGAGGGAGTTGACTACTCCTTACAATCCATAATAGAATGGTGTTTCCGAAAGAAAGAATAGAACAATCATGGAAGCAACTAGGGCAATGCTTCATGACCAAGATCTACCTATGCACTTATGGGATGAAGCAGCAAGGACAGCTGTATATGTGTAGAACAGAACACCTCATAAGATACTTGACAACAAAACACCAGAAGAAGTGTTCACTGGTAAGAAACCAGAAGTTAGCCATCTCAGAATATTAGGTTGTCCAGTATACACTCACATCCCAAAAGAAAAGAGGACAAAGCTATATCCTTTAGGAAAGAAGGGCATATTCGTGGGTTACAGTGAAATCTCGAAAGCTTACAGAATATACTTCCCGGGATTCAAGAATATTGATATCAGTAGGGATGTAACATTTGATGAAAGCTCAGCATACATCAAATCGAGAAAAACACCACTTGAAGAGAATGAAGAACCCAGAATATCCAGAACTCAAGACACGACCATGAATGAAGTAGTTCCTGAATGTTAAATTTCAAGAATTTACTTCAATCTGATCTAGGATCTTAACTGAGAGAACAACATGTACAGCATATTAATCATGGACACAATAATGCAAGCACACAAGAGACACATAGTTTACTTGGGGAAAACCATAAAGGTGAAAAACCCCAATAACTTCCTCAAAGATAGATAGAGCAATGATACAACCAGAATACAAGAGATAGTCTTCTCCTAGTAGCAGAGCCTCCTCCTCCACAAGTGCGCCACTCTCCCAATTGTGAGTGAGAGAATAGATTGTGTGAAATGAGAGAGACACACTCTCTATTTATACACTAACTTGACTTGACCTTTACTCAACTAGGTCGGCCTCAACTTAACCACTTAACATAATGCTGACTGGGCCGACCCCCACTAGGGTGGTCTAATAACCCTTTGACCCACATGGCCGACCCCCAATAGGGTGGTCTAATAACCCTTTGACCCACATGAATTATACAGGGCCGACCCCAACAAGGTGGTCTAATAACCCATCAAGTACAAGTTACGACACTTACAATATAAATGACGACACTTCCGTATAGAGGAATAATAACATCTTTATAGGAATACAATATACATATATGTGAAATACATTCTGAAGTTACATATACATCAACACTGAAGAAGATCGTGAAATGGAAGATCCACAACAACCTGTAGATCCACCTTGTGAGAAGGAATCTCACAAGAGGAAACCAACATGGGCTAGAGAGATCATCCAAGATGCAGAAAGGTTTGGTATTCCAGAATAAGAACACAAAGAAAGGAAAAGAACAAGATCACATACCAGCTATGTTGCCTTACTCTGTGACATAATGAACAAAGAACCTTCCAGTTATGAAGAAGTAGCAAAAAAGAAAGAATGGAAGGATGCCATGGTTGAGGAATACTAGTCGATCATGAAGAATGATGTTTGGGATGTGGTCCCAAGACCAAATGGGAAGTCTGTGGTGACTTCCAAGTGGATCTATAAGATCAAGCATGCTGCAGATGGTAGCATAAAGAAACACAAAGCAAGGTTTGTAGCTCGTGGCTTCTCCCAGAAAGAAGGAATTGATTATGAAGAGACATTTGCTCTTGTGGCCAGATACACTTCCATTAGATCAGTACTTTCTCTGGCTGCAGTGATGAAATGGAAGGTACACTAGATGGATGTCAAGACAACTTTCTTGAATGGTGTAGTTGAATAGGAAGTGTATGTGGAGCAGCCACTCGGGTTTGAGACACATGACAGAGAGACACATGTGTGCAAACTGAAGAAATCCCTATATGGTTTGAATCAGGCACCTAGGACTTGGTATGGTAGGATAGATGGCTTCCTATCAAGTTTGGGCTTTACCAAGAGTAAAGCGGATTCCAACCTTTACTACAAGGTTGAGGAAGGCAATCTTGTGATTCTACTATTGTATGTAGATGACCTATTTCTGATAGGTGAGCATAGATTGATTGCCGATACGAAGAGGAAGTGTTGGCTGCTTTCTGGACAAACCCAGGTTTGCAGGAGGCGCAGCAACAAACACCCCTTGGCCCACTGGCCCTTTCGGCAACGGGCTGTGCAGCAGCCCGAGGTCTCACCCGAAGTGGCTATCGGGGGGCTAAGGAATCAGGTTTCCTTAACCGGGGTGGTGTGGATTCCACAGTATTCTCTCTTCCCTTCCCACGCAGTAACTTCAGCACAGAGCATCTTACTCTTCTACAGGCCTCACAGCGCCACTGCGCTGGGACTCACTCTTCCCAGCCTAGCTGCGCGGTATCTCCGCACCTGCGCACAAGGTGTTTACCCGCTATGTCTGATACACTATGTACAGTCTCTGCTCTCGCGCCACAGCACATGAACACACTCCTCAAGCGCTGTGGCGATAGTGCTCTTACCGACTCCTTCGACAGTGCACGAGTATAACTTCTAAGGGAGCTTCAAGGACTTACTTTACATACTCATTCATAAAGATAACGAAGCATTCATGTAAACATAGATAGTAACACACAGACATGCATTCACGTAAAAAATCACCATAACAACAAGAATTATGTGGTTCGCCTCCACGGGGAAATCACGTCCACGAGAACTGTATTTTATATTAGCTCGAAATGGGAATTACACAGTTCTGCTGCGCACACAGCTGCAGCCTTAGATATTTCTGGGAAACTCCATGCACACAGCTGGGATCCCTTCTCTTAGATCTATTCTCTTCTTCTACAGAGATTACAATGACTCAGACAACAAATTAGACTGTCTGTAAACTAGCTCTATAGCTATCCAATTCTCTAACTCCTTAACCCTTCTAACCAACCCATCTAACCTTTTTCCCTTTACAATTACACATATATATAGGTGGCCCTGAGGGTTGCACCTTTACAAAACTGTGGGCCTTTCCCCAACAGTGATCCCCAAAAACCCTAACCACTGACACGGCTGGTGTACTTTACACACCTCTTGCAGTTGCGTCACAGCTTCCTGCAGGCTCCGTGATTTCCGGCGCAGATCGCGGGTATGGGCGCCGCTTCATCGTTCTTTGCTCCTTGTCCTTCGCCTTCCATGCTTCGTCCCGTTGCTCTTCCTTGGTCCGAGCAACCATAACTCCTGTACTTTTCCTTAATGAGGGTAGCTGAGCCCTCTATTCCCTCGCTTCCTTCATTTACTGTGGTGGTTGAGCTTTCTACTCGGCCACATTTACTCTTCTTTGGCTTGTGCGCGTGAGCTCCACGATTTCTAGCCCACACTCTGCGGTGAGCTCGTCCATCTGGCGTCGTACCGCGCACTATTCACTTCTGCCAAAAATGGTGCTTTTCCTCAAAATTGGCAGCTTTTCCATAGCTGCGGCCTATGCTCCAACAGGCCCCTAACACTTACTTGTGGCTCATCCTCGAGCCACTCACACTAGGTTGCGGTCGTTTCAGTTGTGCATCTAACTTTGTTTGGGTCGCAGCGAAGTCTTGCTTCCAGTGTGCAATAGCGGAGTCCATGTCTTGCACACATTCAGTGGCTATCTGCACCAGGTCTGCAGTAGCTTATTCTCCTTCTATTCCGTCGACCAACTCTTGAGACTCAGCAAATGCTTTGACCTTGGCCTCTGCTTGGGCAGCAAGTTCAGCATACTCATCCATAAACAGTTGAATGATGTTGGCGAGAGTAGCATCTTTGTTTCTGAGCCTGTGCAGTTCTTGCTGGATTTTGTGGACTTCGCTCATTTTTCTCATTTTGGCTAAGCCTTCCAAGGACTTAGCTTCTTCGTTCAGAACAGTTAGGGACTGTTCTGCCGCTTCCACTTGTTCTGCAAGGGCAACTTTAGAAGGGAGCTTCTCAAGCTCAGCCCAAGCCTCCATAGCTTGCGTCATTAACTGTTGGGCTTCATCTATTCTGTGCTGCATTTGGATAGAAGCTATGCGCAGTGCTTCAAGTCGTACTTGCGTCTCATCCACGGGAGGCACTGCGACATGAGCTTCCAACTCGGCGAGCTGCTTTCTATGGTCCTCAGCCATAGCAACTACTTGTTGTTCTAGGGCTTGCGCCCTTCTACCAATGCGTTGCACTTTCTCAACTAACGGAAGGTCTGGTTGAATCTGGCAGGCTGGCAGCTCCTGGGCGATTTCATCAATGGCATTCCTTAGCCCAGTATCTTGTGCTTCATGAAGTTCAAGCTGCGCAGAGATCTCCTTATAGCCTACCCTTAACTCTACTTCCTGCGTCTACAGTCTTTGATTGGCATGGAATGTCGAGAGCTCCCTAGCTCTCAGCTCAGTGGAAACCTGCTCCTGAACCAAATGGAGAGTTTCCAACGAAATAAGTGACAAATTTATTTCAACAGGGCCAACCGCGCTTACCTGCAGTGTAGCCAAAGGATCTGGGAGTGTCATGCTTGCAGGCGGGATGTGGACAATAGTGTGCCTCTCTGTAGGTACTTCAACCCGCTCGATGCTTGTAGATGCTTGCAGCGCTTGTGAGCCGGATGCTGGCGCATGGGTCTGCACAACTCGTCCTACGAGACCTTTCAACTCCACGAGCTGTAGGTCCAGAGCACTTCTAATCTTGGCCTGAGAGGTCCGCAGCTTGTGAAATTGCTCCTTCAAGTACTAGTCGAACCCCGCGGCAAGGGTCTCAGAGGGATCTCCAGTCGCTTATGTGGGGTGCGACAGCTTCTGCTTCTTGGGAGGCAGTCCTGACGGACTTTCATCATTCTTCTGCGCGGCCTTTTCCTTTCCCTTATCTTTTTATGGCGCCGCAGGGGGTGGCATCGCGGCAGCAATGTCAGTGGCCTGCTTCCATTCATCTAGCCAGGACTTCATAGTGTCCTCCACATCCTGGGTAGTCATTCGGTAGAGCCCTACGACCCATTCTTTCGAATGAATTCCACGAGGGCGGAAATATATTTCATGCAAGTTGGCAGAAAAGACCAACTTCTTTCCATAGATTTCTGTCGTCTCCTCAGTAAGCCTCGGCATTTGCAGGATGGTATCCCTGAGGAGATTGTAGTACTAAAAAAATACGGCGCGGTTAATCTTGCGCTTCATGGGATTATTAGAATCCCAAAGGTTGACATAACGCATCCCTGTAACCTCTCCTGAATAGCGCGGAAGAAACTGAGTGTTGGGCGGTTCCTTCCACCCGACAAAGGCACACAAGATCAGGAGCCAAGAAAAATGGAACAACTGATTGGCGGTGTCTTGAATGTTGCGGCAGTCATCCAAGAATGTATTCAGGAGGAAGAGAGACCATTTATACTGCTCTCCCTCCACAGCTGCGACTGCGAGCTCTACAACAGCTCCAAGGACTTCTTTAGGTCGGCACTTCATTAAAATTTTGCCTGCGAGCAGACTACCTGTGAATCTGAGTGCTTCATCTTCAACTATAGTGAGGTCATAGGACCGACCTCCCCGCGACAATTTATATTTCTGCACCACCTGTGCAGCAAGCTTTCGGTCGCTGTCTTTACCAACGAAGTGGACGTTGGGGTCCTTACAAACCTTAGATAGGCCGGTAATTCGATGAATCAGGTCCACATTCAAATCAATTGGCCTCCCTAGCCAAAGATAACCACCATGAACACAGGATAATAGGACCTTGACAACCGCATTAACTTCATTGCTACGCCCGAAGTGTGGTAGCTTCAACAGGTTCAACAATCCAGGCCTCTCTAGATTTACTGCAAATTGCTGCGGGATGAATTCGTCAACTTTCTTAACAGGATTATGGACCACTGTCAGATAGTGATCCGGCACGAACTGTGGGTACGTTCTATAATCTCCCAAGTTAAAGTTAGAAAAGTTAACAAGCGGAAGATGTCCAAGCAGGGATCCTTCTTCGTGCACGATTTCCGCCATTGGTGGCAATGGAATCAAATACTTGGCATTCTTGGGAATACGCACCTCGGGTGCATCATCCGGGCGTGGAGGAAGGTAGTTAACCATAGTGGCCAAGGGCTCTAGAACGGGTTCCTCTGGCTAGTGCGGTTGAGACGCCCTTGTGCCCGGGGACTGTCTAGGATCAGGAAGCTCGACGATCTTGATCGGGGTACCCATTCCGAAATATAAGCCTCTGCGTTTGAACTGACGGATGAATTCTTCAGTCGACAGGTTCTCCATCATGAACTTACAAACACAGAATAGACAAGGGTGGAACAGCGTAGGATGCGAACTCTGAAAACGAGAAAGAAGTCTGCACGACACGGCTCTGAAAACAATGACTTAGACTCTCAAACAGGACAACTATACAACACACTAGCAAGGAAAAATAACCCAAGTATATACGAATGAGGGGTATTTATAGGTGAAGGTGGTAGTAGATGCGGACAAGTGGGGCTAATAATCATAGGCGCCTATGCATATGAGTTGACAACCCCCCTACCCCCGTGCCTCTATGGTGCATTAAATGCGATGGAAGGGCTCTAACAGCCTTCGGGAGATGAGCTAAGACATTCGGCTCCTTAATTAAATGCGGATCTTAGGGAAATCAAGCTGAATTTGTCAGGGCAAATACAATTAAATTTCAGTCTCGTCCTTCATTAAGACTCAGACACAGCTACAGAACTTTCGTAATTCAAATTTTCGGCGGGTAACTTTAGCATGGGTAACTGTGCATATGGAGGGCTCCACAACGAGAACTCCTCGAACGACAAATTGACAACAGGGAAATCT
The DNA here is from genome assembly GCA_027924585.1 of Larix kaempferi. NCBI lineage: Eukaryota > Viridiplantae > Streptophyta > Pinopsida > Pinales > Pinaceae > Larix > Larix kaempferi. Next base: position 4,753,546 of record BSBM01000211.1, read on the forward strand.
GCAAGAGCGAAGGTTCGACAACCCGGGGGAACTCCGCAAGAGAGAAATTAGGCACGCTCAAAACAGGCTTTATTTACTGCGCGAATGCTTCGAGGAACTGTGCGGGAAGCCAGAGACTGAAACATGTCTCGCGACTTCCATGTAGACTGATAAGTGCGATGCCTCTTTCAACTACACTGGACATCTGAATGACTTTAGCAACTGATTAGGTCGACAGGGTGGAGTGGCCGTCTCGATAAAGCTTGAGCCGACTCCCGTTGATCATTGTGGGTAGCAATTCTCCATTAAGCTTCGCAAGCTGAACTGCTCCACCTTCAGTTATCTTCATCACTTGACAAGGGCCTAACCAATGTACACGAAACTTGCCTGGAAACTTGATGAATTTACTATCGTAGAGGAGTACCAAGTCTTTTTCCTGAAAGACTTTATTCTTAATATGCCTGTCATGCCAAGCCTTCTGTCTCGCCTTCTGCACTTGTTGATGGAATCCAGCTAAAATCCTGTCTTCTTCTAAGGCAACCAATTGTGTCATCCTTTCACTCATAGTATCAGTATCTTCCATTTCTGTAATTTGAGCAATTCTAAGACTGGGAACAATGTATTCCATGGGCATAACTGCTTCTTGTCCATACACCAAATTGAAAGGTGTGTGACCTGTTAGTTTCTTGCATGTAGTTCTGTAAGCCCATAACATAGCTGTGACTCTAAGGTCTCAATCATCTCTTTGTTGGTTACAGATCTTGGTCAGGGAATTCTCCAGAATCTTATTGAATGCCTCCACCGTACCATTAGCTTGAGGGTGGTAGGGTATACTCTTGTGGTGACGAATGTGGAATTCTTCTGTAAGGGCCTCTATAGTCTCGTTGAGGAAATGTGTGCCCTGATCACTCATTAGAATTAGTGGACATCCAAATCTACTGACAATATTCTCAAAAATGAATTGCGCGGCAGTGATAGCATCGCAATTCTTGACTGGCTTCGCCTCAGCCCATCTGGTGAGGTATTCAGTAGCTGTGATGATGTATCTTGCGCTGGTTCTCTTTCCTGGTGGGTTGATAGGTCCCACGAAATCAATGGCCCACTTATCAAAAGCACACACTGTTATCTGGGGTTTGAGCGGCATTTTATCTCTTCTTGAAGGTTTTCCTGTTCGTTGGCACACATCGCAACACTTGCAGAATTCCTTAGTATCGTTGTGCAATGTTGGCCACCAAAGACCTGCGGCTAATATTTTCTGCGCAGTCGGCTTTCCTGCGAAATGGCCTCCTGCGGTTCCTGAGTGCACTTCTGCGATTATGGAGTTCTTCTCGTGCGGTAAAATGCATCTGCGCAAAACTTCATCAGGGCCCAACTTATAGAGCTAGCCTGCTATCAAAGTGAAGTCTGCAGCTTTGACAACAAGTTGTTTCTTCTGCTGTATTGTGAACTCAACTGGCGCTTGCCCTGTAGTGAGAAACTCAAGAATATCGGAATAATATCCATCTGCTACTTGAATAGAGAACAGTTGCGCATCAGGCAGATTGTCCTCCAAATTTGTAGGTTCCTCCCTTGACTCTATCCTAGATAAATGGTCAGGTCCTGCATTCAATCTTCCTGGCTTCACAATAATTTTAAAATCATACTCCTGGAAGAGGAGTAGCCATCTGCAAATTCTTCCCCCTAAAACTGGCTTATTGACCAAGTACTTCAAAGCAGAATGGTCAGTATACATTTTAAAATGAGCACCCAATAGATAGTGTCTGAACTTTTGTAAGGCATACACCATAGCTAGTCCTTCTCTTTCTGTAGTTGTGTAGTTCTTCTCAGCTGTGGACAGCTTTCTGCTAGAGTAAGCAATGGGGTGGTCGATACCTCCTTCTCCCGGTTGTGTAAGTACAACCCCCAATGCTATGGAAGAAGCATCTACATGAACATGAAAGGGTTTTCTCCAGTCTGGGAAAACTAGAATAGGCGCTGTGATCATCTTTTCTTTAAGTGTGTCCAAGCTCTGTTGGCATTCTCCTGTCCATTGGAACTTCGAATCCTTTTTCAGCAGTCTTTCCATAGGCGCAGTAATCTTTGCATAACCCTTGATAAATTTCCTGTAGTATCCTGTATGTCCCAATGTAGTGCGCAATTTTTTGACTGAGTTGGGCACAGGCAAGTTAGCAATGATGGCAACCTTCGCAGGATCCATCATGAGTCCTTGTCGGCACACAATGTGACCCAACAAAATACCAAAAGGAGCACAGAAGATACATTTTTTCAAGTTTAGGGAAATCTGATACTGTCTACATTTTTCTAACATCATCCTTAGATTCCCTATATGGTTCTTTAGTAAACCAAACACAGTCCAATCATCAAAATAGACTTCTAGAAACTTATGAATGAATTCTTTAAAAACAGCAACAATGACTCTACAGAAGATAGCAGGAGCGTTTTTAAGACCAAAGGGCATTACCGTATACTGGAATGAGCCCCATTCAGTTGAAAAAGTGGTCTTATGGCGGTCCTCTGGATGGATTCTGATCTGATGGTATCCTGAAAAGCCATCAGTGAAGGAGTAAGCCTCTTGTCCTCCAACATTATCAAGCACTTCGTCTGTAAAGGGCGTAGGAAATGGATCATGCGCTGATGCGTCGTTGAGCTTGCGCAGGTCCACGCAGATTCTTATTTCACCTTTTGCCTTTTTATTTTGTACCACCATAGGAATAATCCAATCACTTTCCTCTACTGGTTCAATGATACCAGCTACGAGCATCTTATCAATTTCTTCTCTGACCTTTTCTTTATATCGCGGGTTCAACCTGTACGGGCGCTGTTTTACTGGCTTAGCATCCGCTTTCAGAGGTATGCGCATAACTCCTAAATCTACTAGGATTCCTTTCATTTCTGTAAACTTGGTAGGAAAGATATCCTGGTATTCATGTAGTAAATCTGCAATATGGTCAATAGTTTCATCATCCCAATAATCTCCTATAGAGGCAACCTTGGGTTCGGCTTCTGTACCAATGTTAATTTTTTTAAGCTTGATGTGTTCTGTAATGGCAGGGATATTAAGCTGAGGGCCTTCGACTTTGCGCGTCCCTTCTGACTCTGGAATATTGATGTTGCGAGGATCATCATCCTCTTCTCCAACGGTGAAATTATAGCATTTCAGGGCATGTTCCATCTGGACAGCCCAGTCTGGTTGAGAATACTCTGGTAAGGGACATTGTTCAAATACCTTCTTTCTAATACACTTTAGAGCCTGATCGATGCTTGGATATTCTGACTCAAAGCTGAAAGTGAGTTGAAAAATTTCAATCATGAGAGGCCAAGTGATAGTGCCTCTGCACAACTCTGTTTCAGTGTACCAGTTCCTTGGAACTATATCCAACGTGTGGATGAATAGGTGAGCCCACTCATCCTTTGGAATATCTGACCATTGCTGAATACATGCTTTCACGTGTGTCCTGGGGTCACTCTGTCCATCATATTTGTGCAAAACTCCTGCTGTAGTCTCTTGAAATCTGTGCAATATCAACCTGCGACAGTCTTGCCATGTGTCGATATTTTCTTTATGCGCACCCCACCATCTCGTGGGTGTAGCGCGCAGTGCTACATTCAATGCTTGTATGCACTGCTCATCTGGTATTTCTTGTTCATATGCATTTATGAATTCACTTACTCCAGTTAAACCATCAAAGATTGGGGTGTTATTCAATTCTGTGCCAATCCATCGAATGGATTTAGTCATCCTAGTGCAACGCCTTGCAGAAAGCTCATGTAAGCGATTCTGCCAGTTTTCCAGTCCTGCTTCCGAATCTGATGTGCACGAACTATCGCATCGCCAGCTGATATGGCCGTCCGCTGTGGGATTGACATAATCGTTATGACTAGCAGTCATTTGATACAAACTTTCCATGTGGCACACTTCTTCTTCTGCTCGAATGGGTTCAATATACCGTGGTCCTTGAAGGGGATCAAGCGGTGCAATGACCCGGATCTGCTCATCCTCAAAGGTCATCTGTATTTTCTTCAAATTAATGACAACCAAATTATCAAATGCCCATTCTATGCTTAAAAGTGCTGGGTAAGGTCTACTGTCATCCAGAATTTTGATTACTTCGAAGTCTGCAGAACTTCTTACTCCCTCAATATCAATGGGTACATTAGGTAATCTGCCCAATGGAGAAACTCATTGATGATTTGCAAGTCTTAGCTGGATAGGAGATCTGGTAAGCTGAGGGCTACCCAACTGTTCCCATGTCTGCATGATGAGAACATTAACTTCTGAGCCTAAATCCAAAATGACTTCGTCCATTTCAAATGCTCCAATCTGCGCTGTGAGTCTCATCTCTCTTCCAGTTCTAGTATGACTCCCAATCTGATGAACAGCACGCTGCGGTGTATTCATCGAAGCAGATTGCTGACACTGATCCAACAGGTGTTGGAGTTCCATAGTTGCTTTTTCATTGCGCAACAACTTTAAGCAGTTTCTCAAGAAAGCATGAACACTACCTAGTGCATCCTCCTCATCAGGCCTTCCAGATGTAGTGGCCTGGTCTTGTACCCAGTTCTCTTGATGTGGCACATGCAGTCTGATTTCATTATGCGGAATTGCGACAAAACTTGAAGCTCGCGTATCTAAGAAATACTCTTGAGCTTGCTTGAATGCTTCTTTTTGCTTTTGTAGGTCAAACGGGGATGGTTTAATATTAGCACGGCACACCCATTGTGTTGCTGGCTTTCCAGTTCCCGACTCTGGCGCACCAGTGGTTGCTCCACTGTGCGTCACTATATTAACTGTAGGATCTGGTTCTCTTTTTTCTGCTCCAATCAACTAGATATTCTAGTTAACCTGTGGCTTCTTTTCTTGCATCTTGTCCATCAACTGAGGCATTCTTCAATGACATGATCATAAGATTTACAGTATCTGCAGATGGTTGTAGGATTTTGGAAATCCCTTGCATAATGGCCTTGAGCTCCGCAGTTGTAACAAGTGATCTGTCCTCTTCCTCGACCAAAACCTGCTGCGCGTCCACGACACCTGTAATTTCCTCCTCTGCCTTCGCGAGCTTGGTCATACTGTGGACCTGCTGTGGGTCCCTGTGGTTCTGACTATACTCTATAAACATCATTTTTTCTTTCTATCATAAGCTCATATGCTCTACAATTGTTCTCATCATGGCCTACTGATTTACAGAAATTGCAATATAGATTCTTTGGATTTTGTACATATTTCTGTAACAAGTGACACTCTTGTGGTCTGTGGCGTCTAGTTCTATAGATTTCACACCAAGGCCACTGTGCCTGTGGTAAAGGGTTAGGTGCTCCAGTTGCAATATAATCTATGAAAACAGGACAATGGTCCTTTGAATGTCCTTGTGCTCTACACTTTGTACACCAAATTTCTTCTTTGACATCCTTTCCTTTCTTAATATCATGCACTTGCAAGGTTAAGTTTGCTATTTGGTTCTGCAACTATGCAACATCGTTGCTTGTTCCATCAATTGGTGAAGCTTCTAGTTTCATAGCCATCTCTAGAGCTTGTTCTTGTGTAGTGAGATTCTGTTGCATAAGAGGAAGTCTAATGTGAGGAAGCAGCATAGCAATGAACCATTCCTTATGTTGCTGCGGTGCAAACTCAAAGCTTACTTGATCTATCAAGGCTTTGAACTTCTAGTCAAAGTCCCATACTGACTCTGTAGGTAACTGTTTTATGTCTTTGAGTTCTGTTATGCACTGTGATTCTGATTTAGGTTTCTTGAATTCTTTAAGCATAGCACTTCTTACATCAGTAAGTGTCCTATTCTGTGCTGCTAAGTATCTCTCTCTTAGTGTGGTTGCTAACTGAACCAGCTTAACATCATCATCATTAATTTGCTTAATCGTCCAAATGGATTCACATAGAAACCAGTGCTGCTCAGGGTCTTCTAGCCCTGTTCCTCTAAAGGTTGGTAGCTTCATGTCATCACCCATCCTTCTTGTGCTAGGTTGACATAGAGGTGATGTGCCACTGCCTCTGGGATGGTTAAACAAAGGTGGAGCTGAGGTACTAGAAGTACCGTGCGGGCTACTAGAGGGTGTTACTGCGAGGTTATGCTGAGCCCCATCTGGATTTTGCGGTGTAAAAGGGTGATAAGGGATATGAACACTCCCTTGTCTCTCTATATGGCTCGCTCTACGAGCTCGACTATCTTCTGGGCTAGACTCAAAAGAATGCTGGTTGAGGCCTACTTTATACCGTTTTCCACTACGAGTGCAACCAATAGCTTCAAAATCACTATCAGAATCTTCGGACATTACTTGTCTATGCTATTCATCGGAAGCTATGCATAGTTTTCCTTTTTCATATAAGAGCATTTTAATCGACAGGTTTAGAGAATTTAAGAACTTACCCCTGTATGCTTTGAAGAAGCTCCTCTCAGACTCACTGAATCTCTTTCTTGTATCTACCGCAAACTCGGTGATGAAGCCTTCCAGTAGACTGTTCAACCAAAAGTCTACTGCGCAAGAAACAGGATTATCTACCCGCTTCACAATGCTAACTAGCTCATACGACCAAACGATAGGTTGATCAACATGCACAGTGGGTTGAGTATCTGTTAGCTTGGATACCCACTCATGCAACTCGAGTGCAAATTTTACAAAGAAGATTTCATGAAGGTCAGTATAAATATGCTTCTGCAACCAGTCTTCTGTCTGAAGCCTAGGGATTCTATTTTCACGTTCAGTGAACTCTCTCGCCTTTGAATCAAACCACTCTTGAATTTCTTTAGCTGTAGGATTCCAGCACCACATTGCCTTCAAAATAATAGGGTTAAAGCCGGCGGTGGAACCATTTGTTGGCTCCCCTTTCCTCTAGGTTTCGTATCAATCTCGCACGTCGCCGGAATAACAAGTCTCAAGGCAACGAAACCATTTGTTGGCTGCTTTCTGGACAGACCCGGGTTTTCAGGATGCGGAGCAACAAACACCCATTAGCGCACTAGCCCTTTCGGCAACAGGCTGCGCAGCAGCCCGAGGTATCACCTGAAGTGGCTATGGGGGGGATAAGGAATCAGGTTTCCTTAACCGGGGTGGTGTGGAGTCCACAATCTTCTCTCTTCCCTTCCCACGCAGTAACTTCAGCACAGAGCGTCTTACTCTTCTACAGGCCTCACAGCGCCACTGCGCTGGGACTCACTCTTACCAGCCTGGCTGCATGGTATCTCTGCACCTGCACACGAGGCATTTACCCGCTACGTCCGATACACTATGTACCGTCTCTGCTCTCGCGCCACAGCACAGGAACACACTCCTCAAGCGCTACGGCGATAGTGCTCTTACCGACTCCTTCGACAGTGCACGAGTATAACTTCTAAGGGAGCTTCAAGGACTTACTTTACATACTCATTCATAAAGATAACAAAGCATTCATGTAAACATAGATAGTAACACACAGACATGCATTCATGTAAAACATCACCATAACAACAAGAATTATGTGGTTCACCTCCATGGGGAAATCACGTCCACGAGAACTGTATTTTATATTAGCTCGAAATGGGAATTACACAGTTCCGCTGCGCACATAGCTGCAGCCTTAGATCTTTCTGGGAAACTCCACGCACAAAGCTGGGAGCCCTTCTCTTAGATCTATTCTCTTCTTCTACAGAGATTACAATGACTCAGACAACAACTTAGACTGTCTGTAAACTAGCTCTACAGCTATCCAATTCTCTAACTCCTTAACCCTTCTAACCAACCCATCTAACCTTTTTCCCTTTACAATTACACATATATATAGGTGGCCCTGAGGGTCGCACCTTTAAAAAACTGTGGGCCTTTCCCCAACAGTGATCCCCAAAAACCCTAACCACTGACACGGCTGGTGTACTTTAGACGCCTCTTGCAGTCGCGTCGTAGCTTCCTGCATGCTCCGTGATTTTTGGCGCAGATCGTGGGTATGGGCACCGCTTCATCGTTCTTTGCTCCTTGTCCTTCACCTTCAATGCTTCATCCCGTTGCTCTTCCTTGGTCCGAGCAACCATAACTCCTGTACTTTGCCTTAATGAGGGTAGCTGAGCCCTCTATTCCATTGCTTCCTTCATTTACTGTGGTGGTTGAGCTTTCTACTCGGCCACATTTACTCTTCTTTGGCTTGTGCGCGCGAGCTCCGCGATTTCCAGCCTGCACTCTGTGGTGAGCTCGTCCATCTGGCACCGTACCGCGCACTGTTCACTTCTGCCAAAAATGGTGCTTTTCCTCAAAATTGCCAGCTTTTCCATAGCTGCGGCCTATGCTCCAACATGAAGCTTGCTACTGAGTTCGAGATGAAGGACTTGGGTTTGATGCACTACTTTCTTGGTATGGAGGTGTGGAAGAGTGCAGATGGAATCTTCCTTAGACAAGGGAAGTATGTAGAAGAGATCCTGAAGAGGTTCGAGATGATTGACTGCAAGGCTATGGCCACACCTATGTCATAGAACCTGATGTGAAAATACTCACAGTAGATCTAAGAGATGATGTGTACCTCATAAGAGAATAATTATGATTAAGCAGGAAAATAGAAGAAGAGTGGTCAATGCAGTAAGATGAGCAACATAATAATAATATAGTAGAACTCGGATAGAAGCAAAAATACTTCACATACACTAATTAATTAATCACAATATGGACAAATAAATAGTACAATGCATGAGGATTCGAATGCCAAGGTGGCAATTCGAATTAGCCTTCATGGAGTGATCAAAAGATCACTGGAGTGTCATCGGAGCACAACTAGTAGTCTATCTCATCATCGGTGGAGTCATCAATGCACAAGTAACTATCAACCGTTAGTCAAACTAAGTCTAACTGAGTGTGGTAGGTGTAACTGAATGTAAGTGTTACATGGAGACACTAACTGAATGAAGGAGGCTCAGTGGAGGGCACATGAGGAGATAACTGGAGTCAGAATAGGTAGTCATGTCTCATCAGAGGTCAATCGAAGTGATAACAGCAACGAGGAATCAGTCTGGCCTCAAATCAAGGAAAGACTGGTGGATAACTGAAGTAAACTGGACTGGTAGGTGAGAAAGGACGAGTAGCTTCCTTAAATCAAGGAGGAAGGGTGCACTAATCTCTAGAAGGGATAAAACTGATCTGAGAGAGGCTCTCGGGGGCTGGCTAACTGAGGGCTAGGTGCTAGACTGATTACTAGAATGCATGCAAACCCTAAATGATGCATGAAAACCCTAAAAGTGCATGCATGACTGAAAATTTAAATGATCAAAATATTGGTGGGACTAGGATGGAGTATAGGAATATCCTAACACTCCCCCTTAATCCATCCTGGGCCCTAGTAACTAAGACGAAAGGTCACCCAATACAATCAATAATAACAATCAATAAACCAAAGAAGTGGGGAAAATTTCATGGGAAAAATACCCCCCCCTCAAAAAAGACTATAAGGCACACATAAAAAATAAATGCTCCAAACTCAAGCAGGTGTGATGCTTGGTCATATGTCTGGAGGTATCTTCTTCTTGGGAAGAAGTGGATCATGCTCAAAAAGCATGTGCTTGTACTTGCTCTTCAGATCGAATGTGATGAGAACAAATCCAAAAGTATGAGGATGATCCTTGGACATATGATTCGAATCAATTGAGGTAGGATAAAAAACATGAATATGCAGATAGTCTTTTGTCTTCTCCTTCGAACCATCATGGGTCAGATTATGCCAAAAAGAACCATCAAATAATAATGATTGCTTGAAATCCAAATCAGATTTAAGACTTGAAGAATAGTCTCTTGAGATCTCCTTTGAACAAGCAGGGGTGAGATCAAAACTATCATATGCATGAGAAATTATCCCAAGTAGTAATTTCTTAGAATCCAAATTAGATCCACGACTTGAATCATGGTTTCTTGAGATCTCCTTTGAACCATAAGAGGTGAGATCAAAGCCAGTAAGTGCATGAGAAATTATCCCAAGTGGGTGGAAATGGCCATATTCTTCAATAACCTTCTGAAAGCATGGAATAATGATCATATTGTAGTAAATAAGAGGTAATTGCTTGAGAATGGCAAATGCATTACCTCCAATAGCTGATTTTTCCTTCGAAATAATCATGTGATCATGATGCAAACCAACAGACTCTGGTGCAAGAGAGGATTTAGGACCTTCTGCAATATCTAGAGTGTGAGCTGGCATAGAAAGAGAAGAAAGTTGGAGCATGAGTGTAGAATCTACAAGTTCTTTGTGGACAAATTCAATATGAGATGATACTGGTTCATGATCTGACAGACCATCAAGGGGAGCGAATGCATCACTTTGCTTGTTATCGAAAGGGTTTGGACCAATTCCTTCATTCTGTCTGCCAAATCTTTCATCCAGGTAAGCCCATATCTTTTTTGGAGATGAAATATTAGGGAGGTCATATAACATGCATAGAGACATAGCATAACTCATGACTGCACAAGCATGTTCACCTTCACTTAACCAGTCATACTCTTCATCATAGGATTCGAACTCTCTTTCAAAACAAGAATCAAAGAGACCATGTCTCTTCAAATGTGCTATCATTTGTGGTTTCCATTCATCATAGTTGAATGGAGAAAGAGGAGTAATTCCTAATGAATACATGGAGGTTGTAGAAGACCTGCAAAAACAATAGAGAATATCTGCAACTGCTACTGCTGCAAAGATGCAAAAACTGTTGCACTCGAAATCTTGGTAATAACCTGCAAAAAACTCTCAAGAATGGAGATAAACAATACTCTCAACATGCTCTGATACCATGTGAAGATGCTCACAGTAGATCCAAAGGGATGATGTAAACCTCACAATGAAAGAATTTAGGAATGACAGAAGAAGAATAGAGCAAAAGAACATAGATCCAAAGGAGCTCAGATAGAGGCAGAATAATTACACATGTTTCATCAGAGGTCAATCGGAGTAATAATAGCAGTAAGGAGTCAGTCTGGCCTCAAATCAAGGAAACACTGGTGCATAACTGAAGTAAACTGGACTAGTAGGTGAGAAAGGATGAGTGGCTTCCTTTAATCAACGAGGAAGGGTGCACTAAGCTATAGGAGGGATAAAACTGATCTGAGAGAAGCTCTCAGGGCTGGCTAACTGAGGGCTAGGTGATGGACTGATGACTGGAATGCATGCAAATGCATGCAAACCCTAAATGATGCATGGAAACCCTAAAAGTGCATGCATGACTGAAAATGTAAATGATCAAAATACTGGTGGGACTAGGATGGAGTATAGGAATATCCTAGCACATGAAGCTTCTGTGTGATGCTTCTTCTGAGCCGATTGATGCTACGATGTATCGTCAGATGATTGGCTCCTTGATGTACCTGAAAAATACGAGACCAAACGTCTGCTTTGCGATGAACACCTTGATCCAGTACTTGACATATCCGAGACATGTTCACCTGATAGCTGCAAAGCATATTCTGAGGTACCTGAAGGGTACAGTTGACTATGGGCTCAAGTATGAGGCAAATCAAAAGTTTAACATGGAGGGTTATGTTGATTCGGATTGGGCAGGAAGTGCCATTGATTGGAAGAGCACTTCGGGGTGTTGCTTCAGTATGGGATCCGGTATGATCTCTTGGTTTAGTAGGAAACAGTCCTGTGTGGCACTGAGTATAGCCGAAGCAGAGTATGTCGCAGCTTGTTCGACCAGTTGTGAGGTAGTATGGCTTAGGAAGCTACTATCTGATTTTTTTGATCTCTAGCTGAGTGCTACTTGTATATATTGCGACAACCAGAGTTGTGTGAAGTTGTTGGAAAACACAGTGTTCCATGACAAGTCGAAGAACATTTAGATCAAGTATCACTATATCATGGATATGGTGTAGAGAGGAGTAGTGAAGCTCCTGTCTGTTGCGATGGATGAGCAGATAGCCAATGTGTTGACCAAGCCACTTTCCAGAGTGAAGTTTGAATACTTCAGAGGGAGACTTGGTGTACTTCATATCGAGATACCTTCCAAAGGGAAGTGATGAGTCCAGAGACACAGATGCACACAAGGCCATTATCACATGGTTAGAGGAAAGTCCTTCCATGGTGAGATGTAAGGGCTGGGCCATTTTCACATGGTTAGAGGAAAGTCCTTCCATGGTGAAATGTAAGGGCTAGGCCATTCTCGCATGGTCAGAGGAAATTCCTTCCATTGCGAGATGTAAGTGCTGGGCATGGCTTTTCAGACATGGTCATAGGAAATTCCTTCCATGGTCATGATGTAATTGCCGAGCTTTTTCGACATGGTCAGAGGAAAGTCCTTCCATGGTCGCAATGTAATTGTTGTAGTCGTTCCAACATGGTCAGAGGAAATTCCTTCCATCGTCGTTGATGTAAGTGCTGTGAGCCTTTCCCAGATGGTCAGAGGAAAGTCCTTCCATGCTGGTGAGTGTAAGTGCTGAGCCTTTCCTGGATGGTAAGAGGAAAGTCCTTCCATGCCGGTGAGTGTAAGTACTGTGTGTGTGCATCTAGGTTGTGCTCCATGGACGATGAAAATGATCTAAAGACGATGATGTGATAGTATAGTACACAGGTTTTGTAGAGGCATATGATCAGTCCTGAGATTCTCTTGCAGGTTTTTTTGTGGCAATATAATCAGTCCTAGGAGATCTTGCAGGTTTTGCAGAAGCAGTGTAATCAATCCTGATGTGTACATACTTGATGGCTTGCTCACAGAGATGTTGATGATGTTCATCCAGCATGAAAAAGGGCTGTCTCTATAGATGATGAAGACCTGTAGGTGGCGGGCCAACATCCAGTATGAAAAAGGACTGGCTCTATAGAACTTCCTATGACGAGTAGATTGGAGATTGATTGACATAGCCGTGATGATGATGATTCGATGACGATGATCTAGTGATGATGATCCAGAGAAGAAGACTTGTGCCTGTAGATCTGTGTCGAGAAATACCTTCCTAGTTAAGAGGGAGTGTTGATGTATATGTAACTTCGAAATGTATTTCATCTATGTATTATTGTACTCCTATAGAGATGTATTATTCCTCTATATGGAAGCGTCGTCATTTGTACTGACAAGTGTCACAAGTGTCATAACTTGCTGATGGGTTATTAGACCACCTATTGAGGGGTCGGCCTGGATTAATGTAACCTGGGGTTATTAGGCTGAGTTAGACAAGTCGTCCCCATAGGTTTATTAGGTAGGACAGGACAAGTATAAATAGAGATCAGGAGATCTCTATTTCAATCATCTCATTACTCACTCTTTTATCACTCAGAAAGTGGCGCACATGTGAGGAGGAGGATCAGCTGCTAGGAGAAGTCTATCTCTTGTACTTTGGTTGCATCATTGCTCATTCTATATCTGAAGAAGTTGTGGGTTTTTTCACCTTTATGGTTTTCCCTAGTGAAACTTTGTGTGTCCATTGTCTTATGTGATTGCTTGATATGTTTGATACATGCTTGATATGATTGATATGTTGTACATGTTATTCTCTCAGTAAAGATCCTAGAGTATGTTGAATTAATGCTCAAAATCTAAAAAAAAAATAGCCTCCAATAGGGCACACAAGGGAGTTATGGTATCCAAGATCCCCCCCATTCGAATTAATGGAAGAGGAAGGCTAGGAAATGTTGGACAAGTGGTCGCACTCTTGGGAATCTCTCCCTAATTCGAGTTGGGATGAATCTCTTGGGGGGAATTTGAGCATGGAGTCCTTGGGAGGTTAATCAAATCCAAGAATAAATAAGGATACCAGCTTTTGATCATTTCTGATTTGGTAAAAATTGGAGATATTAGCTTGTTCTTGCAAGGTGGATGCTTATCGTTCTTGCCTTAGAACCAATTTAGAGGGTGCAAGATTCCAATCCTAGTTGGTTAATGGAGAGGCTATTCATACATATAAACATAGATTCATGGAGATTTTTTTATGCATGTTCAAACCCCAACTGAGTTCAATTTCATCTTCTGTCATTCTTCTCTATGCCTATTCTACTATATTTCTCTCACTGTCATGTAAATGTGTAAGGACGCACTTGTTGTTGCATATAGTTAGTGAAGGACTGTTATTTGGACTTCATGGACATGTTAGATGCTATATAAATCTATAATAATAATATCATCAGAGACACAACTCAAAACATTATGCATTTCAAGTGATATTTACATTCAAGGAAGAGATTCAGGCCATTTTCCCCATAGCATTTGCATAGTGATTTTGGAAGGATATTGTACCTATTTTATATCAGAGTTTACTGACTTATTTATCATATTATGAGATTCATATGAAGTTACTTTTATGGCCCAAATTATTTTTGCATACCTCTGAAGTGTTACTATGGTTTATGAAGAAATTCAAGACTCCTTGCCCACCAATTTCACCTCAAAAACTAGACTCTAGAAGCTGTTATTCATTAGGATGCATATTCGACCCTAAAACCAAATCTAATGCTGCACATATACTGTTCCTAATGTACTCTAATAGATACAAGTATTATTGCAATAATTCATGAAGGCCATACAGTTTTTTGAAGAGCATCTAATGTAAGACCTAGGGGGGATCTCCACTTCTCAAGTTAACTAGTCTTGTTATGAAACTTCTTCCCATAAAATTTGCAGACCATGGATGGCTATATAAGTTATTTGTATGTTTGATAGGTGTGTTAAGATGTTCTATGCCCCATCAAGAAACTCCTCCCCAAATTCGAAATCATTTGGAGGTGTTTGGAACCAATTGTAAACAAAACCCTAGACTCAAAACAAGGTGAATCCAAGGACTTTCCTTTGAAGAGATATTTATACATACTAGAATTCTTTATTATTTTTCAATATTTCATAAAAAATAAAAAGACAAAAATATTAAGAAAAGGGACAAAAAGGGGGGGAAAGGGAAAAATTTGTATCACATCACAAAGTGGACATGAAAAAAGTTGGTCCTTATCTCCCTTAAACACAACACTTGTTTGCATTAACCACATTCAATTGGGTTATAACATTTACCTTAGTAAATTGTACAATGATTATGATTTTTACTCCTCTGATTGGTTTTCCTTCGAGTCACTATGGAGAATTCATCAAAGTATTTGACATTTATGGATTTCATTGGTCTATTATTTCTGGAGTCACGTGTTGAATGGGTCCATTATGCGTCATGATGTATGTTCAAGAGATGTTTGTTACAAAAACTTGTGTTATCCATTCCTTATATATCCTTGACCAATCATGTCTACCTCTGTTGTGTCAGAAGCAATATTTAATGGTTGTTCTTCTCAGCCCTAGTCCCAAAAAATCAAATGAGAATCTTGATCTTTGTTTCATGTCAAATGATTTGGGATGACTTAATTCCCTCCTATTGGTGAATCTCTTCCTATTGAAACTAAATCATTTTCTAAGAAGATGGTCTAGGAATATTGAAAGTAAATTGAAACTTGTAGTCATTAGTGGCAGGTTTCCTCGTAATCAATAGTGTGTGTACATCAATGGCCCCTATTTCATTGATTCTACAAGTGTTCAACATCAATTCCTTTATTCACACTTGCTAAATTGTACTTTGTACCTTCAGACACATTTTCATTACCTATGGGTTTCCTCATGTATTTTAAGGGTATACATCAATGATCAATGGTCAGGTGGTATTCTACCATGCTTGAATTTAGATAAATTTTTCATATGATGTATACTCATACAATCATAGAGTTTTGGATTGAAGACCTTGGGAATAATAGCAACATCCCTCTTCAATTCTAACTTCCTGAGTTGTGAAAGATCATACTACCATGTTCTATGTGCTTTGAATACAATCAAGTTTTGCACTCCTCATAGTGTCACTTTTCATTTTGATATACCGTTTGACATTGGTCCACTATGTGTTTTTCTTGGCCATGCTTATTTACTACTAAACATGGGTATGCCTTCCTCAGGGAAGCTTTCTTATATATGAGATTGGTTTTTGCAAGCAGGTACGTCCTAGTACTTAGTTTACAGTTCTCCTCCTTAGCCCTTCAGCGACGCTTTTGGATTGTTTGACTTAATGTATTTTGTCCATTAGTTCCACTTTTTACCTCACACATTAGGGGGCATATGTTATAATGATATTTAACACCCCTTATGGAGAAGGCCTAAGTGGACATCAAGACACCTTCTACATGAGAAATTGACTCCAAACCAATGAAATTTGTAGTTAATTTGAGTCTGGTTGCTACTTTTCCTAAGGAAGAGGGTGGTTGTGAAATTAAGCTTTAAAGGAAAGACCACATCCATCTAGTCACCACAATGTGCCCGTAAAGTGTGTGCAGCAACCGTATCTGGTTGGAATCTTAGTACAACTATATCTGGTGTAATATGCTAGCCTGTATCCAGGTCTAGGGAGGAAGATGTTCCATCTTCAAATAAATAGAGATATAAATATATAATAATTAATGGATGGTAAAATACAATGGATATGGCCGCCTTAAATATGGTTGGACCATCCACTATTGAAGAGACATTCCTCTTCATAACTATAATAATAATTAATTACTATTACTAATAATTTATAACTTATTTATTTACTAATTTATTGTTGTAGCATTGCCTTTCCCTTGGGAAAGCTTTGTCCTCAAAGATGACTTTTATCATGACGTCTTTTATTCTAGCTCTATGTCGCACTGATGACTTGAGAGATGCGATTTTGATTACGACCATTGCCTCCTTTTGATTATTTTGTCTTGGTATTTGCATTAAGTATGAACTTGGTGAAGTTTTGTTTACGCTTTTTATACTTGTGTGATTGCTTCTTTTAACTATGTTTGTCGTCAATTGAACATGCTCAACATACATTATGACCTTAACTATTTTCGTGTTGTTATTCCCAACACATTTTGTGTCAGTTCCTTTGAACGGGTTCTTTGTGCTTATAATGATCATAAGAACACCGGTATTATCTTGTGTATGATAGATATTATAGTTACTTTGCTTGATGTTCTTTATAGAAGTCCTTGTGTTGGCATATGTCCTTCGTGTGTTTGTTATTGTGAAATTATTGTCAATGCATTGATCATTGTTATTGTTAGTAACATCGGCTTGTCTCTTATCACAATCTTGGTGAAGATCATTTTTTTTCTTGTCAAATATTTCGTTGTCATTTTCTTCATTACTAGGGTATGTTATATCTTTGTATTGCAAATTATCTTGATCGATGTCATTACTCTCATCGGGGATGACATACTGGCCTATTGTATCTTCCTTTTTTTTTATCAGCTTGGGTGGCTTCTTCTACGTGATTTGCACATCCATCTTCATTTTCTTTAAACTTTTCGCCTATAGATTTCTTTATTTCATCTATATCCTTGAGGATTTTCTCAAGGAGATCTATGAATTCGTCACTATAAGATGCCATGGATGTTGTACAAGGGATTAGAGGTAAGAAGTTATTATTATATTTAATAATAATAATAATTTTTTTTTAATAATATTATTATTTTTAAGAATATAAAAATAATAATAATTATTATTAATAATGTTTTGAAAATTTTGAAATATTCTAATGTAATATTATAATATTATAATTTTTGGTTTGTTTTTTTTTTGTAGGGAATACGTGGATAAGTCTGGTGGGGATGGAAATGCAGAGGGGAGATGGCAGGAGAGAGAGCAGCGGTTGCAGTGGAGGGTGTGGCAGAAGGGAGGAGGCGGGGAGATGTAGCACGGTAGCAGTGGGGGATGTGGCGGAAAGGAGGAGTGGCTGCGGAAGGGGAAGGTGGCTTGTGCGTGGGAACGAGTGGGAGGGACGGTGCTGGACGGAAGGAGGGAAGGAGGGTGTGAAAGGAGGCAGGAGGGTGATGGCTGGGGGGGAGGCGTTGGAGTTAGAAGAGGCGCGGGGAAAAGAGTGGAGTGGGGAGCGTAGGGTGCAGAGAGGGCGGGAGTGGAGGTAGGCATGGACATTGTGGCGGGAGGAAGGGTGGTGCGAGGTGGTTGAGAGACGAGAGATGGGGGAGATGGGAGAAAGGCGCAGTAGGCGGAAGGATGTGGAGCAGTGGGAAGGATTGGGGAACGCAACGGGAAGAGGGTCGAGTGGAAGAGTGGAGCAGGTGAGGTGGAGAGGTAGTGTGTAGGTGCGGTGACGGGAGTGGGATGAGGGTGTGGGAAGAGGTGTTGGGGACGTGTGAGAGGATGCGGAGTGCATAGAGGGACGTGGGGGAAGAAAGTAGGTGCGAGGAAATATGTGAGGAATGTAGGGGCATCGTTAGATAACGTAGAGAGGAGCACGAAGGTGGTGGGTGATGAGGGAGAAAGTTAGGCGTGGCAGTGGAGAGTGGTAGGCGATAGCTTGGGAAGGAGGGTAGGTGCGTTGAGTATGGTAGGGGATGAAGGAGAGACGGCGTGGGGCGAGTGAATGCGGGAGTGAAGTACGAATTAGGACGTGAAAGTGTGGAGGGGTGGAAGATGAGGAGGGTGGTGTAAGAGGAGTTGAATCCGAGCTATGAGGGGAGGAGCGAAAGCTCTGATACCAAATGTAGCAACCACATCCGGTTGGAATCTTAGTACAACTATATCTGATGTAATATGCTAGCCTGTATCCAGGTCTAGGGAGGAAGATGTTCCATCTTCAAATAAACAGAGATATAAATATATAATAATTAATGGATGGTAAAATAAAATGGATATGGCCGCCTTAAATATGGCTGGGCCATCCATTATTGAAGAGACATTCCTCTTCATAACTATAATAATAATTAATTACTATTACTAATAATTTATAACTTATTTATTTACTAATTTATTGTTGTAGCAGTGTGACCAAGGATTCAAATTGGGGAAAAGAAGAACTAAAAGTGCACACTCAAGTAAATATAGGTTCAATTTCACATGGAAGGGACTCGTAGTGCATGTAAATCATACACTTTGTAATCATCACCAATGTTAGACCTAATTCAAAGTTATAAAAGATAACAATGGGGTGAATATATAGAGGTTAGGTAGAGGTCATAGAGAATTAGAACATCTGAGAGTAGGATGCTTCCATTGATCGAATATTTTTTCAAGTGAGGCTAAGGGAGAAGGAGGGGACTCAGACTCTAGAGAATAGAGTACAACAATAATCCTCAAGGACTATACGTATTGTTTTCCTCTTTAGTGATTAATGCAAATCAATTTTTCTCCCCCACCCCACCCCACCCCACCCCCCATGTGTGTGTGTGCGTGTGTTTGTTTTGGATCAATGATGAATATATTGGTTTATTTTTGTGTGTTTATCATTATTTCCCTGTTGGAAGAATGAGGAAGATAAGTTGTTTCTTTGTATAAAGGATTGTTCTCATAGATTAGGAGAAGGAATCAAAATACAAGGATTCAACTCGACAAAGTTCTAGAGAAACTACGATATTAAGGTACACATCTCTTTTCCTTCTTCTATTTTTTTTGCTTCACATGCATGTGGAATCTAAGGATAGGTATCTAGTACTTGTTTTGTTTACCCGTTAATGAGCCTCATCCACTCACTAGGGAAATCACTTAGCTTGTTAGCAGTGTGACACTTTCCCTCACAACAATGACGAGAAATACAATGGTGTTAACAATATGAAAATTGGATGAGCGTACCTGAGGAAATGGTTGAAAAATGAGGTCCATATGAAGTTATTGTTGGGGAAAAATAAAGTGAACCATGTCAAATAATTTGTCCTCTCGATTTCAACGATGTGTACAACACATCAAATGGATTTGTAGAACTTCCAAATCAATCAATTAAAACAATGAAGGGATGGCCTATAAATAGGGTGGGACCCACATTTTGAAATCCATTCTTACGGTTTGTTTTTGGATTTCCTAGACCAATTTGAGCTCGTTGTGGGATATTAGAAAAATGAATTTCAATACAAGAGTTTTAGGTTAGTCCTCATGCAATTCATTTTTTTCATCCATTTAATTTTCCTTCTAGGGACCCCGATGAACTATACAAAATCTTGTTAGTGTTTTTGTAGGGTCACATGGGAATGGAAGGAATAGTCTTGCCATGTGGTGTGACAATTCTTATGATAGTTGTGCTCTATAAAGGATGTAAGGCATTTACACCACACAATAATATAAATCATTTGTAAGTAATATTAGTCATGCATGATACAATCAAATAGAGGTTATGCTTGTGTGGAAAAGCTGTGTATGATCATTCTTACAACTACATGTGGGTGGGTTTGTAGTTTTCTTGATCATGCGCAATGATCACATGATTAATTTTCTTGGAAAACCTTGTATGGTGTAGTTGTTGGGTTGACCTCACCATGTGAGAATGTTGTGTGTTGTTATTAAATGGGTAGTTGTGAGTGGCATGGCTATCCAATTATTCAGTTGCATGTCTTGATCACATGGTTGGTAAAACAAGAAGGTCGCACCCTTGCATGACTATTTCTAGAAAAGTCATGTGTGTGTGTTTTCATTTTTAGTTTTTTGGATTTTAGTGAGACTTAGGTAAATTTGATTAGACCTATGTGTGATTTTTTTTGTAGGTTTCTAGTCGAGAAATGGTTATTGAATGGTGAGAGCAACACTTCGATGGTCTTTGCTAGGAGCTCGCTAGGGACCTTATAGTTTGATAGTGCCTATCAGAGGTACAACTATTGAATTAATTTGATTGTGCTATGATGAGGTCCGATGAGGGCATCCTGTGAGAGTTGATTGGCCTTTGGATTCTTGGAGAGGATTGTTTTGTATTTGATGGTTAGTGGGTTTTGCTCAACTAGTTTGACATATAATTTTTTACTAGAATCCCAATCCATGGGGTTCAGGAGGAGATTCACCTTACCCTAGGAGAGGTGAGGATGATTGACCAATTGGGCATTCGATACTATGGAGGAAATTCCTCTACAACTAAAATTGGGGTGACTAACATCACCAAGATTTAGGATTTGTTGATTAGTGTGATTTCCATTATAGTGATCACCTAGTGTTGGGTGTTGTTGTGACCCACTAGATTTCTAGGGATCGGTTACTATTGGTGGAGAGGGCCCTTGAGGGTGTGGAGATTGGATGGGCTATAATGTTGCTAGTCAACATGACATCTTAGCTAACTCATTCCTTCTCCAAGAGGCGGGGACAATTTACGTAGAGGAAGATCATTTATGCATACTTATTTGAGTGGTTCTTGAATTTGACATTAGGAGTGTTGAGTCTTGTGTAGGAGCCATAGGAGACCAAGATGCACCTATGGCGGACTTTGATTCCTTAGAGAGGTCGGGGTGAGGTGGGACAAATTTTTACATTGTAGTACTTGGTGCTGTGGCAATAGAGGGTAGGTATTGTGGATATGCACCCTTAACACGTGATGGATATTTGGGTAGACTCATATATGCATCACTATCTAGGTTACTGGTGGAGGACCATACGTGAGTAACTCCTATCATATACCAACATAGATCCATTTTAAATGTGGATTTATAAGGGACCAAGAGGGATCCAAATTCTTGAGGTGTAATTTTTTTTAACCTTGTTTTTACACATTCAAAAAAATAGGCCGACCTAGATTTTTTTTAACCTTGTTTTTACACATTCAAAAATATAGCCCGACCTAGATTTTTTTTAATTACTTTTAGTTTGTTTTAATTTTTTATTTTATGAACCGACATGGATTTTTTTAATTACTTTTTATTTTTGGTAGTTGTCAAATCTCCCTACCTCACTCCTCTGGGTACAATAAGAAATTAATATATAACCTATTTTTTATGTTGATATTAATCTTGTACCATCACTAATTAGTATAGAAGTAGTACATCACTAATTAGTATAGAAGTAATAAGAGGTACCTAATCCAGTGGTGCAGTCATCGAGGGCATGTTAGAGAAGGTAATCTTTGTGATAAGGCAAAGGTGGTGGCCCAAGTATTAGGGGTTTGAGCTGCGGTTTTGTGTTACCGCACATTATTGGCGTTATTGTCTCTTGTCGCTTTTCCTATTTATAGTCTAGAAGACGCGCGTGCGGAGGCTTTTCTATTTTCTCTGTGTGCTTAGAGTTATATTATACGCATGCGGAGGCTTTTCTATTTTCTCTGTGTGCTTAGAGTTATATTATACGCATGCTACGTTGAAACTGAGCTACTTATACTTGTTTTAGAGGTAGGGTTTTGAATTTTTCTATTTTCTATTTTAGGCTCCCGATTCTTACTGTAGGCATGCTTCTACGTACTGTAATTCTTTTCTTGTTATCAGAATTCACTGCACATATTTGATATTTTAGGCTCTTTTGCGCAGATTTTTTTATCTATATTCGTGGTGAAGATGAAGAGCACAAAGGGTAATGTTGACCAGAAGCAAACAGGAGAGCAGTATGTATTTAAGAAAGTTTACGTGTCTTTTATTATATAATTGTGTTTGATCCCTCTAAAGGGAATGTTTTTGGTTCTTTCATTACAGTTTTTTTGTTGTGATGTCTCGTAGGAAAACTGGAAAGCGGAAGCCTGCGACTGAAATCCAAATTAAACGGCAGATAAAGAAGGAAAGGAAAGCTAAAAAGGACCCAAACAAGCCGAAGAGGCCTCCCAGTGCTTTCTTTGTTTTTCTGTAAGTCCAACTCAATCCTTTTGAGTACTGTGGACTGAATAATATTTCCCTCTTGCAACACTCAATGATATGGTTTTTAAAATGTAGGGATGACTTTCGAAAGGAATACAAGGAAGCAAACCCTAACGCGAATTCAGTCTCTGCGGTGAGTATAGGGTATTAATTTGTTTACTGTGCACACTTTGCAAGGGTATAGGGTATTAATATTTCTGTTTTGAGCTTTTGTAGGTCGGGAAAGCAGGGGGAGAAAAATGGAGGTCAATGAGCGACGGGGTTAGTTACAGTTTTTGAAATTCAGTGATTAGATTTAAATTATATGTCATGCGTATATTTCTTGCTGTGTTATTTTAACCAGATTCATTTCTTCTAACAGGAAAAGGTTCCATATGTAGCTAAGGCTGAAGAGAAGAAGGCTGAATATGAGAAGTCAATGGCTGCATATAATAAACAGAAGGTAATGATGCCCATTGTTGAATGCTAAATGATTACAGTTTTGATAGGCTTCAACACTCTTTATTTTTTAGAACTATTTTAGACATATCTGCACTACTTGAGGCAATGGTTGCATGTTTTGATGATTTACTGATGGGCGTTTGCTGTTTTCACATGCTGTATCGTCCATATCTATTTCACAGGAGGAGGAGGAGGATGACTAACTCTTTGGATTTAGGCATCTATTATTATAGAACGATCTTCTGATTAACCTAGGAATTCTGAAATAGGTTATTATTGCCCTTTGACTCTCCTAGTTTTGCACACTTTGGGAGTAGTCTGTTCAATAAGCTTGGGCATATAAAATCTGTTCTCTTGTCCGGAGAATTTACATGAATTATGTTGTGAACATTTCATTGTATTTTAGAACCAAGGACAAGCATTTTGTATAATTTCTGGAGCACAGCCATTTTATTGAATGTCTTGCAAAATGATGCAATTTATTTTTTATCTCTTTGCTGATATGCCATTTATGATGTAATCAATGTTGAAGCTGAATGCCTGTTTTCTGTTATGTGAAAATGTTTCAATTAATTAAGTTTTCCTACTCATAAATAGATTGACGTTGAATGTACAGCTAGATTGACGTTGAATGTACAGCAGGTGACATTTGTTTTATATAGATGGAGCAATCACTCATTCACGATATCTTCTTTCACTTTTTAGAATCTAGGAAATGTACTCATTAATAATAGATGGTTGAATTTACAGCTTGAGAGGTGGCATTTGTTTTATCTTCTTTCACTTTTTTAGAATCTAGGAAATGTACTCATTAATAGATGGTTGAATGTATAGCTTGAGAGGTGACATTTGTTTTATATGGATGAAGCAATCACTTATTCACAATATCTTTTTTCACTTTTTAGAATCTTGGAAATGTACTTTCACTTTTTAGAATCTTGGAAATGTACTCATAAATAAATTGTTGAATGTACAGTTTGAGAGGTGATATTTGCTTTATATGGATGAAGCAATCACTTATTCACAATATCTTCTTTCATTTTTTAGAATCTAGTAAATGTACTCATAAATAGATTGTTGAATGTACAGTTTGAGAGGTGACATTTGTTTTATATGGATGAAGCAGTCACTTATTCAAAATGTCTTCTTTCACTTTTTAGAATCTAGGAAAAGGAAATGTACTCATAAATAAATTGTTGAATGTATAGCTTGAGAGGTGACATTTGTTTTATATGGATGAAGCAATCACTTATTCACAATATCTTCTTTCACTTTTTAAATCTAAGAAATGTACTCTAATGACATTAAGGAGGGATTTACAATTTTAGATATTAAAACTCAAATAATTTAGAAAAAAAATACAAATCCCAAGACATATTAGAAAGTATCATCATTTTCAGATAAAGAGATATATTTAATTCAAAATCAAAATATTTAGATGCTCCTACTCATCATGCAATTTTTTTAAATGATAACTTTATTTGTAAACTTTTCACACTATGTCAAATACAGAAATTGTATATTTTTTTCTAAATTATGTGATATTTATTCGTATATGTTTTTTTTCTAAATTATGTGATATTTATTGATGTTATGTGCTATTTACTATTATATCAAATACTTATTTGTTTTGTTTTTCATATTCACCTTTCACAAGAATGCCAAATGGTCTCATGAACCATCACATATTGTAAAATAAAGGAGGTAACTCATAGAGTTATAATGATGAGGAGATAAGTTTTTGTAATATCCCCACTTTGGTTCAAATCTCTAATGACTTGTCTCTTGGTTGAAAAGGTAGGTGCTCTCTCTAGAGAGTAGCCTAGGATTTATAGTGGTAGCCAATGAGAAAACAAGAGGTTCTCCAACTATTGAAAGATAACTTGGCTATACCATAAAATAGGATGAAACAACAAGCAAACCAATATCATAGTGAAAGGAAATTCGAAGGAGGGGATTGAGTAATTTTTAGGTTACAATCATACAAACATATGTCTCTTTATCAACAAAATAAGGATAATAAATTAGCACCCAAACACTATGGTTCCTATAAGTTGTTGCATAGGATTGGAAGTATGTTTTACAAATTGGATTTGCCTCCATATTCATGTGTACATCAAGTCTTCCATATTTCATTCCCAAAAAATGTATTTAGTGAGAAGATCCTACTCTAGACTATTTTACTAGAGATTGATAACTTGAAACAATCCTTAACACACAAATCAAGCAATTAATGAGTACCTTATTAAGTGGAAGAAGTTGCAAATATAGTAGGTGACATGGAAATATGTGTTCTTAGTACATACACATCTACAATTAATCAAATGTTGAGGACAACACTTGTTCTAAGGGAAGGGGCATGTTAAGCCCTATAGATTGTGACATTACATTTCTAAGGGAAGGGGCATGTTAATTCCTATTGTATGTCTAAGTGAATCTCCATGATGGGTTGTTTTCTTTGATTTAAGAGGAAATGTCTTAGGAAAATAAAATAAAAGTAAAATGACATTAAGTTTAGATTAGTAACCTTCATATTGTTTCTTATGTTTAGATTAGTAACCTTCATATTGTTTCTTATGTTTAGATTAGTAACCTTCAAAAGACATAAGGGAATGACCCCTCCTTCTAGTGTCAATATTTTGACATGGGATTTTGACCTTCATCAATGTAAAGGATAACCAAAATAAAACCTTCAATAAAAGGTTCCCACCCTTAAAACACATCCTCTAGTTTATAGTATTGGCTAGAAGATTCACATAATATATCATATTTTTAATATCTATTTAAAATAATACAAATAAAATCCCAAACTAAGAGAGTTTAAAAAGAAGAAAATTAAATGCCTTAATTAAAAAATAAAGCAATGTGCTTACACAACAAAATTTGAATCAATTACATACTCAAAAGAGCAATCTCAATAATAAGATAACAATAAACAATTAAACCTAAACTTAATTCCCCACGTAAGCATTCAAATGTTTATGAACATAAACTTGAAAACATTAACAAGATTATATCCCAACAACAACAAAAAAACAATGTTGCTACAGATCTACTTCACCCAGGGTTCACACATTTAAACACCAACAAAACCCCAAGACACCAGCTCAAAAGGGTCTATCCCTTTTGGAAACAATTGTTATGTGGATGAGGCCTCACCCGAAGTACCTATGGGAGCTGCAGGAACAAGTTTATGCAGTAGAGAAATTTTGTGCAGTAGCGAAGGGGTACGATAGAAACCCAAAAACCATAACATCCTTAACGTCGGCATAGAGCTTTACTTAACAATTCGCAAAAATGCATACCTCTAACATCTTAATTACTTTAACATATATATTCATTCACATACCATTCATACACATGAATCATCGATTATTTAGCAATATGCATACTATCGTAATAAAAACAACAAATTATCACAAGAGTAATACACATTAGACACGAGATGTAATGTGGAAACCTAAACAAGAGAACCACAAAAGAGATTTATTTATTCATGAGACGTAGTAAAAAATAATCACTTCATGTTTCACACTGACTTACATATTTCCCCTTCTCTTACAATGGATCTATGCACACATCGTGTAGTTCATGCAACTCCTCTTGACATCAAAACAAATCTCTTCAAAAGATTGGACATTGATTCGTAAACTAATTCACTAACAACCTCAAAAATACCAACCCTTTACATATTTATAAGGTGCACATAGCCTTCCTTGCTCCCACTACTCTACTACTCAACTACTCAACTAATATACTCATAAATGTAAGTGGAAAAAACTCCTAAATAGCTTACTTAACTCCACCCTTGACATTGTCAAAATTCCCAATTTATTGGATTCTCGGCTACTTCGTCAAAGTTGACTGCTCTTCGTTGGACTAGTTTTCCTTGGCCGAGTTCACACCAAAACTTCGCTAAAATTTACCCCAAAAATTTACCTATACCAAGAGGCCCCCATGTGGCTAGGGTTTTACCCCTAGCTTGTGCAAATGAGCACCTACTAAGGAGAATAGACTCCTTAGTAGCAGTTCAGTAAATATAAATTATTAAGCTAAAACAAAAATGTAAACTAATCTAAAACACATGCATGAAACATAAAGAACAAAAGATAAATAATGGTTTTGTATTGATATTACCTCCAATGTGGAGGTTGATGAAGCTCTTGCAATGTTTAAGAGGGTTGTTCCAAGCTCCAATGTGCTCCTTCTCTTTCTCCAATGGTGGAAATGGGCCAAAAGGGGCTCTCAAGGTGAAAGTGGCTCAATGGTGAGCTAGGGTTTCAAGAGAGACTTTGGCAGAGTAAGGGTATACTTGATTGTGGATCTGAAATAAGGGATCTCCATCACCTATTTATAGTTTTTTGGTGGTGGAGTGCTGGCCCATGGTTTTGGGAACCATATGGTTTAGGGCAGCTGTATAGGGTTTTTTTCTCCTTTTCCTCATTATTTTATATTTTTTATTCCCTTTTTTGGGGATTTTTACTATTTTAGAGGAATTTTGGATATTTTTGGAGGAAAAAGGGGGTTTTTAGCCTTTTTGAGGCTATTTTGATGATTTTGTGGCCTTTTGGACGCATTTTAGGCCTTTTGGAGGCTTTTTAGTGGGATTTTTTTGGGTTTTTAAGGGAAATATGGTAGGAAAATGGACAAATGAGTCATGTAATGAGGTAGATGAAGTAGTGAACACTTTTTGGGTGTTAATAGATTGCCCCCTGATGTGCGAGGGCAGAAGCTCATCGTATGGCCGATGGACATCATAAGTCATGTATGGTGTTCCTGGGGTGTGGAGAGAAGAGAAGAAACAAACTGAAGCCCGGAACAACGATCCCAAACAACTGCAAGAAATAAAAGTACATAACCTCAATAATGGATGAGAAATCATCTGATCATATAGACGAGGCGGGCATACCCATGCTCGTATCAGGATAGAACATAATAATAACAATGAGGTCCAAAAAATGGGGACCTGAAATATATATGACCTCAAATACTGAATGAGGCAGAATCTCAATATATGGACGAGGCGGGCATACCCATGCTCGTATCAAGATACATAAAAAGAACTGTGAGGCCCGAAAAGAGGGACCTGTAACATACATAGAGAACCACTGGGTACATCATAAGGGTCCAGAGGGGACACAAATCTGGGATATACTGCTGGGCTGACCATGTCTGAGCTGAAGAACTGATACACTAGAACAATCAATAGTGCTACTGAGTGTGGTACCAAAGGAACGGATGAGCTGCTGGATCAGAGTGACAATGGGTACACTCGCAATGGTACACTGAACTGGAACGGAACTGGGTACTCAAGGAAGCATATAACTGGATGGCTTCCGAATACAATCGCCAACGCAGCCGGACATCCACGGGAACATATAACTGGGTGTTCCGAAGTGACTCACCAATGTGCTAGAGTCAGGGGAAATCTGGGGTCTTCGACTAAAAACTGAAGGAATGTAACCCTACGCGATTCTCGACGATGCGATCAAGGTGCTGAAGTGGAGCATGCGAGAAACAACTACTCGGAGAGGCAATGATGACTCCTCTCAGAATGGTCCGTAGGCACTTACCACAGATGGTGATAAGTCCAAGGCATAGCGACCTCTAGGCCTATCCTCTAGAATAGAGGGGTTGTCGTCGACAGAGGGAGACCTGCAACTATCAAGGCAATGATGTTTCCTTAACAGGAGCGCGAGGTGGAGAACCTAAATGTGATAGTACTGATGGCAGGACTGACCAAACTGGGAGGGAATAACTGGGCAAGTAGAGTGGGTGGACTCAAACTTCCTTTGTTCAGAGTATGATAATGGGAGTGATCGGGAAGCATATGAAACTGACTGAGGGGAAAGGGATCATAGCTATATTAGATCTGGGATGGTTACTGGGCCGAGGGAGACTCAAGCTGGGGTAAACTGGCAGGAGACTGCAGAATACTCTGAACAAAGGCGACCTGATTGGGGGTGCTGCCGAGATGATCGATCATAGTTCCTGGAGGCACGGGATGACTTCTTCATGTGTTAAGGAACGAGAAGAAGTGTGTGTAAAATAGTACTGTCGTGTGGATTGAAACGAGCCCATGACAGTTCATGCTCGTGGTTGCTTTCAATTTTAAGGAGTCTGAAAGCGATAAGAAGACTCTGAAGTAATGGAATGGTACTGTCGTGTGGATTTTACGAGCCCAGGACAGTTCGCGCTCGTGGTTGCTTTCAATTTTAGAGAGTCTGAAAGCAAACAAGAAGACTCCAGGGGGTTGATTTTTCGTATATTTAGTCTCCAAGGCCCAAAGAAGCATAAAAGGATACAATGAAGAACTCTTCTAGCCGGTGTGACTAGAGTATTCCTTTTTCGTAATTAGTCTAACAGGTCCGGAAAAGGGGTAAACTTATACCAGATAGATGCCCTTTCAGGTACTTTAACGAGCATGAAAGGAAGCAAGATTGCTCGACGATCTTTTCATTGTTTTAGAAGTTAGAAAAGAGCTTAACAGAAACTCCCTAAGTGCCTTTTTCGTAAAGGACTTGTCCGGCCCGAAAAAGGGATAAAATTATACCGAACAAAAGGAATGGCCAGGCAAGGAGGAAGTGTTCAATCGAGGAACATGTGTGATGACCAAGAACAAGGGTGGGGGGGGGGGAACACTGATGGGCCTCCTTGAGGGGTAAATGGAATGGTGGCAAAATAACGAAACATTTGCAGTATTCTATAGTCTCGTTGAGGAAATGTGTGCCCTGATCACTCATTAGAATTAGTGGACATCCAAATCTACTGACAATATTCTCAAAAATGAATTGCGCGGCAGTGATAGCATCGCAATTCTTGACTGGCTTCGCCTCAGCCCATCTGGTGAGGTATTCAGTAGCTGTGATGATGTATCTTGCGCTGGTTCTCTTTCCTGGTGGGTTGATAGGTCCCACGAAATCAATGGCCCACTTATCAAAAGCACACACTGTTATCTGGGGTTTGAGCGGCATTTTATCTCTTCTTGAAGGTTTTCCTGTTCGTTGGCACACATCGCAACACTTGCAGAATTCCTTAGTATCGTTGTGCAATGTTGGCCACCAAAGACCTGCGGCTAATATTTTCTGCGCAGTCGGCTTTCCTGGGAAATGGCCTCCTGCGGTTCCTGAGTGCACTTCTGCGATTATGGATTTCTTCTCGTGCGGTAAAATGCATCTGCGCAAAACTTCATCAGGGCCCAACTTATAGAGCTAGCCTGCTATCAAAGTGAAGTCTGTAGCTTTGACAACAAGTTGTTTCTTCTGCTATATTGTGAACTCAACTGGCGCTTGCCCTGTAGTGAGAAACTCAAGAATATCGGAATAATATCCATCTGCTACTTGAATAGAGAACAGTTGCGCATCAGGCAGATTGTCCTCCAAATTTGTAGGTTCCTCCCTTGACTCTATCCTAGATAAATGGTCAGGTCCTGCATTCAATCTTCCTGGCTTCACAATAATTTTAAAATCATACTCCTGGAAGAGGAGTAGCCATCTGCAAATTCTTCCCCCTAAAACTGGCTTATTGACCAAGTACTTCAAAGCAGAATGGTCAGTATACATTTTAAAATGAGCACCCAATAGATAGTGTCTGAACTTTTGTAAGGCATACACCATAGCTAGTCCTTCTCTTTCTGTAGTTGTGTAGTTCTTCTCAGCTGTGGACAGCTTTCTGCTAGAGTAAGCAATGGGGTGGTCGATACCTCCTTCTCCCGGTTGTGTAAGTACAACCCCCAATGCTATGGAAGAAGCATCTACATGAACATGAAAGGGTTTTCTCCAGTCTGGGAAAACTAGAATAGGCGCTGTGATCATCTTTTCTTTAAGTGTGTCCAAGCTCTGTTGGCATTCTCCTGTCCATTGGAACTTCGAATCCTTTTTCAGCAATCTTTCCATAGGCGCAGTAATCTTTGCATAACCCTTGATAAATTTCCTGTAGTATCATGTATGTCCCAATGTAGTGCGCAATTTTTTGACTGAGTTGGGCACAGGCAAGTTAGCAATGATGGCAACCTTCGCAGGATCCATCATGAGTCCTTGTCGGCACACAATGTGACCCAACAAAATACCAAAAGGAGCACAGAAGATACATTTTTTCAAGTTTAGGGAAATCTGATACTGTCTACATTTTTCTAACATCATCCTTAGATTCCCTATATGGTTCTTTAGTAAACCAAACACAGTCCAATCATCAAAATAGACTTCTAGAAACTTATGAATGAATTCTTTAAAAACAACAACAATGACTCTACAGAAGATAGCAGGAGCGTTTTTAAGACCAAAGGGCATTACCGTATACCGGAATGAGCCCCATTCAGTTGAAAAAGTGGTCTTATGGCGGTCCTCTGGATGGATTCTGATCTGATGGTATCCTGAAAAGCCATCAGTGAAGGAGTAAGCCTCTTGTCCTCCAACATTATCAAGCACTTCGTCTGTAAAGGGCGTAGGAAATGGATCATGCGCTGATGCGTCGTTGAGCTTGCGCAGGTCCACACAGATTCTTATTTCACCTTTTGCCTTTTTATTTTGTACCACCATAGGAATAATCCAATCACTTTCCTCTACTGGTTCAATGATACCAGCTACGAGCATCTTATCAATTTCTTCTCTGACCTTTTCTTTATATCGCGGGTTCAACCTGTACGGGCGCTGTTTTACTGGCTTAGCATCCGCTTTCAGAGGTATGCGCATAAATCCTAAATCTACTAGGATTCCTTTCATTTCTGTAAACTTGGTAGGAAAGATATCCTGGTATTCATGTAGTAAATCTGCAATATGGTCAATAGTTTCATCATCCCAATAATCTCCTATAGAGGCAACCTTGGGTTCGGCTTCTGTACCAATGTTAATTTTTTTAAGCTTGATGTGTTCTGTAATGGCAGGGATATTAAGCTGAGGGCCTTCGACTTTGCGCGTCCCTTCTGACTCTGGAATATTGATGTTGCGAGGATCATCATCCTCTTCTCCAGCGGTGAAATTATAGCATTTCAGGGCATGTTCCATCTGGACAGCCCAGTCTGGTTGAGAATACTCTGGTAAGGGACATTGTTCAAATACCTTCTTTCTAATACACTTTAGAGCCTGATCGATGCTTGGATATTCTGACTCAAAGCTGAAAGTGAGTTGAAAAATTTCAATCATGAGAGGCCAAGTGATAGTGCCTCTGCACAACTCTGTTTCAGTGTACCAGTTCCTTGGAACTATATCCAACGTGTGGATGAATAGGTGAGCCCACTCATCCTTTGGAATATCTGACCATTGCTGAATACATGCTTTCACGTGTGTCCTGGGGTCACTCTGTCCATCATATTTGTGCAAAACTCCTGCTGTAGTCTCTTGAAATCTGTGCAATATCAACCTGCGACAGTCTTGCCATGTGTCGATATTTTCTTTATGCGCACCCCACCATCTCGTGGGTGTAGCGCGCAGTGCTACATTCAATGCTTGTATGCACTGCTCATCTGGTATTTCTTGTTCATATGCATTTATGAATTCACTTACTCCAGTTAAACCATCAAAGATTGGGGTGTTATTCAATTCTGTGCCAATCCATCGAATGGATTTAGTCATCCTAGTGCAACGCCTTGCAGAAAGCTCATGTAAGCGATTCTGCCAGTTTTCCAGTCCTGCTTCCGAATCTGATGTGCACGAACTATCGCATCTCCAGCTGATATGGCCGTCCGCTGTGGGATTGACATAATCGTTATGACTAGCAGTCATTTGATACAAACTTTCCATGTGGCACACTTCTTCTTCTGCTCGAATGGGTTCAATATACCGTGGTCCTTGAAGGGGATCAAGCGGTGCAATGACCCGGATCTGCTCATCCTCAAAGGTCATCTGTATTTTCTTCAAATTAATGACAACCAAATTATCAAATGCCCATTCTATGCTTAAAAGTGCTGGGTAAGGTCTACTGTCATCCAGAATTTTGATTACTTCGAAGTCTGCAGAACTTCTTACTCCCTCAATATCAATGGGTACATTAGGTAATCTGCCCAATGGAGAAACTCATTGATGATTTGCAAGTCTTAGCTGGATAGGAGATCTGGTAAGCTGAGGGCTACCCAACTGTTCCCATGTCTGCATGATGAGAACATTAACTTCTGAGCCTAAATCCAAAATGACTTCGTCCATTTCAAATGCTCCAATCTGCGCTGTGAGTCTCATCTCTCTTCCAGTTCTAGTATGACTCCCAATCTGATGAACAACACGCTGCGGTGTATTCATCGAAGCAGATTGCTGACACTGATCCAACAGGTGTTGGAGTTCCATAGTTGCTTTTTCATTGCGCAACAACTTTAAGCAGTTTCTCAAGAAAGCATGAACACTACCTAGTGCATCCTCCTCATCAGGCCTTCCAGATGTAGTGGCCTGGTCTTGTACCCAGTTCTCTTGATGTGGCACATGCAGTCTGATTTCATTATGCGGAATTGCGACAAAACTTGAAGCTCGCGGATCTAAGAAATACTCTTGAGCTTGCTTGAATGCTTCTTTTTGCTTTTGTAGGTCAAACGGGGATGGTTTAATATTAGCACGGCACACCCATTGTGTTGCTGGCTTTCCAGTTCCCGACTCTGGCGCACCAGTGGTTGCTCCACTGTGCGTCACTATATTAACTGTAGGATCTGGTTCTCTTTTTTCTGCTCCAATCAACTAGATATTCTAGTTAACCTGTGGCTTCTTTTCTTGCATCTTGTCCATCAACTGAGGCATTCTTCAATGACATGATCATAAGATTTACAGTATCTGCAGATGGTTGTAGGATTTTGGAAATCCCTTGCATAATGGCCTTGAGCTCCGCAGTTGTAACAAGTGATCTGTCCTCTTCCTCGACCAAAACCTGCTGCGCGTCCACGACACCTGTAATTTCCTCCTCTGCCTTCGCGAGCTTGGTCATACTGTGGACCTGCTGTGGGTCCCTGTGGTTCTGACTGTACTCTATAAACATCATTTTTTCTTTCTATCATAAGCTCATATGCTCTACAATTGTTCTCATCATGGCCTACTGATTTACAGAAATTGCAATATAGATTCTTTGGATTTTGTACATATTTCTGTAACAAGTGACACTCTTGTGGTCTGTGGCGTCTAGTTCTATAGATTTCACACCAAGGCTACTGTGCCTGTGGTAAAGGGTTAGGTGCTCCAGTTGCAATATAATCTATGAAAACAGGACAATGGTCCTTTGAATGTCCTTGTGCTCTACACTTTGTACACCAAATTTCTTCTTTGACATCCTTTCCTTTCTTAATATCATGCACTTGCAAGGTTAAGTTTGCTATTTGGTTCTGCAACTATGCAACATCGTTGCTTGTTCCATCAATTGGTGAAGCTTCTAGTTTCATAGCCATCTCTAGAGCTTGTTCTTGTGTAGTGAGATTCTGTTGCATAAGAGGAAGTCTAATGTGAGGAAGAAGCATAGCAATGAACCATTCCTTATGTTGTTGCGGTGCAAACTCAAAGCTTACTTGATCTATCAAGGCTTTGAACTTCTAGTCAAAGTCCCATACTGACTCTGTAGGTAACTGTTTTATGTCTTTGAGTTCTGTTATGCACTGTGATTCTGATTTAGGTTTCTTGAATTCTTTAAGCATAGCACTTCTTACATCAGTAAGCGTCCTATTCTGTGCTGCTAAGTATCTCTCTCTTAGTGTGGTTGCTAACTGAACTAGCTTAACATCATCATCATTAATTTGCTTAATCGTCCAAATGGATTCACATAGAAACCAGTGCTGCTCAGGGTCTTGTAGCCCTGTTCCTCTAAAGGTTGGTAGCTTCATGTCATCACCCATCCTTCTTGTGCTAGGTTGACATAGAGGTGATGTGCCACTGCCTCTGGGATGGTTAAACAAAGGTGGAGCTGAGGTACTAGAAGTACCGTGCGGGCTACTAGAGGGTGTTACTGCGAGGTTATGCTGAGCCCCATCTGGATTTTGCGGTGTAAAAGGGTGATAAGGGATATGAACACTCCCTTGTCTCTCTATATGGCTCGCTCTACGAGCTCGACTATCTTCTGGGATAGACTCAAAAGAATGCTGGTTGAGGCCTACTTTATACCGTTTTCCACTACGAGTGCAACCAATAGCTTCAAAATCACTATCAGAATCTTCGGACATTACTTGTCTATGCTATTCATCGGAAGCTATGCATAGTTTTCCTTTTTCATATAAGAGCATTTTAATCGACAGGTTTAGAGAATTTAAGAACTTACCCCTGTATGCTTTGAAGAAGCTCCTCTCAGACTCACTGAATCTCTTTCTTGTATCTACCGCAAACTCGGTGATGAAGCCTTCCAGTAGACTGTTCAACCAAAAGTCTACTGCGCAAGAAACAGGATTATCTACCCGCTTCACAATGCTAACTAGCTCATACGACCAAACGATAGGTTGATCAACATGCACAGTGGGTTGAGTATCTGTTAGCTTGGATACCCACTCATGCAACTCGAGTGCAAATTTTACAAAGAAGATTTCATGAAGGTCAGTATAAATATGCTTCTGCAACCAGTCTTCTGTCTGAAGCCTAGGGATTCTATTTTCACGTTCAGTGAACTCTCTCGCCTTTGAATCAAACCACTCTTGAATTTCTTTAGCTGTAGGATTCCAGCACCACATTGCCTTCAAAATAATAGGGTTAAAGCCGGCGGTGGAACCATTTGTTGGCTCCCCTTTCCTCTAGGTTTCGCATCAATCTCGCACGTCGCCGGAATAACAAGTCTCAAGGCAACGAAACCATTTGTTGGCTGCTTTCTGGACAGACCCGGGTTTTCAGGAGGCGGAGCAACAAACACCCATTAGCGCACTAGCCCTTTCGGCAACAGGCTGCGCAGCAGCCCGAGGTCTCACCTGAAGTGGCTATGGGGGGGATAAGGAATCAGGTTTCCTTAACCGGGGTGGTGTGGAGTCCACAATCTTCTCTCTTCCCTTCCCACGCAGTAACTTCAGCACAGAGCATCTTACTCTTCTACAGGCCTCACAGCGCCACTGCGCTGGGACTCACTCTTCCCAGCCTGGCTGCATGGTATCTCTGCACCTGCACACGAGGCATTTACCCGCTACGTCCGATACACTATGTACCGTCTCTGCTCTCGCGCCACAGCACAGGAACACACTCCTCAAGCGCTACGGCGATAGTGCTCTTACCGACTCCTTCGACAGTGCACGAGTATAACTTCTAAGGGAGCTTCAAGGACTTACTTTACATACTCATTCATAAAGATAACAAAGCATTCATGTAAACATAGATAGTAACACACAGACATGCATTCATGTAAAACATCACCATAACAACAAGAATTATGTGGTTCACCTCCATGGGGAAATCACGTCCACGAGAACTGTATTTTATATTAGCTCGAAATGGGAATTACACAGTTCCGCTGCGCACATAGCTGCAGCCTTAGATCTTTCTGGGAAACTCCACGCACAAAGCTGGGAGCCCTTCTCTTAGATCTATTCTCTTCTTCTACAGAGATTACAATGACTCAGACAACAACTTAGACTGTCTGTAAACTAGCTCTACAGCTATCCAATTCTCTAACTCCTTAACCCTTCTAACCAACCCATCTAACCTTTTTCCCTTTACAATTACACATATATATAGGTGGCCCTGAGGGTCGCACCTTTAAAAAACTGTGGGCCTTTCCCCAACAGTGATCCCCAAAAACCCTAACCACTGACACGGCTGGTGTACTTTAGACGCCTCTTGCAGTCGCGTCGTAGCTTCCTGCATGCTCCGTGATTTTTGGCGCAGATCATGGGTATGGGCACCGCTTCATCGTTCTTTGCTCCTTGTCCTTCACCTTCAATGCTTCATCCCGTTGCTCTTCCTTGGTCTGAGCAACCATAACTCCTGTACTTTTCCTTAATGAGGGTAGCTGAGCCCTCTATTCCATTGCTTCCTTCATTTACTGTGGTGGTTGAGCTTTCTACTCGGCCACATTTACTCTTCTTTGGCTTGTGCGCGCGAGCTCCGCAATTTCCATCCTGCACTCTGTGGTGAGCTCGTCCATCTGGCGCCGTACCGCGCACTGTTCACTTCTGCCAAAAATGGTGCTTTTCCTCAAAATTGCCAGCTTTTCCATAGCTGCGGCCTATGCTCCAACATGAAGCTTGCTACTGAGTTCGAGATGAAGGACTTGGGTTTGATGCACTACTTTCTTGGTATGGAGGTGTGGAAGAGTGCAGATGGAATCTTCCTTAGACAAGGGAAGTATGTAGAAGAGATCCTGAAGAGGTTCGAGATGATTGACTGCAAGGCTATGGCCACACCTATGTCATAGAACCTGATGTGAAAATACTCACAGTAGATCTAAGAGATGATGTGTACCTCATAAGAGAATAATTATGATTAAGCAGGAAAATAGAAGAAGAGTGGTCAATGCAGTAAGATGAGCAACATAATAATAATATAGTAGAACTCGGATAGAAGCAAAAATACTTCACATACACTAATTAATTAATCACAATATGGACAAATAAATAGTACAATGCATGAGGATTCGAATGCCAAGGTGGCAATTCGAATTAGCCTTCATGGAGTGATCAAAAGATCACTGGAGTGTCATCGGAGCACAACTAGTAGTCTATCTCATCATCGGTGGAGTCATCAATGCACAAGTAACTATCAACCGTTAGTCAAACTAAGTCTAACTGAGTGTGGTAGGTGTAACTGAATGTAAGTGTTACATGGAGACACTAACTGAATGAAGGAGGCTCAGTGGAGGGCACATGAGGAGATAACTGGAGTCAGAATAGGTAGTCATGTCTCATCAGAGGTCAATCGAAGTGATAACAGCAACGAGGAATCAGTCTGGCCTCAAATCAAGGAAAGACTGGTGGATAACTTAAGTAAACTGGACTGGTAGGTGAGAAAGGACGAGTAGCTTCCTTAAATCAAGGAGGAAGGGTGCACTAAGCTCTAGAAGGGATAAAACTGATCTGAGAGAGGCTCTCGGGGGCTGGCTAACTGAGGGCTAGGTGCTAGAATGATTACTAGAATGCATGCAAACCCTAAATGATGCATGAAAACCCTAAAAGTGCATGCATGACTGAAAATTTAAATGATCAAAATATTGGTGGGACTAGGATGGAGTATAGGAATATCCTAACACTCCCCCTTAATCCATCCTGGGCCCTAGTAACTAAGACGAAAGGTCACCCAATACAATCAATAATAACAATCAATAAACCAAAGAAGTGGGGAAAATTACCCCCCCCTCAAAAAAGACTATAAGGCACACATAAAAAATAAATGCTCCAAACTCAAGCAGGTGTGATGCTTGGTCATATGTCTGGAGGTATCTTCTTCTTGGGAAGAAGTGGATCATGCTCAAAAAGCATGTGCTTGTACTTGCTCTTCAGATCGAATGTGATGAGAACAAATCCAAAAGTATGAGGATGATCCTTGGACATATGATTCGAATCAATTGAGGTAGGATAAAAAACATGAATATGCAGATAGTCTTTTGTCTTCTCCTTCGAACCATCATGGGTCAGATTATGCCAAAAAGAACCATCAAATAATAATGATTGCTTGAAATCCAAATCAGATTTAAGACTTGAAGAATAGTCTCTTGAGATCTCCTTTGAACAAGCAGGGGTGAGATCAAAACTATCATATGCATGAGAAATTATCCCAAGTAGTAATTTCTTAGAATCCAAATTAGATCCACGACTTGAATCATGGTTTCTTGAGATCTCCTTTGAACCATAAGAGGTGAGATCAAAGCCAGTAAGTGCATGAGAAATTATCCCAAGTGGGTGGAAATGGCCATATTCTTCAATAACCTTCTGAAAGCATGGAATAATGATCATATTGTAGTAAATAAGAGGTAATTGCTTGAGAATGGCAAATGCATTACCTCCAATAGCTGATTTTTCCTTCGAAATAATCATGTGATCATGATGCAAACCAACAGACTCTGGTGCAAGAGAGGATTTAGGACCTTCTGCAATATCTAGAGTGTGAGCTGGCATAGAAAGAGAAGAAAGTTGGAGCATGAGTGTAGAATCTACAAGTTCTTTGTGGACAAATTCAATATGAGATGATACTGGTTCATGATATGACAGACCATCAAGGGGAGCGAATGCATCACTTTGCTTGTTATCGAAAGGGTTTGGACCAATTCCTTCATTCTGTCTGCCAAATCTTTCATCCAGGTAAGCCCATATCTTTTTTGGAGATGAAATATTAGGGAGGTCATATAACATGCATAGAGACATAGCATAACTCATGACTGCACAAGCATGTTCACCTTCACTTAACCAGTCATACTCTTCATCATAGGATTCGAACTCTCTTTCAAAACAAGAATCAAAGAGACCATGTCTCTTCAAATGTGCTATCATTTGTGGTTTCCATTCATCATAGTTGAATGGAGAAAGAGGAGTAATTCCTAATGAATACATGGAGGTTGTAGAAGACCTGCAAAAACAATAGAGAATATCTGCAACTGCTACTGCTGCAAAGATGCAAAAACTGTTGCACTCGAAATCTTGGTAATAACCTGCAAAAAACTCTCAAGAATGGAGATAAACAATACTCTCAACATGCTCTGATACCATGTGAAGATGCTCACAGTAGATCCAAAGGGATGATGTAAACCTCACAATGAAAGAATTTAGGAATGACAGAAGAAGAATAGAGCAAAAGAACATAGATCCAAAGGAGCTCAGATAGAGGCAGAATAATTACACATGTTTCATCAGAGGTCAATCGGAGTAATAATAGCAGTAAGGAGTCAGTCTGGCCTCAAATCAAGGAAACACTGGTGCATAACTGAAGTAAACTGGACTAGTAGGTGAGAAAGGATGAGTGGCTTCCTTTAATCAACGAGGAAGGGTGCACTAAGCTATAGGAGGGATAAAACTGATCTGAGAGAAGCTCTCAGGGCTGGCTAACTGAGGGCTAGGTGATGGACTGATGACTGGAATGCATGCAAATGCATGCAAACCCTAAATGATGCATGGAAACCCTAAAAGTGCATGCATGACTGAAAATGTAAATGATCAAAATACTGGTGGGACTAGGATGGAGTATAGGAATATCCTAGCACATGAAGCTTCTGTGTGATGCTTCTTCTGAGCCGATTGATGCTACGATGTATCGTCAGATGATTGGCTCCTTGATGTACCTGAAAAATACGAGACCAGACGTCTTCTTTGCGATGAACACCTTGATCCAGTACTTGACATATCCGAGACATGTTCACCTGATAGCTGCAAAGCATATTCTGAGGTACCTGAAGGGTACAGTTGACTATGGGCTCAAGTATGAGGCAAATCAAAAGTTTAACATGGAGGGTTATGTTGATTCGGATTGGGCAGGCAGTGCC
This sequence comes from Larix kaempferi, assembly GCA_027924585.1. NCBI lineage: Eukaryota > Viridiplantae > Streptophyta > Pinopsida > Pinales > Pinaceae > Larix > Larix kaempferi. The sequence goes on from BSBM01000211.1 coordinate 4,793,786, forward strand.
ATTGACTGGAAGAGCACTTCGGGGTGTTGCTTCAGTATGGGATCCGGTATGATCTCTTGGTTTAGTAGGAAACAGTCCTGTGTGGCACTGAGTACAGCCGAAGCAGAGTATGTCGCAGCTTGTTCGGCCAGTTGTGAGGTAGTATGGCTTAGGAAGCTACTATCTGATTTTTTTGATCTCTAGCTAAGTGCTACTTGTATATATTGCGACAACCAGAGTTGTGTGAAGTTGTTGGAGAACACAGTGTTCCATGACAAGTCGAAGAACATTTAGATCAAGTATCACTATATCATGGATATGGTGTAGAGAGGAGTAGTGAAGCTCCTGTCTGTTGCGATGGATGAGCAGATAGCCAATGTGTTGACCAAGCCACTTTCCAGAGTGAAGTTTGAATACTTCAGAGGGAGACTTGGTGTACTTCATATCGAGATACCTTCCAAAGGGAAGTGATGAGTCCGGAGACACAGATGCACACAAGGCCATTATCACATGGTTAGAGGAAAGTCCTTCCATGGTGAGATGTAAGGGCTGGGCCATTTTCACATGGTTAGAGGAAAGTCCTTCCATGGTGAAATGTAAGGGCTAGGCCATTCTCGCATGGTCAGAGGAAATTCCTTCCATTGCGAGATGTAAGTGCTGGGCATGGCTTTTCAGACATGGTCATAGGAAATTCCTTCCATGGTCATGATGTAATTGCCGAGCTTTTTCGACATGGTCAGAGGAAAGTCCTTCCATGGTCGCAATGTAATTGTTGTAGTCGTTCCAACATGGTCAGAGGAAATTCCTTCCATCGTCGTTGATGTAAGTGCTGTGAGCCTTTCCCAGATGGTCAGAGGAAAGTCCTTCCATGCTGGTGAGTGTAAGTGCTGAGCCTTTCCTGGATGGTAAGAGGAAAGTCCTTCCATGCCGGTGAGTGTAAGTACTGTGTGTGTGCATCTAGGTTGTGCTCCATGGACGATGAAAATGATCTAAAGACGATGATGTGATAGTATAGTACACAGGTTTTGTAGAGGCATATGATCAGTCCTGAGATTCTCTTGCAGGTTTTTTTGTGGCAATATAATCAGTCCTAGGAGATCTTGCAGGTTTTGCAGAAGCAGTGTAATCAGTCCTGATGTGTACATACTTGATGGCTTGCTCACAGAGATGTTGATGATGTTCATCCAGCATGAAAAAGGGCTGTCTCTATAGATGATGAAGACCTGTAGGTGGCGGGCCAACATCCAGTATGAAAAAGGACTGGCTCTATAGAACTTCCTATGACGAGTAGATTGGAGATTGATTGACATAGCCGTGATGATGATGATTCGATGACGATGATCTAGTGATGATGATCCAGAGAAGAAGACTTGTGCCTGTAGATCTGTGTCGAGAAATACCTTCCTAGTTAAGAGGGAGTGTTGATGTATATGTAACTTCGAAATGTATTTCATCTATGTATTATTGTACTCCTATAGAGATGTATTATTCCTCTATATGGAAGCGTCGTCATTTGTACTGACAAGTGTCGCAAGTGTCATAACTTGCTGATGGGTTATTAGACCACCTATTGAGGGGTCGGCCTGGATTAATGTAACCTGGGGTTATTAGGCTGAGTTAGACAAGTCGTCCCCATAGGTTTATTAGGTAGGACAGGACAAGTATAAATAGAGATCAGGAGATCTCTATTTCAATCATCTCATTACTCACTCTTTTATCACTCAGAAAGTGGCGCACATGTGAGGAGGAGGATCAGCTGCTAGGAGAAGTCTATCTCTTGTACTTTGGTTGCATCATTGCTCATTCTATATCTGAAGAAGTTGTGGGTTTTTTCACCTTTATGGTTTTCCCTAGTGAAACTTTGTGTGTCCATTGTCTTATGTGATTGCTTGATATGTTTGATACATGCTTGATATGATTGATATGTTGTACATGTTATTCTCTCAGTAAAGATCCTAGAGTATGTTGAATTAATGCTCAAAATCTAAAAAAAAAATAGCCTCCAATAGGGCACACAAGGGAGTTATGGTATCCAAGATCCCCCCCATTCGAATTAATGGAAGAGGAAGGCTAGGAAATGTTGGACAAGTGGTCGCACTCTTGGGAATCTCTCCCTAATTCGAGTTGGGATGAATCTCTTGGGGGGAATTTGAGCATGGAGTCCTTGGGAGGTTAATCAAATACAAGAATAAATAAGGATACCAGCTTTTGATCATTTCTGATTTGGTAAAAATTGGAGATATTAGCTTGTTCTTGCAAGGTGGATGCTTATCGTTCTTGCCTTAGAACCAATTTAGAGGGTGCAAGATTCCAATCCTAGTTGGTTAATGGAGAGGCTATTCATACATATAAACATAGATTCATGGAGATTTTTTTATGCATGTTCAAACCCCAACTGAGTTCAATTTCATCTTCTGTCATTCTTCTCTATGCCTATTCTACTATATTTCTCTCACTGTCATGTAAATGTGTAAGGACGCACTTGTTGTTGCATATAGTTAGTGAAGGACTGTTATTTGGACTTCATGGACATATTAGATGCTATATAAATCTATAATAATAATATCATCAGAGACACAACTCAAAACATTATGCATTTCAAGTGATATTTACATTCAAGGAAGAGATTTAGGCCATTTTCCCCATAGCATTTGCATAGTGATTTTGGAAGGATATTGTACCTATTTTATATCAGAGTTTACTGACTTATTTATCATATTATGAGATTCATATGAAGTTACTTTTATGGCCCAAATTATTTTTGCATACCTCTGAAGTGTTACTATGGTTTATGAAGAAATTCAAGACTCCTTGCCCACCAATTTCACCTCAAAAACTAGACTCTAGAAGCTGTTATTCATTAGGATGCATATTCGACCCTAAAACCAAATCTAATGCTGCACATATACTGTTCCTAATGTACTCTAATAGATACAAGTATTATTGCAATAATTCATGAAGGCCATACAGTTTTTTGAAGAGCATCTAATGTAAGACCTAGGGGGGATCTCCACTTCTCAAGTTAACTAGTCTTGTTATGAAACTTCTTCCCATAAAATTTGCAGACCATGGATGGCTATATAAGTTATTTGTATGTTTGATAGGTGTGTTAAGATGTTCTATGCCCCATCAAGAAACTCCTCCCCAAATTCGAAATCATTTGGAGGTGTTTGGAACCAATTGTAAACAAAACCCTAGACTCAAAACAAGGTGAATCCAAGGACTTTCCTTTGAAGAGATATTTATACATACTAGAATTCTTTATTATTTTTCAATATTTCATAAAAAATAAAAAGACAAAAATATTAAAAAAAGGGACAAAAAGGGGGGGGAAAGGGAAAAATTTGTATCACATCACAAAGTGGACATGAAAAAAGTTGGTCCTTATCTCCCTTAAACACAACACTTGTTTGCATTAACCACATTCAATTGGGTTATAACATTTACCTTAGTAAATTGTACAATGATTATGATTTTTACTCCTCTGATTGGTTTTCCTTCGAGTCACTATGGAGAATTCATCAAAGTATTTGACATTTATGGATTTCATTGGTCTATTATTTCTGGAGTCACGTGTTGAATGGGTCCATTATGCGTCATGATGTATGTTCAAGAGATGTTTGTTACAAAAACTTGTGTTATCCATTCCTTATATATCCTTGACCAATCATGTCTACCTCTGTTGTGTCAGAAGCAATATTTAATGGTTGTTCTTCTCAGCCCTAGTCCCAAAAAATCAAATGAGAATCTTGATCTTTGTTTCATGTCAAATGATTTGGGATGACTTAATTCCCTCCTATTGGTGAATCTCTTCCTATTGAAACTAAATCATTTTCTAAGAAGATGGTCTAGGAATATTGAAAGTAAATTGAAACTTGTAGTCATTAGTGGCAGGTTTCCTCGTAATCAATAGTGTGTGTACATCAATGGCCCCTATTTCATTGATTCTACAAGTGTTCAACATCAATTCCTTTATTCACACTTGCTAAATTGTACTTTGTACCTTCAGACACATTTTCATTACCTATGGGTTTCCTCATGTATTTTAAGGGTATACATCAATGATCAATGGTCAGGTGGTATTCTACCATGCTTGAATTTAGATAAATTTTTCATATGATGTATACTCATACAATCATAGAGTTTTGGATTGAAGACCTTGGGAATAATAGCAACATCCCTCTTCAATTCTAACTTCCTGAGTTGTGAAAGATCATACTACCATGTTCTATGTGCTTTGAATACAATCAAGTTTTGCACTCCTCATAGTGTCACTTTTCATTTTGATATACCGTTTGACATTGGTCCACTATGTGTTTTTCTTGGCCATGCTTATTTACTACTAAACATGGGTATGCCTTCCTCAGGGAAGCTTTCTTATATATGAGATTGGTTTTTGCAAGCAGGTACGTCCTAGTACTTAGTTTACAGTTCTCCTCCTTAGCCCTTCAGCGACGCTTTTGGATTGTTTGACTTAATGTATTTTGTCCATTAGTTCCACTTTTTACCTCACACATTAGGGGGCATATGTTATAATGATATTTAACACCCCTTATGGAGAAGGCCTAAGTGGACATCAAGACACCTTCTACATGAGAAATTGACTCCAAACCAATGAAATTTGTAGTTAATTTGAGTCTGGTTGCTACTTTTCCTAAGGAAGAGGGTGGTTGTGAAATTAAGCTTTAAAGGAAAGACCACATCCATCTAGTCACCACAATGTGCCCGTAAAGTGTGTGCAGCAACCGTATCTGGTTGGAATCTTAGTACAACTATATCCGGTGTAATATGCTAGCCTGTATCCAGGTCTAGGGAGGAAGATGTTCCATCTTCAAATAAATAGAGATATAAATATATAATAATTAATGGATGGTAAAATACAATGGATATGGCCGCCTTAAATATGGTTGGACCATCCACTATTGAAGAGACATTCCTCTTCATAACTATAATAATAATTAATTACTATTACTAATAATTTATAACTTATTTATTTACTAATTTATTGTTGTAGCATTGCCTTTCCCTTGGGAAAGCTTTGTCCTCAAAGATGACTTTTATCATGACGTCTTTTATTCTAGCTCTATGTCGCACTGATGACTTGAGAGATGCGATTTTGATTACGACCATTGCCTCCTTTTGATTATTTTGTCTTGGTATTTGCATTAAGTATGAACTTGGTGAAGTTTTGTTTACGCTTTTTATACTTGTGTGATTGCTTCTTTTAACTATGTTTGTCGTCAATTGAACATGCTCAACATACATTATGACCTTAACTATTTTCGTGTTGTTATTCCCAACACATTTTGTGTCAGTTCCTTTGAACGGGTTCTTTGTGCTTATAATGCTCATAAGAACACCGATATTATCTTGTGTATGATAGATATTATAGTTACTTTGCTTGATGTTCTTTATAGAAGTCCTTGTGTTGGCATATGTCCTTCGTGTGTTTGTTATTGTGAAATTATTGTCAATGCATTGATCATTGTTATTGTTAGTAACATCGGCTTGTCTCTTATCACAATCTTGGTGAAGATCATTTTTTTTCTTGTCAAATATTTCGTTGTCATTTTCTTCATTACTAGGGTATGTTATATCTTTGTATTGCAAATTATCTTGATCGATGTCATTACTCTCATCGGGGATGACATACTGGCCTATTGTATCTTCCTTTTTTTTTATCAGCTTGGGTGGCTTCTTCTACGTGATTTGCACATCCATCTTCATTTTCTTTAAACTTTTCGCCTATAGATTTCTTTATTTCATCTATATCCTTGAGGATTTTCTCAAGGAGATCTATGAATTCGTCACTATAAGATGCCATGGATGTTGTACAAGGGATTAGAGGTAAGAAGTTATTATTATATTTAATAATAATAATAATTTTTTTTTTAATAATATTATTATTTTTAAGAATATAAAAATAATAATAATTATTATTAATAATGTTTTGAAAATTTTGAAATATTCTAATGTAATATTATAATATTATAATTTTTGGTTTGTTTTTTTTTTGTAGGGAATACGTGGATAAGTCTGGTGGGGATGGAAATGCAGAGGGGAGATGGCAGGAGAGAGAGCAGCGGTTGCAGTGGAGGGTGTGGCAGAAGGGAGGAGGCGGGGAGATGTAGCACGGTAGCAGTGGGGGATGTGGCGGAAAGGAGGAGTGGCTGCGGAAGGGGAAGGTGGCTTGTGCGTGGGAACGAGTGGGAGGGACGGTGCTGGACGGAAGGAGGGAAGGAGGGTGTGAAAGGAGGCAGGAGGGTGATGGCTGGGGGGGAGGCGTTGGAGTTAGAAGAGGCGCGGGGAAAAGAGTGGAGTGGGGAGCGTAGGGTGCAGAGAGGGCGGGAGTGGAGGTAGGCATGGACATTGTGGCGGGAGGAAGGGTGGTGCGAGGTGGTTGAGAGACGAGAGATGGGGGAGATGGGAGAAAGGCGCAGTAGGCGGAAGGATGTGGAGCAGTGGGAAGGATTGGGGAACGCAACGGGAAGAGGGTCGAGTGGAAGAGTGGAGCAGGTGAGGTGGAGAGGTAGTGTGTAGGTGCGGTGACGGGAGTGGGATGAGGGTGTGGGAAGAGGTGTTGGGGACGTGTGAGAGGATGCGGAGTGCATAGAGGGACGTGGGGGAAGAAAGTAGGTGCGAGGAAATATGTGAGGAATGTAGGGGCATCGTTAGATAACGTAGAGAGGAGCACGAAGGTGGTGGGTGATGAGGGAGAAAGTTAGGCGTGGCAGTGGAGAGTGGTAGGCGATAGCTTGGGAAGGAGGGTAGGTGCGTTGAGTATGGTGGGGGATGAAGGAGAGATGGCGTGGGGCGAGTGAATGCGGGAGTGAAGTACGAATTAGGACGTGAAAGTGTGGAGGGGTGGAAGATGAGGAGGGTGGTGTAAGAGGAGTTGAATCCGAGCTATGAGGGGAGGAGCGAAAGCTCTGATACCAAATGTAGCAACCACATCCGGTTGGAATCTTAGTACAACTATATCTGATGTAATATGCTAGCCTGTATCCAGGTCTAGGGAGGAAGATGTTCCATCTTCAAATAAACAGAGATATAAATATATAATAATTAATGGATGGTAAAATAAAATGGATATGGCCGCCTTAAATATGGCTGGGCCATCCATTATTGAAGAGACATTCCTCTTCATAACTATAATAATAATTAATTACTATTACTAATAATTTATAACTTATTTATTTACTAATTTATTGTTGTAGCAGTGTGACCAAGGATTCAAATTGGGGAAAAGAAGAACTAAAAGTGCACACTCAAGTAAATATAGGTTCAATTTCACATGGAAGGGACTCGTAGTGCATGTAAATCATACACTTTGTAATCATCACCAATGTTAGACCTAATTCAAAGTTATAAAAGATAACAATGGGGTGAATATATAGAGGTTAGGTAGAGGTCATAGAGAATTAGAACATCTGAGAGTAGGATGCTTCCATTGATCGAATATTTTTTCAAGTGAGGCTAAGGGAGAAGGAGGGGACTCAGACTCTAGAGAATAGAGTACAACAATAATCCTCAAGGACTATACGTATTGTTTTCCTCTTTAGTGATTAATGCAAATCAATTTTTCTCCCCCACCCCACCCCACCCCACCCCCCATGTGTGTGTGTGCGTGTGTTTGTTTTGGATCAATGATGAATATATTGGTTTATTTTTGTGTGTTTATCATTATTTCCCTGTTGGAAGAATGAGGAAGATAAGTTGTTTCTTTGTATAAAGGATTGTTCTCATAGCTTAGGAGAAGGAATCAAAATACAAGGATTCAACTCGACAAAGTTCTAGAGAAACTACGATATTAAGGTACACATCTCTTTTCCTTCTTCTATTTTTTTTGCTTCACATGCATGTGGAATCTAAGGATAGGTATCTAGTACTTGTTTTGTTTACCCGTTAATGAGCCTCATCCACTCACTAGGGAAATCACTTAGCTTGTTAGCAGTGTGACACTTTCCCTCACAACAATGACGAGAAATACAATGGTGTTAACAATATGAAAATTGGATGAGCGTACCTGAGGAAATGGTTGAAAAGTGAGGTCCATATGAAGTTATTGTTGGGGAAAAATAAAGTGAACCATGTCAAATAATTTGTCCTCTCGATTTCAACGATGTGTACAACACATCAAATGGATTTGTAGAACTTCCAAATCAATCAATTAAAACAATGAAGGGATGGCCTATAAATAGGGTGGGACCCACATTTTGAAATCCATTCTTACGGTTTGTTTTTGGATTTCCTAGACCAATTTGAGCTCGTTGTGGGATATTAGAAAAATGAATTTCAATACAAGAGTTTTAGGTTAGTCCTCATGCAATTCATTTTTTTCATCCATTTAATTTTCCTTCTAGGGACCCCGATGAACTATACAAAATCTTGTTAGGGTTTTTGTAGGGTCACATGGGAATGGAAGGAATAGTCTTGCCATGTGGTGTGACAATTCTTATGATAGTTGTGCTCTATAAAGGATGTAAGGCATTTACACCACACAATAATATAAATCATTTGTAAGTAATATTAGTCATGCATGATACAATCAAATAGAGGTTATGCTTGTGTGGAAAAGCTGTGTATGATCATTCTTACAACTACATGTGGGTGGGTTTGTAGTTTTCTTGATCATGCGCAATGATCACATGATTAATTTTCTTGGAAAACCTTGTATGGTGTAGTTGTTGGGTTGACCTCACCATGTGAGAATGTTGTGTGTTGTTATTAAATGGGTAGTTGTGAGTGGCATGGCTATCCAATTATTCAGTTGCATGTCTTGATCACATGGTTGGTAAAACAAGAAGGTCGCACCCTTGCATGACTATTTCTAGAAAAGTCATGTGTGTGTGTTTTCATTTTTAGTTTTTTGGATTTTAGTGAGACTTAGGTAAATTTGATTAGACCTATGTGTGATTTTTTTTGTAGGTTTCTAGTCGAGAAATGGTTATTGAATGGTGAGAGCAACACTTCGATGGTCTTTGCTAGGAGCTCGCTAGGGACCTTATAGTTTGATAGTGCCTATCAGAGGTACAACTATTGAATTAATTTGATTGTGCTATGATGAGGTCCGATGAGGGCATCCTGTGAGAGTTGATTGGCCTTTGGATTCTTGGAGAGGATTGTTTTGTATTTGATGGTTAGTGGGTTTTGCTCAACTAGTTTGACATATAATTTTTTACTAGAATCCCAATCCATGGGGTTCAGGAGGAGATTCACCTTACCCTAGGAGAGGTGAGGATGATTGACCAATTGGGCATTCGATACTATGGAGGAAATTCCTCTACAACTAAAATTGGGGTGACTAACATCACCAAGATTTAGGATTTGTTGATTAGTGTGATTTCCATTATAGTGATCACCTAGTGTTGGGTGTTGTTGTGACCCACTAGATTTCTAGGGATCGGTTACTATTGGTGGAGAGGGCCCTTGAGGGTGTGGAGATTGGATGGGCTATAATGTTGCTAGTCAACATGACATCTTAGCTAACTCATTCCTTCTCCAAGAGGCGGGGACAATTTACGTAGAGGAAGATCATTTATGCATACTTATTTGAGTGGTTCTTGAATTTGACATTAGGAGTGTTGAGTCTTGTGTAGGAGCCATAGGAGACCAAGATGCACCTATGGCGGACTTTGATTCCTTAGAGAGGTCGGGGTGAGGTGGGACAAATTTTTACATTGTAGTACTTGGTGGTGTGGCAATAGAGGGTAGGTATTGTGGATATGCACCCTTAACACGTGATGGATATTTGGGTAGACTCATATATGCATCACTATCTAGGTTACTGGTGGAGGACCATACGTGAGTAACTCCTATCATATACCAACATAGATCCATTTTAAATGTGGATTTATAAGGGACCAAGAGGGATCCAAATTCTTGAGGTGTAATTTTTTTTAACCTTGTTTTTACACATTCAAAAAAATAGGCCGACCTAGATTTTTTTTAACCTTGTTTTTACACATTCAAAAATATAGCCCGACCTAGATTTTTTTTAATTACTTTTAGTTTGTTTTAATTTTTTATTTTATGAACCGACATGGATTTTTTTAATTACTTTTTATTTTTGGTAGTTGTCAAATCTCCCTACCTCACTCCTCTGGGTACAATAAGAAATTAATATATAACCTATTTTTTATGTTGATATTAATCTTGTACCATCACTAATTAGTATAGAAGTAGTACATCACTAATTAGTATAGAAGTAATAAGAGGTACCTAATCCAGTGGTGCAGTCATCGAGGGCATGTTAGAGAAGGTAATCTTTGTGATAAGGCAAAGGTGGTGGCCCAAGTATTAGGGGTTTGAGCTGCGGTTTTGTGTTACCGCACATTATTGGCGTTATTGTATCTTGTCGCTTTTCCTATTTATAGTCTAGAAGACGCGCGTGCGGAGGCTTTTCTATTTTCTCTGTGTGCTTAGAGTTATATTATACGCATGCGGAGGCTTTTCTATTTTCTCTGTGTGCTTAGAGTTATATTATACGCATGCTACGTTGAAACTGAGCTACTTATACTTGTTTTAGAGGTAGGGTTTTGAATTTTTCTATTTTCTATTTTAGGCTCCCGATTCTTACTGTAGGCATGCTTCTACGTACTGTAATTCTTTTCTTGTTATCAGAATTCACTGCACATATTTGATATTTTAGGCTCTTTTGCGCAGATTTTTTTATCTATATTCGTGGTGAAGATGAAGAGCACAAAGGGTAATGTTGACCAGAAGCAAACAGGAGAGCAGTATGTATTTAAGAAAGTTTACGTGTCTTTTATTATATAATTGTGTTTGATCCCTCTAAAGGGAATGTTTTTGGTTCTTTCATTACAGTTTTTTTGTTGTGATGTCTCGTAGGAAAACTGGAAAGCGGAAGCGACTGAAATCCAAATTAAACGGCAGATAAAGAAGGAAAGGAAAGCTAAAAAGGACCCAAACAAGCCGAAGAGGCCTCCCAGTGCTTTCTTTGTTTTTCTGTAAGTCCAACTCAATCCTTTTGAGTACTGTGGACTGAATAATATTTCCCTCTTGCAATACTCAATGATATGGTTTTTAAAATGTAGGGATGACTTTCGAAAGGAATACAAGGAAGCAAACCCTAACGCGAATTCAGTCTCTGCGGTGAGTATAGGGTATTAATTTGTTTACTGTGCACACTTTGCAAGGGTATAGGGTATTAATATTTCTGTTTTGAGCTTTTGTAGGTCGGGAAAGCAGGGGGAGAAAAATGGAGGTCAATGAGCGACGGGGTTAGTTACAGTTTTTGAAATTCAGTGATTAGATTTAAATTATATGTCATGCGTATATTTCTTGCTGTGTTATTTTAACCAGATTCATTTCTTCTAACAGGAAAAGGTTCCATATGTAGCTAAGGCTGAAGAGAAGAAGGCTGAATATGAGAAGTCAATGGCTGCATATAATAAACAGAAGGTAATGATGCCCATTGTTGAATGCTAAATGATTACAGTTTTGATAGGCTTCAACACTCTTTATTTTTTAGAACTATTTTAGACATATCTGCACTACTTGAGGCAATGGTTGCATGTTTTGATGATTTACTGATGGGCGTTTGCTGTTTTCACATGCTGTATCGTCCATATCTATTTCACAGGAGGAGGAGGAGGATGACTAACTCTTTGGATTTAGGCATCTATTATTATAGAACGATCTTCTGATTAACCTAGGAATTCTGAAATAGGTTATTATTGCCCTTTGACTCTCCTAGTTTTGCACACTTTGGGAGTAGTCTGTTCAATAAGCTTGGGCATATAAAATCTGTTCTCTTGTCCGGAGAATTTACATGAATTATGTTGTGAACATTTCATTGTATTTTAGAACCAAGGACAAGCATTTTGTATAATTTCTGGAGCACAGCCATTTTATTGAATGTCTTGCAAAATGATGCAATTTATTTTTTATCTCTTTGCTGATATGCCATTTATGATGTAATCAATGTTGAAGCTGAATGCCTGTTTTCTGTTATGTGAAAATGTTTCAATTAATTAAGTTTTCCTACTCATAAATAGATTGACGTTGAATGTACAGCTAGATTGACGTTGAATGTACAGCAGGTGACATTTGTTTTATATAGATGGAGCAATCACTCATTCACGATATCTTCTTTCACTTTTTAGAATCTAGGAAATGTACTCATTAATAATAGATGGTTGAATTTACAGCTTGAGAGGTGGCATTTGTTTTATCTTCTTTCACTTTTTTAGAATCTAGGAAATGTACTCATTAATAGATGGTTGAATGTATAGCTTGAGAGGTGACATTTGTTTTATATGGATGAAGCAATTACTTATTCACAATATCTTTTTTCACTTTTTAGAATCTTGGAAATGTACTTTCACTTTTTAGAATCTTGGAAATGTACTCATAAATAAATTGTTGAATGTACAGTTTGAGAGGTGATATTTGCTTTATATGGATGAAGCAATCACTTATTCACAATATCTTCTTTCATTTTTTAGAATCTAGTAAATGTACTCATAAATAGATTGTTGAATGTACAGTTTGAGAGGTGACATTTGTTTTATATGGATGAAGCAGTCACTTATTCAAAATGTCTTCTTTCACTTTTTAGAATCTAGGAAAAGGAAATGTACTCATAAATAAATTGTTGAATGTATAGCTTGAGAGGTGACATTTGTTTTATATGGATGAAGCAATCACTTATTCACAATATCTTCTTTCACTTTTTAAATCTAAGAAATGTACTCTAATGACATTAAGGAGGGATTTACAATTTTAGATATTAAAACTCAAATAATTTAGAAAAAAAATACAAATCCCAAGACATATTAGAAAGTATCATCATTTTCAGATAAAGAGATATATTTAATTCAAAATCAAAATATTTAGATGCTCCTACTCATCATGCAATTTTTTTAAATGATAACTTTATTTGTAAACTTTTCACACTATGTCAAATACAGAAATTGTATATTTTTTTCTAAATTATGTGATATTTATTCGTATATGTTTTTTTTCTAAATTATGTGATATTTATTGATGTTATGTGCTATTTACTATTATATCAAATACTTATTTGTTTTGTTTTTCATATTCACCTTTCACAAGAATGCCAAATGGTCTCATGAACCATCACATATTGTAAAATAAAGGAGGTAACTCATAGAGTTATAATGATGAGGAGATAAGTTTTTGTAATATCCCCACTTTGGTTCAAATCTCTAATGACTTGTCTCTTGGTTGAAAAGGTAGGTGCTCTCTCTAGAGAGTAGCCTAGGATTTATAGTGGTAGCCAATGAGAAAACAAGAGGTTCTCCAACTATTGAAAGATAACTTGGCTATACCATAAAATAGGATGAAACAACAAGCAAACCAATATCATAGTGAAAGGAAATTCGAAGGAGGGGATTGAGTAATTTTTAGGTTACAATCATACAAACATATGTCTCTTTATCAACAAAATAAGGATAATAAATTAGCACCCAAACACTATGGTTCCTATAAGTTGTTGCATAGGATTGGAAGTATGTTTTACAAATTGGATTTGCCTCCATATTCATGTGTACATCAAGTCTTCCATATTTCATTCCCAAAAAATGTATTTAGTGAGAAGATCCTACTCTAGACTATTTTACTAGAGATTGATAACTTGAAACAATCCTTAACACACAAATCAAGCAATTAATGAGTACCTTATTAAGTGGAAGAAGTTGCAAATATAGTAGGTGACATGGAAATATGTGTTCTTAGTACATACACATCTACAATTAATCAAATGTTGAGGACAACACTTGTTCTAAGGGAAGGGGCATGTTAAGCCCTATAGATTGTGACATTACATTTCTAAGGGAAGGGGCATGTTAATTCCTATTGTATGTCTAAGTGAATCTCCATGATGGGTTGTTTTCTTTGATTTAAGAGGAAATGTCTTAGGAAAATAAAATAAAAGTAAAATGACATTAAGTTTAGATTAGTAACCTTCATATTGTTTCTTATGTTTAGATTAGTAACCTTCATATTGTTTCTTATGTTTAGATTAGTAACCTTCAAAAGACATAAGGGAATGACCCCTCCTTCTAGTGTCAATATTTTGACATGGGATTTTGACCTTCATCAATGTAAAGGATAACCAAAATAAAACCTTCAATAAAAGGTTCCCACCCTTAAAACACATCCTCTAGTTTATAGTATTGGCTAGAAGATTCACATAATATATCATATTTTTAATATCTATTTAAAATAATACAAATAAAATCCCAAACTAAGAGAGTTTAAAAAGAAGAAAATTAAATGCCTTAATTAAAAAATAAAGCAATGTGCTTACACAACAAAATTTGAATCAATTACATACTCAAAAGAGCAATCTCAATAATAAGATAACAATAAACAATTAAACCTAAACTTAATTCCCCACGTAAGCATTCAAATGTTTATGAACATAAACTTGAAAACATTAAAAAGATTATATCCCAACAACAACAAAAAAACAATGTTGCTACAGATCTACTTCACCCAGGGTTCACACAGTTAAACACCAACAAAACCCCAAGACACCAGCTCAAAAGGGTCTATCCCTTTTGGAAACAATTGTTATGTGGATGAGGCCTCACCCGAAGTACCTATGGGAGCTGCAGGAACAAGTTTATGCAGTAGAGAAAGTTTGTGCAGTAGCGAAGGGGTACGATAGAAACCGAAAAAACCATAACATCCTTAACGTCGGCATAGAGCTTTACTTAACAATTCGCAAAAATGCATACCTCTAACATCTTAATTACTTTAACATATATATTCATTCACATACCATTCATACACATGAATCATCGATTATTTAGCAATATGCATACTATCGTAATAAAAACAACAAATTATCACAAGAGTAATACACATTAGACACGAGATGTAATGTGGAAACCTAAACAAGAGAACCACAAAAGAGATTTATTTATTCATGAGACGTAGTAAAAAATAATCACTTCATGTTTCACACTGACTTACATATTTCCCCTTCTCTTACAATGGATCTATGCACACATCGTGTAGTTCATGCAACTCCTCTTGACATCAAAACAAATCTCTTCAAAAGATTGGACATTGATTCGTAAACTAATTCACTAACAACCTCAAAAATACCAACCCTTTACATATTTATAAGGTGCACATAGCCTTCCTTGCTCCCACTACTCTACTACTCAACTACTCAACTAATATACTCATAAATGTAAGTGGAAAAAACTCCTAAATAGCTTACTTAACTCCACCCTTGACATTGTCAAAATTCTCAATTTATTGGATTCTCGGCTACTTCGTCAAAGTTGACTGCTCTTCGTTGGACTAGTTTTCCTTGGCCGAGTTCACACCAAAACTTCGCTAAAATTTACCCCAAAAATTTACCTATACCAAGAGGCCCCCATGTGGCTAGGGTTTTACCCCTAGCTTGTGCAAATGAGCACCTACTAAGGAGAATAGACTCCTTAGTAGCAGTTCAGTAAATATAAATTATTAAGCTAAAACAAAAATGTAAACTAATCTAAAACACATGCATGAAACATAAAGAACAAAAGATAAATAATGGTTTTGTATTGATATTACCTCCAATGTGGAGGTTGATGAAGCTCTTGCAATGTTTAAGAGGGTTGCTCCAAGCTCCAATGTGCTCCTTCTCTTTCTCCAATGGTGGAAATGGGCCAAAAGGGGCTCTCAAGGTGAAAGTGGCTCAATGGTGAGCTAGGGTTTCAAGAGAGACTTTGGCAGAGTAAGGGTATACTTGATTGTGGATCTGAAATAAGGGATCTCCATCACCTATTTATAGTTTTTTGGTGGTGGAGTGCTGGCCCATGGTTTTGGGAACCATATGGTTTAGGGCAGCTGTATAGGGTTTTTTTCTCCTTTTCCTCATTATTTTATATTTTTTATTCCCTTTTTAGGGGATTTTTACTATTTTAGAGGAATTTTGGATATTTTTGGAGGAAAAAGGGGGTTTTTAGCCTTTTTGAGGCTATTTTGATGATTTTGTGGCCTTTTGGAGGCATTTTAGGCCTTTTCGAGGCTTTTTAGTGGGATTTTTTTGGGTTTTTAAGGGAAATATGGTAGGAAAATGGACAAATGAGTCATGTAATGAGGTAGATGAAGTAGTGAACACTTTTTGGGTGTTAATAGATTGCCCCCTGATGTGCGAGGGCAGAAGCTCATCGTATGGCCGATGGACATCATAAGTCATGTATGGTGTTCCTGGGGTGTGGAGAGAAGAGAAGAAACAAACTGAAGCCCGGAAAAACGATCCCAAACAACTGCAAGAAATAAAAGTACATAACCTCAATAATGGATGAGAAATCATCTGATCATATAGACGAGGCGGGCATACCCATGCTCGTATCAGGATAGAACATAATAATAACAATGAGGTCCAAAAAATGGGGACCTGAAATATATATGACCTCAAATACTGAATGAGGCAGAATCTCAATATATGGACGAGGCGGGCATACCCATGCTCGTATCAAGATACATAAAAAGAACTGTGAGGCCCGAAAAGAGGGACCTGTAACATACATAGAGAACCACTGGGTACATCATAAGGGTCCAGAGGGGACACAAATCTGGGATATACTGCTGGGCTGACCATGTCTGAGCTGAATAACTGATACACTAGAACAATCAATAGTGCTACTGAGTGTGGTACCAAAGGAACGGATGAGCTGCTGGATCATAGTGACAATGGGTACACTCGCAATGGTACACTGAACTGGAACGGAACTGGGTACTCAAGGAAGCATATAACTGGATGGCTTCCGAATACAATCGCCAACGCAGCCCGGACATCCACGGGAACATATAACTGGGTGTTCCGAAGTGACTCACCAATGTGCTAGAGTCGGGGGAAATCTGGGGTCTTCGACTAAAAACTGAAGGAATGTAACCCTACGCGATTCTCGACGATGCGATCAAGGTGCTGAAGTGGAGCATGCGAGAAACAACTACTCGGAGAGGCAATGATGACTCCTCTCAGAATGGTCCGTAGGCACTTACCACAGATGGTGATAAGTCCAAGGCATAGCGACCTCTAGGCCTATCCTCTAGAATAGAGGGGTTGTCGTCGACAGAGGGAGACCTGCAACTATCAAGGCAATGATGTTTCCTTAACAGGAGCGCGAGGTGGAGAACCTAAATGTGATAGTACTGATGGCAGGACTGACCAAACTGGGAGGGAATAACTGGGCAAGTAGAGTGGGTGGAATCAAACTTCCTTTGTTCAGAGTATGATAATGGGAGTGATCGGGAAGCATATGAAACTGACTGAGGGGAAAGGGATCATAGCTGTATTAGATCTGGGATGGTTACTGGGCTGAGGGAGACTCAAGCTGGGGTAAACTGGCAGGAGACTGCAGAATACTCTGAACAAAGGCGACCTGATTGGGGGTGCTGCCGAGATGATCGATCATAGTTCCTGGAGGCACGGGATGACTTCTTCATGGGTTAAGGAACGAGAAGAAGTGTGTGTAAAATAGTACTGTCGTGTGGATTGAAACGAGCCCAGGACAGTTCATGCTCGTGGTTGCTTTCAATTTTAAGGAGTCTGAAAGCGATAAGAAGACTCTGAAGTAATGGAATGGTACTGTCGTGTGGATTTTACGAGCCCAGGACAGTTCGCGCTCGTGGTTGCTTTCAATTTTAGAGAGTCTGAAAGCAAACAAGAAGACTCCAGGGGGTTGATTTTTCGTATATTTAGTCTCCAAGGCCCAAAGAAGCATAAAAGGATACAATGAAGAACTCTTCTAGCCGGTGTGACTAGAGTATTCCTTTTTCGTAATTAGTCTACCAGGTCCGGAAAAGGGGTAAACTTATACCAGATAGATGCCCTTTCAGGTACTTTAACGAGCATGAAAGGAAGCAAGATTGCTCGACGATCTTTTCATTGTTTTAGAAGTTAGAAAAGAGCTTAACAGAAACTCCCTAAGTGCCTTTTTCGTAAAGGACTTGTCCGGCCCGAAAAAGGGATAAAATTATACCGAACAAAAGGAATGGCCAGGCAAGGAGGAAGTGTTCAATCGAGGAACATGTGTGATGACCAAGAACAAGGGTGGGGGGGGAACACTGATGGGCCTCCTTGAGGGGTAAATGGAATGGTGGCAAAATAACGAAACATTTGCAGTATGACAGGAGTGAATGGCTCATGTAAAAGTGTGGAGCAATCCGATGGCGGCCGATGGGGCACGCAAACCGAGGCAGCAAGGTGTTAGGACACAATGTTGAAACTGTACCAGGTGAGAGCGAGAAATGATCTCAAGCATCATCACGAGCTCAGAAAAATGAATCCGATGATATAAAGAGTGTCGAAAACGGATAACGGCCGATGTGGCATGCAAACCGAGGTGACTGGGGGTGTTTTGGAAAAAGACGCAAAAAATTTGGGGGTGAGAGCGAGAAATGATCTCAAGCATCATCACTAGCTCAGAAAAATGAATCCGATGATATAAAATATGTGAGAAAACGGAGAACGGTCGATGTGGCACGCAAACCGAGGCGACTAGGTGTTGGGACACAATGTTGATATTGGTCGTGGTGAGAGTGAGAAATGATCTCAAGCATCATCAAGAGCACGGAAATATGAATCCGGTGGTGCAAATGGTGCAAAAAACGAAGGTCATAAGGACTCCGGAATGGTCAAAAAAAATAACTAGGTGCATAAAATCAAATATACAAGTGATATGTGACCTCAAAAATGGTTGAGATCACAAATGTGAAAAAGTGAGCAGGGTTAATGACCTGCCCCCATGCTATGTGCATGGGGTTTGTGATTATGGATCACATATGTGTGGGTTTGAACAATGGGTTCATTGACGTACTGAGATAGATGTGATGGGGAAGGTTCGAAATGATTGATCATGCCCCCTATCCCAGGGTCGAGGGAATCTATTATGCCCCTTGACTCAGAGGTGTCAAGGTGGTGCTCTATGATGGCCGGGTCAAGATCGGGCACTTCGGTATAGGACCAGACAAATACATCACAGAATTCTTGGAAGAGTTTTTTGTACTCCTCAATCTCATGCTCACTGCAGGATGCTCCTAAAGTAATGAGTTCAGGGGCACGTCCTGGTGCAATGATATAAATTTGGATGACAGGTGAGATGTTGGCCATGTTACCCTCTTCGAAGACGTCAGGAGCAGGAATAGGGTCCTTGAACCAGTCGACCTTGGTGGGAAGGAAGTCTTTGGATTCAACCGCAAATTGGGTAGCGGTGCTAGAGGAAGATGCTTCTGGGAGGAAATACGAACGATGGTGCATGTCATCCCAGGGATACTCCGGGGCAGTGAGTGCCTCAAGAATCTCCTCATCAGTACGGAAAGTTTGCGCCGTCAAATCGGTTGACGTGGGAATGGTAGTGGAAGAGATCATGTAAATGGTGTTGACCTCCCCGGATGGATGTGAGATCGGGGGGTGAATCTCCTCAATAGTGGTTGGTGCCGTCTCAAGATCCAGATTGTTCATCTCATAGAGAGCCGCTCTGTAATCGGGGAAATCAGGACAGTGATGTGAGTAGTGCCCATAAATACCGCATATGGCACAGGGATGGTTAGTGCGCAGTGATTTATCTTTAGGCTTGGGAGTGGGATCTAGTTTGACAACTGGGAAACTAGGGTCATCATCGAGCATCTGCATGTGTTCCTATAATGCAGGTAATTATGGACACTGGTGAGTCGCATGGCCTAACTCATCGCACAATGAGCATTTGGGAGGAGCACGAAATACTGGGGGGTTTTTTACTGTCTTGGGAGGTGGTACAATAGTGTAAGGTTGGGGACCTCTGCCCCCAGTGGGTTTGGGAGTAGGAGGGGGATTCGTGGAGGATGACAGGGTAGAGACACCGGGGGGTGGCTGTGTGGTAGTAGCCATGGGTTGCACCAGTTGGAGGACGACACTTGGTGTCGGCGGGGGAACGGGAGGCGAAAGATACCAGATGGGTATTCCCAAGGTTAGCCCAGGGAGGCTAAGGGTAGCCATAACCCGGGCACTTACTACTCCCGATGGAGGGACTAGGAAGGGGATTGTATGGATAGGTGTAACACCAATGTGGCTAGGTACCAATGGTGGTTTAGGCAACAAGGGTGGCTGATTGGTAGCTGTTTGGTTATCGTGGGAGAGGGTACATAAGTCAGACACTTCGGGCGTAGATGACGGGGGAGGAATGGATTGGAAGGTGGATGTCATCGGCGGGTCTGAGTAAACTCCAGGTCCCAAAGAGGAAACAAATGAGGTATTAGCACCACTGACCAGTTGTTCAACCATGGGGAGAACATTTTCGGGTGCAGCGGGAGCATTTGGATCATAGTAAGTAAGTTGGTCGATCTTAACCACGCGTCCATCATGGTACGAAAAACAGAGGAAGCGACTGCCCGCATAGCATACATGTAGCTGCGACCGAGTAAGAGGTTGTAATCAAGCTGGGCGTTGATGACCTCGATATCAATGAGGACGGTTTTACCACCTAACTGGACAGGGACATTGGCTAGGAGACCTTGGGGCTGAGCCGAACGACCGTCGTAGGTGCGTAACGCAGTGGTGGACTGCTGGAGGGTAGGGGATCCCAACTTCTGCCATACGAATGTAGACATAACGCATGTGGAGGCACCCTCATCGATGATGCATCCATGGATGACAAGATTTCAAATGGAAACAGAAACTTGGAATGCTAAGGTGGAAGGCAGGCGTGGTTCGGACTGGTCCAAATCAAATGCCATCAAATTCAAATCATTTGGGTCAATAGCCCCAATGGATGACAGTAAAGTCTTGCGCTAGGAAGGGCAGTTCTTCAAGACTTCTAACGCAGACATGGCTGCGGGAGATTGGGCTAGGTCGTCTACAATGTTGTAGTTTGATGCTGCGCGTGCATTGGGGTTGTTGTTGATACGGCGAAGTGGGAAACGAGCTTCTTTGGAAGCGCCATCTACCGGAGGGGGAGGGATACGTAACGCTTGATCAGTGGGATGAGCGCTGGTCGTTTTATCAGTAGGAGGGGCTTCAGAGGTGGAGCCATATTGGTTCTGGCGAGTCTGAAGGTTGACATCAGTGGAAGACATCATCAACAAGTGGTGGGTACCTGAGTCAAACATGGGTTGATCAGGAGCGGCGTAAGTGATATGTTGTTGTTGGGGTTGCACGTTGGCTTGAGGGGGGGCCAACGGCTGAGTGTTCACCACGCCTTGGGTTGGTAAGGGGTTTTGCAGCACCAAAGGCGGCTGCTGAGGTTGTGGGGGGTTGGGTTGTTCTTGAGGAGCCGCATGCCCTTGGCGATGGGCATCATCAACCCAAAGTTGTCGATCTTGCTACAAATGTGGGCAAGTATGTGTGTAGTGGCCATAGACCTTGCAGATAGAACAAGGATGGTTCGTTCTCAAATTAGGGTTTTTAGCCTGCTTGGGCGGGCGATCAGGGTTTTGGTTAGCGGGGTCCGCGTTGTTGTTGTCTGGGGGATTAGCCGATTGACCACCTTGGTCTGTAGGTTGGTTGTTCCCACGATTACGGCCCTTGCCGCGATTTTGTTGACCCTGGTTGTGTTGGTTATTTTGGTTTTGCTGCGGGTTGTGTTGGGTGTAAACTTTCCCTTGAGGAGCAGGCTGCGGTGGATGATAGGTAGGTGGAGGCTGCGCAGGTGCAGGACCTTGAGGAGGTTGCTGATATGTATGCGAAGCAGGTTGTGGGTTGGCCGCAGGGGCTGCCTGTGGTGGGTAATAAACTGGTTGGGATTGGGAAGGCGCAGGAGCTGGTGCAGCCTGCTGGTGGTAATAAGTGGGTTGGGCCTGAGAAGGCGCAGGAGCTGGCGCAGCCTGCTGGTGGTAATAGGGATGAGGTGCGACCGGGGGGTTGTAAGCAGGGGGCGCATGACCGAAGCACTGAGGTGGACAACTGGGTCCATGGGAGTGATGGTGATGTGTCATAGGAGCATATGAGTTGGTGGCCCCAGACTGTGAGGCGGCCCACGAAAGGTCGAGGCCTGGGGTAGGACGTGCTATGGAAAAGGGTTGAGGATGCGAAGAAACATGACCAATGATGGCGTATGCGGCGTGGGATGCCCCCGGCGCATCGTGATGAGAGGACTCACTGCGAGGGGCGTCAAGTATAATGGTATAGAGATAACCCAACTGGGCATAAATGAGGTCGAACTGTTGTGCCTTAAGGATGGCCTCTTCTTCATACTGGGGTCTTTCGGAAGTGACATCCTTAGCAATAATAGGAAGAAGGGACTTGAGGAACCAATCTAGGAAGATACGGTCGTCTAATTTGATCTTGCATAAGCTACGGCGTCTACGCCACTCATGAATGTGGTCCGTGATGTGGGTAGTCGTGTTTTGTCTGCAAGATAGGAGTATCTCAACGCCCACATCGTAGCGGACAGGTAACTGGAAGAACTGCAGGAAGGTCGAGGCAAGGGAAGTAAAAGTGGCATGGGTCCCATGTGGTTGCTCGATATACCACTTGGCTGCAGAGCCAGTGAAGGTGCGCTGTAATAGACGGAGGCGAATAGAGTCATCCACTATGGAGTTGGAGGAACACCATAGATGGAAGGACATGATATGGTTTTGTGGGTCCTCACCCGCCTTGCCCTCGAACTTAGGGATGTCCGAGGGGAGCTTGGTGGGCATATGAGGCCATGCAGGGTCGTGTCGGATAGGGTCGTTGGTCAGTCTAGCTAGGTCAGGTAGGTTGAGGCTAGCCATGAATGGCAGACTGGAAGAAGGATGTGACACAGGAGTGGGTTGGACCAAGTTGGGGCCCATGCCCCCAAGTAGAGGGGCAGGGTCAGGAATGTTGCCCCCAAGTGGGGGAACTAAGGTAGTATAGGATGGCTTGCACCACCATGGGTAGTGTGAGTAACTGGTGGAGTAGTGGTATGTATGCCAACTATGTGAATAGGAATGGTGACTGGGATGGTGGATGTGGCCCCCATCGAGGGCATTCCCAGAGCAGGTGTGGTAACTGGTGTAGTGGTGGATGTGCCACCAATGGTCCCTACAACGAAAGGAGTGGAAGTCGTGCCAGCCATGGGGCTAGTAGGGGCAGTGTAAATGGGGTTCTCTGACTCTTCTTAAGAATCGGAGGTAAAGTAAGGGGCGTCAATGTCTGGTGACGGAGTCCTATGCCATGGACGAGTGGAGTCAAGTGACAAGGCTCTAGATCTGTGATAAGTGGTATCAAGTGATGATGATCTGTGGCGATGACGTGTGGTGTCAAGTGAACCGTGCTATGGGGGCTCGCCCCTGAGGCGCTGAGAATGTCTTGGGGACTCAATGGTGACAGATGGTGTCGAATCTCTGTGGGTTGAGGTGAGTAAAAAACAGCTCAAAAACCCTAATGCAACCGAGTGTGCAGAAGGAGAGCTCAAAAAACAAGGCACTCAGGCCAACAACCAACTCAAAACACCCACTATAACAGCTGTGCTACAATAGGTGGAGTGTCAACAAAGTGGTCAGAATACCAACAAGCAGCAGGTTGCCTAAAAATAAAAAACGGTGAACTCACTAGACCAAAGGGAGGTAAGGGAGCATGCAAACACCTAACTAAAAGTATTCTGACTCAACTAAACATATCCTCTGCAAGGTGATGAAATCCAAGTCAGACAATATGAATAGGAAAGCCAAGTGGCTAAGATATCCCCCTACCGGGAGAGACACCGGGTAGTCAATCCTAGAAGAATGGCAACTAAGATACCCCGTTCATGACATGTCCAGAAAGGTGAATCTGCTATTTAGTCCTTTAACCGCAATACCCCTATACAGGGATATCCTGAGAACCGCGAAAGGTAGCCCTTCGGTTACTGAATGGAGTGCGGTATTCCACTCAGGCCTCCGGAACCAGTCTCCCGACTTCAACCCTCCTAAGGGAGAGGCCCTCTGATAAACTGGTCGTGACCATGCCAAAAAGTACTAGGGGATTTTGGTTCCCTATTTGGACAACAACTATGTCTCAAGTGCAAGTAATAGAGGGGTGTTATTGGAAGCCTATCCCCCCGATCCTACCTAACTACAAAGATTCTTTTGTGTTCCCCAAGTGGGGTTAGAATATTGGTTGAGTTAGATAGTTTTTTAAGGCTCACTTGAATTATGTGACAGAGTGTGTGCTCATGAGGTGATGATGAACCCAAGTAGAAAGTGCCACTAGGGAGGGCAACTTTCTATCTAGCAATAACAATACAGAAATGAACTTTTAAAATGCACAATTTTCTTTTTCCAATGTAAAGTGCTGAAAACGTAAAAACGATTCTGTAAATGAAACATAAAATAAAAAACTGCAGAAAAATGTTGTAAGGAAGGGTGGTTGCAGGTAGGACAGAGGGCTGTGCTGGTGCAGAAAATAGTGCAACAAAATTCTGGGCTCAAAACTGTAAAAAATGCAGAAATCAGACCGCGGGTTTGTGGCGAAACTGAGCAGTCGGACCGCGGGTTTGAGGGAAACAGGCGCGGACAGGACGCAGGTTTTTGGCAGACAAACGCAGTTGGGACGCAGCAAAGGGGCTGAAAGTCGCAGTCAGGACGCGGGAAAGACGTCGAAAGGCGCCGGCGGGTTGCGGGAAACTAGCCAAAAGCCGTAGGAGGGACGCAGGAAAGATGCCGAAAGGCACCGGCGGGCTGCGGGAAACTGGCCGAAAGCCGCAGGCGGGACGCAGGAAAGAGGCCGAAAGGCGCCAGTGGGTTGCGGGAAACTGGCCGAAAGCCGCAGGCGGGACACAGGAAAGACGCCGAAAGGCGCCGGTGGGTTGCGGGAAACTGGCCGAAAGCCGCAGGCGGGACACAGAAAACAGGGAAATAGCCGTAGTCAGACGGGATCAAACAGGCTAATAGCCACGGCCGAATCGCAAGTAACAGACTGAAAGCCACCGGCAGGTCGCCGGAAACAGTCTGAGAGCCGCGGTTAGGTCACAGGTAAGTGCCTGGAAGACGCGATCGGGACGCGACTGTTGGGGGAAAAAACGCGATATACGGTGGTCGAAAGGGACAGCCGAACAGAAAAAAGATTTAAAAATTGTAACCAGAAATTCAAACTTAGGGGAGTCGCCAAAACTGTGGCTAGAGTTTTACCCCTAGCTTGTGCAAATGAGCACCTACTAAGGAGAATGGACTCCTTAGTAGCAGTTCAGTAAATGTAAATTATTAAGCTAAAACAAAAATGTAAACTAATCTAAAACACATGCATGAAACATAAAGAACAAAAGATAAATAATGGTTTTGTATTGATATTACCTCCAATGTGGAGGTTGATGAAGCTCTTGCAATGTCCAAGAGGGTTGCTCCAAGCTCCAATGTGCTCCTTCTCTTTCTCCAATGGTGGAAATGGGCCAAAAGGGGCTCTCAAGGTGAAAGTGGCTCAATGGTGAGCTAGGGTTTCAAGAGAGATTTTGCCAGAGTAAGGGTATACTTGATTGTGGATATGAAATAAGGGATCTCCATCACCTATTTATAGTTTTTTGGTGGTGGAGTGCTGGCCCATGGTTTTGGGAACCATATGGTTTAGGGCAGCTGTATAGGGTTTTTTCTCCTTTTCCTCATTATTTTATATTTTTTATTCCCTTTTTAAAGGATTTTTGCTATTTTAGAGGAATTTTGGATATTTTTGGAGGAAAAAGGGGTTTTTTTAGCCTTTTTGAGGCTATTTTGATGGTTTTGTGGCCTTTTGGAGGCATTTTAGGCCTTTTGGAGGCTTTTTAGTGGAATTTTTTGGGTTTTTAAGGGAAATATGGTAGGAAAATGGACAAATGAGTCATGTAATGAGGTAGATGAAGTAGTGAACACATTTTGGGTGTTAACACCCTAACACTCACATGTGGCTCATCCTCAGCCACTTCAAGATTATACTCATGGGATCTTAGACTTCACCTGAAATTCTAAAAAATTATGCTTCAGTTCTTCGACAGTTTATCAAACTTCATCCCAATGTTGGCATACTTATTGCACTAGCTCGTGTTTAAGGTGAGCGTTTGTGTGTTGTTCACCCCATTCAGTTGTTTGTTGTACTTTTCTTCTTGCAAAACTGAGGATTCGCAAAACCTGCTTTGCTTCGCCCTATAGCTCCTCAGAAACCTGAGTTTGCCATTGCTACCCGAATCTCAATTGGTTAAATTCCTATTGGAGCTTTTTTTTCTCTTCTACCTTAACCATTTTCCCAGTAAGTGACAAAGTCTTCAAATGATTCTTCAATTCTACCATCTTTGGGTCTCCTCCAGCCTAGCGGTAATGTGGTGGTAATGTGCTGCAATTCCACATTGTCTAGTAATGATTCCCATTCTTGTGTCGCCTCTTCAAACTGTTGATGTATATGTAACTTTGGAATGTATTTCACATATATGTATATTGTATTCCTATAGAGATGTTATTATTCCTCTATACGGAAGTGGTTGTATTCATATAGAGATGTTATTATTCCTCTATACGGAAGTGTCGTCATTTATATTGTAAGTGTCGTAACTTATACTTGATGGGTTATTAGACCACCTTGTTGGGGTCGGCCCTGTATAAGTCATGTGTGTCAAAGGGTTATTAGACCACCCTATTGGGGGTCCGCCATGTGGGTCAAAGGGTTATTAGACCACCCTAGTGGGGTTCGACCCAGTCAGCATTATGTTAAGTGGTTAAGTTGAGGTTGACCTAGTTGAGTAAAGGTCAAGTCAAGTTAGTGTATAAATAGAGAGTGTGTCTCTCTCATTTTACACATTCTATTCTCTCACTCACACTTTGGAGAGTGGTGCACTTGTGGAGGAGGAGGATCTACTGCTAGGAGAAGACTATCTCTTGTATTCTGGTTGTATCACTGCTCTATCTATCTCTGACGAAGTTATTGGGGTTTTTCACCTTTATGGTTTTCCCCAAGTAAACTCTGTGTCTCTTGTGTGCTTGCATTATTGTGTCCATGATTGATATGCTGTAGATTTATTGTAAATGTTGTTCTCTCAGTTAAGATCGTAGATCAGATTGAAGTAAATTCTGAAAATTTAACATGGTATCAGAGCTAGCCTGAAAGAAGGCATGATATGGCATGTATGACACTTGTTGCACTTACGATGCTAGGGCTTGATATAGCGAAAACTAGTCATCGTAGCACTTTCGCTATAAATACGTTTGGGAGACATTTTTGGGTCTGAAACTTTTACAGGTCGAATATCAGATCCCCATGTACCTTGTATCCAAAGGAAAACCTCTAATTCGTTGTACTTTGTAAGTTATGATCTGTACTAAATAGGGTTTATGCCTCTTCCAGATCTGAGTCAAAAACAGGTGACCTTGGAAAAAAGGACATAACTTGGGCTAGGAAGCTCCAAATGCAATTCCGTAAAAAGTGACATGTAGTACACAGACTTTACTATCTCAGGAAAATTTTTTAGAGGCCGAAGTTGAACCAGTGACATGTGGCACGCCGTACAAGTTTGCTCTCCTATTTTATCCCATAAACAGGTCATGTTATGACACTTGGAATAATTATCTCTCAGAGAATCCAATTGAGGTCAGACCTATCGGGATGGAAAGATGACAGGTCGGGCTATCTCAATAAAAAATTTCAAATCCTATGGATCAAAAAGTTCAGAGTTACACCAGAAACAATCAGGTACATATTTCTGTCAAAACAAAATTACTTTTGAGCACCTTCATTCATACATTCCAGAATTTAGGGTTTTGGATAAAGTTGGAATTTTTGTAATTGGAGACCACGGCTGAATGCTACTAATCAAAATCGAAATTTAGAGACCAAGATCAGAATTTTTGGTTGGGTAGAAGGCCGGGCTTGATCAAACCCTAGTTTAGGACATTGATCAGAAAAGTGGAAAATTAGGGCTTCTGCAAAAATGGGAATTTTTGAAATCTGTGATCATGGCTAGAAGCTCCTCATAAAAATAGAAGATTAGAGCTTTGAATAAAACCTTTTGATTGGGAAGAAGAGTGGGGTTCATCAAACCCCAATTCGGGGTCACGTCTCGTGAATCCGGAAGTTTCAAAGGAAAAATTGAGGAGTGAAACTTTGCAGTTTTCAAATTTTGAATATACCAGCTTGATTAGCTCATCAAGGCACATATTTCTATCCTTTAGGAAGTTTGAAATTCAAAGTTTGAATTTTTTGGTTTCTTTGACAAACCCTATTACAGCTCCAGATCCAGTTCCTGCAAATCAAGTGGATTGGGTTAATCCTAGAAGAAGATGGATTGGTCACCTGCATAAGTGAAGAAGTTCATGTTTCAGAGGGAGATAAGGCTAAGGCCTTACATAAGAAGATTACAAGCGATCTCGACAGGTATGACTCATCGAGGTATGTTTCAATATTTGTTCATGATTAAGTTTATGATATGTTTGTCTTCATGTTATTACGGTTAGTACAATATTGATTTTAGATTTGTCGTATCACCTTAACAAAATTATGAATGCATGATAGAAGATATTCATTGGTTAGGGTGTTGAAAATTATGATTGTACTAATGCATTATGGTGTTGTATGAGGTTTATGTTGTGTGCTAACATAAAAGTTACACCAAGAAAGACAAATCATGTTCTACTTCAAGAACATATGATCATGGTGACATGAAGACAAAGATTCATTCATTATCATGGATCACATAGAAGATCTACTTTTGAGGTATGTATAACTTGGTTCTACAATGGTTAACTTATGAGACATGCAGGTTACTAGCACAAGTCACTGAAGAGAACCAGAAGACATTATCCGGGTATGTTAGACATAACTAGCTAGCATGCTAATCCAAGTATGTTTTTCCTATATCAAGCTAGAATCCTACCTTGTGTTAGGATCTTATACTATTGTGTTGTTGATAATGATTATTCATGAATTCATAAGTTTGAATAGTCATGGTTGTATGCATATTATGTTTCTTACCATAATTAATGATATGACTAACCAGAAGAATCATGAAGGTATAGGTTTGAGTAATCACAGGTTTATCCATTGATGATTTAACTAATCAGAAGAGTCCTATGATCAAATAAGAATATGCATGAGTAAAAGAAGACTTCCCCGAAACCTTGAATACTAATGTTTATTATCTGTGAATGATCATGACTATACATGTTTAAGATTATTGTGTTTTGATAGTATTAAGATTATACTAATAAATGTGTGATTATGTATGAGACCTCAAGGATAACACAATGATGATACTAATAAGCATGCATAGTGGTTAAGGATGGATATAAGTTCAAGAACAGGTAATCCAGGAAGCAAAGATCAAGAGGGAGCACACTCCAATTGTTCCTGCAAGAAAGCAAAGGAGCACACTTTAGTATTTTCTGCAAGGATGCAGATATTCATAGGGAGTTGACCACTTCTCACAATCCACATTAGAATGGAGTTACAAAGATTCAGAGGGAGTCCACCGAGCAACCAAACAAACATAAGTATTTGAATTGTCATTTCTTACATAATGTTATTTAATGATGTATATGCTTATGTTCCTAAAATTAGGTTGTGTATTATGCATATTAGAATAGTTGCAATGATGAACAATATACTACTAATATACATGGGTAAGTGGCCTATGGCACTATACAACATTCCATTGCTACTTATCTAGAATGAAACCTCTTTGCTGACATGTTAGGAGTTGTGCACACTCTTAACAATGTTCTGGTAGAGATTGGAAGGCATCTAGAAAGTTACAGAATATGGATAAATGTTGTATTGAAGCCTTGGCTAAGATAATTGCATGACTGTATGACATATTTATTTATGTGTAAGAATTTGTTCTGAAAACTATGATATGTTTTCTAATCATGCAATTTAACTTGTTGTGTAGGAAAGATCGTATACCATCACCTATAAAAGAAGGACTACAACATTTGTTCAACAACAAAGTTATCTATTGAAAATATTGAAGATATTGAAGTTCTCAGGATCTGGGAAGAATGCCATGATCGAGGAGTACCAGTCGATCATGAAGATGTTTGGGATGCAGTATCAAAGGGTAGTCTATAGTGACTTCCAAGAGGATCTACAAGATCAAGCATGCTGCAGGTGGTAGCATAGAGAGTTTTGCTCCTGGAGCCAGATACACTTCCATTAGATCCGTACTTGCTCTAGCTGGAGTGATGAAGTGGAAGATACACCAGATGGATTTCAAGACAGCCTTCTTGAATGGTGTATTTGAAGAAGAAGTGTATGTAGAGAAGCCACTTGGTTCTGAGTCACATGACAGGGAGTCATATATGTGCAGAACTTGGTATGGTAGGATAGACAACTTTCTATCCAATTTGGGCTTTACCAAGAATAAAGCAGATTCCAACCTTTACTACAAGGTTGAAGAAGGCAATCCAGTGATACTACTATGTGGATGACCTGTTTGTATCAGGTGAGGATAGATTGATTGCCGACATGCAGCGGAAGCTTGCTGCCGAGTTCGAGTTGAAGAACTTGGGGATGATGCACTATTTGTTTTTGGCATGGAGGTGTGGCAGAGTAATGGAATCTTCCTTGGACAAGGGAAGTATGTAGTAGAGATCCTGAAGAGGTTCGGGATGATGGACTGCAAAGTTATGGCCACACCTATGGCATCGAACCTGAAGCGTTTGTGTGATGCTTCATCTGAGCCGGTTGATATCACTATGTATTGTCAGATGATTGGTTCCTTGATGTACCTAAGGAACACGAGACTAGATATTTGCTTTGCGGTGAACACATTGAGCCAGTTCCTGACGGATCTGAGGAGTGTTCACCTGGTTGTTGTAAAGCATGTTTTGAGGTACCTGAAGGGTACCGTGGATTATGGGCTCAAGTATGAAGCGAATCAAAAGTTTAACCTGCAGGGTTATGTTGATTCAGATTGGGCTGGCAGTGCTGCAAATAGGAAGAGCACATCTGGATGCTGCTTCAGTATGGGATCAGGTATGATCTCTTGGTTTAGCAGGAAGCAGTCCTGCGTAGCGCTTAGTACAGCTGAGGCAGAGTATGTTGCATCCTGTTCAGCTAGTTGTGAGGCAGTATGGCTACGGAAGCTACTGTCTGAGTTATTTGATTCATTTGATGCTACTGGTATATTTTGTGATAACCAGAGTTGTGTGAAGCTGTCCGAGAACCCAGTGTTTCATGATAGGTCGAAACACATAGATATCAAATATCACTATATCAGGGATATGGTGCAGAGAGGAGCTATGAGGCTCCTGTACATTATGATGGACGAGCAGATTGCAGATGTGCTGACGAAGCCACTAGCCAGTGTGAAGTTTGAGTACTTCAGGGAGAGGCTTGGTGTTCTTCAAATTGATGACACTTCGAGGAAGAAGTGATGGACACATTTGCAAAAGCCATTCCAAGCATGTTGGAAGGAGGATCCTTCACATGGCTGTGGATATAAGCGATGGATGATGAGCATCAAGACGATGCTCCAGTTAATGCTCTGTATATGCATCATGTTGGATGCTGGATATGATCAGTTGGATCATTTATATGTATATGTATGTATGCATCACGTTGGATGCTGGATATGATCAGTTGGATCATTTATATGTATATGTATGTACGCATCATGTTGGATGCTAGATATGATCAGTTGGATGCTTGGACCATGTATCTGTATATGTATCAGGTGGATACATTGTATGATTAGGTGGATCATGTATGGTGATATGTATCATGTATTTGTATTTGTATCAGGTGGATACACTATATGATCAGGTGGATCATGTATAATGATATGTATCAGGTAGATACTTGGTATGCATTAGGTAGATGCATTGTATGATCAGGATGATCATGGATGACGAGCTTCAGGATGTTGCTCCAGATGACATGTAGTAGGATGTTGCAGTGATGATGATCAGAATGATCATGTGTACATCAGGATGATGTATGGTGAGTATCAGGTTGATACTCTATGGCCGTGGAACAGGTTGTGTAGATAAGCATGTAATTTGTGCCCTAGGATATTTGCAGATAGTCTTTCGAGGTTTTTCCTATGGCATGTAATTTGTACCCTGGGATATCTGGCATATTCTCTTTTGAGGTTTTGCTTGGGAGGACATATAATTTTTGCCCTGGGAGATCTGCAAATAGTCTTTTGAGGTTTTTCCTATGGCATGTAATTTGTGCCCTGGGATATTTGGCAGATGCTCTTTTGAGGTTTTGTCCTATGGCATGTAATTTGTGCCCTGGGAGATCCGATAGGTTGAGCCGTGTGCTCGTAATCAGTCCTGGGATGCTCTTTCGAGGTTTTTCCATGAGCACAAGTAATTTGTGCCCTGGGAGTTCTGATAGGTTGAGCCTTGTGCTCGTAATCAATCCTGGGATGCTCTTTCTAGGTTTGGTGGTGACCACATGTAATTTGTGCCCTGGGAGATCCAATAGGTTGAGCCTTGTGCTCATAATCAGTCCTTGGATTCTCTTTCGAGGTTTTGTGGTGGGATCACATGTAATAAGTCCTGGAGATCTGGATAGGATGAAAAAGGCCTCAGATGCTCTTTAGGGTTCTTGCTAGTCAAGAGACTCTTTTAAGGTTTTGTGACGCACGTAATAAGTCTTGAGATTTCCACAGTATGGCCAGTGATGACGAAGACCTGTAGGTGGTGGGCCTACATCCAGTATGAAAAAGGACTGGCTTTGTATAAATTCCTATGACGAGTAGATTCAGATATTGATTGAGATATCAGCAGCAGTGACGATGATGATGACTCGATGACGATTATCCAGTGATGATGATCCAGAGAAGATGACTTGTGCTAGAAGACCTGTGTCGAGAAATACCTTCCTAGTTAAGAGGGAGTGTTGATGTATATGTAACTTTGGAATGTATTTCACATATATGTATATTGTATTCCTATAGAGATGTTATTATTCCTCTATACGGAAGTGGTTGTATTCATATAGAGATGTTATTATTCCTCTATACGGAAGTGTCGTCATTTATATTGCAAGTGTCGTAACTTATACTTGATGGGTTATTAGACCACCTTGTTGGGGTCGGCCCTGTATAAGTCATGTGGGTCAAAGGGTTATTAGACCACCCTATTAGAGGTCATCCATGTAGGTCAAAGGGTTTTTAGACCACCCTAGTGGGGTTCGGCCCAGTCAGCATTATGTTAAGTGGTTAAGTTGAGGCCGACCTAGTTGAGTAAAGGTCAAGTCAAGTTAGTGTATAAATAGAGAGTGTGTCTCTCTCATTTTACACATTCTATTCTCTCACTCACACTTTGGAGAGTGGTGCACTTGTGGAGGAGGAGGCTTTGCTGCTAGGAGAAGACTATCTCTTGTATTCTGGTTGTATCACTGCTCTATCTATCTCTGAGGAAGTTATTGGGGTTTTTCACCTTTATGGTTTTCCCCAAGTAAACTCTGTGTCTCTTGTGTGCTTGCATTATTGTGTCCATGATTGATATGTCGTAGATTTTTTGTACATGTTGTTCTCTCAGTTAAGATCCTAGATCAACTTGAAGTAAATTCTAAAAATTTAACACAAACAATGCGTGCATTCACTTTCAAAACCCTTCATGATTCTAATTGCTTCAGTAACCTCCTCACTTCTCTACGCTGTTACCTCCAACAGAGTACTTGGTACCAATTTTTCGTCTAGCTCATAGATCTTGTCATAGAACCTTGAAAGGATTCCATTTAGTCTCTTCATCTTCTCCTCAGTATCCATGTCGTTGAATACCTCAACCTCAATAATATTGTTGAAAAAGTGAGATTCTTTATCACTCAACAACACTCATGGGAAACCAAATCAGGTAACTAAATTTTTGAAATAAGAACTTTGTAGCAGTTGTATCACTACAATACTTCATTGGTTTAGCTTCATCCCACGTGGTCAAGTAATCTACCACAGTAATAATATAGTGTGCTCCTGATCTCTTTGTAGGGGGGTTAATTGGTCCTACAAAGTCAATATCCCATTTCTCAAAAGCCTGCAAAGTAACCTATGGTACTAACGTAATTTTATCCCTTCTAGATGGTTTCCCTATTCTTTGAAAAATATCACAAGATCAACAATACTCCTTAGCATATTTATGGAGTGTGGGACACCAGATCCCTACTCGCAATATCTTATGGGATATGGATTTTCCTGCGTAGTGGCCTCCTGCAACCCCTTCATAAGATTCAACCAAGACCATTGGTTGCTCATGCTTCATAACACAACGCCTCAATACTTCGTCTAGTCCCAACTTATATAAATGACCTGAGATCAATTGATAATATGTTGCTTTCACAACCAATTGTTTCTTTTGATTGACAGACAACCCTATCGATGTCATTCCTATGGCCATAAAATTTACAATGTATTCAAAATATTCATCCACCATGCTAACCAAAAACAATTTCACATCTAGGAGGTTTTCATCCAAATTATCTAGCTCTTCCCCTATCTCCAACCTCGACAAATGGTCAAGTCTTGCATTTAAACTTCTCGATTTGACAATGATTTCAAAATCATACTCCTGAAATAATAAGAGCCATCTGCAAATTCCCCCCCCCCCACAACACTATCTTATCAACCAAGTACCTTAAAGCAAAATTATTAGTAAACATTTTAAAATGACCCCCTAAGAGGTAATGCCTAAAATTTTACAGCACGTAGACCATGGATAACCGTTCTCTCTCTATCATAGTGTAATTTCTCTCTACAGTGGATAAATTTCTACTAGCAAACACAATCGGATGATTAATAGCTCCCTCTCCTGGTTGATCCAAAACTGCACCCAATGCAATGGACGATGCATCAACATGATCATGAAACTCTTTCTTCCAGCCAGGGAACACTAGAATAGGTGCAGTCACCATCTTTTCCTTCAATGTTTCGAGGCTCTATTGACACTCTTAATTCCATTGAAATTTTTTGTCCCTCTTCAAAATCTTTTCCATTGTTATCATGATCTATGTGTATCCCTTAATAAAATTCCTGTAGTATCCCATATGTCCTAGAGTTGTTCTCAATTTTCACATCGCTGTTGGTGGTGGTAAGTAAAAAATAATAGTGATCTCCATAGGATCTACCAGAAAACCCTGCTTGCGTACTACATGTCCAACCAATATACCAAATGGAGAATGACTTAATCCATCAACCACTTTATTTTCCTTTCCTTTAATATGTTTAATTTCAAAGTCATATTCACTTAGGAAAGATAACCATCCAGATTGTCTAGTATCTAAATTATGTTGGTCAAATAAATATTTTAAACTGACATTATCAGTCATTCGTAAGAATCTTCTTCCAATAAGATAGTGTCACCACATTTTAAGTGCATGAATAATGGCAGCTAACTCCCAATCATGAGTAGCATAGTTATTTTCATGTTCTTTAAGTTTCCTAGATTCATAGACCACCACATAGTTGTGTTGCATTAATACTCCACCTAAACACTCTTTGCATGCATATGTGCATATAACACAATAATTATAGGGGTCTACTATCTTTAGGATAGGATCTCTTGTTAATAAATATTTCAGTTTATTAAAGATGATTTCACATTTCTCATTCCATTCAAATTTCTTACCTTTCTTTTGCAATGAAGTTATAGGATATGAAATCTTTCAAAATCCTTCAATAAATTTGCGATAATATCTAGTGATCCCCATAAAAGATCTAACAACATATACATCTTTAGGCACAAGCCATTCCATGATAGATTTAATTTTATCGGGATCCATCAATATACCATCTTTAGACACAACATGTCCTAAGTATTGGATTTAATCTTTAAAGAAATCACATTTACTGAATTTAGCATACAGTTCTTATTCTCTTAATACTTGTACGACTATTTTTAAATGCTCTTCATGGTCTTGCTGATTTTTAAAATAGATTAATATGTCATCAATAAAGATGACTACAAATTTATTTAAATATTTACTTAATATACTATTCATTAAACACATAAAATATGTTGGAGCATTTTTCAACCCAAAGTTCATTACGAAAAATTCATAGTGACTATATCTGGTCCTAAAATATTTATTATATATATCTCTGTCTTTAACTCTGATTTGATGATATCCATATCTCAAGTCTACTTTTGAAAATATCATTGCTCCTTGAAATTGGTCGAATAAGTCATCGATCCAAGGTAAAGGATATTTGTTTTTAATTGTCATTTTATTAAGTTGTCTGTAGTATATACACAACCTTAAAGTACTATCATTTTTCTTCACAAACAAAATCAGTGCTTCCCAAGGGGAAACACTTGGTCAAATGTACTTCTTATTTATTAATTCCTGTATTTGGGATTTTAATTCATTAATTTTGAGTATTTTCATTCGGTAAGGATATTTTGAAGCTTGGACTTCTCCCGATACTAAATCAATAGTGAAAACTATTTCTCTTTTTGGAGGTAATCCATGAATTTCTTCCGGAAATACATTCTTAAAATATTTTAAAACTGGAATGTCATGTATTTTAATTTCATTATTATTTTATCTATCATCCATTATACGAACAACAAATACTTTACAACCTTTGTGTACCTTTTCTTTTTTAAAGCAAATATTTCTCTAATAGTAGTTTTCCTTGGAATTCCTTTAACTATTATAGGTTTACTTTCTTCGTCTTTGCATGAGAAGGTTTTATCATAGCAATTCAGAATTAATCTATGCTTTTCTAACCAATCCATTCCTATCAATAAATCATAATATCCTAAAGGAAGAATATTTAAATCAACATGCATCATAAGACCATTCATATTAAATTCACATTCTTTCACAAAACTAGTGACTTTTCGTTTCATTCTTGTAGCAAGCTGAACTAACCAAGACTTTTCAAATTTATTCTGCTGTAATTTACATAGTTCTACAATTCTTGGTGAAACATAACTTAAATTTGCACCTGGATCAATTAATATAGATATTTTTTTATCCTTTAACATACCTTCAATTTCTACCATAGATGTCTGATGGTCTACTTTCCTGTTCTCCAATGCTGCACAAATTATGGGCATGCTCCTTGCTGCATATCCACCTGTAGTATCTTCTTGAACAGTGTGGACGTTAAAAATATTTCTTCTAATTGGAGAGTCTTTAAAATAATGAGGTTCACCACATTCCCAACATTTTAAGGGTTCCCTTTGAATAATATTTTTATGATAGCCCGCAGGTGTTTATTTTGCTTTTGTTACTGTAGGATTTTGTGGCCTAAAACTTCTGAAATTATTCCCTGATAGTTTTGATGATTATTTCCATAAGTATTATTAAATCTCACAACTTTTATTTTGTGTTCATGTAGTGCCCCTAGACTTTCGTAGACATTGAGGGCACCTGCTGAGTGATCCAGCTGACTGAAACATTAATTAAATAACCTTTTGGCCTTATTTTTGAGTATGTGTATCTGAACTCTTAATGTAAATCAATAATTGCATATGTTAAACGATTAGCTATGACTATGGAAAATTATGTTAATGGATAATGCTTAATGACTAGTTGTACGGTGATTATGTAATTGTCGACGAAATGTATATTTGATTAGATGAATAAGAAGTTTGAATAAATCATAAATGTTTAACAATACTAGATTTAGAAATCAGATGATGATTATTGAGGACAGTGCTACTAATAACTTGTTGTGAGAAGTGTGTGTAGAAACAAGTGAGACGGTTCACCAACAAACACACAAAGGAACATGAAGGGTCGTAAAGTACGGGTAAATCACACACAGGGGGAGCGACGACGGTGTCGACTTCCGACAAGAATACCACGCATGAGCAGATAAGCACTGATCCGCTTGCTCAAGAGGAATGCGTGAGGGCGTACGAGGTGGGCCGCGACAGAGCTGGTCACGTACGAGTTGAGGGGCGCGCAGTGAGAACGGACTCACTCCTCAACGCCATTAGTCCCTAGATAGCATGTAGATGGAGGATGGATTTTAACGATTCCTAAAATCCCTACAAGAGTTCCCACAAGTCAAAACGGAAAGATGGTGGCAGAAGGGCCCAATGATGCAGTACCCTGTCGAGAATGGAAAGAATGGACACAAGGACCCAATGATGCAGTACCATGCCAAGGAATAGAAACCATGGATGACTGGACCCGACGGAGTGGTTCCATGTCAGGGAATTAAAATTAAGGAACTAGGAGCCCAATGGCGCGGCACCATGATCCTAGTGAGTTTGATTGTTAAATTTAACAGCATAAAAACTTATGAGAATAAATCTAGATTATTACTTAGCAAATGCATAAAAATAATTTAGGCATTTGCACATGAATAGTTATTTTTGTTGAGCATTTAAAATAATACAAATCATTATTTAAAAGCAAAATAGAATCCTAAGATTAGACACCTAGTCAACTAAAAGCTAGGAGTTAATTAAAATATCTGGGGGACAAACTGGAGCAAACTTAGGGGTGTTGGTGCACTTCTCAGAGAAACTGACACTTGGATAGGTGAGTGTTTTAATTAAATAATTAATTAAAAATATTTAATTATGCATGAAGTGACATGTGTCGCATGAGATTTTCCTTTATAAGGAAGGCTTGGGGAATGGGTAAAGGGCCCATAATTTGGATGATTGTTGTAATTTTCGAATGCCTCAAAGACTTGCTACTATCTAAGGGTTTGGCTAAGAAATCCTCGTGGGAAGGGAAGCCCAAGCTGAATTTCTGAAATACTTGTGTGAACTCTACAGCCCGATTAGCTCGGGGGTCTGGAAGGAAGAAGAGTACTTCCAGAGTGGTTGGGTGGTTTACCGAGGTGTCCGCCGGTGACTGATTGAGGTCTCCAGTGGTAACACAGCAAGGATCATCTTTAACACTACTCAACTTCTCCAAGCAACCATTAGAGAGGTAACCCTTGTGTTTTGTATGCTTATTTCATGTTGGAAGAATTTTTGTTGATTAATTATTCTATGCCCAATTTATGTTAGAATTGTAAATCTGTGGATTCTAACCTCACGTCTGGCTAGGATATGCTTACTGTAGACGGATTCGCTTAGAAATTAACTTCTGTGTTATGACAGTAAGAAAATATAGAATGCATAAAAGATCTGAATCTCAGAACAACTTAAATATGTTTATTAATATTTTAGCTTTATAAATATCCCTGTCAGTGAATTAGTATTTAGGAAACGATACCCTCTGTTTTCAGTATTTGAAATGAATCGAACAGTATGGATCTGGATAATTTAGGAATGAAATAATATTGATTTATTTTATATATGTTACTGTATCTTACTTTGATGTAATCAGCTATACTTGACAGATCGAATATGTATTTCTATTACAGAGTTCCATCTAAAATTTCTGATCGGTCCTCTACCCGAAGAATCTATTTAACGCTTAGATTGATTGGTAAATAATCCTTTTTGAGGTCCATAAAGATTGACCTGTATTTTAATTACAACGCTCATTTCTTCTTTTCATAGATCGATTTATTGAGCTATGATTCGACTCTGTATTTATTTTACTGTTACTTCCTTGAGGTATATTAAGTTTTTACTATAATTCCCAGGCAGTTCCAATCCGATCCCCACCTACGCATGATAACTGTTGAGGTTCATGTTCTTCCAATTCATTTAGAAAGATATACAGAACCGCCAAAACTTTGAATTCCTACCGGGTGAAAGCTGTATCTCTGTTAATTGAACCAGATCTATAAATTTTTGTTAAATCACATAAATTTTGTAAATCTCTGCATTGAATCCAGTGGATCGAACTCCAAGATAATGGATGTATCGATCTTGCTTTTCAAGGTTTTTAAAATTAGATCTCTGCATTGAGTCCAGTGGATCGAACTCCAAGATAATGGATGTGTCGATCTTGAGGTTTTTAAAAAATGGATCTCTGCATTGAGTCCAGTGGATTGAACTCCAAGATAATGGATGTATCAATCTTGCCTTTCAAGGTTTTTAAAATTAGATCTATGTTATATCTTTATACTCTGCCACAGTTAAAAATTAGTTGACCGAATTAAATTAGGGTGACTCTGTACCATGACCATATCCTAGATCCAAACGATTGCATTGAGATTGATTTTAATCTATTGTTCGTGATTATATTTATCCCCAATATTTCAATTTACAACGTTGATTGACAGCGATCATGACCATATCCCAGATCCAAACGATTGCATTGAGAATGATTTTAATCTGTTAGTTGTGTCTAAAATTACCAAAGTTTCAATTCAATAAGCTATTTAATTGATAGTGAATTCCCAAATCTGTTGTTGTGATTACATCTCCAGATCAATAGCAATTTTATTACACCTGGGCGATTTCATTAACAACGAATTCAAATCTGTTAGTTGTGTCTAAATTCCCCAGCGTTCAAACCATTAGCGATTCCATCTAGTGATCTCGGCTGGCAGTGATTCATTTTGGAGGTTGTGTCAAAAATTCCCAAGTTTCAATTCAATAAGCTACTTAATTGACAGTGAATTCCCAAATCTGTTGTTGTGATCACATTTCCAGATCGATAGCAATTTTATTACACCTCGACAATTCCATTAACAGTGAATTCAAATCTGTTAGTTGTGTCTAAATTCCTCAACGCTCAAATCATTAGCGATTCCATCTGACAAGGTTTGTAGACGTATATTGTAATGTAAATTATAGAATTGGAACATGCAGAATTTGGTTTACATTTTAACTGTATGGTAATAAGCACACTAATTTTAAATAAGGACGATTGTTGATCACGATGTCCTTGATAATTTTGATAATTCTTTCATGTGTCATTTAAGTGAAATTTACTTTTCTGGAGCGATAGATTATATGAATAGAACAACCTTTTATAAAGTCATGACAATTTTTTTATAAAAGAATAAGCGTGGAATATGTTATCAATGATATGGAATTGAATTGTTACTACTTTGTATTTTAAATGTATTGATTATGGCAGAATTTTAAAATAGAATATGTGGCAGAGTTATAAAGTGGAAAATGTCATGTTATTAGTGATATGGAATTGAATTGTTACTACCTTGTATTTTAAACGAATTGATTATGGCAGGATTATAAAATAAAATATGTGGCAGAATTATAAAGTAGAAAATGTCATGTCATTAATATAGAATTCAAATGTGACTACATTTTATCTCCCAATGTACTGATTATGGTCAAAGGATGATGTAGAATATATTATGCTAGCTTAGAAATGAGATGCAATTATTTATTATTCAAATGTATTAGCTATAGTGAAGTCACATAGAGAATATGTATAGATAAGTGTGATTCTAAGCAACTGAGAAAATGAATGCAAGTTTATCCCAAGGCGGTAATTATAACTAGCCAAGGGATCGACTCCATATAAAAATGTGTCGTTCACGGTTAGTAAATGGATAAGAAGAACATGACAAAATGTTGCTCGTAGCTAGATAAATGAAATATAGTTATAAACATAAAGGTGTGTTTTGTGGTTGTTATGAAATCAATTATTCTTAATTTGGATTTATAGGTGAGATGCATTATGGTTATATTGTGAAGGATCGTGATCATGAATTTAAAGACATTTCAAGTTTTGGAAGAGTAATTTAAGTCGTATATGTGTAATACATTCAAAGTAACAATTGGTGAAGTTCTATTTATACCCTAGAAAACAAATTGTATTGAGAGAAGTGCAAATTGCTTAAGTCTTATGAGTTGTTAGTACAAAGAAAAATAAAAACATTTACTCAACCCGAAGCCCTACATTTGGTATCAGAGCAAGGTCGAACTTAGTTCGGACCTAGACAATTCCGCGCGAAACAGTTTATGATGTTTAGTTGACTAATAAATTTTATTTTACATCTGATCAGACTTCGTCATGGATTGAAGAACTTGCCAGGGTAGAGCCGGAAGGGGACACGGACGAGCTGCACGCCCGTCAATCCCAACAGCCCCTGAGGATAATCCTCCGAGAGCTGAGGAAACCATTAACCTACCTGTGGACGAGGTCATGACAATGAT
The DNA here is from genome assembly GCA_027924585.1 of Larix kaempferi. Taxonomy (NCBI): domain Eukaryota; kingdom Viridiplantae; phylum Streptophyta; class Pinopsida; order Pinales; family Pinaceae; genus Larix; species Larix kaempferi. Next base: position 4,835,576 of record BSBM01000211.1, read on the forward strand.
GAGGAACTACCACAGAATGACAGAATCATTGATGACACGACTTGACCATGAGAACATTGGTTCTCAAGTCACTACAGTACCGTGGGCGCCACCTCCAGTCAACATACACCGAGAGTTAGAAAAGGTGAAGTTTCCTAAATTTTGGTGTGCCACTGAGGGGACCGCCGCAGAGGCATGGCTAGAAAACATGGTCATGTGTTTTTCTTTGAGAGACTACACGTCTAACATGAAGGTACGGATGGCGATACTACAACTGAAGGGGGAAGCCCTTCTTTGGTGGAAGACCTTGCGACCTCAGCTAGGTCTAGAGCTTGAGGAGATATCTTGGGAATTGTTCGATGCACATTTTTGTCAGCATTACCTATCAGACGAATTCATTGAGCGACAGCTGAATGATTTCCATGCACTAAAGCAAGGACTACCGACAATACAAGAGTACGAAATCCGTTTTATGGAGTTACTAAGGTATGCACCCCATGTTGCCACGGAGAACTTAAAGGTCAATAAGTTCATCTATGGATTAAACCCATTCATACGGGACAAGGTTTGAATTTGGACACCTTCTACTTTGCACGACGCGGTCCAGAAGGCCCTCATAGCAGAAGAAGAGCTTCCTGGCAAGATGCTGCAGAATAAGAACTTTATGAGTACAGACCGAGGAAGTCAACCTTCGCATGCACCCAAACATCAGTATGGGAATAAGAATTTTGGAAGGAGACCTTTCAACGGAGGGTCTAACAGAGATGACAGAAGACCATATCGACCGCCACCACGAAATGATCATGCAAATCCTTTTGCAAAACCGGCGCAGTTTGGACCAAGAAGAAATGATGCACCTGCTAGAAACAAAACAAGAGGGCCCAAAGCAGGATGTTGGAGGTGGTGGGGACCACACTTCCAAAGCGAATGTCCTCAACAGGACCGGGGAAACCAAAGAGCCCAAGCACCACGACAAACTACCGCAGCAGATTTAGGACGAGCGCATCGTATACACGCTTCCGTTAACAACCACCAAGCTGAACATCAGTCCACCATCCTTGAGACTACTGGTAAGATACATGGTAATGTATTTTCCTTGCTTATAGACCCTGGAGCTACTGAAAGTTTTATTTCCTTAAAAGTTGTAAAAAATAATAAAATGATGGAAATAAGTCAAGATGATTTCGACACTGTCGAGATAACATCCGGTAGTGTCCAGAGTGTGGGTCTTAAGGTAGAGAACTGTGAAGTCGACCTAGGAGTATGTTCTTCTAGAATATCCTTTTATGTTACGGAATTGGGTACATACGATCTAATCCTGGGGATGGATAGGCTAGAAGCACACTCGACGGTGATGGATTGCCGAAGTAAGGAACTAACTTTCGTCGACGATGAAGGTTACAAGAGGATGTTAACGGGGAAGAAAAAGAAAGTTTCCTTGAGAATGATATGGGCTATGCAGCTGAAGAAGAGCATGAGAAAAGGGTGTCAATTATATGCGGTGATTGCATTGAATAAGGAAGGAGATAAGGTAGAAGTAATTAATCACCCCTTGTTCTCAGAATTCATGGATGTGTTTCCTGACGCATTAACCGGATTACTGCCACAGCATGAACTGGATTTCACCATAGAACTAAGACCTGGAACTGAGCCCATAGCTAGAACTCCTTACCGAATGTTAGTAACAAAATTGAAGGAATTGCAAATTCAACTACAAGAGTTGTTAGATTTAGGACTGATGAGACCTAGTGTGTCTCCTTGGGGAGCACGTGTTATTTTTGTAAAGAAGAAGGATGGGTCTTGGCGCTTGTGCATTGACTACCGTCAATTGAACAAGGCGACCGTAAGAAATCAGTATCCCCTACCCAGAATAGATGACCTCTTTGACCAGATGAAGGGTGCGATGGTATTCTCAAAAATCAATCTAAGGTCGGGATACCACCATTTGAGGATCAAGGATGAAGATATCCCGAAGACAACGTTTAAAACTAGATTTGGACACTACGAATTGGTCGTAGTACCTTTCGGCTTAACAAATGCACCCAGTGTATTTATGAACCTGATGAACGGTGTGTTTCGGAAACACCTTGACATGTTTGTACAGGTGTTCTTAGATGACATTCTGATTTATTCAAGAACACCGGAAGAACATGAGGAACACCTGAGGATAGTCTTAAAATGTTTAAGAGAAAATCACCTTTATGGAAAATTATCAAAGCGTTCGTTCTTCCAGAAGGAGATTCATTATCTTGGACACATCATATCCGGTGAAGGGATAGTTGTAAACCCAGCCAAGATTGAAGCCATTTGGGACTCGTTGGAACCCACAAACGTACATGAGGTACGAAGCTTTATGGGGCTTGCCGGGTATTATAGATGTTTTGTGGAAGGCTTCTCTAGACTAGCGGGACCTATTACTGAATTACAAAAGAAGAACCGTCCTTTCATTTGGACGGAGAAATGTGAAGAGGCCTTTTCTAAATTAAAAGAATTACTGACTACGGCACCAATCTTAAGAGTTCCCGACATGGATAAAGATTTCCTGGTGTGCATGGATGCTTCAAAGGATGGTGTTGGTTGTGTATTGATGCAAGATGGAAGAGTAATTGCGTACACGTCCAGAAGACTTAGGCCGCATGAAGAGAACTATGCGACCCCTGATATGGAGATGACTGCAGTGATGCATGCTTTGAGGTTATGGAGACACTATCTGGTAGGGAGAAACTTTGAATTAAAGACTGACCATTGTGGGTTACAACACATCTTCACTCAAAGCAACCTTAATGCAAGACAGAGAAGATGGTCGGAAGTACTCAGTGAGTACGACTTCGACATAACTTATGTGAAAGGGACCTTAAACAAAGTGGCAGATGCACTTAGTCGTAGACCTAGGATATTCTCTGTCATACCATTAAAGACCAACTTAAGAGAAAAGATCTTGACACTACAACAGAAGGACACATGGTATAATGAAGTAAAAGCTGAGTTGGAGAATGAACAGATGAGAATACCCAAGTTTGAAGGGTACTCTTTGGACATGGATGGTTTATTACGGTATAACCGTCGCATGTATTTTCCTGATAATGAAGAAATTCGAGGTTTAATACTGTCTGAAGCTCACCGAGCCGTCTATAGAGCACATCCTGAAATAAAAAAGATGTACGTAGATTTGAAACCTTTGTTCTTTTGGCATGGCATGAAGAGGGATGTGGTAAGCTTTGTGGTGAAGTGTATGGAGTGCCAGATGGTAAAGGCGGAACATCCATACCCAGCTGGATTACTGCAACCACATGCGATCCTAGAATCAAAATGGGAGGTTATTTCTATGGATTTTATAGTTTGTCTATCCTTAACCAACAAGAGACATGACACAATTTTTGTGGTCGTTGACACTCTTAAAAAGAGTGCGCATTTCCTACCGATTAAGAACACGTATCAAGCTCCGGAGATAGCCCGAGTCTTCATTAACGAAGTAGTAAGACTACATGGAATTCCGAAGAAAATTATTTCTGATAGAGGATCAGTATTTACTGGAAGGTTTTGGACAAGCTTTCAAGAAGCTCTTGGGACTCAACTTAACTTTAGCACCGCCTACCACCTTGAAATGGACAGACAAACGAAAAGAGTGAACCAAGTATTGGAGGACATGCTAAGAATGTATGTAATGGATCAACAAAAGAAGTGGTAAGAATATCTACCCTTGGTAGAATTTGCATACAACAACAGTTATCAGAGTTCTATTCAGATGGCTCCATTTGAATTTCTCTATGGGAGACCTTGTAGGACTCCCATAAGTTGGGATAAACTAGAGGATAGGACATTACTTGGTCCTGAGGTAATACAAGAGATGGAAGACCAGATGGTCACAATTCATGCTCGACTAAAGGAAGCACAGGATCGCCAGAAGAGCTATGCGAATGCACACAGGACTGATCGTAACTACGAAATTGGGGATAGGGTATTTCTACGGGTAAAACCACAGAAGATTTCTATAAAGTTTGGAAAGGGAGCCAAGTTGTCACCTAGGTTTGTAGGACCCTTTAGGATTTCAGAACGGATAGGACTGGTTGCGTATCGTCTTGACTTGCCGTCATCATTAAGTAGAATTCATAATGTTTTTCATATTTCTGTATTGCGCCACTATGTTCCCGATACTTCACATATCATTGACTTGAGCAATGTGCAGATAACGGACGACAGGGCCGTGATGGCCGAACCGATCCAGATTTTAGACCAACGAACGTGGCAACTTAGGCACCGTGTGATTGATCAAGTCAAAGTACAGTGGGACAACTATAGTCCAAGCTCTGCAACTTGGGAGGACGCAACTGAGATGCATCGTAATTTTCCATTTTTATTCTGAACTTTGGGACGAAGTTCTAAATAAGTAGGGGTGTATGTAGTGCCCCTAGACTTTTGTAGACATTGAGGGCACCTGTTGAGTGACCCGGCCGACTGAAACATTAATTAAATAATCTTTTGGCCTTATTTTTGAGTATGTGTATCTGAACTGTTGATGTAAATGAATAATTGCATATGTTAAACGATTAGCTATGACTATGGAAAATTATGTTGATGGATAATGTTTAACGACTAGCTGTATGGTGATTATGTAATTGTTGAAAAAATGTATATTTGATTAGATGAATAAGAAGTTTGAATAAATCATAAGTGTTTAACAATACTAGATTTAGAAATCAAATGATGATTATTGAGGACAATGCTACTAATAACTTGTTGTGAGAAGTGTGTGTAGAAACAAGTGAGACGGTTCACCAATGGACACACAAAGGAACATGAAGGGTCATAGAGTACGGGTAAATCACACACAGGGGGAGCGACGACGATGTCGACTTCCGACAAGAATACCAAGCATGAGCAGATAAACACTGATCTGCTTGATCAAGAGGAATGCGTGAGGGCGTATGAGGCGGGCCACGACGGAGCTAGTCACGTACGCGTTGAGGGGCGTGGAGTGAGAACAGACTCACTCCTCAGCACCATTAGTCCCTAGATAGCATGTAGACGGAGGATGGATGGTAATCATTCCTAAAATCCCTACAAGAGTTCCTGCAAGTCAAAACGGAAAGATGGTGGCAGAAGGGCCCAACGACGCGATACCCTGTCGAGAATGGAAAGAATGGATGCAAGGACCCAACGATGCAGTACCATGCCAAGGAATAGAAACCATGGATGACTGGACCCAAGGGAGTAGTGCCATGTCAGGGAATTGAAATTAAGGAACTAGGAGCCCAACGGGGCGGCACCGTGATCCTAGTGAGTTTGATTGTTAAATTTAACTGCATAAAAACTTATGAGAATAACTCTAGATTATTACTTAGCAAATGCATAAAAATAATTTAGGCATTTGCACATGAATAGTTATTTTTGTTGAGCATTTAAAATAATAGAAATCATTATTTCGGAGCAAAATAGAATCCTAAGATTAGACACCTAGTCAACTAAAAGCTAGGAGTTAATTAAAATATCTGGGGGACAAACTGGAGCAAACTTAGGGGTGTTGGTGCACTTCCCAGAGAAACTGACACTTGGATGGGTGAGTGTTTTAATTAAATAATTAATTAAAAATATTTAATTATGCATGAAGCGACATGTGTCGCATGAGATTTTTCTTTATAAGGAAGGCTTGGGGAATGGGTAAAGGGCCCATAATTTGGATGATTGTCGTAATTTTCGAATGCCTCAAAGACTTGTTGCTATCTAAGCGTTTAGCTAAGAAATCCTGGTGGGAAGGGAAGCCCAAGCTGAATTTCTGAAATACTTGTGTGAACTCTACGGCCCGATTAGCTCGGGGGTCTGGATGGAAGAAGAGTACTTCCAGAGTGGTTGGGTGGTTTACCGAGGTGTCCACCGATGAGTGATTGAGGTCTCCAGCGGTAGAACAACAAGGATCATCTTCAACACTACTAAACTTCTCCAAGCAACCACTAGAGAGGTAACCCTTATGTTTTGTATGCTTATTTCATGTTGGAAGAATTTTTGTTGATGAATTATTGTATGCCCAATTTATGTTAGAATTGTAAATCTGTGGATTCTAACCTCACGTCTGGCTAGGATATGCTTACTGTAGACGGATTCGCTTAGAAATTAACTTCTGTGTTATGATAGTAAGAAAATATAGAATGCAGAAAAGATCTAATGCTCAGAACAACTTAAATCTGTTTATTAATATTTTAGCTTTATAAATATCCGTGTCAGTGAATTAGTATTTAGGAAATGATACCCTCTGTTTTCAGTATTTGAAATGAATCGAACAGTATGGATTTGGATAATTTGGGAATGAAATAATGTTGATTTATTTTATATATGTTACTGTATATTACTTTGATGTAATCAGCTATAATTGACAGATCGAATATGTATTTCTATTACAGAGTTCCATCTAAAATTTCTGATCGGTTCTCTACCCGAAGAATATATTTAAAGCTCAGATTGATTGGTAAATAATCCTTTTTGAGGTCCATAAAGATTGACCTGTATTTTAATTACAGCGCTCATTTCTTCTTTTCGTAGATCAATTTATTGAACTATGATTCGAATTTGTATTTATTTTACTGTTACTTCCTTGAGGTATATTAAGTTTATACTGTAATTCCCAGGCGGTTCCAATTCGATCCCCACCTACGCATGATAATTGTTGAGGTTCATGTTCTTCCAATTCATTTAGAAAGATATACAGAACCGCCAAAACTTTGAATTCCTACCCAGTGAAAGCTGTATCTCTGTTAATTGAACCAGATCTATAAATTTTTGTTAAATCTCATAAATTTTGTAAATCTCTGCATTGAATCCAGTGGATCGAACTCCAAGATAATGGATGTATCGATATTTCTTTTCAAGGTTTTTAAAATTAGATCTCTGCATTGAGTCCAGTGGATCGAACTCCAAGATAATAGATGTATCGATCTTAAGGTTTTTAAAAAAATGGATCTCTGCATTGAGTCTAGTGGATCGAACTCCAAGATAATGGATGTATCGATCTTGAGGTTTTTAAAAAAAATAGATCCCTGCATTGAGTCGAGTGGATCGAACTCCAAGATAATGGATGTATCGATCTTGCCTTTCAAGGTTTTTAAAATTAGATCTATGTTATATATTTATACTCTGCCACAGTTAAAAATTAGTTGACCAAATTAGATTAGGGTGACACTGTACCATGACCATATCCCAGATCGAAACGATTGCATTGAGATTGATTTTAATCTATTGTTCGTGATTATATTTATCCCCAATATTTCAATTTACAACGTTTATTGACAGTGATTGTGACCATATCCCAGATCCAAACGATTGCATTGAGAATGATTTTAATCTGTTAGTTGTGTCTAAAATTCCCAAAGTTTCAATTCAATAAGCTATTTAATTGACAGCGAATTCCAAAATCTATTGTTGTGATTACATCTCCAGATCGATAGCAATTTTATTACACCTGGACGATTTCATTAACAACGAATTCAAATTTGTTAGTTGTGTTTAAATTCCCCAGCGTTCAAACCATTAGCGATTCCATCTAGTGATCTCGGCTAACAGTGATTCATTTTGGAGGTTGTGTCAAAAATTCCCAAGTTTCAATTAAATAAGCTACTTAATTGACAGTGAATTCCAAAATTTGTTGTTGTGATCACATTTCCAGATCGATAGCAATTTTATTCTACCTGGGCGATTCCATTAATAGTGAATTCAAATCTGTTAGTTGTGTCTAAATTCCTCAAAGCTCAAACCATTAGCGATTTCATCTGACAGGGTTTGTAGACGTATATTGTAATGTAAATTATAGAACTGGAACATGTGGAATTTGGTTTACATTTTAACTGCATTGTAATAAGCACACTAATTTTAAATAAGGACGATTGTTGATCACGATGTCCTTGATAATTTTGATAATTCTTTCATGTGTCATTTAAGTGAAATTTACTTTTCTGGAACGATAGTTTATTAGAATTTGGCATTCTATATGCTTGATAGAATAGAACAGTTCATTTGAAAATACGTTGGATTATATGAATAGAACAACCTTTTATAAAGTCATGACAAAATGTTTATAAAAGAATAAGCCTGGAATATGTTATCAGTGATATGGAATTGAATTTTTACTACCTTGTATTTTAAATGTAATCTAATTATGGCAGAATTTTAAAATAGAATATGTGGCAGGGTTATAAAGTGGAAAATGTGATGTTATTAGTGGTATGGAATTGAATTGTTACTACCTTGTATTTTAAACGAATTGATTATGGCAGGATTATAAAATAAAATATGTGGCAGAATTATAAAGTAGAAAATGTCATGTCATTAATATAGAATTCAAATGTGACTACATGTTATCTCCCAATGTATTGATTATGGTCAAAGGATGATGTAGAATATATTATGTTAGCTTAGAAATGAGATGCAATTAGTTATTATTCAAATGTATTAGCTATAGTGAAGTCACATAGAGAATATGTATAGATAAGTGTGATTCTAAGCAACTGAGAAAATGAATGCAAGTTTATCCCAAGGCGGTAATTATAACTAGCCAAGGGATCGACTCCATATAAAAATGTGTCGTTCACGGTTAGTAAATGGATAAGAAGAACATGACAAAATGTTGCACGTAGCTAGATAAATGAAATATAGTTATAAACATAAAGGTGTGTTTTGTGGTTGTTATGAAATCGATTATTCTTAATTTGGATTTATAGGTGAGATGCATTATGGTTATATTGTGAAGGATCGTGGACATGAATTTAAAGACATTTCAAGTTTTGGAAGAGTAATTTAAGTCGTATATGTGTAATACATTCAAAGTGACAATTGGTGAAGTTCTATTTATACCCTAGAAAACAAATTATATTGAGACAAGTGCAAATTGTTTAAGTCTTACGAGTTGTTAGTACAAAAAAAAAAAAAAAAAATTTACTCAACCCGAAGCCCTACATTTGGTATCAGAGCAAGGTCGAACTTAGTTCAGACCTAGACAATTCCACGCGAAACAGTTTATGATGTTTAGTTGACTAATAAATTTTATTTTACATCTGAACAGACTTCGTCATGGATTGAAGAACTCACCAGGATAGAGCCGGAAGGGGACGCAGACGAGCTGCACGCCCGTCAATCCCAACAGCCCCCGAGGATAATCCTCCGAGAGTTGAGGAAACCATTAACCTACCTGCGGACGAGGTCATGACAATGATGATGAACTACCACAGAATGACAGAAGCGTTGATGACATGACTTGACCGCGAGAACATTGGTTCTCAAGTCAGTCCAGTACCGCGGGCGCCACCTCCAGTCAACATACACCGAGAGTTAGAAAAGGTGAAGTTTCCTTAATTTTGGGGTTACACTGAGGGGACCGCCGCAGAGGCATGGCTAGAAAACATGGTCATGTGTTTTTCTTTGAGAGACTACACGTCTAACATGAAGGTACGGATGGCGATACTACAACTGAAGGGGGAATCCCTTCTTTGGTGGAAGACCTTGTGACCTCAGCTAGGTCTAGAGCTTGAGGAGATATCTTTGGAACTGTTCGATGCACATTTCCATCAGCATTACCTATCAGACGAATTCATTGAGCGGCAGCTGAATGATTTCCATGCACTAAAGCAAGGACTACCGACAATACAAGAGTACGAAATCCGTTTTATGGAGTTACTAGGGTATGCACCCCATGTTGCCATGGAGAAATTAAAGGTCAATAAGTTCATCTATAAATTAAACCCAGTCATACGGGACAAGGTTAGTATTTGGACACCTTCTACTTTGCACGATGCAGTCCAGAAGGCCCTCATAGCAGAAGAAGAGCTTCTTGGAAAGATGCTGTAGAATAAGAACTTTACGAGTACAGACCGAGGAAGTCAACCTTCGCATGCACCCAAACATCAGTATGGGAATAAGAATTTTGGAAGGAGACCTTTCAACGGAGGGTCTAACAGAGATGACAGAACACCATATCGACCGCCACCACGGAATGATCATGCAAAGCCTTTCGCAAAACCAGCGCAGTTTGGACCAAGAAGAAATGATGCACCTGCTAGAAACAAAACAAGAGGGCCCAAAGCAGGATGTTGGAGGTGTGGAGAACCACACTTCCAAAGCGAATGTCCTCAGCAGGACCGGGGAAACCAAAGAGCCCATGCATCGCGACAAACTACCGCAGCTAATTTAGGACGAGCGCATCGTATACACGCTTCCGTCAACAACCACCAAGCTGAACATCAGTCCACCATCCTCGAGACTACTGGTAAGATACATGGTAATGTATTTTCCTTGCTTATAGACCCTGGAGCTACTGAAAGTTTTATTTCCTTAAAAGTTGTAAAAAATAATAAAATGATGGTAATAAGTCAAGATGATTTCGACACTGTCGAGCTGGCATCCAGTAGTGTCCAGAGTGTGGGCCTTAAGGTAGAGATTTGTGAAGTCGACCTAGGAGTATGTTCTTATAGAATATCCTTTTATGTTACGGAATTGGGTACATACGATCTAATCCCAGGGATGGATTGGCTAGAAGCACACTCGGCGGTGATGGATTGCCAAAGTAAAGAACTAACTTTCATTGACGATGAAGGTTACAAGAGGATGTTAACGGGGAAGAAAAAGAAATTTTCCTTGAGAATGATATGGGCTATGCAGCTGAAGAAGAGCATGAGAAAAGGGTGTCAATTGTATGTGGTGATTGCATTGAATAAGGAAGGAGATAAGGTAGAAGTAATTAATCACCCCTTGTTCTCAGAATTCATGGACGTGTTTCCTGATGCATTACCGAGATTACTGCCACAGCATGAACTGGATTTCACCATAGAACTAAGACCTAGAACTGAGCCCATAGCTAGAACTCCTTACCGAATGTCAGTACCAGAATTGAAGGAATTGCAAATTCAACTACAAGAGTTGTTAGATTTAGGACTGATCAGACCTAGTGTGTCTCCTTGGGGAGCACATGTTATTTTTGTAAAGAAGAAGGATGGTTCTTGGCGCTTGTGCATTGACTACCGTCAATTGAACAAGGCGACCGTAAGAAATCAGTATCCCCTACCCAGAATAGATGACCTCTTTGACCAGATGAAGGGTGCGACGGTATTCTCAAAAATCGACCTAAGGTCGCGATACCACCAGTTGAGGATCAAGGATGAAGATATCCCCAAGACAACGTTTAAAACTAGATTTGGACACTACGAATTTGTCGTAGTACCTTTCGGCTTAACAAATGCACCCAGTGTATTTATGAACCTGATGAACGGTGTGTTTCGGCAACACCTTGACATGTTTGTACAGGTGTTCTTAGACGACATTCTGATTTATTCAAGAACACCGAAAGAACATGAGGAACACCTAAGGATAGTCTTAAAATGTTTAAGAGAAAATCACCTTTATGGAAAATTATCGAAGTGTTCGATCTTCCAGAAGGAGATTCATTATCTTGGACACATCATATCTGGCGAAGGGATAGCTGTAGATCCATCCAAGATTGAAGCCATTTGGGACTGGCCGGAACCCACAAACATACATGAGGTACGAAGCTTTATGGGGCTTGCCGGGTATTATAGATGTTTTGTGGAAGGCTTCTCTAGACTAGCGGGACCTATTACTGAATTGCAAAAGAAGAACCGTCCTTTCATTTGGAAGGAGAAATGTGAAGAGGCCTTTGCTAAATTAAAAGAATTACTGACTACGGCACCAATCTTAAGAGTTCCCAATATGGATAAAGATTTCCTGGTGTGCACGGATGCTTCAAAGGATGGTGTTGGTTGTGTATTGATGCAAGATGGAAGAGTAATTGTGTACACGTCCATAAGACTTAGGCTGCATGAAGAGAACTATGCGACCCATGATATGGAGATGACTGCAGTGATGCATGCTTTGAGGTTATGGAGACACTATCTGGTAGGGAGAAAGTTTGAATTAAAGACTGACCATTGTGGGTTACAACACATCTTCACTCAAAGCGACCTTAATGCAAGACAGAGAAGATGGTCGGAAGTACTCAGTAAGTACGACTTCGACATAACTTATGTGAAAGGGACCTTAAACAAAGTGGAAGATGCACTTAGTCGTAGACCTAGGATATTCTCTGTCATACCATTAAAGACCAACTTAAGAGAAAAGATCTTGACACTAAAACAGAAGGACACATGGTATAATGAAGTAAAAGCTGAGTTGGAGAATTTACAGATGAGGATACCCAAGTTTGAAGGGTACTCTTTGGACATGGATGGTTTATTATGGTATAACCGTTGCATGTATTTTCCTGATAATGAAGAAATTCGAGGTTTAATACTGTCTGAAGCTCACCGAGCTGTCTATAGAGCACATCCTGGAATAAAAAAGATGTACGCAGATTTGAATCATTTGTTCTTTTGGCATGGAATGAAGAGGGATGTGGTAAGCTTTGTGGTGAAGTGTATGGAGTGCCAGATGGTAAAGGCGGAACATCAACACCCAGCTGGATTACTGCAACCACATGCGATCCCAAAATCAAAACGGGAGGTTATTTCTATGGATTTTATAGTTTGTTTTCCCTTAACCAACAGTAGACACGACACAATTTTTGTGGTTGTTGACACTCTTAACAAGAGTGCGCATTTCCTACCGATTAAGAACACATATCAAGCTCTGGAGATAGCCCGAGTCTTCATTAACGAAGTAGTAAGACTACATGGAATTCCGAAGAAAATTATTTTTGATAGAGGATCAGTATTTACTGGAAGGTTTTTGACAAGCTTTCAAGAATCTCTTGGGACTCAACTTAACTTTAGCACCGCCTACCACCTTGAAATGGACAGACAAACGAAAAGAGTGAACCAAGTATTGGAGGACATGCTAAGAATGTATGTAATGGATCAACAAAAGAAGTGGGAAGAATATCTAACCTTGGTAGAATTTGCATACAACAACAGTTACAAGAGTTCTATTCAGATGGGTCCATTTGAATTTCTCTATGGGAGACCTTGTAGGACTCCCATAAGTTGGGATATACTAGAGGATAGGACATTACTTGGTTGTGAGGTTATACAAGAGATGGAAGACCAGATGGTCAGGATTCATGCTCGACTAAAGGAAGAACAGGATCTCCAGAAGAGCTATGCGAATGCACATAGGACTGATCGTAACTACGAAATTGGGGATAGGGTATTTCTACGGGTAAAACCACAAAAGAGTTCTATAAAGTTTGGAAAGGGAGCCAAGTTGTCACCTAGGTTTGTAGGACCCTTTAGGATTTCAGAACGGATAGGACCGGTTGCGTATTGTCTTGACTTGCCGTCATCATTAAGTAGAATTCATAATGTTTTTCATATTTCTGTATTGCGCCACTATGTTCCCGATACTTCACATATCATTGACTTGAGCAATGTGCAGATAACGGACGACGGGGCCATGATGGCCGAACTGATCCATATTTTAGACCAGCGAACGTGGCAACTTAGGCACCGTGTGATTGATCAAGTCAAGGTACAGTGGGACAACTATAGTCCAAGCTCTGCGACTTGGGAGGACGCAACTGAGATGCATCGTAATTTTCCATTTTTATTCTGAACTTCGGGACGAAGTTCTAAATAAGTAGGGGTGTATGTAGTGCCCCTAGACTTTTGTAGACATTGAGGGCACCTACTGAGTAACCCGACCGACTGAAACATTAATTAAATAACCTTTTGGCCTTATTTTTTAGTATGTGTATCTGAACTGTTGATGTAAATGAATAATTGCATATGTTAAACGATTAGCTATGACTATGGAAAATTATGTTGATGGATAATGCTTAACGACTAGCTGTATGGTGATTATGTAATTGTTGACAAAATGTATATTTGATTAGATGAATAAGAAGTTTGAATAAATCATAAATGTTTAACAATACTAGATTTAGAAATCAAATGATGATTATTGAGGACAATGCTACTAATAACTTGTTGTGAGAAGTGTGTGTAGAAACAAGTGAGACGGTTCACCAACGGACACACAAAGGAACATGAAGGGTCGTAGAGTATGGGTAAATCACACACAGGGGGAGCGACGACGATGTCGACTTCCGACAAGAATACCACGCATGAGAAGATAAGCACTGATCCGCTTGCTCAAGAGGAATGCATGACGGCGTATGAGGTGGTCCACGACGGAGCTGGTCACGTACAAGTTGACCGGCGCGCAGTGAGAACAGACTCACTCCTCAGCACCATTAGTCCCTTGATAGCATGTAGACGGAGGATGGATGGTAATCATTCCTAAAATCCCTACAAGAGTTCCTGCAAGTCAAAACGGAAAGATGGTGACAGAAGGGCCCAACGACGCGGTACCCTGTCGAGAATGGAAAGAATGGACGCAAGGAGCCAACGATGCAGTACCATGCCAAGGAATAGAAACCATGGATGACTGGACCCAACGGAGTGGTGCCATGTCAGGGAATTGAAATTAAGGAACTAGGAGCCCAACGGGGCGTCACCGTGATCCTAGTGAGTTTGATTGTTAAATTTAACTGCATAAAAACTTATGAGAATAACTCTAGGTTATTAATTAGCAAATGTATAAAAATATTTTAGGCATTTGCACATGAATAGTTATTTTTGTTGAGCATTTAAAATAATAGAAATCATTATTTCGGAGCAAAATAGAATCCTAAGATTAGACACCTAGTCAACTAAAAGCTAGGAGTTAATTAAAATATCTGGGGGACAAACTGGAGCAAACTTAGGGGTGTTGGTGCACTTCCCAGAGAAACTGACACATGGATGGGTGAGTGTTTTAATTAAATAATTAATTAAAAATATTTAATTATGCATGAAGCGACATGTGTCGCATGAGATTTTTCTTTATAAGGAAGGCTTGGGGAATGGGTAAAGGGCCCATAATTTGGATGATTGTCGTAATTTTCGAATGCCTCAAAGACTTGCTGCTATCTAAGCGTTTGGCTAAGAAATCCTGGTGGGAAGGGAAGCCTAAGCTGAATTTCTGAAATACTTGTGTGAACTCTACGGCCCGATTAGCTCGAGGGTCTGGATGGAAGAAGAGTACTTCCAGAGTGGTTGGGTGGTTTACCGAGGTGTCCGTCGGTGACTGATTGAGGTTTCCAGCGGTAGCATAGCAAGGATCATCTTCAACACTACTCAACTTCTCCAAGCAACCACTAGAGAGGTAACCCTTGTGTTTTGTATGCTTATTTCATGTATGAAGAATTTTTGTTGATTAATTATTCTATGCCCAATTTATGTTAGAATTGTAAATCTGTGGATTCTAACCTCACGTCTAGCTAGGATATGCTTACTGTAGACGGATTCGCTTAGA
Source organism: Larix kaempferi (assembly GCA_027924585.1). Classification (NCBI taxonomy): domain Eukaryota; kingdom Viridiplantae; phylum Streptophyta; class Pinopsida; order Pinales; family Pinaceae; genus Larix; species Larix kaempferi. Next base: position 4,850,837 of record BSBM01000211.1, read on the forward strand.
AATTAACTTATGTGTTATGATAGTAAGAAAATATAGAATGCAGAAAAGCTCTAATGCTGAGAACAACTTAAATCTTTTTATTAATATTTTAGCTTTATAAATATCCATTTCAGTGAATTAGTAGTTAGGAAACGATACCCTCTGTTTTCAGTATTTGAAATGAATCGAACAGTATGGATTTGGATAATTTGGGAATGAAATAATGTTGATTTATTTTATATATGTTACTGTATCTTACTTTGATGTAATCAACTATACTTGACAGATCGAATATGTATTTTATTACAGAGTTCCATCTAAAATTTCTGATCGGTCCTCTACCCGAAGAATCTATTTAACGCTCAGATTGATTGGTAAATAATCCTTTCTGAGGTCCATAAAGATTGACCTGTATTTTAATTACAACGCTCATTTCTTCTTTTCGTAGATCAATTTCTTGAGCTATGATTCGAATCTGTATTTATTTTACTGTTACATCCTTGAGGTATATTAAGTTTATACTGTAATTCCGAGGCAGTTCCAATTCGATCCCCACCTATGCATGATAACTGTTGAGGTTCATGTTCTTCCAATTCATTTAGAAAGATATACAGAACCGCCAAAACTTTGAATTCCTACCCAGTGAAAGCTGTATCTCTGTTAATTGAACCAGATCTATAAATTTTTGTTAAATCTCATAAATTTTGTAAATCTTTGCATTGAATCCAGTGGATCGAACTCCAAGATAATGGATGTATCGATCTTGCTTTTCAAGGTTTTTAAAATTAGGTCTCTGCATTGAGTCCAGTGGATCGAACTCCAAGATAATGGATGTATCGATCTTGAGGATTTTAAAAAAATGGATCTCTGCATTGAGTCCAGTGGATTGAACTCCAAGATAATGGATGTATCGATCTTGAGGTTTTTAAAAAAATGGATTTCTGCATTGAGTATCGTGGATCGAACTCCAAGATAATGGATGTTATATATTTATACTCTACCACAGTTAAAAATTAGTTGACCGAATTAAATTAGGGCGACTCTGTACCATGACCATATCCCAGATCCAAACGATTGCATTGAGATTGATTTTAATCTATTGTTCGTGATTATAGTTATCCCCAATATTTCAATTTACAACGTTTACTGACAGCGATTGTGACCATATCACAGATCCAAATTATTGCATTGAGAATGATTTTAATCTGTTAGTTGTGTCTAAAATTCCCAAAGTTTCAATTCAATAAGCTATTTAATTGACAGCGAATTCCCAAATCTGTTGTTGTGATTACATCTCCAGATCGATAGCAATTTTATTACACCTGGGCGATTTCATTAACAACGAATTCAAATCTGTTAGTTGTGTTTAAATTCCCCAGTGTTCAAACCATTAGCGATTCCATCTAGTTATCTCGGCTAATAGTGATTCATTTTGGAGGTTGTGTCAAAAATTCCCAAGTTTCAATTCAATAAGCTACTTCATTGACGGTGAATTCCCAAATTTGTTGTTGTGATCACATTTCCAGATCGATAGCAATTTTATTACACCTGGGCGATTCCATTAACAGTGAATTCAAATCTGTTAGTTGTGTCTAAATTCCTCAATGCTCAAACCATTAGCGATTCCATCTGACAGGGTTTGTAGACGTATATTGTAATGTAAATTATAGAACTGGAACATGCGCAATTTGGTTTACATTTTAACTGTATGGTAATAAGCACACTAATTTTAAATAAGGACGATTGTTGATCACGATGTCCTTGATAATTTTGATAATTCTTTCATGTGTCATTTAAGTGAAATTTACTTTTCTGGAACGATAGTTTATTAGAATTTTGCATTCTGTATGCTTGATAGAACAGAACAGTTCATTTGAAAATATGTTGGATTATATGAATAGAACAACCTTTTATAAAGTCATGACAAAATATTTATAAAAGAATAAGCCTAGAATATGTTATCAGTGATATGGAATTGAATTGTTACTACCTTGTATTTTAAATGTATTGATTATGGCAGAATTTTAAAATAGAATATGTGGCAGAGTTATAAAGTTCAAAATGTCATGTTATTAGTGATATGGAATTGAATTGTTACGAAGTTGTATTTTAAACGAATTGATTATGGCAGAATTATAAAATAAAATATGTGGCAGAATTATAAAGTAGAAAATGTCATGTCATTAATATAGAATTCAAATGTGACTACATTTTATCTCCCAATGTATTGATTATGGTCAAAGGATGATGTAGAATATATTATGCTAGCTTAGAAATGAGATGCAATTATTTATTATTCAAATGTATTAGCTATAGTGAAGTCACATAGAGAATATGTATAGATAAGTGTGATTCTAAGCAACTGAGAAAATGAATGCAAGTTTATCCCAAGGCGGTAATTATAACTAACCAAGGGATCGACTGCATATAAAAATGTGTCGTTCATGGTTACTAAATGGATAAGAAGAACATGACAAAATGTTGCTCGTAGCTAGATAAATGAAATATAGTTATAAACATAAAGGTGTGTTTTGTGGTTGTTATGAAATCGATTATTCTTAATTTGGATTTATAGGTGAGATGCATTATGGTTATATTGTGAAGGATCGTGATCATGAATTTAAAGACATTTCAAGTTTTGGAAGAGTAATTTAAGTCGTATATGTGTAATACATTCAAAGTGACAATTGGTGAAGTTCTATTTATACCTTAGAAAACAAATTGTATTGAGACAAGTGCATATTGTTTAAGTCTTACGAGTTGTTAGTACAAAAAAAAAATAAAAAAATTACTCAACCCGAAGCCCTACATTTGGTATCAGAGCAAGGTCGAACTTAGTTTGGACCTAGACAATTCCGCGCAAAACAGTTTATGATGTTTAGTTGACTAATAAATTTTATTTTACATCTAAACAGACTTCGTCATGGATTGAAGAACTCGCCAGGGTAGAGCCGGAAGGGGACGCGGACGAGCTGCACACCCGTCAATCCCAACAGCCCCTGAGGATAATCCTCCGAGAGATGAGGAAACCATTAACCTACCTGCGGACGAGGTCATGACAATGATGAGGAACTACCACAGAATGACGGAAGCGTTGATGACATGACTTGACCACGAGAACATTGGTTCTCAAGTCACTACAGTACCGCGGGCGCCACCTCCATTCAACATACACCGAGAGTTAGAAAAGGTGAAGTTTCCTGAATTTTGGGGTTCCAATGAGGGGACCGCCGCAGAGGCATGGCTAGAAAACATGGTCATGTGTATTTCTTTGAGAGACTACACGTCTAACATGAAGGTATGGATGGCGATACTACAACTGAAGGGGGAATCCCTTCTTTGGTGGAAGACCTTGCGACCTCAGCTAGGTCTAGAGCTTGAGGAGATATCTTGGGAATTGTTCGATGCACATTTCCGTCAGCATTACCTATCAAACGAATTCATTCAGCGACAGCTGAATGATTTCCATGCACTAAAGCAAGGACTACGGACAATACAAGAGTACGAAATCCCTTTTATGGAGTTACTAAGGTATGCACCCCATGTTGCCATGGAGAAATTAAAGGTCAATAAGTTCATCTATGGATTAAACCGAGTCATACGGGACAAGGTTCGTATTTGGACACCTTCGACTTTGCACGATGCGGTCCAGAAGGCCCTCATAGCGGAATAAGAGCTTCCTGGCAAGATGCTGCAGAATAAGAACTTTACGAGTACAGACCGAGGAAGTCAACCTTTGCATGCACCCAAATATCAGTATGGGAATAAGAATTTTTGAAGGAGACCTTTCAATGGAGGGTCTAACAGAGATGACAGAACACCATATCGACCGCCACCACGGAATGATCATGCAAATCCTTTTGCAAAACAGGCGCAGTTTGGACCAAGAAGAAATGATGCACCTGCTAGAAACAAAACAAGAGGGCCCAAAGAAAGATGTTGGAGGTGTGGGGGACCACACTTCCAAAGCAAATGTCCTCAGCAGGACCGGGGAAACCAAAGAGCCCAAGCACCACGACAAACTACCGCAACCGATTTAGGACGAGCGCATAGTATACAGGCTTCCGTTAACAACCACCAAGCTGAACATCAGTCCACCATCCTCGAGACTACTGGTAAGATACATGGTAATGTATTTTCCTTGCTTATAGACCCTGGAGCTACTGAAAGTTTTATTTCCTTAAAAGTTGTAAAAAATAATAAAATGATGGGAATAAGTCAAGATGATTTCGACACTGTCAAGATGGCATCCGGTAGTGTCCAGAGTGTGGGTCTTAAGGTAGAGAACTGTGAAGTCGACCTAGGAGTATGTTCTTCTAGAATATCCTTTTATGTTTCGGACTCGGGTACATACGATCTAATCCTGGGGATGGATTGGCTAGAAGCACACTCGGTGGTGATGGATTGCCGAAGTAAGGAACTAACTTTCATCGACGATGAAGGTTACAAGAGGATGTTAACGGGGAAGAAAAAGAAAGTTTCCTTGAGAATGATATGGGCTATGCAGCTGAAGAAGAGCATGAGAAAAGGTTTTCAATTGTATGCGGTGATTGAATTGAATAAGGAAGGAGATAAGGTAGAAGTAATTAATCACCCCTTGTTCTCAGAATTCATGGACGTGTTTCCTGACGCATTACTCGGATTACTGCCACAGCATGAACTGGATTTCACCATAGAACTAAGACCTGGAACGGTGCCCATAGCTAGAACTCCTTACCGAATGTCAGTACCAGAATTGAAGGAATTGCAAATTCAACTACAAGAGTTGTTAGATTTAGGACTGATCAGACCTAATGTGTCTCCTTGGGGAGCACCTATTATTTTTGTAAAGAAGAAGGATGGGTCTTAGCGCTTGTGCATTGACTACTGTCAATTGAACAAGGCAACTGTAAGAAATCAGTATCCCCTACCCAGAATAGATGACCTCTTTGACCAGATGAAGGGTGCGACGGTATTCTCAAAAATCGACCTAAGGTCGGGATACCACCAGTTGAGGATCAAGGATGAAGATATCCCCAAGACAGCGTTTAAAACTAGATTTGGACACTACGAATTTGTCGTAGTACCTTTCGGATTAACAAATGCACCCAGTGTATTTATGAACCTGATGAACGGTGTCTTTCGGAAACACCTTGACAAGTTTGTACAGGTGTTCTTAGATGACATTCTGATTTATTCAAGAACACCGGAAGAACATGAGGAACAGCTGAGGATAGTCTTAAAATGTTTAAGAGAAAATCGCCTTTATGGAAAATTATCAAAGTGTTCATTCTTCCAGAAGGAGATTCATTATCTTGGACACATCATATCCGGTGAAGGGATAGTTGTAGATCCAACCAAGATTTAAGCCATTTGGGACTGGCCGACACCCAAAAACGTACATGAGGTACGAAGCTTTATGGGGCTTGACGGGTATTATAGATGTTTTTTGGAAGGCTTCTCTAGACTAGCGGGACCTATTACTGAATTTCAAAAGAAGAACCGTCCTTTCATTTGGATGGAGAAATGTGAAGAGGCCTTTGCTAAATTAAAAGAATTACTGACTATGGCACCAATCTTAAGAGTTCCCGATATGGATAAAGATTTCCTGGTGTGCACGGATGCATCAAATGATGGTGTTGGTTGTGTATTGATGCAAGATGGAAGAGTAATTGCGAACACGTCCAGAAGACTTAGGCCGCATGAAGAGAACTATGCAACCCATGATATGGAGATGACTGCAGTGATGCATGCTTTGAGGTTATGGAGACACTATCTGGTAGGGAGAAAGTTTGAATTAAAGACTGACCATTGTGGGTTACAACACATCTTCACTCAAAGCGACCTTAATGCAAGACAGAGAAGATGGTCGGAAGTACTCAATGAGTACGACTTCGACATAACTTATGTGAAAGGGACCTTAAACAAAGTGGCAGATGCACTTAGTCGTAGACCTAGGATATTGTCTGTCATACCATTAAAGACCAAGTTAAGAGAAAAGATCTTGACACTACAACAGAAGGACACATGGTATAATGAAGTAAAAGCTGAGTTGGAGAATGAATAGATGAGGATACCCAAGTTTGAAGGGTACTCTTTGGACATGGATGGTTTATTATGGTATAACCGCCGCATGTATTTTCCTGATAATGAAGAAATTTGAGGTTTAATACTGTCTGAGGCTCACCGAGCCGTCTATAGAGCACATCCTGGAATAAAAAAGATGTACGCAGATTTGAAACTTTGTTCTTTTGGCATGGCATGAAGAGGGACGTGGTAATATTTGTGGTGAAGTGTATGGAGTGCCAGATGGTAAAGGCGGAACATCGACACCCAGCCGGATTACTGCAACCACATGCGATCCCAGAATCAAAATGGGAGGTTATTTCTATGGATTTTATAGTTGGTTTTCCCTTAACCAACAGGAGACAGGACACAATTTTTTTGGTCGTTGACACTCTTAACAAGAGTGCGCATTTCCTACCGATTAAGAACACGTATCAAGCTCCGAAGATAGCCCGAGTCTTCATTAATGAAGTAGTAAGACTACATGGAATTCCGAAGAAAATTATTTCTGATAGAGGATCAGTATTTACTGGAAGGTTTTGGACAAGCTTTCAAGAAGCTCTTGGGACTCAACTTAACTTTAGCACCGCCTACCACCCTGAAACGGAGGGACAAACGGAAAGAGTGAACCAAGTATTGGAGGACATGCTAAGAATGTATGTAATTGATCAACAAAAGAAGTGGGAAGAATATCTACCCTTGGTAGAATTTGCATACAACAACAGTTATCAGAGTTCTATTCAGATGGATCCATTTGAATTTCTCTATGGGAGACCTTATAGGACTCCCATAAGTTGGGATATACTAGAGGATAGGACATTACTTGGTCCTGAGGTAATACAAGAGATGGAAGACCAGATGGTCACGATTCATGCTCGACTAAAGGAAGCACAGGATCGCCAGAAGAGATATGGAAATGCACATAGGACTGATCATAACTACGAAATGGGGGATAGGGTATTTCTACGGGTAAAACCATAGAAGAGTTCTATAAAGTTTGGAAAGGGAGCCAAATTGTCACCTAGGTCTGTAGGACCCTTTAGGATTTCAGAACGGATAGGACCGGTTGCGTATCGTCTTGACTTGTCGTCATCATTAAGTAGAATTCATAATGTTTTTCATATTTCTGTATTGCGCCACTATGTTCCCGATACTTCACATATCATTGAATTGAGCAATGTGCAGATAACGGACGACGAGGCCATGATGGCCGAACCGATCCAGATTTTAGACCAGCGAATGTGGCAACTTAGGCACCGTGTGATTGATCAATTCAAAGTACAGTGGGACAACTATAGTCCAAGCTCTACGACTTGGGAGGACGCAACTGATATGCATCGTAATTTTCCATTTTTATTCTGAACTTCGTGACGAACTTCTAAATAAGTAGGGGTGTATGTAGTGCCCCTAGACTTTTGTATACATTGAGGGCACCTGCTGAGTGACCCGACCGACTGAAACATTAATTAAATAACCTTTTGGCCTTATTTTTTAGTATGTGTATCTGAACTGTTGATGTAAATGAATAATTGCATATGTTAAACGATTAGCTATGACTATGGAAAATTATGTTGATGGATAATGCTAAACGACTAGCTGTATGGTGATTATGTAATTGTTGAAAAAATGTATATTTGATTAGATGAATAAGAAGTTTGAATAAATCATAAATGTTTAACAATACTAGATTTAGAAATCAAATGATGATTATTGAGGACAATGCTACTAATAACTTGTTGTGAGAAGTGTGTGTAGAAACAAGTGAGAGGTTCACCAATGGACACACAAAGGAACATGAAGGGTCGTAGAGTACGGGTAAATCACACATAGGGGGAGTGACGACAATGTCGACTTCCGACAAGAATACCACCCATGAGCAGATAAGCATTGATCCGCTTGGTCAAGAGGAATGCGTGAGGGCATACGAGGTGGGCCACGAAGGAGCTGGTCACGTACGAGTTGAGGGGCGCGCAGTGAGAACAGACTCACTCCTCAGCACCATTAGTCCCTAGATAGCATGTAGACGGAGGATGGATTGTAATCATTCCTAAAATCCCTACAAGAGTTCCTGCAAGTCAAAACGGAAAGATGGTGGTAGAAGGGCCCAACGACGCGGTACCCTGTCGAGAATGGAAAGAATGGACGCAAGGACACAACGATGCAGTACCAAACCAAGGAATAGAAACTATGGATGACTAGACCCGACGGAGTGGTGCCATGTCAGGGAATTGAAATTAAGGAACTAGGAGCCCAACGGGGCGGAACTGTGATCCTAGTGATTTTGATTGTTAAATTTAACTGCATAAAAACTTATGAGAATAACTCTAGATTATTACTTAGCAAATGCATAAAAATAGTTTAGGCAGTTGCACATGAAAAGTTATTTTTGTTAAGCATTTAAAATAATAGAAATCATTATTTCGGAGCAAAATAGAATCCTAAGATTAGACACCTAGTCAACTAAAAGCTAGGAGTTAATTAAAATATATGGGGGACAAACTGGAGCAAACTTAGGGGTGTGGGTGCACTTCCCAGAGAAACTGACACTTGGATGGGTGAGTTTTTTAATTAAATAATTAATTAAAAATATTTAATTATGCATGAAGCGACATGTGTCGCATGAGATTTTTCTTTATAAGGAAGGCTTGGGGAATGGGTAAAGGGCCCATAATTTGGATGATTTTCATAATTTTCAAATGCCTCAAAGTCTTGCTGCTATCTAAGCGTTTGGCTAAGAAATCCCGGTGGGAAGGGAAGCCCAAGCTGAATTTCTTAAATACTTGTGTGAACTCTACGGCCCGATTAGCTCGGGGGTCTAGATGGAAGAAGAGTACTTCCAGAGTGGTTGGGTGGTTTACCGAGGTGTCCGCCGGTGAGAGATTGAGGTCTCTAGCGGTAGCACAGCAAGGATCATCTTCAACACTACTCAAATTCTCCAAGCAACCACTAGAGAGGTAACCCTTGTGTTTTGTATGCTTATTTCATGTATGAAGAATTTTTGTTGATTAATTATTCTATGCCCAATTTATGTTAGAATTGTAAATCTGTGGATTCTAACCTCACGTCTGGCTAGGATATGCTTACTGTAGACGGATTCGCTTAGAAATTAACTTCTGTGTTATGATAGTAAGAAAATATAGAATGCAGAAAAGATCTAATGCTCAGAACAACTTAAATCTGTTTATTAATATTTTAGCTTTATAAATATCCCTGTCGGTGAATTAGTATTTAGGAAACGATACCCTCTGTTTTCAGTATTTGAAATGAATCGAACAGTATGGATCTGGATAATTTGGGAATAAAATAATGTTGATTTATTTTATATATGTTACTGTATCTTACTTTGATGTAATCAGCTATACTTGACAGATCGAATATGTATTTCTATTACAGAGTCCCATCTAAAATTTCTGATCGGTCCTCTACCCGAAGAATCTATTTAACGCTCAGATTGATTGGTAAATAATCCTTTCTGAGGTCCATAAAGATTGACCTGTAGTTTAATTATAGCGCTCATTTCTTCTTTTCGTAGATCGATTTCTTGAGCTATGATTCGAATCTCTATTTATTTTACTGTTACTTCCTTGAGGTATATTAAGTTTATACTGTAATTCCCAGGCAGTTCCAATTCGATCCCCACCTACGCATGATAACTGTTGAGGTTCATGTTCTTCCAATTCATTTAGAAAGATATACAGAACCGCCAAAACTTCGAATTCCTACCCGGTGAAAGCTGTATCTCGATTAATTGAACCAGATCTATAAATTTTTGTTAAATCTCATAAATTTTGTAAATCTCTGCATTGAATCTAGTGGATCGAACTCCAAGATAATGGATGTATCGATCTTGCTTTTCAAGGTTTTTAAAATTAGATCTCTGCATTGAGTCCAGTGGATCAAACTCCAAGATAATGGATGTATCGATTTTTAGGTTTTTAAAAAAATGGATCTCTGCATTGAATCGAGTGGATCGAACTCCAAGATAATGGATGTATCGATCTTGAGGTTTTAAAAAAAATGGATCTCTGCATTCAGTCCAGTGGATCGAACTCCAAGATAATGGATGTATCGATCTTTCCTTTCAAGGTTTTTAAAATTAGATCTATGTTATATATTTATACTCTGCCACAGTTAAAAATTAGTTGACCGAATTAAATTAGGGCGACTCTGTACCATGACCATATCCCAGATCCAAACGATTGCATTGAGATTGATTTTAATCTGTTGTTCGTGATTATATTTATCCCCAATATTTCAATTTACAACGTTTATTGACAGCGATCGTGACCATATCCCAGATCCAAATGATTGCATTGAGAATGATTTTAATCTGTTAGTTGTGTCTAAAATTCCCAAAGTTTCAATTCAATAAGCTATTTAATTGACAGCGAATTCCCAAATCTGTTGTTGTGATTACATCTCCAGATCGATAGCAATTTTATTACACCTGGGCGATTTCATTAACAATGAATTCAAATCTGTTAGTTGTGTTTAAATTCCCCAACGTTCAAACCATTAGCGATTCCATCTAGTGATCTCGGCTGATAGTGATTCATTTTGGAGGTTGTGTCAAAAATTCCCAAGTTTCAATTCAATAAGCTACTTAATTGACAGTGAATTCCCAAATTTATTGTTGTCATCACATTTCTAGATCGATAGCAATTTTATTACACCTGGGCGATTCCATTAACAGTGAATTCAAATCTGTTAGTTGTGTCTAAATTCCTCAATGCTCAAACCATTAGCGATTCCATCTGACACGGTTTGTAGACGTATATTGTAATGTATATTATAGAACTGGAACATGCGGAATTTGGTTTACATTTTAACTGTATGGTAATAAGCACACTAATTTTAAATAAGGACTATTGTTGATCACGATGTCCTTGATAATTTTGATAATTCTTTCATGTGTCATTTAAGTGAAATTTACTTTTCTGGAACGATAGTTTATTAGAATTTGGCATTCTATATGCTTGATAGAATAGAACAGTTCATTTGAAAATATGTTGGATTATATGAATAGAACAACCTTTTATAAAGTCATGACAAAATGTTTATAAAAGAATAAGCCTGGAATATGTTATCAGTGATATGGAATTGAATTGTTACTACCTTGTATTTTAAATGTATTGATTATGGCAGAATTTTAAAATAGAATATGTGGCAGAGTTATAAAGTGAAAAATGTCATGTTATTAGTGATATGGAATTGAATTGTTACTACCTTGTATTTTAAACAAATTGATTATGGCAGAATTATAAAATAAAATATGTGGCAGAATTATAAAGTAGAAAATGTCATGTCATTAATATAGAATTCAAATGTGACTACATTTTATCTCCCAATGTATTGATTATGGTCAAAGGATGATGTAGAATATATTATGCTAGCTTAGAAATGAGATGCAATTATTTATTATTCAAATGTATTAGCTATAGTGAAGTCACATAGAGAATATGTATAGATAAGTGTGATTCTAAGCAACTGAGAAAATGAATGCAAGTTTATCCCAAGGCGGTAATTATAACTAGCCAAGGGATCGACTCCATATAAAAATGTGTCGTTCACGGTTAGTAAATGGATAAGAAGAACATGACAAAATGTTGCTCGTAGCTAGATAAATGAAATATAGTTATAAACATAAAGGTGTGTTTTGTGGTTGTTATAAAATCGATTGTTCTTAATTTGGATTTATAGGTGAGATGCATTAGGGTTATATTGTGAAGGATCGTGATCATGAATTTAAAGACATTTCAAGTTTTGGAAGAGTAATTTAAGTCGTATATGTGTAATACATTCAAAGTGACAATTGGTGAAGTTCTATTTATACCCTAGAAAACAAATTGTATTGAGACAAGTGCAAATTGTTTAAGTCTTATGAGTTGTTAGTACAAAAAAAAAAAAAAATTTACTGAACTCGAAGCCCTATAGTTCAAAGCTTTCATGTTTTATGTTCTTCCAACTTGGTACATTATCTTTTTTGTTCTTATTTTGGTCATAACAGAAATTTGCTTTCGTCATAGTTTCATCCAATATTTTTGGATTGTCGTATTCAATTCTCTCCTTGTAAATTGTTGGTAGACAGCTGAGATAATGTTGTATTTTTTTTTTTTCATCAACAATATAAGGTACATAACGTGATAAACTAAGAAATTTACTCCATAGTTCCTTCATTGTAAAAGTTCATAGTTTTAAATCATAAAAATCTTTAGCTTTTTCTTCATAATACCGTTCCAACAAGTATTTCCTTTTAAAGTATTTCTGGAAACTTTGCCAAGTTAAGTGGCGTTAGTCAATGCATTTTAATTTCTTCATTTCTTTCCACCAAATGTCAGCCTTTCCCATTAAATTATAAATTGTCATCTTTGCTTTTAGTTCATTATAATAGTTGTAAATATGAAAGTACTTTTTCATTCTTGAAAGCCATGCTTCTGCTTATTCTCCGGTTTCAATCTCACCAGTGAATATAGGAGGTTTTATCTTTTTAAATTCACCAGAAATTTCTTCATAAGGTTTACGTTTTCTACTATAATTATCACCATCACTACTTTCTCTAGATTCTTTGAAATTCTGTTTAGGTGAATTTCCACTTGAAGACTCAGTTTCACTATGAGAAAATTTTAACTTCCTTGCCTTGTGTATATAAGATGCAGTATTTAGTGTTTTTATATCAGGTCCTTTCTTCCTTTCTGCTTCCCTATTATGTATTTTTGCTAACAAGACATTGTTTAATTCCTCTCGTGCTTTCATAATGCGTTCATTATCTTTCCTAACACTTTGTAGTTTTTCTTTTAAATCTTTTACTGTTTGTAACAATTCAGATGGATTATCATTTCTACTTTCATTTAGATGTGCCCACAGATTATCATCATTAATGTTTTCTTGTTCACTGTTTACTTTTTCTTTAGGATGGGATAATTTTTCAGCTGACATTACAACATCTGCCATACTTCCTGCAAAATGAAGGTTATAATTCTCTTCTGAACATAAGAGAATCAATCATAACACATATGTTAGTTTTTTGTTTATACTCTTTCAGTGTCGATCCCATTAGGACAAGTGTTGTAACCATGCTCTGATACCATTATGTCACACACCCCAATATACCTATATTAAAAAAAATAAAAATTAATAGAATAAATGCATGTATTCTTTTGTATTTCTAGTATTGAAGAATCATACTACTTTATTTGATTTACATACTAGACTCTAAAAAAAGTTATTTTATGCTAACAAGGTTCAACTTCACTTCTTAGGATCATAGATCAACCAAGGTGAGTCCCTATTAAGGATTATTTTAGCAGCAAGTCAAGGTTTTTTTATTGAATGACATCCAAGGTCTAGGAATCAGTCCTAAATACATTTGTTACACTTGTTTGCTAGGGTATGGGCTCTAAGCCTTACTTCTTTTATGAGCATACTAGCTTAGGATTATAAGAATCTTTACCTAAGTATTTAACCTAGCATATTTTAGCATGAGGATTTAAACCCTACAAAACCTTACATGAAGTTTAGTTTAGAATACTAACATGTAACTTCTGCATTGTCCAATTAATAATTTCTTGGGTAATATTGAGGAACTGCGGATTGCGGATCTCCATAATTTTAACTGTTAAATATTAAGGTTTATGCATTCCCAACTTCCACATTGCGGACTTCGGGTTGCAAGAACTTCATCTATACATATGAGTTCTAACTGCTTCGGCATTCCCGACTTCCACATTGCGGATGCGGGTTGCAAAACTCTAAAAATTCAAGGTCTAAAAAAGATGATTTCTCATTCTAACTTCCGCATTGCGGAACTCCAAAATTTCAAGGTTTAAAAATAATGATTCTGCATTCCGACTTCAGCGTTGAGGACACAGATTGTGGAAATACAAAATTTCAAGGTTTAAAAGTAACGATTCCGCATTCTAACTTCCGCGTTGCAGATCAGGATTGTAGAACTCAAAAGTTTCAAGGTTTAGAAAAATGATTTCACATTACGATTGTGGATTTGATGGTTTACAGAAACGTTTAACACATAAGCCAGAGCTTAAAAAAATGTTTGAAATTTTACATAATTATAATTTATTAATCAAGATATAGGGTTTGAATGTATAAATTTATCTTTCCGATCTATTATAAGTTATTCTAACAAAATCTATGTAATAGAAAAATGCCTATTCTAGTCGCCTATGTTCTATAATGTATGCTTTTGTTATGGAATTTTATTTCTTTAAGCCATTCGTCTATGTATAAGATTTGAGAATATAACTACTTATCTATTTATATCTGTATAATATATAAACATTATGTTCCTATATATATCTACATTTAAATCTATTTAAACCTAGATTTATATATATAATAGAGTTATAGACAGAAATTTGAAATAACTAGAGTAATACATTCAGCATAAGTATGGTAGCATAACTCTTTAACCTAAGCATTCAATCATTTAAACATACAGTTCAAAAGACTGTAATTAAACAATATTCAGAATTAAAAATACTAAATGCTACTTCACAGATAAAAAAACCTGAACCAGTAGAATAAGCATATTACAGTAAAACAACCATCAATAACATGCCTAAACATTGTAATCATTTTGGATGACGACTAAAGAATCATTTAAAGTAATTAATATTTACAGAATGATAAAAGACAATTGACAACATACATAAGCAATATAATAATTCTGAATAACAGTTAGGAATCATTTACAATAATGGGTAATTGTAGAACAATCAAATAAATGGAACCGAACTAAGCAATGCAATCATTATGCCCAACAATTTATAAATCATTTACAGTAATAGACATTTCAGAATTAAGATAAATGGAACCTGAACTAGCAGAGGAAAATCAAAACCAAAGGTCTTCGTTCTTCCCAACGAATCTTCCAAAACAACCAAACTACTTGTTCTGAAACCCCCGAGCCTATTTGCTGAACCACAAGGACAAAGACTGGTCACAGAGTTCTCTTGCATAAGCTAGGTCACAATATTACTTCATCATAATCCTCTTGCTCATTGGATGAACTCAATACTCAATGTATTCTCCCCTTCATTATAAGCCTCTTTTTTAGTGGATGAAATCAATGCTTTGTAGCATTTGCTTATGACTTCTAGGTCATTTATGAGCCACCTGCTCGTAACTTCTCCAACATGAATCATGACCTAAATTTTAGGGAAGACTCCTCGTGCATCATTTTATCCTTTACTAGTATATCTTGCCATAATGGGTTTCCTCTTGACACTTGCCATTTCTCCTTGAGGGCCAGCAAACACTCTTCAACAACTATTTCAGTTTTGATTCCCTTAGCTATTTAATAATTAAAAATAATAATTCATTTACAAATGCCTTGACCTCCCTTGGCCAATAATGTCAAATCAAATAATAACATAATGTCTTATCAATACACCCCCCCTTAAAGTTTAACACTGTCATCGGTGTTACTTTTAAACTTCCTCTGAATCATTGTGAAACAGAATTGGATATGCCTCCCACATATTTCTTTCCAATTCCCAAGTAGCCTATTCTGGACTAAGGTGCCTCCATTTAACCTTTACTTGTTCGATGATGCACTTCCGAAGTAAATGTCCTATCCTATCGAGAATACATTCTGGTCCCACATGAAATCCTCCTTCAAGTTCCACCTGAATAGCATTCCAGTCAACCACATGAGTAGCATCATGAACATATATTTTTGAAATTGAAATATGCAAAAAATTGTGTACTTTAATTGTAGGTGGTAGTGCTAATTGATAAGCCACTAGTCCAACCTTTGCCAATATCTCAAATGGTCCACAATACCTGGGTGCCAAGTTTGTGCACTTTCCCAATTTTAAGGAAATGTTTATGGGTTTCACTTACACATAAACATGATCCCCTACCTGGAACTCTCTTTGAGTTATTTTTAAATCGGCATATCTCTTTTGTATATCTTGAGTTATCTTCAAGTTGTGTTATACCTATTTCATTGTTAGTTCCATGTCCTTCAATATATCATGACCTAACATTAGTCTATCAATTGAACTACTCCAAAAATTTGGAGTATTACATTTCCATCCATAAAGTATCTCAAACGAATTCATTTTAGGAGAGACTTGAAAATGATTATTATATGAAAACTCAAGAAGATATAAATACTCTTCCCATTTCCCAAGTTTTTCCATTACATACATTCTAAGCATGTCTTCTAAAATTTGATTCACCCTTTCAATTTGTCCATCATTTTGGGGGTGATATGTAGTAGTGAAATTTAATTGAGTATCCAAACCTTTAAATAAATCTTTCTAGAAATTTCCCGTAAACTTTACATCCCTATCAGAAATCACAACTTTAGGTACACCATGCAATCTAAAGATTTATTTCATAAAAATATCAGCAATATTAATAGCTTTGTAAGTAGATTTCACAGGAATAAAATGAGTTTCCTTACTAAGTTTATCTACCACAAGCATAATTGAATCATTATGTCTAACATTTTTAGGCAAACCTGTTATAAAATCCATGCTAATAACTTCTTAGTTCCATTATGGAATGGGTAAAGGTTGTAGCAATCCGGATGGGTGTTGATGTTTAGCCTTAACTTGCTGACATTCAATGCATCTAGCAATGTATTATGCTACTTCATTTTTCATATTAAGCCAAAAGACTTCTTTTCTTAACATAATAATCAATTTCTAATATCCAGGATGTCCCAAATATGGTATTTTATGCATTTCATTCATGATTATTGACTTGACGTCCTCTGAATTAGGTACATACAATCTATTTTTACATACCAACAATTATTTTCTATTAAGACTGAATTCTGTTTTTACTTTATTTGTTTTATTTTATGTTGTCCTTTCGTTTAATTTTTTATATTCTTTAACAAATTTTTCTATTGTCATGATTTTATCTTCCAAATTTGTCTCATAATTACTACTTGTAGTTACATACAACATGTTTGAATGACGACTTAATGCATCAGCCACTTTATTTTCTTTTCCTTTAATATGTTTCATTTCAAAGTCATATTCACTTAGGAAAGATAACCATCTAGCATGTTTAGCATTTAAATTATGTTGGTCAAATAAATATTTTCAACTGACATTATCAATCATTAGTAAGAATCTTCTTCTAATAAGATAGTGTCGCCGCATTTTAAATGCATGAATAATGGCAGCTAACTCCCAATCATGAGTATCATATTTATTTTCATATTCTTTAAGTTTCCTATATTCATAGGCCACCACATAGTTGTCTTGCATTAATACTCCACCTAGACCCTCTTTGCATGCATCTGTGCATATAACACAATATTTATAGGGGTCTTCTATCTTTAGGATAGGAGTTGTTCTTAATAAATATTTCAGTTTATTAAAGCTAATTTGACATTTCTCATTCCATTCAAATTTCTTATCTTTCTTTTGCAATGAAGTTATAGGATATGCAATGTTTGAAAATCCTTCAATAAATTTGCGATAATATCCAGTGATCCCCATAAAATATCTAACAACATATACATCTTTAGGCACAGGCCATTCCATGATAGCTTTAATTTTATCGGGATCCATCGATATACCATCTTTACACACAACATGTCCTAAGTATTGGATTTAATCTTTAAAGAAATCACATTTACTGAATTTAGCATACAGTTCTTATTCTCTTAATACTTGTACGACTATTTTTAAATGCTCTTCGTGGTCTTGCTGATTTTTAAAATAGATTAATATGTCATCAATAAATATGACTACAAATTTATTTAAATATTTACTTAATATACTATTCATTAAACACATAAAATATGTTGGAGCATTTTTCAACCCAAAGTTCATTACGAAAAATTCATAGTGACTGTATCTGGTCCTAAAAGTTGTCTTATATATATCTTCATCTTTAAATCTGACTTGATGATATCCATATCTCAAGTCTATTTTTGAAAATATCGTTGCTCCTCAAAATTGGTCAAATAAGTCATTGATCCGATGTAAAGGATATCTGTTTTTAATTGTCATTTTATTAAGTTTTCTGTAGTATATATACAGTTCCTTAAAGTACCGTCATTTTTCTTCACAAAAAAACTGGTGCTCCCCAAGGGGAAACGCTGTGTCGAATCTAATTCTTATTTATTAATTCCTTTATTTGGGATTTTAATTCATTAAGCTCCAGTATTTTCATTCGGTAAGGATCTTTTGAAGCTGGGACTGCTCCCGGTACTAAATCAATAGTGAAATCTATTTCTCTTTTTGGAGGTAATCCAGTAATTTCTTCCAGAAATATATCCTTAAAATCTTTTAAAAATGGAATATCAACTATTTTAATTTCATTATTAGTTTCTCTATCATCCATTATATGAAAAAAAATACTTTACAACCTTTGCAAACAGACCTTTTCATTTGGAAATAATATATTTCTCTAATAGTAGTTTTCCATGGAATTCCTCTAACTATTATAGGTTTACTTTCTTCGTCTATGCATGAGAAGGTTTTATCATAATAGTTCAGAAGTACTCTATGGTTTTCCAACCAATCCATTCCTATCAATAAATTATAAGATCCTAAAAGCAGAATATTTAAATTAGCAAGTGTCATAAGACCATTCATATTAAATTCACATTATTTCACAAAACTAGTGACTTTTTGTTTCGTTCTTGTAGCAAGCTGAACTAACCAAGACTTTTCAAATTTATTCTGTTCTAATTTAAATAGTTCTAAAATTATTGGTGAAACATAACTTAAATTTGCACATGGATCAATTAATATAGAGATTGGTTTATCCTTTAACATACCTTCAATTTCTACCATAGATGTATGATGATCTGCTTGCCTATTCTCCAATGCTACGCAAATTCTGGGCATGCTCCTTTCTACATCTCCAACCGTAGTATCTTCTTGAATAGTGTGGATGTTGTTAAAATTTTTATTCTAACTGGAAAACCTTTAAAATAATGAGTTTCACCACATTCCCAAAATTTTAAGGGTTCCCTTTGAACAATATTTTTATTATAGCCAATAGGTGCTTCATTTTCTTTTGTTACTGTAGGATTTTGTGTCCTAAAACTTATGAAGTTATTTCCCTGATAGTTTAGATGATTATTTCCATAAGTATTATTAAATCTCACAACTTTTCTTTTGTGTTCAAATCTTTCATGTTTTATGTTCTTCCAACTTGGTCCATTATCTCTTTTGTTCTTATTTTGGTCATAACATAAATTTGTGTTCCTCATAGTTTCATCCAATGTTTTTGGATTGTCGTATTCAATTTTCTCTTTGTAAATTGTTGGTAGAAAACTGAGAATACGTTGTATTTTTTGTTTTTCATCATCAATATAAGGTACATAACATAATAAACTCAGAAATTTACTGCACATTTCCTTCATTGTAAATGTTTCTAGTTTTAAATCATAAAAATCTTTAGCTTTTTCTTCATAATACTATTCCGACAAGTATTTTCTTTTAAAGTATTTCTTGAAACTTTTCCAAGTTAAGTGGCATTCCTTATCCATTTTAATTTATTGATGTCTTGCCACCAAATGTCGGTCTTTCCCATTAAATTATAAATCGTCATCTTTGCTTTTAATTCATTAGAAGAGTTGTAAATATGAAAGTACTTTTTCATTCCTGAAAGCCATGCTTCTGCTTATTCTTCGGTTTCAATCTCACCATTGAATATAGGAGGTTTTATATTTTTAAATTCACCAGAAATTGTCTTCATAAGGTTTACTTTTTCTACTATATTTATCACCATCACTACTTTTGCTAGATTCTTTTAAATTGTGTTTACTCTATTTAGGTGAATTTCCACTTGAAGACTTAGTTTCAGTATCAGAAAATTTTAACTTCATTTCCTTGCATTTATTAGATGCAGTCTTTAGTGTTTCTATATCAGGTACTTTCTTCCTTTCTGCTTCCTGGTTATGTATTTTGTTAACAAGACATTTTTTAATTCCTCTTGTGCTTTCATAATGTGTTCATTATCTTTCTTAACACTTTATAGTTCTGCTTTTAAATCTTTTACTGTTTGTAACAATTCAAATCGATTATCATTTCTACTCTCATTTAGTTGTACCCATAGATTATCATCATTAATGTTTTCCTGTTCATTGTTTACATGTTCTTTATGATAGGATTCTTCTTCAGCTGACATTTCAACATCTGCCATAGTTCCTGTAAAATCAAGGTTATACTTCTCCTCTGAACATAAGAGAATCAACCATAACACATATGCTAGTGTTATGTTTATACCCTTTCAGTGTTGATCCCATTAGGCCAAGTGTTGTAACCATTCTCTAATACCATTATGTCACACACCCCAAAATACCTATAATAAAAATAAAAATAAATAATAGGATAAATGCATGTATTCTTTTATACTTATAGTATTGAAGAATCATATTACTTTACTTGAGCTACATACAAGACTCTAAACAAAAGTTATTTTATGCTAATAGGGTTCAGCTTCACTTCTTGGGATCATAGATCAACCAAGTTGAGCCCCTATTAAGGATTATTTTAGCAGCAATTCAAGGTTCTATTATTGAATGACATCCAAGGTCTAGGACGTTGTACATTTGTTACACTTGTTTTCTAGGGTATGGGCTCTAAGCCTTCTTTTATGAGCATACTAGCTTAGGATTATAAGAATCTTTACCTAAGTATTTAACCTAGCATATTTTAGCATGAGGAGGGTTTAAAGCCTACAAAAACTTACATGAAGTTTAGTTTAATCTAATAACATGCAACTTCTGCATTGTCCAATTCATAATTTCTTGGTTAATATATAGGAACCACGAATTGCGGATTTCCATAATTTTAACTGTTAAATATTAAGGGGTTATGAATTCCTGACTTCTTGTAGGGTTTGTCGGGTTGAGGAAGTTTTTTTTTTTTTTTTTTTTTAAGTGCACTTTTATGAATAATTAATGCCAAAAGGTTGACATTTATTTGAACCTAAACAGTTAAAGCATTTCTAAATAATAATAAAATATTTTCTTGAATACACATTTATAAATGATATGTAAAGACCTTTCAGTTTAAACATATGCATAAAATTCAAGCTAAAATAAATAGCATCTATAATTGCTAGTCAAATATTTTATTGCATACACATTCTCAAATGTAAGGACTATCCAATTAAACTTATGCATACACTTTTCTCTCACTTGTAAAATAAATGACTTATAATTCCACGAGTTGAATATAAAAATTGAAAGCATTAAAATGACATGAATCTCTAAACTCTAGTAAAAAAAATTAGTTCCGTGGTACCCCAAATATAAATTACTTCTTTATTTATTTACAAGCAAAAACATGCTATCCTAAACAATGGCATTATTATTATCCCCAACACATTGTAAAGGTAATAATAATAATTATGACATTATAATATATGATTTCTTACATTTAATTATATGGCTAAAACATATTATTTAAGCAAGAGCATTATCCTTTCCTAACTCTTCCCTATACCCATTGTAAATAAATATTATGGCATTCGTCCATATAATTTCCTACTTTTAATTGTAAAGCGAAGACATAATCCTTAGGCAAGTGTCATTATTTGTTTTCACTTTCAAGTAAGTGACAGAACATATTTTTTTTTTTAATATAAACAGTTGATACAATTCTCTTTCTCAAACGCATTGCAACTTAGCAAAATTATCTAACATTCAGCTGTGAAATTTTCTTTTCACTTTTATTGATCTAATACATGGAATCACATGATAAGGAGTTCACTATCGAATTGAAATACTAAGAGATTTAAATACTGACACAAATCTATGAACACCTTGGTGATAAGGATTTGGATTCACTGTCAATGAGATCGCTATCGATCTGAGGAATGTAGTCACAAATATCAGGTTTAAATTTGCTATCAACGAAATTGCTTAATGAATTCAAACGTTGGGGAAATTTAGACAGAATCTTAGATTAAATTCACTGTTGGTGAAATCACTATCGATCTGGGGAAGGAGTCACAAACATCGGGTTTGAATTCACCCTTTATGAAATCGCTGATTTAATTACCCCAAGTCTAAAATCCATATCTCATAAATAACTATTTCAATTAAAACATACCATAATGATATTCATATCAATTTACTTTATTTCTCTCAAATCATGAATTATCCATATCACAATTAAAATATGCCACCATGATAACCGTAATCGTTTACCTAAGAAGTTGAGCATGGTTATACGTTTCATCAATCATTAAAATAAAACAGAATTATAAAGAACCGTAAAAGTTCAACAACCCTAATCGACCTCAGCGAGATTTTCTCTCAAATCCTTGCCGAGCATCATGCACCATCGGTTGGGTTTAAAGGAAGGTCGAGTTTAGGTAGTAGTGCTGTGATGCCGAGAGCTTGACACCACGTCAAGTATATGTTTAAGGCATGGCTAAACTCCAGCAATCAATTCGGAGCCAAATTTTGACCGGATGTAAGGTTACTCACGGCATTTAGAGAGAAGAAGGTCAAGATCACAACGAGCCTTGCCAGTCGTCCAAAGATTATGAAGGATGGAAGTTCTCCTCCCGCGGATTTGGTGATTTATGGGAGTAAATTATAATCAAGAAACAATCCCAAATACAGTGGGATCTATCAGTCTACATTAATCCATCTGTCAAGGAATTCGAGAAGAGGATAACGGATCACTACCCAGTTAACTAGTGAAGAGATACTACAATCTGCGAGTCAAGATCTCTGCTCTAAAGGAGATTTAACACCGATCCAAGCTGAGTAGGCATACAACTAAGGTAGCCACCAGCGTCACTACCATATTTTGCACAGGTATCTTTAGAGTGATTCAAAGAAAATACAAACAAGGTACAGAGTTGAACCAGATAGTAAATAATGATTGGGTTCGCAAATCTCAGCAGATTCTATCCGTATGAATGCATGCTTGAATAGTATACATATCTCCCGACGGAATCTCATTCTTCTAAATCAGATTCACCAGTTAAACAAAGTCAAATTAGTAGAGTTGAAATATGATGTTATTAAATATCTCAGATCGGTTCACTTACCCAGATAGGGGTCACGAATTAGCAGAGTATACTATGATGGTAAAATAATGTCAAGGATCGAATTTACTATCCAAATCGGAGTCAAAAACTAGAAGAATCGTAATGTTGGTAATATATAAGTATTCCAGATCTGGTTACATCAGTTTCTGGAAATCGAAACAGGAAATAGATCTCAAGATGAAAGACATTACATTCACGGATCAATAGTTTTCACAGGGTTGAACTAAACAATGTTCAGTGATTTGGGATCCACGATTTCTCTTTTAACAGGGTATTATGGCTTCAAATGCCAGAAATATAACTAAGAATATTGATAACAGAATTTATAATTACATTAACACACAATCACTAGATCGATCCTATAATATACAGGAAACAATATTAAAAAACGATACCCACAAAAATTGGTATAACGTTAAACTGAAAAAAGAATTTGATTGACTTTAAAATAGAAATAAGGATCGAGCTAAATTTTTAACATCCAAATTTACTGGTTTATGAGACAGAGCTCTGTAATTAAATGTACAGAGTCGGTCCATGTCAGGTATTTATCCTCAAGGTTCGATCTAATCTTCAATGTCAAATTAATTCAGCAGCGATTCTCCTACTTTTTAACCAAACAATGCTTTCCAGTATTCCTTTCAAAACGATTCATAATTGTAACCAGAACTATACTCGGAGAATATTATTCAATTAAATTTCAGACTGATATAAATCATAATTTACTGTACATACCTTTCTGGCAGCCGCGTACAAAGTTCTGAAGGAGTGTTGAAGCTGTCCTCGCTGTCCTGCTATTGGAGATCTCAACAATTCACCGGTGGACACCTCGGTTAACCACCCAACCACTCTGGAAGTACTCTTCTTCCTTCCAGACCCCCGAGCTAATCGGGCCGTAGAGTTCACACAATTATTTCAGAAATTCAGCGTGGGCTTCCCTTCCCACCAGGATTTCTTATCCAAACCCTTAGATAGCAGCAAGTCTTTGAGGCATTCGAAAATTACGACAATCGTCCAACTTATGGGCCCTTTACCCATTCCCCAAGCCTTCCTTATAAAGGAAAATCCCATGCGACACATGTCGCTTCATGCATAATTAATTATTTAATTAAAACACTCACCCATCCAAGTGTCAGTTTATCTGGGAAGTGCACCAACACCCCTAGGTTTGCTCCAGTTTGTCCCCCAGATATTTTAATTAACTCCTAGATTTTAGTTGACTAGGTGTCTAATCTTAGGATTCTATTTTGCTCCTCAATAATGATTTCTATTATTTTAAATGCTCAACAAAAATCACTATTCATGTGCAAATGCCTAAATTATTTTTATGCATTTGCTAAGTAATAATCTAGAGTTATTCTCATAATTTTTTATGCAGTTAAATTAAACAATCAAACTCACTAGGATCATGGTGTCGTGCCGTTGGGCTCCTGGTTCCTTAATTTTAATTCCTTGACATGGAACCACTCCGTCGAGTCCAGTCATCCATGGTTTCCATTCCTTGGCATGGTACCGCATCGTTGGGTCCTTGCGTCCATTCTTTATATTCTCGACAGGGTACCACATCGTTGGTCCCTTCTGCCACCATCTTTCCGTTTTGACTTGCGGGAACTCTTGTACCTGTATGTTAGGAATAGTTACCATCCATCCTCCGTCTACATGCTATCTAGGGACTAATGGCACTGAGGAGTAAGTCCGTTCTCACTGCGCGCCCCTCAACTCGTACGTGACCAGCTCCGTCGTGGCCCACCTCGTATGCCCTCACGCATTCCTCTTGAGCAAGCGGATCAATGCTTATCTTCTCATGCGTGGTATTCTTGTCGAAAGTCGACATCGTCGTCGCTCTCCCTGTGTGTGATTTACCCGTACTCCACGACCCTTCATGTTCCTTTGTGTGTCCATTGGTGAACCGTCTCACTTGTTTCTACACACACTTCTCACAACAATTTATTAGTAGCACTGTCCTCAATAATCATCATCTGATTTCTAAATCTAGTATTGTTAAACATTTATGATTTATTCAAACTTCTAATCAAATATACATTTTGTCGACAAATACATAATCACCGTACAGCTAGTCGTTAAGCATTATCCATCCACATAATTTTCCATGGTCATAGTTAATCGTTTAACATATGCAATTATTCATTTACATTAGCAGTTCAGATACACATACTCAAAATAAGGCCAAAAGGTTATTAATTAATGTTTCAATCGGCCAGGTCACTCAGCAGGTGCCCTCAATGTCTACAAAAATTCTAGGGGCACTACATACACCCCTACTTATTTAGAACTTCATCCCGAAGTTCAGAATAAAAATGGAAAACTACGACACATCTCAGTTGTGTCCTCCCAAGTCGTAGAGCTTGGACTATAGCTATCCCATTGTACTTTGACTTGATCAATCACACGGTGCCTAAGTTGGCGTGTTCGCTGGTCTAAAATCCAGATCGGTTCGACCATCACGGTCCCGTCGTCCATTATCTGCACATTGCTCAAGTCAATGATATGTGAAGTATCGGGAACATAGTGGCGCAATACAGAAACATGAAAAACATTATGAATTCTACTTAATGATGACGACAAGTCAAGACGATATGCAACCAGTCCTATCCGTTCTGAAATCGTAAAGGGTCCTACAAACCTAGGTGACAACTTGGCTCCCTTTCCAAACTTTATAGAACTCTTCTGTGGTTTTACCTGTAGAAATACTCTATCCCCAATTTCATAGTTACAATCAGTCCTGTCTACATCCGCATAGCTCTTCCTGCGATCCTGTGCCTCCTTTAGTCGAGCACAAATTGTGACCATCTGGTCTTCCATCTCTTGTATTACCTCAGGACCAATTAATGTCCTATCCTCTAGTATATACCAACTTATGGGAGTCCTACAAGGTCTCCCATAGAGAAATTCAAATGGAGCCATCTGAATAAAACTCTGATAACTGTTGTTGTATGCAAATTCTACCAAGGGTAGATATTCTTCCCACTTCTTTTATTGATCCATTACATACATTCTTAGCATGTCCTCCAATACTTGGTTCACTCTTTCCGTTTGTACGTCCGTTTCAGGGTGGTAGGCGGTGCTAAAGTTGAGTTGAGTACCAAGAGCTTCTTGAAAGCTTGTCCAAAACCTTCCAATAAATACTGATCCTCTATCAGAAATAATTTTCTTCGGAATTCCATGTAGTTTTACTACTTCATTAATGAAAACTCGGGCTATCTCCGGAGCTTGATACGTGTTCTTAATCGGTAGGAAATGTGCTATCTTGGTAAGAGTGTCAACGACCACAAAAATTGTGTCGTGTCTCCTGTTGGTTAAGGGTAAACCAACTATAAAATCCATAGAAATAACCTCCCATTTTGATTCTGGGATTGCATGTGGTTGCAGCAATCCGGCTAGGTGTCGATGTTCCGGCTTTACCATCTGGCACTCCATACACTTCGCCACAAAACTTACCACATCCCTCTTCATACCATGCCAAAAGAACAAAGGTTTCAAATCTGCGCACATCTTTTTTATTCCAGGATGTGCTCTATAGACGGCTCGGTGAGCCTCAGACAGTATTAAACCTCGAATTTCTTCATTATCAGGAACATACATGCGACGATTATACCGTAATAAACCATCCATGTCCAAAGAGTACCCTTCAAACTTGGGTATCCTCATCTGTTCATTCTCCAACTCAGTTTTTACTTCATTATACCATGTGTCCTTCTGTTGTAGTGTCAAGATCTTTTCTCTTAAGTTGGTCTTTAATTGTATGACAGAGAATATCCTAGGTCTACGACTAAGTGCATCTGCCACTCTGTTTAAGGTCCCTTTCACATAAGTTATGTCGAAGTCGTACTCACTGAGTACTTCCGACCATCTTCTCTGTCTTGCATTAAGGTCGCTTTGAGTAAAGATGTGTTGTAACCCACAATGTTCAGTCTTTAGTTCAAACTTTCTCCCTACCAGATAGTGTCCCCATAACCTCAAAGCATGCATCACAGCAGTCATCTCCATATCATGGGTCACATAGTTCTCTTCATGCGGCCTAAGTCTTCTGGACATGTACGCAATTACTCTTCCATCTTGCATCAATACACAACCAACACCATCCTTTGAAGCATCCATGCACACCAGGAAATCTTTATCCATATCGGGAACTCTTAAGATTGGTGCCGTAGTCAGTAATTCTTTTAATTTAACAAAGTCCTCTTCACATTTCTCCGTCCAAATGAAAGGACGGTTCTTCTTTTGCAATTCAGAAATAGGTCCTGCTACTCTAGAGAAGCCTTCCACAAAACGTCTGTAATACCCAGCAAGCCCCATAAAGCTTTGTACCTCATGTACGTTTGTGGGTGCCGGCCAGTCCCAAATGGATTCAATCTTGGCTGGATCTACAAGTATCCCTTCGCCGGAAATGATGTGTCCAAGATAATGAATCTCCTTCTGGAAGAACGAACACTTTGATAATTTTCCATAAAGGTGATTATCTCTTAAACATTTTAGGACTATCCTCAGGTGTTCCTCATGTTCTTCCGATGTTCTTGAATAAATCAGAATGTCATCTAAGAACACTTGTACAAACTTGTCAAGGTGTTGCTGAAACACACCATTCATCAGGTTCATAAATACACTGGGTGCATTTGTTAAGCCAAAAGGTACTACGACAAATTCGTAGTGTCCAAATCTAGTTTTAAACGCTGTCTTGGGAATATCTTCATTCTTGATCCTCAATTGGTGATATCCCGACCTTAGGTCAATTTTTGAGAATAGTGTCGCACCCTTCATCTGGTCAGAGAGGTCATCTATTCTGGGTAGGGGATACTGATTTCTTACGGTCGCCTTGTTCAATTGACGGTAGTCAATGCACAAGCGCCAAGACCCATCCTTCTTCTTTACAAAAATAACAGGTGCTCCCCAAGGAGACACGCTAGGTCTGATCAGTCGTAAATCTAATAACTCTTGTAGTTGAATTTGCAATTCCTTCAATTCTGGTACAGACATTCGGTAAGGAGTCCTAGCTATGGGCTCGGTTCCAGGTTTTAGTTCTATGGTGAAATCCAGTTCACGCTGTGGCGGTAATCCGGGTAATGCGTCAGGAAACAAATCCATGAATTCTGAAAACAAGGGGTGATTAATTACTTCTACCTTATCTCCTTCCTTGTTCAATGCAATCACTGCATACAATTGACACCCTTTTCTCATGCTCTTCTTCAGCTGCATAGCCGATATCATTCTCAAGGAAACTTTCTTTTTCTTCCCAGTTAACATCCTCTTGTAACCTTCATCATCGATGAAAGTTAGTTCCTTACTTTGGCAATCCATCACTGCGGAGTTTGCTTCTAGCCAATCCATCCCCAGGATTAGATCGTATGTACCCAATTCCGTAAGATAAAAGGATATTCTAGAAGAACATACTCCTAGGTCGACTTCACAGTTCTCTACCT
Source organism: Larix kaempferi (assembly GCA_027924585.1). Taxonomy (NCBI): domain Eukaryota; kingdom Viridiplantae; phylum Streptophyta; class Pinopsida; order Pinales; family Pinaceae; genus Larix; species Larix kaempferi. Next base: position 4,879,309 of record BSBM01000211.1, read on the forward strand.
TAAGACTCACTCTCTGGACACTACTGGATGCCATCTCGACAGTGTCGAAATCATCTCGACTTATTGCCATCATTTTATTATTTTCTACAACTTTTAAGGAAATAAAACTTTTAGTAGCTCCAGGGTCTATAAGCAAGGAAAATACATTACCATGTATCTTACCAGTAGTCTCGAGGACGGTGGACTGATGTTCAGCTTGGCGGTTGTTGACGACAGTGTGTATATGATGCGCTCATCCTAAATAGGCTGAGGTAGTTTGTCGCGGTGCTTGGGCTCTTTGGTTTCCCCGGTCCTGCTGAGGACATTCGCTTTGGAAGTGTGGTCCTCCGCACCTCCAACATCCTGCTTTGGGCCCTTTTGTTTTGTTTCTAGCAGGTGCATCATTTCTTCTTGGTCCAAACTGCGTCGGTTTTGCAAAAGGCTTTGCATGATCATTCCATGGTGGCGGTCGGTATGGTGTTTTGTCATCTGTGTTAGACCCTCCGTTGAAAGGTCTCCTTCCAAAATTCTTATTCCCATACTGATGTTTGGGTGCATGCGAAGGTTGACTTCCTCGGTCTGTACTCGTAAAGTTCTTATTCTATAGCATCTTGCCGGGAAGTTCTTCTTCCGCTATGAGGGCCTTCTGGACCGCATCATGCAAAGTAGAAGGTGTCAAAATACGAACCTTGTCCCGTATTACTGGGTTTAATCCATAGATGAACTTATTGACCTTTAATTTCTCTGTGGCAACATGGGGTGCATACCTGAGTAACTCCATGAAACGGATTTCGTACTCTTGTATTGTCCGTAGTCCTTGTTTTAGTGCATGGAAATCATTCAGCTATCACTCAATGAATTCGTCTGATAGGTAATGCTGACGGAAATGTTCATCGAACAATTCCCATGATATCTCCTCAAGCTCTAGACCTAGTTGAGGTTGCAAGGTCTTCCACCAAAGAAGGGCTTCCCCCTTCAGTTGTAGTATCGCCATCCGTACCTTCATGTTAGACGTGTAGTATCTCAAAGAAAAACACATGGCCATGTTTTCTAGCCATGCCTCTGCGGCGGTCCCCTCAGCGGAACCCCAAAATTCAGGAAACTTCACCTTTTCTAACTCTCGGTGTATGTTGACTGGGGGTGGCGCTCGCGGTACTGCAGTGACTTGAGAACCAACGTTCTCACGGTCAAGTCATGTCATCAACGCTTCCGTCATTCTGTTGTAGTTTCTCATCATTGTCATGACCTCGTCCACAGGTAAGTTAATGGTTTCCTCAGCTCTTGGAGGATTATCCACAGGGGTTGTTGGGGTTGACGGGCATGCAGCTCGTCCTCGTCCCCTTCCGGCTCTACCCTGGCGAGTTCTTCGATCCATGACGAAGTCTTTTTGATGTAAAATAAAATTTATTAGTCAACTAAAAATACAAAAAAATTGTTTCGTGCGGAATTGTCTAGGTCCGAACTAAGTTCGACCTTGCTCTGATACCAAATGTAGGGTTCGTCGGGTTGAGGAAGTTTTTATTTTATTTTTATTTTTTAGTGCACTTTTATGAATAATTAATGCCAAAAGGTTGACATTTATTTGAACCTAAACAGTTAAAGCATTTCTAGATAATAATAAAATATTTTCTTGAATACACATTTATAAATGATATGTAAAGACCTTTCAGTTTAAACATATGCATACAATTCAAGCTAAAATAAATAGCATTTATAATTGCTAGTCAAATATTTTATTGCATACACATTCTCAAATGTAAGGACTATCCAATTAAACTTATGCATACACTTTTCTCTCACTTGTAAAATAAATGACTTATAATTCCATGAATTGAATATAAAAATTGAAAGCATTAAAATGACATGAATCTATAAACTCTAGTAAAAAAAATTAGTTCCGTGGTAGCCCAAATATAAATTACTTCTTTATTTATTTACAAGCAAAAACAAGCTATCCTAAACAATGGCATTATTATTATCCCCAACACATTGTAAAGGTAATAATAATAATCATGACATTCTAATATATGATTTCTTACATTTAATTATATGGCTAAAACATATTATTTAAGCAAGAGCATTATCCTTTCCTAACTCTTCCCTATACCCATTGTAAATAAATATTATGGCATTCGTCCATATAATTTCCTATTTTTAATTCTAAAGCGAAGACATAATCCTTAGGCAAGTGTCATTATTGATTTTCACTTTCAAGTAAGTGACAGAACATATAAATTTTTTTAATATAAACAGTTGATACAATTCTCTTTCTCAAACGCATTACAACTTAGCAAAATTATCTAACATTCAGCTGTGAAATTTTCTTCTCACTTTTATCGATCTAAGACATGGAATCACATGATAAGGAGTTCGCTATCGAATTGAAATACTGAGAGATTTAAATACTGACACAAATCTGTGAACACCTTGGTGATAAGGATTTGGATTCACTGTCAATGAGATCGCTATCGATCTGAGGAATGTAGTCACAAATATCAGGTTTAAATTTGCTATCAACGAAATTGCTTAATGAATTCAAACGTTGGGGAAATTTAGACAGAATATCAGATTAAATTCACTGTTGGTGAAATCACTATCGATCTAGGGAAGGAGTCACAAACATCGGGTTTGAATTCACCCTTTATGAAATCGCTGATTTAATTACCCCAAGTCTAAAATCCATATCTCATAAATAACTATTTCAATTAAAACATACCATAATGATATTCATATCAATTTACTTTATTTCTCTCAAATCATGAATTATCCATATCACAATTAAAATATGCCACCATGATAACCGTAATCGTTTACCTAAGAAGTAGATCATGGTTAAACGTTTCATCAATCACTAAAATAAAACAGAATTATAAAGAACCGTAAAAGTTCAACAACCCTAATCGACCTCAGCAAGATTTTCTCTCAAATCCTTGCCGAGCATCATGCACCATCGGCAGGGTTTAAAGGAAGGTCGCGTTTAGGTAGTACTGCTGTGATGCCGAGAGCTTGACACTACGTCAAGTATATGTTTAAGGCATGGCTAAACTCCAGCAATCAATTCGAAGCCAAATTTTGACCGGATGTAAGGTTACTCACTGCGTTTAGAGAGAAGAAGGTCAAGATCACAACGAGCCTTTCCAGTTGTCCAAATATTATGAAGGATGGAAGTTCTCCTCCCGTGGATTTGGCGATTTATGGGAGTAAATTATAATCAAGAAACAATCCCAAATACGGTGGGATCTATCAGTCTACATTAATCCATCCGTCGAGGAATTCGAGAAGAGGATAACAGATCACTACCCAGTTAACTAGTGAAGAGATACTACAATCTGCGAGTCAAGATCTCTGCTCTAAAGGAGATTTAACACCGATCCACGCTGAGTAGGCATACAACTAAGGTAGCCACTGGCGTCACTACCAGATTTCGCACAGGTATCTTTAGAATGATTCCAAGAAAATACAAACAAGGTACAGAGTTGAACCGGATAGTAAATAATGATTGGGTTCGCAAATCTCAGCAGATTCTATTAGTATGAATGCATGCTTGAATAGTATACATATCTCCCGACAGAATCTAATTCTTCTGAATCAGATTCACCAATTAAACAGAGTCAAATTAGTAGAGTTGAAATATGATGTTATTAAATATCTCAGATCGGTTCACTTACCCAGATAGGGGTCACGAATTAGCAGAGTATACTGTGATGGTAAAATAATGTCAAGGATCGGATTTACTATCCAAATCAGAGTAAAAAACTAGAAGAATCATAATGTTGGTAATATATAAGTATTCCAGATCTGGTTACATCAGTTTCTGGAAATTGAAATAGGAAATAGATCTCAAGATGAAAGACGTTACATTCACGGATCAATAGTTTTCACAGGGTTGAACTAAACAATGTTCAGTGATTTGGGATCCACGATTTCTCTTTTAACAGGGTATTATGGTTTGAAATGCCAGAAATATAACTAAAAATATTGATAACAGAATTTATAATTACATTAACACACAATCATTAGATCGGTCGTATAATATACAGGAAACAATATTAAAAAACGATACCCATAAAAATTGGTATTACGTTAAACTGAAAAAGGAATTCGATTGACTTTAAAATAGAAATAGGGATCGAGCTAAATTTTTAACATCCAAATTTACTGGTTTATGAGACAGAGCTCTATAATTAAATGTACAGAGTCGATCCATGCTGGTTATTTATCCTTAAGGTTCGATCTAATCTTCAATGTCAAATTAATTGAGCAGTGATTCTCCTACTTTTTAACCAAACAATGCTTTCCAGTATTCCTTTCAAAACGATTCATAATTGTAACCAGAACTATACTCAGAGAATATTATTCAATTAAATTTCAGACTGATATAAATCATAATTTACTGTACATACCTTTCTGGCAGCCGCGTACGAAGTTCTGAAGGAGTGTTGACGTTGTCCTCGCTGTCCTGCTATTGGAGATCTCAACAATTCACCAGAGGACACCTCGGTTAACCACCCAACCACTCTGGAAGTACTCTTCTTCCTTCCAGACCCCCGAGCTAATCAGGCCATAGAGTTCACACAAGTATTTCAGAAATTCAGCTTGGGCTTCCCTTCCCACCAGGATTTCTTAGCCAAACCCTTAGATAGCAGCAAGTATTTGAGGCATTCGAAAATTACGACAATCGTCCAACTTATGGGCCCTTTACCCATTCCCCAAGCCTTCCTTATAAAGGAAAATCCCATGCGACACATGTCACTTCATGCATAATTAATTATTTTTAATTAATTATTTAATTAAAACACTCACCCATCCAAGTGTCAGTTTCTCTGGGAAGTGCACCAACACCCCTCAGTTTGCTCCAGTTTGTCCTGCAGATATTTTAATTAACCGATAGCTTTTAGTTGACTAGGTATCTAATCTTAGGATTCTATTTTGCTCCTCAATAATGATTTCTATTATTTTAAATTCTCAACAAAAATCACTATTCATGTGCAAATGCCTAAATTATTTTTATGCATTTGCTAAGTAATAATCTAGAGTTATTCTCATAAGTTTTTATGCAGTTAAATTAAACAATCAAACTCACTAGGATCACGGTGCCGTGTCGTTGGGCTCCTGGTTCCTTAATTTTAATTCCTTGACATGGCACCACTCCGTCGGGTCGAGTCATCCATGGTTTCCATTCCTTGGCATGGTACCGCATCGTTGGGTCCTTGCGTCCATTCTTTCTATTCTCGACAGGGTACCGCATCGTTGGGCCCTTCTGCCACCATATTTCCGTTTTGACTTGCGGGAACTCTTGTAGGGATGTTAGGAATTGTTACCATCCATCCTCCGTCTACATGCTATCTAGGGACTAATGGCGCTGAGGAGTGAGTCCTTTCTCCCTGCGCACCCCTCAACTCGTACGTGACCAGCTCCGTCGTGGCCCACCTCGTACGCCTTCACGCATTCCTCTTGAGCAAGCGGATCAATGCTTATCTGCTCATGCGTGGTATTCTTGTCAGAAGTCGACATCGTCGTCGCTCCCCCTGTGTGTGATTTACCCGTACTCTACGACCCTTCATGTTCCTTTGTGTGTCCGTTGGTGAACCGTCTCACTTGTTTCTACACACACTTCTCACAACAATTTATTAGTAGCACTGTCCTCAATAATCATCATCTGATTTCTAAATCTAGTATTGTTAAACATTTATGATTTATTCAAACTTCTAATCAAATATACATTTTGTCGACAAATACATAATCACCGTATAGCTAGTCGTTAAGCATTATCCATCCACATAATTTTCCATGGTCATAGCTAATCGTTTAACATATGCAATTATTCATTTACATGAGCAGTTCAGATACACATACTCAAAATAAGGCCAAAAGGTTATTAATTAATGTTTCAATCGGCCGGGTCACTCAGCAGGTGCCCTCAATGTCTACAAAAAGTCTAGGGGCACTACACTTCTGCATTGCAGACTTCAGATTGGGGGAACTTCAATTATATAGATGAGTTCTAATTTCTTCCGCATTCCCGAATTCCACATTGTGGATACGGGTTACGGAACTCCAAAAATTCAAGGTTTAAAAAAGATGATTTTGCATTTCAACTTCTGCATTGCGGAACTCCAAAATTTCAAGGTTTAAAAATAATGATTTCGCATTATGACTTCTACGTTGTGGATGCGGATTGTGGAACTCCAAAATTTCAAGGTTTAAAAGTAACGATTCCACATTCCGACCTCCACATTACGGATGCGGATTGCAGAACTCAAAATTTTCAAGGTTTAGAATAACGATTTCGCATTCTGATTGCGGATTTGCTGGATTCAACAGTTTACGGAAACATTTAACATGTAAGCTAGAGTATAAAAAAATGTTTCAACTTGTAATTAATTATAATTTTTTAATCAATATCTAGGGTTTGAATGTACAAATTTATCTTTGTGATCTATTATAATTTAATCTAACTAAATCTATGTAACAGAAAAGCGCCTATTCTAGTCGCCTATGTTCTATAATGTATGCTTCTATGATGGAATTTTATTTCTTCAAGCCATTCGACTCTGTATAATATTTGAGAATATAACTATTTATCTATTTATCTCTGTATAAAATATAAAAATTATGTTCTATATATATCTACATTTAAATCTATTTAAACCTAGATTTATATATATAACAGAGTTATAGACAGAAATTTGAAATAACCAGAGTAATACATCCAACATAAGTATGGTAGCATAAATATTTAACCTAAGCATTCAATCATTTAAACATATAGTTCAACAAACTGTAATGAAACAATATTCATAATTAAAAATACTAAATGCTACTACATAGATAATAAAACTTGAACCAACAGAATAAGCATATTACAGTAAAACAACCATCAATAACGACTTAAGAATCATTTACAGTAATTAATATTTACATAATCGTAAAAGACAGTTGATAACATACATAAGAAATATAATCATTTTGAATAATAGTTAGGAATTATTTACAGTAATGGGTAATTGCAGAACAATAAATTAAATGGAACCTGAACTAAGCAATGTTATCATTCTGCTCAACAATTTAGACATAATTTACAGTAAATAGACATTTCATAAATAAGATAAATAAAACCTGAACTAGCAGAGGAAAATCAAAATTGAAGGTCGTCATTCCTCCCAACCAATCTTCCATAACATCCAAACTACTTGTTCTGAAACCCCCGATCCTGTTTGTTGAACCACAAGGACAAAATCTGGTCACAAAGTTCCTATTGCATAGGATAGGTCACAATCTTACTTCATCATAAGCCTCCTGCTCATTGAATGAACTCAATACTTAGGGTATTCTCCCCTTCATCATAAGCCTCATGATCAATGGATGAAATCAATGCTTTATAGCATTTGCTTAGGATTTAGTCATTTATGAGCCACCTGATCGTAACTACTCCAAGAGGAGTCACGATATGAATTTGAGGAATGATTCTTCCTGCATCATTTGTGCTTTTACTAGGTTGGATTTCCATAATGGGTTTCCACTTAACACTTGTCATTTCTCTTTGTGGGTTAGTAAACAGTATTCAACAACTATTTCAGTTTTGATTCCCTTAGCTATTTAATAATTAAAAACAATAATTCATTTACAAATGTCTTGACCTCACTTGGTCAATAATGTCAAATCAAATAATAACATAAGGTCTTATAAAACAATAATCATTCGGGTTCCTTGGTGTATTACATACACCCCCCCTTAAAGTTTAACACCGTCATCAATGTTACTTTTAAACTTCCTTTGAACCATTCTGAAACAGAATTGGATATGCCTCCCACATATTGCTTTCCAATTCCCAAGTAGCCTCTTCTGAGCTAAGGTGCCTCCATTGCACCTTGACTTGTCTGATGATGCGGTTCCGGAGTAAAATTTCTGTCCTGTCGAGAATACATTCCAGTCCCACCTGAAATTCTCCTTTAGGTTCCACCTTGATAGCTTTCTAGAAATTTCCTTTAAACTTTGCATCCCTATCATAAATCACAACTTTAGGTACACCATGCAATCTAAAGATTTCTTTCATAAAAATATCAACAATATTAATATCTCTGTAATTAGATTTGACAAGAATAAAATGAGCTTCCTTACTAAGTGTATCTACCACAACCACAATTGAATCATCTTTTCTAACATTTTTAGGAAAACCTGTTATAAAATCCATGCTAATAACTTCCCAGTTCCATTCTGGAATGGGTAAAGGCTGTAGCAATCTGGATGGGTGTTGATGTTCATCCTTAACTTCCTGAGATTCAATGCATCTAGAAATTTATTATGGTACTTAATTTTTCATATTAGACCAAAATAATTCTTTTCTTAACATAGTAATCATTTTCTGATATCCGGGATGTCCTGAATATGGTATTTTATGCATATCATTCATGATTAATGACTTGACCTCCTCTGAATTAGGTGCATACAATCTGTTTTTACATACCAACTATTCTTTTATGTTAATATTGAATTATGTTTTTACTTTATTTGTTTTATTTTCTGTTCTCCTTTCCTTTAATTTTTTATATTCTTTATCAAATTTTGTTGTTGTCATGATTTTATCTTCCAGATTTGTCTCATAATTACTACTTGTAGCTACATACAGCATGCTTGCATGACAACTTAACACATCAACCACTTTATTTTTCTTTCCTTTAATATGTTTAATTTCAAAGTCATATTCAGTTAGGAAAGATAACCATCTAGCATTTCTAGCATTTAAATTTGGTTGGTCAAATAAATATTTTAAACTGACATTATCAGTCATTAGTAATAATCTTCTTCCAACAAGATAATTTCACCGTATTTTAAGTGGATGAATAATTGAATCTAACTCCCAATCATGAGTAGCATAGTTCTTTTCATGTTCTTTAAGTTTCCTATATTCATAGGCCACCACATAGTTGTCTTGCATTAATACTCCACCTAGACCCTCTTTCCATGCATATGTGCATATAACAAAATCTTTATAGGGGTCTACTATATTGAGAATAGGAGCCGTTGTTAACAAATATTAAAGTTTATTAAAGCTAATTTCACATTTCTCATTCCATTCAAATTTCTTACCTTTCTTTTGTAATTAAGTTATAGGATATGAAATTTTTAAAATCCTTCAATAGATGTGCGATAATATCCAGTGATCCCCATAAAAGATCTAACATCATATACATCTTTAGGCATAGGCCATTCCATGATAGCTTTAATTTTATAGGTATCTACCGATATACCATCTTTAGACACAACATGTCCTAAGTATTAGATTTTATCTTTAAAGAAATAACATTTACTTAATTTAGCATACAGTTCTTGTTCTCTTAATACTTGTAGGACTATTTTTAAATGCTCTTCTTGCTCTTGCTGATTTTTAGAATAGATTAATATGTCATCAATGAAGATGCCTACAAATTTATGTAAATATTTACTTAATATACTATTCATTAAACACATAAAAGATGTTGGAGCATTTGTCAACCCAAAAGGAATTACGACAAATTCATATTGACCGTATTTGGTCCTAAAAGTTGTCTTATATATATCTTTGTCTTTAACTTTGACTTAATGATATCCATATCTCAAGTCTATTTTTGAAAATATCATTTCTCCTCGAAATTGGTCGAATAAGTCATCGATATGAGGTAAAGGATATTTTTTTTAATTGTCATTTTATTAAGTTGTTTGTAGATTATACACAACCCTAAAGTACCATCCTTTTCCTTCACAAACATAACCGGTGCTTTCCCAACTTGGTCGAATGTACTTCTTATCTATTAATTCATGTATTTGGGATTTTAATTCATTAAGTTCCAGTATGTTCATTCGGTAAGGATATTTTGAACCTGGGACTGCTCCCGGTACTAAATCGATAGTGAAATATATTTCTCTTTTTGGAGGTAATCTAGGGAATTCTTCCGGAAATACATCCTTAAAATATTTAAAAACTGGAATATCATCTATTTTAATTTCATTACTAGTTTCTCTATCATCAATTATACGAACAAAAAATACTTTACAACCTTTTCGAATAGACCGTTTCATTTGTAAAGAAAATATTTCTCTAATAGTAGTTTTCCTTGGAATTCCTTTAACTATTATAGGTTTGCTTTCTTCGTCTATGCATGAGAAGGTTTTATCATCGCAGTTTGGAATTAATCTATGATTTTATAACCCATCCATTCCTATCAATAAATCATAAGATCCTAAAAGAAGAATATTTAAATCAGCATGTGTCATAAGACCATTCAAATTAAATTCACATTCTTTCACAAAACTAGAGACTTTTCGTTTCATTCATGGAGCAAGCTGAACTAACCAAGACTTTTCAAATTTATTCTACTGTAATTTACATAGTTCTAAAATTATTGGTGAAACATAAATTAAATTTGTGCTTGGATCAATTAATATAGATATTGGTTTATCCTTTAACATACCTTCAATTTCTACCATAGATGTCTGATGATCTGCTTGCATGTTCTCCAATGTTGCGCAAATTCTGGGCATGCTCCTTGCTACATCTCCAACCTTAGTATCTTCTTGAACAGTGTGGATGTTGCTAAAAACATTTCTTCTAACTTGACAGTCTTTAAAAATAGTTAGGTTCACCACATTCCCAACATTTTAAGGGTTCCCTTTGACCAATATTTTTATTATAACCAGCAGGTGCTTCTTTTGCTTTTGTTATTGTAGGATTTTGTGGCCTAAAAATTTTGAAATGATTTCCCTTATATTTTCGATGATTATTTCCATAATTATAATTAAATCTCATAACTTTTATTTTTTGTTCAAATATTTCATGTTTTATGTTCTTCCAACTTGGTACATTATCTATTTCGTTGTTATTTTGGTCATAACAGAAATTTGTTTTCCTCATAGTTTCATTCTATGTTTTTGGATTGTCGTATTCAATTCTCTCTTTCTAAATTGTTGGTAGACAAGTGAGAAAACGTTGTATTTTTTGTTTTTTCATCAACAATATAAGGTACATAACGTAATAAACTCAGAAATTTACTGCACAGTTCCTTCATTGTAATAGTTCCTAGTTTTAAATCATAAAACTCTTTAGTTTTTTTTCATAAAACTGTTCCGACAAGTATTTCCTTTTAAAGTATTTCTGGAAAATTTTCCAGGTTAAGTGGTATTCCTTAATGCATTTTACTTTCTTGATGTCTTGCTACCAAATTTCGGCCTTACCCATTAAATTATAAATTTCCATCTTTGCTTTTAATTCATTAGACTAGTTGTAAATCTGAAAGTAATTTTTCATTCCTTAAATCCAAGCTTATGCTTCATCTCCGGTTTGAATCTCACCATTGAATATAAGAGGTTTTATCTTTTTAAATTCACCATAAATTTTTTCATAAGGTTTACTTCTTCTACTATATTTATCACAATCACTACTTGAAGATCGCTATAAATTCTTTGAAATTTTGTTTACTTTGTTTAGGTGAATTTCCACATGAAGACTTAGTTTCACTATCAAAATATTTTAACTTCATTTCCTTGTGTTTATAAGATGTATTCTTTAGTGTTTCTATATCAGGTCCTTTCTTCCTTTCGACTTCCTGATTATGTATATTTGTTAACAAGACATTGTTTAATTCCTCTTGTGCTTTCATAATGCGTTCATTATCTTTATTATCACTTTGTAGTTATGCTTTTAAATCTTTTATTGTTTGTAACAATTCAGATGGATTATCATTTATACTCTCATTTATATGTACCCACAGATTATCATCATTAATGTTTTCTTGTTCAATGTTTACTTGTTCTTTAGGATGGGATTCTTCTTCAGCTGACATTTCAACATCTGCCATAGTTCTTGGAAAATCAAGTTTATACTTCTCTTCTAAACATAAGAGAATCAACCATAACACATATGTTAGTTTTATGTTTATGCCCTTTCATTGTTGAGCCCATTAATCCAAGTGTTTTAACCATGCTCTAATACGATTATGCCACACACCCAAAAATATCTATATTAAAAAAAATTAATAGGATAAATGCATGTATTCTTTTGTACTTCTAGTATTGAAGAATCATATTAATTTACTTGAGTTTCATAGTAGACTCTAAACAAAAGTTATTTTATGCTAATAGGGTTCAACTTCACTTCTTGGGATCATAGATCAACCAAGGTGCACCCCTATTAAGGATTCTTTTAGTAGCAATTCAAGGTTCTCTTATTTAATGACATCCAAAGTCTAGGACTCAGTGCTAAATACATTTGTTACACGTGTTTGATATGGTATGGGATCTAAGCCTTACTTCTCTTATGAGCATACTAGATTAGGATTATAAGCATATTTACCTAAGTATTTAAACTAGCATATTAAAGTATGAGGAGGGTTTAAAACCTACAAAACCTTACATGAAGTTTAGTTTAGACTAATAACATGTAACTTATGCATTGTCCAATTGATAATTTATTCGTTAATATTGAAGAACTGCAGATTGCGGATCTCCATAATTTTAACTGTTAAATATTAAGGTTTCTGCATTCTCGACTTCCACATTGTGGGAACTTTAGTTATACATATGAGCTATAACTGCTTCTGCATTCCCAAATTCTGCATTGCAAATGCGGGTTGCGGAACTCCAAAAATTCAAGGTTAAAAAAAATGATTCTGCATTCTGACTTCCACGTTGCGGATGCAGATTGTGGAACTCCAAAATTTCAAGGTTTAAAAATAATGATTTCACATTGTGACTTCCGCGTTGTGGATGCGGATTGCGGAACTCCAAAATTTCAAGGTTTAAAAATAATGATTCTGCATTATGACTTCCACATTGCGGATGCGGATTGCGGAACTCCAAATTTTTAAGTTTTAGAATAACGATTCCACATTCCGATTTCGAATTCAGTGGATTCGACGGTTGAAGGAAACGTTTAACAGGTAAGCCATAGCTTAAAAAAAATGTTTGAACTTGTAAATAATTACAATTTATTAATCAAGATTTAGGATTTTAATGTATAAATTTATCTTTCCGATCTGTTATAAGTTATTCTAATTAAATCTATGTAACAGAAAAACACCTATTCTAGTCGCCTATGTTCTATAACATATGCTTCTGTTATAGACTTTTATTTATTTAAGCCATTTGTCTTTGTAGAAGCTTTGAGAATATAACTACTTATCTATTTATCTATGTATAAAATATAAACATTATGTTCTATATATATCTACATTTAAATCTATATAAACCTAGATTTATATATATAACAGAGTTATAGATAGAAATTTGAAATAACGAGAGTAATACATTCAGCATAAGTATGGTAGCATAACTCTTTAACCTAAGCATTCAATCATTTAAGCATATAGTTCAACAGTTGCAGTTAAACAATATTCAGAATAAAAAATACTAAATGCTGCTACCTAGATAATAAAACCTGAACTAGCAGAATAAGCATATTACAATAAAACATACATCAATAACATGCCTAAACATTGTAATCATTATTGATGACAACTTAAGAATCATTTACGGTAATTAATATTTACAAAATGATAAAAGACAGTTGACAACATACATAAGCAATATAATCATTATGAATAACAGTTAGGAATCATTTACAATAATGGGTATTAATTGCAGAACAATAAAATAAATGGAACGTGAACCAAGCAATGTAATCATTATGTTCAACAATTTAGACATCATTTATAGTAAATAGACATTTCAGAAATAAGATAAATGGAACCTGAACCAACAAAGGAAAATCAAAACTGAAGGTCACTGTTCCTCCCAACCAATCTTCCAGAACAACCAAACTACTTGTTTTGAAACCCCCGAGCCTGTTTGTTGAACCACAAGGACAAAGACTAGTCACATAGTTCCTCTTGCATAAGCTAGGTCATAATCTTACTTCATCATAATCCTCCTTCTCATTGGATGAAATCAATACTCATCATATTCTCCCCTTAATAATAAGCCTCTTATTCAGTGGATGAAATCAATGCTTTATAGCATATGCCTAGGTCTTGGTTCATTTATGAGCCACATGCTTGTAACCGCTCCAACAGGAGTCACAAATTCAATTTTAGGAAGGATTCGTTGGGCATAATTTCCGCTTTTATGAGGTTGTCTTTCCATAATGGGTTTCCTCTTGACACTTGTCATTTCTCCTTGTGGGTCAGCAAACACTCTTCAACAACTATTTCAATTTTGATTCTCTTAGCTATTTAATAATTAAAAATAATAATTCATTTACAAATGTCTTAACCTCACTTGGTCAATAATGTCAAATCAAATAATAACATAAGGTCTTATAAAGAAATAATCATTCAGGTTCCTTGGTGTATTACAACTTCTGTCATGGTTTAGCTAATATATTCTGGACATTCTAGTTCTGGTTCTAATTCTGATTCTAATTTTCCTTAGTTTTCCACTTCACTATAAGTATTGGGAAATATTCAATAGTATGATCTAGTGCTCAACAATATGTACACGTTGAAGAGGGATTTGGAAAATATCTGGAAAAATGCCCTAGCGTACCACAGTTGTAACATATTACCTAGCCTATACCTCAACCAAGTCCCTATCATCATTCTCGAAAACCACCTCTTGGTTGATTAAACTGGGTACTACTCCCTTCTCCTTGTTCCTCACCTTTCATTTGATAAGTATTTGCAGTTCTTTCTGTGATAATTTGATATGCCCGACAGTCATTCTCATCATGGCCAATTGATTGACATAATTTATAGAATAGGTTTTGTGGGGTACTTACAATTTTCTGTAACAAATAACATTCTTTTGATCGATGCCACCTAGTTTTATAGATCCTACACCAGTTTCCAGCACCAGGATTCAACATATTAGTATCTCCAACAATGATATATTCTTGGAAGGTCGTGCATTGTTATTTGGAATGACCCTCCTCCTTACACCGTGTACACCAAACATCTTCTCTTTTTTCCTTCTCTTTATTGGTGTCTTGGATTTGTAATGATAGGTTCACCAGCTGAAACTGGATTTGAGCCATATTTGTTCCAGTATCTCCAATGGGTGATGCCTCCAACTTCATGGCCAAATCAAGGACCTCAGTTTGCGACACAATATTTTTCTACATCAATGGAAATCTAATATGTGGCAATAAATTGTCTATAAACCACATCTTATGTTGAACATCGGTCATCTGAAAACTTACATGGGCCATCAATGTCTTGATTCTCTGATCGAAGTCCTAGACAAATTCATTTGATGATTGCTTGATCTCTTTCATTTTAGCAATACACTGCAACTTAGATTTTGGCTTCTTAAATTCACTTTTTAAAGCATCTCTAATCTATGCCATAGTTTTTGGTGGTTTAGCTACCTTTGAGAACTTCATGAACCAACCCAAAGCACGAAGCCTAAAGGTCATAATCAGTTGCGCCAATTTTACATTATCATCATGCACTTGCTTAACAGTCCAGACTGCATCACATAAAATTCAATGTCGTTTTGGGTCCTCTGACCCATTTCCATGAAAGATTGGCAGTTTCATATCATCCCCAACCATTCTGGTTCTTGGAGGGATTGGATGACTTTGTAATAGAGGACCAAAACTTACATGGGATTATTTGTCAAAGTACTATTATGGCTACTACTACTATTACGTGCTTGAATCAACTGCGACGAGCTAATATTTTACCTCAATTTTTGGAGATGCATGCGGGGTCACATGTATGTTGCAGTGTCTGGTCTGATATTGTTCAGCAAGATCATCCTCATAATCAGTTTGACATCCATCTTCTTCAATTTATTCTCTATCCAAATATTCATCTTCGAGTTGTTGTACTGGTTCGTAGTCCTTTCCTTCAGTCACAGTGCAACCCTTTCCTTTTGTCACAGTTTTCCTCCTCTTAATTGACTAAAATATTCTTCCACTCCGCAGTATACCACACTCTTCATACGTTTCAATATCTCCTTCCCTTTTCATATCATCTCCATCTCACAACATACTCTTAGGACATTTGCCACTGACATCCCAAACCACCGTGCACTAGTGGTTTAGTCTCCAGACTCCATTCTCATAATCCCTTTTTCACAAAGTAGCATTTTAAGTGACAACTTCAAATATTTCAAGTACTTACCTTGTGGTCCTTTTAAGAACTCCCTTTCAGTAGTGATGTAGAATTTTTATGGTGTTTACAACAAATTCTGTAAGATACCCTTCCAATATGCTATCTATCTGTAGTGCCCTGTCTAGGCACTAGGTCTATTCCAAGTTATCAGGTTATAACTAGTTTTTCCCTTAATCATTATTAGAAGGAAACAAGAGATTCACCCGTCTATAATTCTGTTTCTGTAAATGTTTAACTATCTGTTTTCTATATGTTTACATGTCTCAGCAATGTAGATAATCATAAACTTAAATCTTCATTACAACTCTGTTCTTTTAACATGCATAATTTGAAAGTAAAGAAAATACCTGTTACTTAAGCTTGTTCAGTAAAATACCTGGAGTCCGTAGATTTGCAGTGAGGTAAGAAGATTCCTGAAGTGGGTTCTGTAGGTTACCTTAGCAACCCAAAATGATGTGCCCACCCTGCCGATCAGCTATTATCGTGCTGACCCTAGGAAATCAACGGATTTCCTAGCCCCCGAGCCCACAGAACGATAATCCCGACCGCAGCTTTCCCTCGAACCTTTCCATGGTAATCATTTGTTGAGTTAACCCCCTCCTCAGTCTTTTCAATTGAGTTTCCCACCTCCTCAAAGCTTCGAGTTAACCCCCTCCTCGGCATTTCCTCCTTTTCACA
Source organism: Larix kaempferi (assembly GCA_027924585.1). Taxonomy (NCBI): domain Eukaryota; kingdom Viridiplantae; phylum Streptophyta; class Pinopsida; order Pinales; family Pinaceae; genus Larix; species Larix kaempferi. The sequence goes on from BSBM01000211.1 coordinate 4,896,054, forward strand.
AAATAATCCTCACCGTTCTCCCCCAATCATCCCCCTTACTACTTTGTTAATTCTCCTCTTTTATAGGAATCCACCTCCTTCCAAAGTCAAACTTCCTTATCACTCCACCGCCCTAGCTGTCGTGGTCTAGGAAGTACTAATCATTAATGCATCCCCTTTTTTAAGGTAAAAGGTGGAGTATATATTATTTTATATCATCCAAATTCTCTCGGGTAGTGGAATTATTCAATGATTTACTTAAACAAATCTTTTTTTATTCATTTATTTTGGGAATGATTCTGTTCCTTAATTTAAACGAATAATCTATTTAATAAATCATTCAGTCCACTATGCTCTATATAAATATTATCATCATTGTTATCATTAATTAATTAATAACAATAATAACATAATAATTAATAATAATAGAAATTAAGTTAATTGTGAATAGAATTTAGAAATATTTATTTGGTTAATGGATAAGGGTCACATAGTACCTCTATGTATAAATAATGAAATATACTTTAATGGTTTATTTAATCGTGATCAACAATTATATAGCACACTTTTCTAGTATTAATGTTTAACTATTATACTTCATATAGGAGTCACCTTCACCTGAGGATGCTTACAATTACTGACACTTATTTTAATCGTTCATTACCATGTCTTCATACAAGACTAATTAACTTATTTTACACATTAAGACTTGATGATCTTTTACTGATTAAGTCATTCATTGAATACTTAATTGAGTTACCTACGATACTTATAACATTGTTAAATCTTGATAAGTATGTTGTAAACCAATACTATTGCACATGTGCATAATGTGCATGCGTGGCCAGCGTATGCACAAGACAGACATGTACTACAAACATATGTCATATATATATTCTATGCATATCAGCTAACTAATATTCATAATACTTTATGCAAACCGAACAAGTACACATTCATCATAATATTACTAAAACATCATCGTTTATTTTATCAGTTAACCTTTAAGATTCCATTTCATTGCTTTTATGATTACGTTTGTTCAATCAATCAGGTACAAGGAAGGCTACCTACTACCACTAACTCCAAGTCAATGAATGCCCAACCCTCAACAGTACTAACTATCATATCCTCCCATCGTTAACCTACTGCCACAACCTCCCTGTCCTTCCTCTGCTAGTATAAAAGTGGATGTCGGACTCAACGACCTGACCACATAGAACTTGAGAGCGATAGCGTCGGCTGAACAGAAAGCGGACCTATCCTCTCCTAGCAGGCATCCGACCATCGTCATCACACATACATGGGGAGCGTGTCTCAGCACGGCCCTCCCACGATCTCGGGTATCATAGGAACATAGGGTGGGCAACACATCCATCCCTCTCAACATACTGGGCCTACGCCCTTATCAAATCATACTCTGCTGCTCCCGAGATTATCGGTCCATGTCATTGTTTCATCAATTTCGGTTGCTAAGGTTTACTGCATGCATAGGTTCTTCTCCGTATATCAGATCAAGTACCCGGCTATCCCATAGCCCTTGTGTCCTGTAGGTTAGTATTCCGCAAGATACACCTTTTATAACAAGCATTTCCATTCGATCACCAATTGATCCATATCATCAACATCATTCATTTCATCACATAAAATCATTAAATCGATCATAGCATAATTACCACATCATATATATATCACATTTCCTCCAGGACGATTATCAAACATACACTGTCATTATGAAATAAAAGAATCTCATGTTAATCATAACTTAATAACTGCATGAATATAGTAACATCATTAGCACAGTTGCAACATATCATCATGTCTATCATGCCAAAAATATAGTGATAAATATAGTTCACCCTGTCTAGCTGAGTTGAACAGATAACAAGCAATAAGGTGAAAGGTGTCTAACTCATAAACATGCCTAGCCGAAATATGGGGCGTTACATACACCCACCCTTCAGGAAACTTCGTCCTGAAGTTATGGTCATAATAATGCAGGGAATAATCTTGATTCCTAACCTCTTCATTCTTGCAAGTAGCAGGTTTAGTTTTGACTTGACGAAATATGCCGATATTATCCTATGGTTTTGCTTCTTTTATCCCCTGATGTGTATTCTACTCATTTAAAGAAACATTTAGATTAATCTTTCTATTGAACCTCTAAAATTCGTAAGGTTATAATCAAGTGTTATCCATTTTAATATCCTACTTCTTGCCGTTTAGCAACATCCTTCAAGTTATAACATCCAGAGAGCTTTACTCCTCACCAATAGCTTATATTGATCCAACTTAGCATGAAATAATCAACGATTTTATTTTTTTTAAATGGAGAGCTGAGAGTTCATAATCTTTAATTATTCAACAAGCGACTACAAGGATTCTTTAGGATTTGCATACCTCTCCTAGGAGTTGAAGATCCCTGTTATTTCATCCTAAGGTCAAACATTCTTATTACCTTAGTGTTAATAAGCAATCTACACCCTTGATAACCATAAGTATGGTAATAATATTAAATTAGGGGAAGTATCATTTATTAGAATGTTCTTAGTAACTATACCTTACCAAAATGCTTAAGTTCACTGATAGTAATTGTTAGGGGTTTAAACAGCATAACGTTATTCATCGAGGTGCACATCGGTTCCTATTTTTCCTCCATTATTACCCCAGTTACTTGTATTACTGGTTCACTTAATCTGGTTGAGGGTTTGACGCACATCTATTCACGGTAACTTCATTAGCCCCTCAATAATTTACCTGCCGTTATACTTTACTGCTTGCTCATTTTGTAGTTATTAAATCCAAGTTGTTTCTCAATAATATCCCCTCCATCATGACAATTTGACCTAAGCAATACTAGCAGCATATAACCCCTATTCTTTTCTCGCACATACCTAGTTCCTTCAATCTCATTCCACTTACTATATTGAAACATGATTAGTTGCACTTTACACATAGAAAATTTACGGTGTCGATTTTAATACGTAGATATCTCCCATTTTGTTAGCTTCCTACCATGTCTCCATTTATTACCTTATTAGATTTGGTTAATACCTCCCTTGTTTCTATCGGTGATCCTCCCTCATATATAAATGTATATTTACTCAACAATTCAACGCATTATTAAGCATAAGTGGACTCCACTATCATATTTAACTAATAGAACTAGAACACTTCTTTCTTCCTTACGATCTTTAAGGTATATCACCTTGCCATTTCACTTATAATAACAAAAGTATCGTAACATCATTAAATTAGGAGAACTATTACTGTTTAAAAGGTTTTCATGGCTATTTCTTATCAAAATGCAATTGTTATCGTACTTTTTATCATTCTCATTTCCAAACCAATATAATTTGTCGGGAATCATTACTTCTTCAATTCCCTAAGAATCTCATAGCTAGTTTTGTTCCCACCCTTGCCATCGCAAGGGTAATTACTAGTATTTATCCTAGTATGCCATTGTAATTGTTCATCACCACTCTTCCTACCCACACGGGAAACCCTTGTGTACTTTGTAAGGGCCTTAGTCTAAGCCCACAAGTTGAACGAGAACATCATTACGTAATATGCTCAATCATATTAGGACTTCATAACAACTGCTTTAATTGAGTTAAGTTGAGGACTGTGTTGAGATTCTTATGACTCTCTTATTATTACCCAAAATGATCACTATATTAGGTACGATTAATCCGAAATTTCCCAAAAACCTTTCACGCCATTACACCAATATGTAACTTAATTAGTCTAAGCCATGTTCCCCTTAATGAAATAGTCTTCTCATAAGCTTTATATGAAACCTCCTGGTTTAAGTGCGTGGTGTTTCCGTAATGTGATTCAAAAGGGATACATATCCTTATATCCTACAAATTATTCCCATCCCTCATCTTATCAAAATAATACATAATGTATTTTCTAAGTCTCTCCCTATCTCTGAACTTCATAACATTTCATATCTTATCCTTTCCCAACTAAAATACTTGCATAATATTACATTTATTTACATTTTTAAATGACAAGTCTATTTGTAACATGGTTATGAGGCGTTCAGGAGTTTTCACTTTAATTTGTACTTTGCACCAAGTTATCTATATACGCACGCATTGACGTTTGTGTAAATTTGTTGTGAGGACCTAGGAACTCACAATTCAAACACCACCCATGTTTATTTAACCAAGTTCTCTTATTGAACACAAACAAAGTTTAGATGTGGTTGTCCTAGCAAATTACACATTCACATAACCATTATACATGTTAATTGCCCAATATGTAAAGCCTATTCAATAAAACTAGGTGAGGTTACATAGCAATGCAACTAATGCAATCCAAGAATTTCATTAACAAATGAAAACACAACTTTTCCTTTCTTAATTGATATATGATAATTTCCACTTCTTTGTAATACTCATTTGAATTATTCGAGATTGTTATAGATGCTAACTCGTAAGTTGGTCTTTTACGTAAGTGGATGTCTTAGATTTTTACCATGTATTTCTTTTATCATAAGACTGTCAATCTAGCTTTAAGTAAACCAAATAAGGTTTGTATTTAAAACACTAAATTTTTTTTTTAAAAGCTTATTTTAATAAAATTTGGAAGCCACTGTCACCATAAGTACCCCATCCTCGTACCAAAGTTTGAACTGAATTTAGATAAAGGAATTCATTTCTACGTTGTCATTTTACATCACGAGGAAAACCTAATGCAGTGCTCCTTAAAATGCCTATATTTATACTTATGTGCAGGGAGCAATTTGCTAGGATCAACGTGTTTGAAATTTATAGTCGTTTTCATTAATGATTTTGTCATGTAGTGAAATTAGCGTCTTAGCGTTCAGCTTGCCATGCTCGCTTTAGCAGTTCCTTGTTTTCAGATTAAGTGTTTGTTTCGTCTCTTCGACTAAACGTTGAAGTCTCAACAAAGGTTTTTTTTTTTCTTCTCCTCCTTTTTTTTGAAAGTTGGAGAGTAGTTTTAATTTATATATATATATTTTATCAATTAAATTAAATTATCTTAAATAAATAAATAAAAATTTAAATTAAATTAAATTAATTGATAAAAAAAAACGTTAAATTAAATTTATGTTAAGAGACATTAAATCAAATTAATTAAATTAAATTAAATAATAAATCAAAACAACATTAAATCAAAAAAAAAAAAAAAAATTAATTAAAAGCCATTAATAAAATTAAATTAATATTTAAACGACATTAAATTAAATTAATAAAGTTAAATTAATATTTAAAGGACATTAATTTAAAAAAAAAACTTTGAAACAATACAAAACACAAAAAGACCCTTCGCGAAAACCGTCTCACGTGCCACCGACTCCACTCCCTATTTAATGAGGAAACGAGGTTTTTTTTTTTTGCGTCGCTGGGCTGCTTCTCGCGTGTGCTGAGCGCTAGGGTTTGGCCCTATTTCTCTGCCACCTCCCATCTCCCTCTCCGCCTTCACCTCTGCACAGGCATGACAGATAACAAAATGGGGTGTAGTGGCGGGCGTGGATGCTTGGGCTGTAATGGTGAGTGTGGGCTCTCGTGTGAGCTTAGCGCTTGAGCCGTTGTTTAGTGTGTGGTCTGTGCGCTGGTCTGTGCGCTGGGCAACGCTGGATGCCTGGGCTGTGCGCTTGGAGTGTTGGATGGTATGCGCGAGCCCCCCACCCTTTGGTTGGCCCTCGGTCATTTGATGGGCTGGGCCCAATACTCTTTTATATACCCCCGTTCTCTTATGCGAACTCTGTGCTTGGGATTCGATGGTGGGCATTGATGTGCTGAGTGTGTGGGCCAATTGGCAGGCCCATGAGTGAGTTGGGATCTTGTGGCGGCCATTCGTCCTGGCAGGTGTCTCTCGTTGTTGAGTTCGGGCTGGGCACAATGTACGTTTTTACTAAGGGAGTGGTCTGAAATTGAGAACTATCAAGCTCGAGTACTTCTTCGGGACGTCGTGGTTACCAGGTGAGGCCATCCCTTGATGGGTACGAATCAAGAGCAAGGTAAGCAGTAAAAATATTGCTACCTCAGATCTCTCAACCATTATCTCTGCTAGTATGTGGAAGATTTCAACAGAAAGGGTTTGGTGGATTTGTAAAGTCGTAGGATAACGTCAAACATGCTCTGTAGACTGTTTATCCAGGTCTGCAAAGAGTAATTTCCTTATATACTGATGCAAAGGAGGTCGAACTTTTGAAACCCTGGTAGTTTTTTTTTTCAGGAGGCTTACAAAGATAAATAGCATTCTCAACCAATGTACTGTGCCGAGCATCAAAATTTTTCACATTTTTCAGTCGCATCATTATTTCCAACATGTTTGCCATGCGTACGGTTGTTTCTGGGGAACGATACAAGAAGTGTCCAGAGGTTTCAAGCAAATTGCATGCAACATCAATATTGTGATGTGTGAAGTCATCCAAACAGGCCTTCAAGCAGGTAAATACAAGATTTGCTGAGGTAATTTCGAACTTTGCTAATTCCCCAACGAACCTTATATTTCGGATCTGTGTTTCAATGTTCATTTGATCCTTTTATTTAGTAAGAAGTTGAACTCATCTTCTAGCAGGTGCAGAAGCATTGAAGCTGCATCTTTCATGCACGTCGACAATGTTGCCACCATTCTTGAATAATAGGGCAATCATTCTAAGGATGTCCGAGGTACGTTGAATAATGCTCTCACAAGCTGTTTCCGGTTACTTTTGAATTCAGATAGCAGAAGTCTACTGTCAACTAGTCAATAAGGTCACGACTAACACAACCCGGAAGTCGTTGCAAGAGGCTTTCTAAGTTTGCACCATCAAGGGTTTTTTTTTTTACTATTAAATTTTAATTATTAACCACAATTAAATCAAATTAAATAATAATAATAAACAAAATAAATCAAATTTAATTTAATACCTTCTGCACTTCTGGACAACCGACCATAAAATAGATATGCTTGCGAATAATGTAACAGCACATTCCCATTTAAAGTAGTCGAACAGGAAGTTAATGGTGTGTAACTTTAAGGAGAGAACAATCTTATCCTTTAAATAATAACTTGATATTATATAAAATTTATCATTTAAATAACTTGATATTATATAAAATTTATCATTTAAATAACTTGATATTATATAAAATTTATTATAAAATTCGAGGGAGATCATTTTATTTAAATGACTGTATTTATTATAAAATATCAAATAATTTAAATAACTTATATCATATTAATCATATGTTTATAAAGTTTGAGATAGTGATATTTGTAATTGTGTTTATTGTAAAATATGATATTATTAATTTCTTTTCAATTAAGTTTGTGTTTATTATATAATAATTTGGATATTTTTAATAATTTTTTTTTTATATTTAATATATTAGAAAATAAAATTCATTCAAATATATAATGTGTTGGTTATGAGCTAACATCATTCCTGTTTTAATAATTAATTAAATTAAATTGAATTAAAAAGGCATTAAATTAAATAAATTAACAAAATTTCTCTCTTTCCTTTTTTTTTGGAACATAATTCTCTGATTTTAATTTAAAATAATGATTGTAGTGGCCTCCTTAAATATAAATTTTTATGTTTGTTTTCTTATGCCAAATATGCAATGTCTTCTTGTTTTCTTATAAAGTTTACAGAATTCTTACTCTACGGCTATTTATATATATATAACTGACTATTTCTGATTTTTATGTTTGTGCAGATTTCTCTTGATTTGACTAAAGCTCCTAGTACATCTAATAGACTGTTCTGTTGACCAAGACTGCCGAAGATTAAAAGGGTTTAATTTATCCCCAGAAAATTTTTACTGAACCTGTGTGTGGTGTTGAAGAAGCTAACCTCGACCTCTTTGATGATGGAGTAGAGAAGGAAGAACCCGAGCTTCCTTCTTCAAAATTATCGGGATAATCAGATCCTAAAACAACTTGGCCTTGGCGGGCATAATTTGAAGCCCCTTTTGTACTCATAATTTAATAATTTTTCTGGAACAGCACTGGTATTGTCTAAATTCGATTTAGTAGTTGTGATTATTCATCGTATAATGTAGTTCTCAGAACTACGTCTTAGTTTGGTCTATTTATATATTATCCTGTAGGATGCAATATAATCATGCTAGGGTTTTTGAAATAAACTTTGAACATATTATATATTAGTTTCATAAGCAGTTATATATATATATATATATCGTTCAGTTCTGTTTCTGTTACGCTTTGTAAATAAATGGAAAAAGGCTCAAAAGGCTCTTCAAGTTATCTCCCCTTCCGTTGCAGACATCATGTTTGTTTGCTATTCTCTTGTAAATTTCACTATGATTCCAGGTGTAGCTAGGCCCTAAGGTCTTAGTGTCTGAACCTCGGCTCTGATACCATCTGTAGTGCCCTGTCTAGGCACTGGGTCTATTCCAAGTTATCAGGTTATAACTAGTTTTTCCCTTAATCATTATTAGAAGGAAACAAGAGATTCACCCGTCTATAATTCTGTTTCTGTAAATGTTTAACTATTTGTTTTCTATATGTTTACATGTCTCAGCAATGTAGATAATCATAAACTTAAATCTTCATTACAACTCTGTTCTTTTAACATGCATAATTTGAAAGTAAAGAAAATACCTGTTACTTAAGCTTGTTCAGTAAAATACCTGGAGTCCGTAGATTTGCAGTGAGGTAAGAAGATTCCTGAAGTGGGTTCTGTAGGTTACCTTAGCAACCCAAAATGATGTGTCCACCCTGCCGATCAGCTATTATCGTGCTGACCCTAGGAAATCAACGGATTTCCTAGCCCCCGAGCCCACAGACCGATAATCCCGACCGCAGCTTTCCCTCGAACCTTTCCATGGTAATCATTTGCTGAGTTAACCCCCTCCTCAGTCTTTTCAATTGAGTTTCCCACCTCCTCAAAGCTTCGAGTTAACCCCCTCCTCGGCATTTCCTCCTTTTCACAAAATAATCCTCACCGTTCTCCCCCAATCATCCCCCTTACTACTTTGTTAATTCTCCTCTTTTATAGGAATCCACCTCCTTCCAAAGTCAAACTTCCTTATCACTCCACCGCCCTAGCTGTCGTGGTCTAGGAAGTACTAATCATTAATGCATCCCCTTTTTTAAGGTAAAAGGTGGAGTATATATTATTTTATATCATCCAAATTCTCTCGGGTAGTGGAATTATTCAATGATTTACTTAAACAAATCTTTTTTTATTCATTTATTTTGGGAATGATTCTGTTCCTTAATTTAAACGAATAATCTATTTAATAAATCATTCAGTCCACTATGCTCTATATAAATATTATCATCATTGTTATCATTAATTAATTAATAACAATAATAACATAATAATTAATAATAATAGAAATTAAGTTAATTGTGAATAGAATTTAGAAATATTTATTTGGTTAATGGATAAGGGTCACATAGTACCTCTATGTATAAATAATGAAATATACTTTAATGGTTTATTTAATCGTGATCAACAATTATATAGCACACTTTTCTAGTATTAATGTTTAACTATTATACTTCATATAGGAGTCACCTTCACCTGAGGATGCTTACAATTACTGACACTTATTTTAATCGTTCATTACCATGTCTTCATACAAGACTAATTAACTTATTTTACACATTAAGACTTGATGATCTTTTACTGATTAAGTCATTCATTGAATACTTAATTGAGTTACCTATGATACTTATAACATTGTTAAATCTTGATAAGTATGTTGTAAACCAATACTATTGCACATGTGCATAATGTGCATGCGTGGCCAGCGTATGCACAAGATAGACATGTACTACAAACATATGTCATATATATATTCTATGCATATCAGCTAACTAATATTCATAATACTTTATGCAAACCGAACAAGTACACATTCATCATAATATTACTAAAACATCATCGTTTATTTTATCAGTTAACCTTTAAGATTCCATTTCATTGCTTTTATGATTACGTTTGTTCAATCAATCAGGTACAAGGAAGGCTACCTACTACCACTAACTCCAGGTCAATGAATGCCCAACCCTCAACAGTACTAACTATCATATCCTCCCATCGTTAACCTACTGCCACAACCTCCCTGTCCTTCCTCTGCTAGTATAAAAGTGGATGTCGGACTCAACGACCTGACCACATAGAACTTGAGAGCGATAGCGTCGGCTGAACAGAAAGCGGACCTATCCTCTCCTAGCAGGCATCCGACCATCGTCATCACACATACATGGGGAGCGTGTCTCAGCACGGCCCTCCCACGATCTCGGGTATCATAGGAACATAGGGTGGGCAACACATCCATCCCTCTCAACATACTGGGCCTACGCCCTTATCAAATCATACTCTGCTGCTCCCGAGATTATCGGTCCATGTCATCGTTTCATCAATTTCGGTTGCTAAGGTTTACTGCATGCATAGGTTCTTCTCCGTATATCAGATCAAGTACCCGGCTATCCCATAGCCCTTGTGTCCTGTAGGTTAGTATTCCGCAAGATACACCTTTTATAACAAGCATTTCCATTCGATCACCAATTGATCCATATCATCAACATCATTCATTTCATCACATAAAATCATTAAATCGATCATAGAATAATTACCACATCATATATATATCACATTTCCTCCAGGACGATTATCAAACATACACTGTCATTATGAAATAAAAGAATCTCATGTTAATCATAACTTAATAACTGCATGAATATAGTAACATCATTAGCACAGTTGCAACATATCATCATGTCTATCATGCCGAAAATATAGTGATAAATATAGTTCACCCTGTCTAGCTGAGTTGAACAGATAACAAGCAATAAGGTGAAAGGTGTCTAACTCATAAACATGCCTAGCCGAAATATGGGGCGTTACACTAACCAGAAATCAACATGAGATATTTTATTATCAATACCCTTGAGAGTTCGGACTAGATTAGCTTTCCAAACCGTAGGATCTCCTTCTTGAAAAATCATCTTTTTCTTAGTTAACCCTGCTAACCATTTATGCAATAAAATAATAAATTCTCTAAAGAATACTTCATGTAGCCTATGAGAAAACATACTCACCTAACCACATTTATGCATGAATATGCAGATGTATGTTATGGATTTCATCAAACTCTCGCAGCTTCTAATCTACCCAATCTTGGATCTTAGCCTTAGTAGGATGCCACATATGTCACATAACCCTTCGACACGATCCCATTCCTGGAAACAAAACCATTTTTTGGAATAGATCTACTTCGACTAGGGTTAACACAGTTAAAAACCAAGAAAACCCCAAGATACGAGCCTAAAAGGGTCTATCCCTTTCAGCAACACTTGCTACGCAGATGAGGTCTCACCCAAAGTACCTATGGGAGCCACAGGAACCAAGCTTCTACAGTAACGAAGGGGTGCAACAAAAACCCAACAGCCATAACATCCTTAACCTCGGTAGAGAGATTTACTTAACACTTTGTAAAAATGCATACCTATAACATCTTAATTACTTTAACATATATTCATTCACATACCATTCATACACATGAATCATAAATTATTCATCATTATGTAGACTATAGCAATAAACACAACACATCATCACAAGAATCATACACATTAAACACCAGATGTAACATGGAAACCCAAACAGGTGAAAACCATGGAAGGGATTTTCTTTATTCATGAGTCAAAGTAAAAAATAAGCACTTCATGTTTTACATTGACTTATAGATTTTCCCTTCTCTTACAATGGATCTTCGCACACAAAATGCAGATCAGTCTCGTGTGACTCCTCTTGACATCAAAACAAAGCTCTCCAAACTATAGGACATTGATTCCCTAACTAATTCACTAGAACAACCTCAAAAATCCGAACCCTTTACCTTGTTATAGGGCGCACACATCCTGGCTCGCTCCCACTACTCTACTACTCAAATACTCAACTACTCCACTCATAAATGTAAGTGGAAAAAACTCCTAACTAGCTTACTTAACTCCACCCTTGACATTGTCAAAATGCCCAATTTCTTGTATTCTCGGTCGCTTCGTCGAAGTTGACTTCTCTTCATCGGACCACCTTTCCCTGGCCCAATTCACACCAAAACTTCACAAAAATTTACCCCAAAACTTTACTTGGCCCCAAAAAAATGTAGGGCACAATATCATCCATAAATTATAATACGGATTTGTTAAATTAAAGCTAAATATTCTCAAAGTTCATATAAGCAGACATATTTTTTACAAAATTATTTTCCTTAAACCTTTTATATATATTTATACCAAAAGCAATCGAAAGTTACAAAAATGGTCAAACTTTTCATGACCTTTTCCTTCACTTTGACTATTCAAAATTCTCTTTTCTTACACACTCCATTCAATTACTTTTGTTTTTTATTTCAAATTTATAATAAAATTGATTTCTTAGTGTGCTTCTTGTCATGTCCCTAAATTCCCCTATGATTTGTCCTTAAATTTCTTGATTTTTACTACTACAAAGATTGGTTCAAGTAACTTTACACATTCAAATTGGTTATTTCTTTTTCTTTTATCCAAATTTCTTCCACTATTCCATGAACTTTGGTATGTGTAATTGGTCACTCTATCAGTAGCCATTGAGATGGAGACACATATCCACATTATCAATGATTAATTCAACAATTTTAACCACACAATTTGGATAGTGTTTGTACTTCATTTTTTAATATTCTGTTATATATGTTTTAATATTATTAGAAAAATCATGGTATGGAGCAATAATGTTAATTTCTAGATGTTGTGACAATATATTTATATATTAATATTATTTTTATTGGTTAGTTAGAACTTTAATTGTAATTGTGTGGTCGACTAGTACCTTAACTGTAATTGCACCCATTGTCTCCTATATATATTAAGAACACCTAGTTTTAGAGATAATCTCATATTTTGCATTTGACATATCATAAAGGAGGTTCTCCCCTAAAAGAGTCTCCTTATTTATGTCTACATTTCATTCTCAAGATGATCGGTTACTCTTTCTTTCTATTTTGTTATTTTCATAGTTTGGGACTTAACATTTGGTATCAAATCCATTTTCACTATAAAAAATTTTGGGGACATTTCAAATCGTGAAATTTTGAGTCCCCTCGGAATACATAGAAAAGAACTTATGATAAAAATTTCAGGTCTTGTTTCATTATAGTTTTGGAGTTATTGTAGAGACTATGTTTAGGTGACTTTTTTTTGGGGGGGGGGGACCTTACACTGACATATTTTATGTAAGAATTGGATATCTCCATGTTTCTCTAAATTCAATTATTTTAAAATTTATTCAATACACACCCTAAATGTATTTCGTCAACAACAACTATACATACAAATTTCCATCAACAAGTGTAACTTAAGTGAATCTAAAAACACCTTAATTGCAACCTATTATAAATATAAATATATACTTCTCTAACCATTAAGTACAACATAAGGGTTCCTTTATTCTATAGCTCGATTCTTCCCTCAAAAATACAAGCATAATGTAACCACCCAACTAAATTAAATTTCCCTTTAACTATTTATTTATTTTCTTTTATCAATTACATACAAAGTATTATCATAAAGTGAGCTAATCATTATTTATTATTTTCTTTTATCAATTACATACAAAGTATTATCATAAAGCAAGTTAACCCGTATCATCATCTAATAAAGGTGGTTCAAGGTAAATCATTTATCTTCAATAGTTTATATACATTGCATAAAAAGGATTATAAAACGATTACATTGATTCTTCAACTACTTACACAAACATGACGAATTAACCTTCCTAACCTCCTTCAACTTGGCATGATATTTAAAGTAGGAGATAGGACATATTAACAAAAGTTGTGCTACATGCTAAATAAATTTTAGCTTCACATAATTTAATATTCGATAAAGTAAATCATACAAGTTAACTCAAGGGATAATGTTCGTTCTGGGTGCAGCACCAAGTTAAGACATAAAATAAAATACATTATATTTTTGTTTTTACAAAATAATCATCAATTTTCCTATAATGTGAAATACTTCAATTTGTAAGCTATAATGCCGCCTATTAATATAATAATTTAAAATGCAATAACAACCATTGTAATTTGGAATTCAACACCAATCTACTTAGTGACAGCATAAGCGTGAATTCATAGTAATGAACTACAAATCGTAATTATAAGGTATTCACTCTCACCCATATGCATAACAATTTGAACGTGAAGTATGTTAGGTGATGACAGCTACGACCATAATGCATGCAGCCATATTTAAATAATAAACGGTTGAATATGAAACTCCGATATATGGTGCTCATCACGTGGCTATCAGATGACTCACAGAATGTTAATTCAATATAAGGATGTAGCGCTCGGTTCTGCCGAAAACACATCGATAATAATTAAATGGAAGAGCATGGGATTCTATTTTCCCTATAATTACGCATTTCCAGTACATAATTAACTCGGTCACAATTAAAGTCCAGATAATAAGGAGTTCGGATCTGAAGGGAAAATCATGGCTCGACAGAAGCTTTAACTAAACATAGATGGCATCGAACCTCCCAACAGGGTTTAATGGAGTCCAAGGGTTAGGCGCAAGCATAGAGCATAGAGCGCATAGCTGTGCTATTGCAAAGGTTAATGAAGCACTGGAACAGAACTCAGGCGGAGATCAAAACATAAGACACAGAGATATTGTCGATCTCAGGGTATGGCATTGAGGCATTCGTAAGCTTTGACAATTTGGTGGATGTGGTATGAATAAATAACAAGAGAGAGATAAACGTTCTCCCCGAATTTGCATAATGTGGATCTACCACGATCTGTCTTTAGTCAGACAGAGCTTTAAAGAAAAGTAAGGCGATTCATTTTAATTTGATTGAGATCAAATATGTAGGGCGTTCCGTTTTAATTTGAGTGAGATCAAAGATATAAGCGATCCATTTCAAGTTTTACAGAGATTAAAAAATATAATTCAATTTGCAGAGATCGAAATATAAATGCTCCATTTCAATTTTACAGAGATCAAAATGTATTTCAATTTGACAGAGATCACAAAAATATGAGCGATCCATTTTATGACAGAGATCTAAGAGAAAATAGGCCGATCTAATTTTTTACAGAGACTTAAAAAAATATAATTCAATTTGACAGAGATCAAATTATAAACGATCCGTTCAATTTTTTACAGAGGTCTAAAAGAAAATAGGCCGATCCAATTTTTACAGAGACTTAAAAAAATATAATTCAATTTGACAGAGATCAAATTATAAATGATCCGTTCAATTTTTTACAGAGGTCTAAAAGAACGGGGCAACAGTCACAATTTTTATTTTTTGCTGGTAATATAAATTTTGTCTTGATCGACAAGCCCTACATTTCTAAAGTTACAGTTAATTAAATTTGTAAACCAACATACACTGGTCAATTCTATTGAACAGATCGACAGCTGCTCGCACTCATAAAATCACAGTCAAATAAATTGTAACAAAAAGAGAATTTCGACCCCGATCTATTGACAAATCGATATCATTGAACAGATCGTCATCATCCTTTAACTCAAGATTTTTTTACAATTAAAATGTAAGCCTCAATGCTGATTTAAATCTATCACAGATCGACTTTAGCCTGATCTGTCGACCCTGATCTATTGACAGATCTAAAACCTTTTAAAAGAAGTCGACTAAAATTTTCTTAACCAAATGCAGTCATGGAGATAACGGTACTGACCGATCAAATAAATGACAGATCTCTGCAATTGAAATGTAGAGTCCGTCCAAGTACTGGATCTAATGACTCAGACCCGATTAAAATATGATTGTAACAAGTAATCTCTAATCTGTTTCGTTATTTGGTGGTTCTCTAAAAATGAAATTCTGCATTAATCTAAATACCAGATTAAAAACTGGGATCAATAAAATTTCAATGATAATTCCTATATCTCGAATTATCTATTTTAAATATGATTTCCTGAAATTGAAATGCAGACCCTACCTAAACGACATACTAAAAAAAAAGAGAGAATAATACAATATATAATTCCTTAATGACATTTGACAAATTCTATTAATGAATTTCATTGATCATTCAAAATACAGCTAGAATTTTATTCAGAAGATTTCAACAGATAACTACAATTAAGTAAATTACAAGAGTTACCTCTCCGGTCTCTGAAGTTCTGCAGAAAATGTTGGAATTGATCCTCGCTGTTCTACTCCTCGAAACCTCGATCCTTCACCGTTGGACACCTCGGTAAACCACCCAACCACTCTGGAAGTACTCTTATTCTTTCCAGACCCCCGAGCTAATCGGGTCGTAGAGTTCACACATGTATTTCAGAAATTCAGCTTGGGATTCCCCTCCCACCAGGATTTCTTAGCCAAACCCTTAGATAGCCGCAAGTCTTTGAGGCACTTGAAAATGACGACAATCGTCCAAATTATGGGTCCTTTACCCATTCCCCAAGCCTTCCTTATAAAGAAAAATCTCATGTGACACATGTCGCTTCATGCATAATTAAATATTTTTAATTAATTATTTAATTAAAGCACTCACCCATCCAAGTGTCAGTTTCTCTGGGAAGTGCACCAACACCCCTAAGTTTGCTCAAGTTTGTCCCCCAGATATTTTAATTATCTCCTAGATTTTTGTTGACTAGGTGTCCAAGCTTAGGATTCTACTTTGCTCCTAAATAATGGTTTATTAATATTTTAAATGCTCAAAATAATAATTCGTGTGCAAATGCCTAAAATACTTTTATGCATTTTCTAAGTAATAATCTAGAGTTAATCTTATAATTTTTTATGCAGTTAATTTTAACAATCAAACTCACTAGGATCACGGTGCCGCGCCGTTGGGATCCTAGTTCCTTAATTTTAATTCCCTGACATGGCACCACTCCGTCGGGTCCAGTCATCCATGGTTTTTATTCCTTTGCATGGTACCGCATCGTTGGGTCCTTGCATCCATTCTTTCCGTTCTCGACAAGGTACCGCATCGTCGGGCCCTTCTGCCACCATCTTTCCATTTTGACTTGCGGGAACTCTTGTAGGTATTTTTAGGAATCGTTACCATCCATCCTCCGTCTACATGCTATCTAGGGACTAATGGAACTGAGGAGTGAGTCCGTTCTCACTGCGCGCCCCTCAACTCGTACGTGACCAGCTTCATCGTGGCCCACCTCGTACGCCCTCGCGCATTCCTCTTGAGCAAGCGGATCAGTGCTTATCTGCTCATGCGTGGTATTCTTGTCGGAAGTCGACATCGTCGTCGCTCCCCCTGTGTGTGATTTACCCGTACTCTACGACCCTTCAGGTTCCTTTGTGTGTCCGTTGGTGAACCATCTCACTTGTTTCTACACACACTTCTCACAACAAGTTATTAGTAGCACTGTCCTCAATAATCATCATCTGATTTCTAAATCTAGTATTGTTAAACATTTATGATTTTATTCAAACTTCTTATTCATATAATCAAATATACATTTCGTCGACAATTACATAATCATCGTACAATTAGTCATTAAGCATTATCCATCAACATAACTTTCCATAGTCATAGCTAATCGTTTAACATATGCAATTATTCATTTACATCAACAGTTCAGATACACAAACTCAAACATAAGGCCAAAAGTTTATTTAATTAATGTTTCAATCAGCTGGGTCACTCAGCAAGTGCCCTCAATGTCTACAAAAGTCCAGGGGCACTACAGTTATAGTCTTTGGAAGTTAGGGTTTTTTACTATAAAAGTATTGTATTTAAATATTGAAGGATACAAATTGTGTGCCACTAGTTGAATAAAAAATAATATAGAGCATGATGTTTGTGGTAAAAATTGAATAAAACTAACAAATAAATTGGACTTGTGGCATGTTGATGTTGTACAAGTGTGCTTTCCCAAAAGGAACAAAAACAACAAGTTTTGGGAAAGTCATGATAAATTTATTTTGGAATCTCAAAATTTGATCACCATAATCCATCCTAAACTTTTAGTATTAGAGGGTTCAAAATTTCAGAGATACTTTAGGAGGAAGATCAGCTAGAAAGACAACCTACAAGCCAAGGTTTTTAAAGGTATGTTAACTTGATAACTTTTGATTGGAATATTTGTTTATGGTGATTCAAAATGTGTAATAGATAAAAAAAAATTGAGATGATCTCTAGTAAATATTAGTGGGCTCACATGGCAATAGGCGAAGAAAAACAATTATAGGTTTGTTCAATCTCTCAAAGTCTCATCCATGACACAAAATGAGCATAAAAATGTAGAGTTTGGGTTGTCCAAGCTTATCGAAAAAGTACAGAACATTGAATGTGTAATATCCCAAGAAAAGACTATTTTATTTTATTGTTAATTGTTGTTATAAATTTAATTATTGTTGGACAGGTGTTGAGTTAAAAAGAACTCTCGAAAGACCCATTTGGTTAATTTTGAGTGTTGAGCAAGTGAGCTCTGAATAGCACCAAATTATTAAATGATGTGAGCAAGTGAGATCCAGAACATCTGAATTATTGTGAATAGTGTTGAGACAAGTGGGATATGGAAGCACTATTAGTTGAGTAAGTGTTGAGAAGTAATGCTCTGGAACACTTAAACTCATATTGATTAACTGATGTTGAGCTGGGAGCTCTGGAGCATCAGTAATCCATTGATTATTTACTTTAATATTCAAAAACTATTATTATTTTATTCTTTCTAACTGACTGGGACTGCCACTCAAAAAGGGATTGAGCATGCAAGAGTTTAGAATGGTCAATAGATGATAACCAAAGATCCAACTAGCCGTTAGGTGGGTAAAATTGTGATTTAAATAAAAAAGATTAAAATAAATTGTGAGGATTAAAATAAATTAAATTTCTAATTAAAGATAAAAACAGTACTGCTAGTGTGTTAGTTAGATAACCGAGTGAGCAAAAACCTAATTCCCTAACAGCCTTGTTCTCATAAAAATTATAAATAGCAGAGAAAGGAACTTTGCAAGGGAAAGTGTTTTCCAAGTTCACTGGAGGGTTCAGCCGTGAATCTGAGTGCTCAAACATCAAATTTCTGATATCTGATGTGTCATATGAAGAGGACTGCAGAGATCATTATGGAAAAATTATTATAAAGATTCACAGCAAGGGCTGGTAAACAGACCTTGTGACTACTTTGTTGTAGTAAGGAAGATAACAAACCACACCTAGGCCTTCTAGATTCCTGTCATGCTCAGTTCAGATCGGAGGTGACCAATGGAACAATCTAGGAACAACTTGCGGCCTATGGTTGGGAGGAACGTGGTAGCTCCTAAGTCATTCGGTCTGCAATAAAATACTAATAAGTATCTATTTGTTGTTTCAATTATCATGTTTCAGGAATTTATGTTATGGATCAACGTTACTTGGTTTTATATTATCTACGTCAAAGTTCTGTGTTAAATCCCATTAATGTATGAAAGTTGTCTGAAGGGTTACTGAATTTATAAAATATTTTGTTATAGATATATTGTTATTTGAATGATTATTTAAATAGGACTATATGTTTTCTTGAAATAAAATCATCAGAAGAACTGTTTATCCATTATTTTTAGGTTATAAATTAATACAGAGAAAGCTCCCATATTATTCTTATACAGAAAGAGAATTACCAGATTTAGGATTTCCGAGCAGAGCCCTAAAATCTGCATAGATTATATAATAATTACTTATATATAATATTTACTTATAAATGGTAAATATTAACCAAACAAAAATAGTTTAATAAGTATGCTTTTAGACAAAAATAGAACCATTCTTATGCATAGATATCCCTTATAATTAATACCTCCTCATTTAAACATAATCCATTTATAAAACAATCAGCATGATATCATACTATGCTTCCATCCTAAAATCATATAAACATAACCTAAAGGATTTACCTAGCATAAACCAATATTTAGACATCCACATGATTTTCCATAAAAAGCTGTATCATGAATACATTATTCACTTACACATAATTTAAAATATCCACATCAAAGAAACATAGTATTTATACAAATCGAGAGTTATAACCAATAGATTTTGTATAAGAGCCCATGACTTATATGAAACAAAAATGATCCAAAAGTAGGGCTATATCTGCTCCGTCCCTTCCTAAAGAATTAATAAACATATATGCAACATAATATATATTTATATTATATGCAAGACAGAGTAAAAAGACTTCACATACAGATCAACGCTAGTAAGTAGGATCCCTTACAAACCAGAAACATGAGTTAGATATCACTCTAACATAGAAGACCAATTACTTAGGGTCCAACCATAATATAGAACAGTGCCACATGAATGCCTAAAAGGGGTCATGACAAGTTTTTAGAGACTCCACGATCTCTACAGGATAATTAAATGCCAACTAAATTATACATCATTCGTAAATAGAGTAAAATCCATGCATTTCCCAGAAACACTATAAAAAATAGAACAACTTCATAAAACCTTCTAACTCATAGTCGCCATCATCAGACGATTAGCGAAACTATAACTTCCATCACAGAAATTTCTGGCACACTATAGAGAGTTAATACTCTTAGGGTTTAGAATATTTAACATACAAGAAAGACAAAGGTGTATACACAGAGTCCTCATCTCCATTTTGGTCATGCAAAGCGTGGGATTATTGATTAATAACTAATTCATATAATTAAAACTAAAATACACAGACCAGAACGGTGGGATAGAACACAGAGATAATGCATTGATTAATTCACAGTAAACGCAGCAATAAACCCTAGGATTAAGTGAATACAGTTTCCATAGACATAGAGCAGAAATTACATTTTAAATAATTTGATATCATTGATAGGGCCCGAGGGCCATCAAAACACAGATATTTACACAAATACTGGAAACGCCTGAACAGGCTTAAAGACTCAAAAATGCCTAGAAGTACATGCTTGTGAAGAACCTGCAACAATTAATTAATGAAAATACATGAGATAGCAGAAATAACAGAACTCGGATCATTTTAATGATTGCAGGCCACTTCGAGGGGGAAACCTCCTATGAGCAAGCTCAATACAAATAACTTCACGGTACCTTCATTGGTCTCAACACAAACTTATATACTAAGTCTAGGCGCCAATACCATGTGTCAATACAAACCATGGGCCAATACAAACTATGGATCAACAATTACTACGGGACGACTTACAAAGCATATGCATCCAACAATAATAAGACAAACTGTGGATCAACAAATACTACAGGATGACTTACAAAGCATATGCGTCCAACAATAATATACTAATAAAGTAAATAGAAGGGTTGATATGGGTTCCTAACATCCCCTCTCCCTTAGAAAAAGATTTGTCCTCAAAGCTTTAGATGTGGAAATTGATGCAGAATCCGAAGGAGTGCTTCCCCTGTAGCATCCTTGGGTTGCATTCCGGGCCACTGTCGCCTTGTGAGTTTCAGGGAGGGTTTCTTGGAAGGCTGTAGACGAAGAAGAACCATATCATCTATGTGAAATGTGCACTCATAACGGTGCTAATTGGCTTGTTGTTTCAGTCAAATTCTTTCCATGTGAAGATTTTCCTTCAGAATGAGAAGAATCTGATCGCGGTTTCGAAGAACCGAGTCAATTGCCTGAACTAGGGAGCTGCTGAGGGTGTAGGGAAGAAGAATTGGCAGTTCCTATCCATAGATTGTTTCATATGGTGTCCTTTTAGATGTGGCATTGTACCACTGGAGTGCTTCTAGGAAATCCATAGAAATAGTTGTCCAAATCTGTGTAGGGATGGGAAAGGGTTTGAGCAGTCCCGAAAGGAGTGTCATTTCACCCTTGTTGACCTGGCAAGTATCACAGTCAGCCACCATTTGTTGAATTGTCATTTTCAGTCCCTGCCAAAAGAAGTTACATTATTCCCGGTCATGCATTTTGAGGAACCCAGAGTGCCCTACTGATGAAGAATCATGGAGTTCATAGAAGAGATAGCCTTGTTGAACAGATTGCAACCAATTTCGAACAAGCAGAGAAATAGCTGTAAGAGAAATTGGGTCATAAAATGTGTGAGAAGGAGCATCTGCCACCATATTGTCCTTACCCTTATTCTAAGTGATCGCATAGGCATAACCCATGAGTTGGATAACCCATTTCAGATGTGCTAGGGAGGAGGCCCATTGTTCCATGAAATTTTCCAAATTCTGGAGATCAGTCTTGATGCAGAAATAATTCCATAATAGGTATGGCTGCCACTTATGTACTGCATGCAAAATAGCCATCATTTCCTGCTGAGATGTAGATGCGGCTAAATTCTTACCAGAAAGGTCTCTTGAAGATGACAAGTCCACTGGTTCAGCAATAACACCTTCATATCTATCCAAGGAAGTAGGGGAGACTGTTGATGGGTGCATCTGAATGGAATGGAGTTGAGCGATGAGACCATGTGAATTCTTCTTAAGGATCTTTTCCAAGCGATGTGAAATGATGATGCGGAGAGACCCTTGTTGTAAGCCCTTAAATTTGTGTTGTTTCCCATTGACTGAAAACTGCATCCAAAGTTCAGCAAAATCCCATAATATGGGGCCAAGTGTGTGTAACCATTGAACGCCCAAAACCACATCACATCCACCTAGGGACAAGGCAAACATGTCAGAGCATAGGTTATAATATTCCAGAGAGATACGCAGATTGTGACACTTCCCCTTCCAAGGTAAGGTGCCCCCATTGGCAACCATGACTTCAAAGTTGGAGCAAGGATGGACAAAACAATCAGCATGTTTGGCAATCCAAGGGTCAATGAAGTTATGAGTGCTACCATAATCAATGAGTATTGTAAGAGGAAGCTTCTTGAAGTAACCCCTGACCCGCATTGTTTGGGGGGGTGACGATGTCGGATAAAGCATGGAGAGATATCTCTAGTTGTTCATCCTGAGATGGGGGGTCAACAGGCGGCTCCGGAATGTCGACCTGATCATCCATTGTATCTAGAGTTTCTTCACCAATTGTAGAGGTAGGCGGAGAATCCATATCCAAGAGATAGAGCTTTTGTTGAACACATCTATGCCCGAAAGTGAATTTCTCATCACAATTATAACAAAGCTCGTTTTCTCTGCGTGCCTACATCTCTGTTCCAGACAAATGCTTGATAGGAGTTGGTCGAGGAGCTGGCAGGATGGGAGGTCGTTGAGAACCCATATTTCAAAAGGGAACAAAAGTAGGTTTGGAGCGCTGTTGGGTTGCAATCTTCTCTTCTGCCAACTTAGCCAACCCTACGACTTCCATCATTGTGTTGGGACATAACATTTTAACCTCTGACCGGATTTCATCCTTAAGACCACTGATAAAACAACTCCTATAGAATTCATCAGACAATACTTCTGTGTGATTGGCTAGTTTCTCAAATTATGTCTGATACTCTCTCACAATGCCACTTTGACGAATTTTAGTGAGTGCTCTGGTGAAGTCATGAAAATCACTAGGACCAAATCATTGCAAAAGGATTTGGAAAAAATCTGTCCATTTTGGCTTGTCATGAGCCTTGATGTACCAACGGTACCATTGAAGGGCTTCCTGTTCCAAATGAAAGGGTGCAAGTGGAACTTTTTGGACATCAAAAGTATTATGTAGACTGAAATACTGTTCTGCATGATAGATCCATCCAGTCAGATCAGTACCATTGAAGTAAGGAAATTCAAGCTTCGGACCACGGAAATTGCCGGAAGAATAGAACCCATTGGCTGCAAAAGATTATTGCTGTTGGTTATTGTTCATTGCTGAACGCTGAAGATGGATGCTGAGAAATTTTTCATCTAGATATTGGAATTTGGTTTGGATGGCTGCAAGTGCTTCCTGTAGGTTCCCACTTTGTTACTGTTTTTGGTCATTAAATATACTATGAATGACGGCTCTATCACCATTTTTAATATCATAAATTGATCTTTTTTCCATTTGGATCACCGAATGGGATAGGTATGCATCTATGTATACATCTTGTGAATATTGGGAAAAATTCACCATATTTTGGTTTATTTACAATAATCTGGCTTGTTTGTTGATGTTACTCTTATTTTATAGATGATGGCTCTCAACGGAACCTTCAATTAGGCATCTACTGGAGTCATGTTCATTCATCCCGCTGTTCGGACGTGCATTCGACCCACAGATTCATTGGTTGAGGTATGCTTGGGTTGTTAAAAGGTGAACCGATGCGTGGAGTCTGTTCGAGACGTGGCCCTGGTGGTTGGTGACTAAAGTTCTGGAAGATTCTTCCTCTCATACATCCAACTTGACACCGCATCCATTTCTACCCAAGTCGAAGAAGAATTAACTCTCTAGTTATTGCGTGGCAGAATGACGTCGTGTACCCTGGGGGATATTTTGTGTGTTTCCCTGAGTCATCAAGAAGTCATTCATTGGCATATGAGTTGTCATGAGATGCTGAGCAGAACCATTTTTGGTTATGCATTGTTGAGGGATGTTGGACAGAGTCGTTTTCCTATGTTAAAGACTGTCTATTATTAGAAGTAATCAACAACTGAAAGGGTCGACTTGCTCTTCATATTGTAATAGTATATATAGGCGTTCCTACCTTTGAAACTGCTAGGTCTTGTCAAGTTGTGTTATGTATTACTAAGTCTTGTTATCTATTTGTCATGACTGAGACGGAGTCAGTCTTATTGATCCTTCTCTGATTGCAAATGAACACAGGGATGCTATAATGCCCTGTTAATTCAATTTATATATATATATATATATATATGTTCTGGTTTAATGAAGATCTTGAAGCATGTATGGTGATTGATTAATAAAGACTCAGCCTCTGCTTGCTGAGACAAGACCCTCAACGATCAATGGTCTCCAGTCTACGTATATAGTTTGTATTCGTTCTTCAAATAACGTTTTGTTGTGTATTTCATCTATGCATCTACCTTACGCATGATATCTATATTCTGAAATCTCAATTACTGATTATGTTATTTACATACATGAATTTTATGTTATGTGGTTTATTGTCAGTCATGTTTTATTGTTTATATGAATGAAGAGCTCTATGTTATATGATATGCATCTTGTGAAATACTTATGTTAACAATGTTTGTAGCATACAATTAAGTGATCGGCTACACTTAGGTTCAGCTAAGTTTTCTTCATAAGATAGGTTGCATTTATTTCATCTCCTATGCTCGATAGGTTAGGTTGCATTCATCTCTCCCAACTTGCCTTTGCAATCCTGCTTAAGGAATTGAGCTTACTTGAGTCCCTTGGAATCAATTTAGCTGAGTTTTCTGAGCTTTCCCATAATTAGCTGCTCTTTTAAACTCTGTAGTTCTTCCTCTGTAGCATTAGAATTCCACCAATCTCAAACTAAAATTGCTTTAGGATGAATTAGAAATAGCTAGTTTCCCTCTCACATAGAACACTTCTTCCCTCATTCTATCTTCCAAACAATCTACTCATTGCTTCTTTTTGCATAATAAGGTCATGTGCATTTACCAGCTGGTAATTAAGTCATCTAAAATTCTTCCTTCCCTTAGCTTAAATCTTCTTCCTTCATCCAGATTGGCATTTGGACTATCATTCAGACATGCATTCGGACTGCCATTCAGACCCTTATACTCTCTACGTCGTTTTAGCATCTTTAGAATCTAGCTTCTTCTGTCCATCTGAGTATAATACTTCTTGCTTCTGATTTAATAGTTTAGACATACTTTAACTTTGTTTTATGTTTATAAGTTCTTAAATGAAGTTCTTCTCCTTTCTCTTACATCTTCCTCTAAAGTAAAATTCTTCACATCTGATTTATTAAGTAGTTGTTGTTTCAGTTTTGTTTTAGATAGTTAATCTCTTCTAAGGTTGTTAGAATCTCTTCTATTATCAGATTAGTATTTCATTCATATGAACACGTTCATGACATAAAAGTTGGATTATTCTTATCAAATTTTTCTGCTTGCCTTGTACTGATCAATTTTTTCACTTGTTATCATGAAGAAAGTCATGTTATAGTTGTAAGCTTTGTCACACTTTCTTTGTTCAGTTATTCTTCCATCATTTAATTCTTACATAGGATGGTATAATTTGATATTGTTTTAATCTGTTGATTAGGCTAGCTTAGTCATTATGTTGTTTAGAGTTTGATTCCCAATCTCTCCTTGAATATCTCTGAGGTCTGACAAACTGAAATTTGAGATCCCTTTCTACCTAGGAATATATTTTGTCTCAACTCTAAGTCTACTAATCCTGGTTGATAATTAATATTAGGTGTTTCTTTGAGATAGCTCACACACCCAACATTTTGGCGCCATTGCCAGGGAGTTGAAGATAGGTAGAATATAATTAAAAGTAGATAGAATTTTCTTTCCAAAACTTAGAAATAGGCTAGCAGCGGCTGAGTAGTAAGACAAGAGGTAAGAACCTCTGCATCTGTTATAATAGGCATCCCCAAAACCCAACAATTGTTATAATAAGTTTTCTAGTTATAATTTCTGATTTATGAATAGGTTTAGAGATTTAGAGATAATAACTAAAAACACCAAAAGTCTTCACTATCGTGTAGGGGATGCATCCTACCCAAGCTATTAAGTTAATATAAAAGTATCGGAACATAAACAAGGGGAATAGATTTACTAGGGAAATTATTTTAGGAATAAGGGGAACCATAGGGGTTAATCCATAAGGGAACATTATTAAGGGATCTTCCATATTCCATAAGAAGCAGAAGGGAGAAACCCAGAGCAAGAAACCTACATGGATTAGGAAGATCATAATGAGATGAGGCATAACATAGAAAAAGAAGAAACTCAAAAGAAGGGAATTTTTAGATTCCCCATTTTAGAACCTACACGGGATACAATCATTCCTCCTTCCCCATTACCTACCTTTTATGGGAAAGATAGTGAGAATCCAGAAACCTTTTTGTTTGAATTTGACATCTTGTGTAGAATGTATGATTATCTACAAGACCAAAAGTTAAATCTTTTTCCAGCCACATTGAAAGGCTCTACTCTTTTATGGTTCAAAGGGTTATCTAGTATCAGGACTTGGGGAGACATGGAGACCGCATTTCTTCAAAATTATCAAGGTTATTATAGCTTAGAAGGTCACCTTGAGAGATCTCACTATGTCCTGCATAAACCAAGATATAGTGACCCCCAAAAGGATACATTTTTCCCTAAAGAAATTTTGGAAGAATTGTTGAGAACTCTTAACCTTATTTATGACGTGAGCAATAGAGGGAAAAGTAGGAGATACTTTCAGGAAGCTTGTATTAGAAATATGAAAAATCCTGATAAAGTTACAAGGATAGGATTAGAAAGTTTGTTAGAAGACTTTAAAATTGACATTCTAGAGGCTATGGACTCTCAACTAGATATATCTCAAGTTAAGAAGAAAGAACATGCAACAACAAGTGTGTTCTTCCCCAGATGTACAACCAACCATCCTAGACAAGAATTTCCGTTGGATAAAATTCCATTCTGTCATCGTTATAATCTAACCAACAATTCTTCATCATTGCCTGGTCTGCAAGGCATAAGTGAAAACCTTGGAGAAACATCTAGGAGGTCTTGGCAGCCTAGAGATCAGCTAACTTACCAGGATCCATTGTTACAAACCCCACCTTACTACCACCCTTATCAAGCTACTCAACTATGGGATCCATTAAATTGGAAGAAATGGCCACCTCAGAATGCTCAACAGCAACAATGGGCACATGGATGCAGAGAACAAGCCTATGCTCCATCTCCCCCTACCATGACTAACTACCCTCATCCACCTAATATCCAACAAATTTTACCTCGATTTCCACCCCCTCCATTACTCCCTACCTTAGATCAACCCCCCCATATCCGAGACATGAAGTCTCTAAAATTCCCAATATTGCCTGCATAACCGATACCAATCCTTAACAATAAGACAACCCAAGCTCTCAACAACATTCGGTTACAACTCCTCCCATCTTATGTTATGACCACCACACTTGTCCATGATATTCAATCACGATCTAGAGGAATTGCGCAAAATCAACCCAAATCATCAGTTGTCATTCAAGAATCACAAGAGAAAATGAAACTAGTTGAAAAGGGACCTTCTCTTTCTTCTAGTTCTTAAGATTCAAAAAGTGGGTTGTTTTTATTTGTACATATATAGATATGCTTTTCCTTTGGTTTTTAATAAACAAGAGTCATTTTCTGATAGTTGATTATATGATTATAAAAAAAATGATTACCTCAGCTCAAAACTTACAGTAATAAAGAAGAAAAGACTCTTCTCCTCCCTTTAACATTTTCATATATAATTCTATGTACATATAGTTTTGAAAAAAAATTTGCAATTTGGTCCCATCTTTTAAAGACATCAATTGAAAAAGGAAATGCTCTAAAACTCATTTAATAAATCTAGTAAAAAGTAATCATAAATCCATCTCACCTTTAAAACCATTTTTTTTATTCCTTTTTCTTCATAACTTCAAATATACAAATTCATGATTTCTATCAGCAGTTGCTTAAAGACCTATTATAATCAATATAATTGCTAGGAATTTTCTCTCACCTATGGACGATTAGATCACCTTGGAACCATTATTGAAACTTGTCTCTAAAGCACTCTTTAAAAAGTAAGCCGGGGGGTAAGTAATATTTCTACTTGTGGGGAACACTACTTTGGAGAAGATGGATTAAGAAGTCAAAGACAACTTTAGGTTATTCTCTTTTGATATGATCAGTGATATAGGCTATCCTGACTTATATTCGTGAACTATGTGTCTAGCAATGTTCCATATACTCTTGTGCCAACCAACTTCCATATGCTAAACATCATTATACAAAGAAAACCCGCCAGGGTACTGAACAGGCTTGCTAGCAGTGGGTCCATGCTTAGTAAAATCTTAAACCTAGAAGTTTGGTAAATGCAAGTAAACCCGTCGGGGTACTGAACAGGCTCGCTGGCAGTGGGACTATGCTTGCATGGCACCAAGACAAACCCATCGGGGTACTAAACAGGCCTGCTGGAAGCGGGGCAATGTCAGGAAAGAGAGGTACAGTTAATTCATTGCTATGCACATGGTTCATTACACAAACACGGGTACTGGCTAATTATTTGTAATATCAATTGAGAATGGCTGTAAGATAGACTTGGACCTTGTCATCTAATTCAAATAATATCTAGGAAATTGTTGTCCTAGAAGTGGGACCTATATTCATAGAGATCTAACGAACTCAAAGGTAAACTTTATCTATATTCTTAAGATGACGAGATATTTTTGAGTCCTTGATGATTGGTTTTCCTGTGGCATTTTCTTACATCAATTACATCATCATTATTCACCTGGTCTTAATAAGCATTGTTATTTATTTTTAGTGAATTTGCATAAATGAATCATTATCTCAGAGTTAAGGCTAATTTATTTTTTTAAGATTGAAAATCATATACTAACTAGTTCAGTCCCCTCTCTTCTATGGCTTGAGGACATGCCATATTCTCGGTTTGGGGGAGGATCAGAATATTTCATGGTCTACTTATTTCTGAAAAATAGTCTGACCATCCTTATGATAGATGTCTTCAAAGAAAATGTAGATAATCAAGAAAGAATGCCCAGGAAAGCAAGGTTGTGATCATCTTTTGACCACTAACAACTTTAAAACTTCCTGCAAAAAGTAGCCACAGTTAGCATTTGTAAAACAAGCTCATATACAGACCAAAGTCTGCACGAAGGGTTGAATGATGGGTCGAATGCCGATCCGAATAAGGTGATGAATGAGGCAAATAAACAATGAAGTGATATTGAAATGACAAACAGAGTAAGTAAATTCCAATCCGAATAGAGTATAGTATAAAACCATAATATGATAATAAATATGACCAGATATGTTTTTAGGATCTTCATTTATATATATCTGATCCATTAATTATAATCAAAGGACAAATTCAGAATGATATCTTGATATGTTACTTTGTTTCATTAATAAGGTTAAATCATACACCACGAACGTTATCACATGATCTTAATTCTTCGTTTATCATACTATTCAGCATTTATTTGGAAGACATCACGATTTATATGTAATTATGTTTAAATTCATAACAATGATTATGTTCAACCTGTCCAAAGTTTTACTTTGGACATGGTTGAACACATTGTAAAGCACAAATCTATAATTATGAATTTTTAAGTGGCACATGACTCAAGGAAATTCAATTATGAGCATATCACTCATACGTGCTCCACAATCATTCGGCTGCTCAATCAGACCATGATTTAACCCTACCCTTCCGTGAATTTTCACTCATCCCGCTCATTTCTTCATTTCTCCCTGACGCTCCATCCTCTGCAACTAAGTGCATTCTTTTTGCTTGTTAGCCACATTTGTCAGCTTCCATTCACAATGCCTACCCGCCATGAGCCAAGAATCTATCAAGACCTCCTGCGCATCACCAAGTTCATAGACTGTTGAGAGATATTCCTGCGTGCTAGCTGGGGCCCATTTCTTCGTTTGTTCAATGACCATGACCATGAGATTTCCCTTCTATTTACAAAGGTTTTTGACGATAACACAGCTCGGGTTGGATATCTTACCTTCTTAGTGATAGAAGAGTTCATATCCGCAGCCACGAAACTACCGAGAGGAGGTGCCCATTGGCACAAGCACTTGTTTCTCTCACACACAACACACAAATTTGCTCTCAAGTCTGAGTATAAACATGTCAAGGGTGTAAAAGGGGTTCATCAAGAATGGGTTAAGGCCGAGTTCCTCGATCTATTGATTATCATCATTCACCTAATCACCTGCGAAGGTAAATTCTCGGTCTTTAAATCCTACCATTTTTGGTTGTTAGCCCATTTTGTTGATAATCAACCCTTGAATTTTCCCTTTTACTTCTTAAAAAGTCTAGAGAAAATGTCTAGTCAGGTTTGAAAGAACAATGTCAATCCCTCTGGAATCCTGTATCATCACTGCCTTATCAAAATTTTAATCACCCATCAGTTACAGGAAGAGGGGAAGACTTGGGACAACTTTGTATTTGAGACCTTAAACCCTCACCTAGTTGAGAAACTTATTATCAAAACTTACTCCTTTTGCAGGCGCCATCGATTTCACTCCCGTCCTGATCAGCCCGTTCAAACCTCCGACCAAACAAAGAGTTATTCCAAGGTTGTGCGATCTGAAGAAGGCACCTTGGAAGAAATGCACCCTGTACAAATACCCTCTTCTGAGCCTTCCCAAGAAGACACGACTTTAGAACCCTCCTATTTTTCACCAGTGCCAAAGAAATCGAGAAAGGCCAATTGTACCCTTGACCCGTCCTTCACTCAGACACAACATGTTGACCACCCGATGAACAGGAAAATATCCTTTCCTTTGGATCACCTCTTTTGGCATTGGCCAATCTCTCTACCACCTTGCTTGAAGACCCTGCTCCTACCCCTGCAAAGACTGAAGAAAAGGGTCCCAAAGAATACATTACACCTTCTAACCCTGAGTCCTTCTTGGAGGAAGTAAGCCCTCAAAAGGACCCTGTATCTTTGATAGAAGCACCTCCTTCACTCCAACAGATTGTGGAAAGGTTAAATCAAGACTTGGTAGAATTAAGAAGTCAGAATGAAGGGTATGTTGGGACCATCTCTGAGCCTCGTCAAGAAGTCAAGACATTACGTAGTCGAGTACAATCTATTGAACATTTAAATGAGGCTAAGACAGTTGATAATCTGACTCTTCGATTGAAATATGATAATCTACGGGATTAATGCAAGAAGTTCAAGTCTAAAGTCAAGCCCTCTTCATCAAAGTCGAAGGCCGCTGCTTCTGTGGCTCAACCTTCTTCCTAGATTTCTTTTATGTTTTGCTCAGTGGGACCTGGCATGTCTTTGGTTTGGGGGAATGTTGGTGCCCACTTTGTTACTGTTTTTGGTCACTAAATATACTCTGAATGACAACTCTATCACCATTTTTGATATCAAAAATTGCTCTTTTTTCCATTTGGATCACCGAATGGGACAAGTATGCATCTATTTATACATCTTGTGAATATTGGGCAAATTTTTCCATATTTTGGTTTATTTACGATTATTTGGCTTGTTTGTTGATGTCAATCTTATTTTATAGATGATGACTCTCAACAGAACCTTCAATTAGGCGTTTACTAGAGTCATGTTCATTCAGCCCATTGTTCAAACATGCATTCGACCCACAAATTCATTGGTTGAGGTATGCTTGGGTTATTAAATGGTGAACCGACTCATGGAGTCTATTCGGGATGTGGCCCTGGTGGTTGGTGATTGGAGTTTTGGAAGATTCTTCCTCTCATATGTCCAACTTGACACCGCATGCATTTCTACCCACGTCGAAGAAGAATTAACTCTCCATTTATTGCGTGGTAGAATGACGCCATGGACCCTGGGGGATCTTCCGTGTGTTTCCCTAAGTCACTAGGAAGCCGTTCCTTGGCATATGAGTTGTCATGAGATGCTGAGCAGAACTGTTTTTGGTTATGTGTTGTCAAGGGATGCTGGACAGAGTCATTTTCCTATGTTAAAGACTATCTATTATTAGAAGTTGTTAACCACTGAAAGGGTCGACTTGCTCTTCAGATTGTAATAGTATATATAGGCATTCCTGCCTCTGAAACTGCTAGGTCTTGTCAAGTTGTGTTATGTATTACTAAGTCTTGTTTTCTATTTGACATGACTGAGATGGAGTTAGTCTTATTGATCTTTCTCTGATTGCAAATGAACACAGGGATGCTGTAATGCTCTGTTAATTCAATTTATATATATATCTTTGTTCTGGTTTAATGAAGATCTTGCAACATGTATGGTGATTGATTAATAAATACTCAACCTCTGCTTGCTGAGACAGGCCCCTCAATGATCGGTGGTCTCCATTCTGCGTATATAGTTTGTATTCGTTCTTCAGATAACGTTTTGTTGTGTATTTCATCTATGCATCTACCTTACGCATGATATCTATATTCTGAAATCTCAATTACTGATTCTGTTATTTACATAGATGAAATTTATGTTATGTGGTTTATTGTCACTCATGTTTTACTGTTTATATGAATGAAGAGCTCTATGTTATGTGATATGCATCTTGTGAAGTACTTATGTTAACAATGTTTGTAGCATACAATTAAGTGACCAGTTACACTTAGGTTCAGCTAAGTTTTCTTCATAAGATAGGTTGCATTTATTTCATCTCCTCTACTCAATAGGTTAGGTTGCATTCATCTCTCCCAGCTTGCCTCTGCAATCTTGCTTAAGTAATTGAGCTTACTTGAGTCCCTTGGAATCAAGTTAGCTGAGTTTTCTGAGCTTTCCCATAATTAGCTCCTATTTTAAACTCTGTAGTTCTTCCTCTGTAGCATCATAATTCCTCCAATCTCAAACTAAACTTGCTTTAGGATGAAGTAGAAATAACTAGTTTCCCTCTCACATAGAACACTTCTTCCCTCATTCTATCTTCCAAACAATCTACTCATTTCTTCTTTTTGCAACATAAGTTCATGTGCATTCACCAGCTGGTAATTAAGTCATCTAAAATTCTTCCTTCCCTTAGCTTAAATCTTCTTCCTTCGTCCATATTGGCATTCAGACTGTCATTCAGACAAGCATTCGAACTGCCATTCAGATCTTTATACTCTCTATGTCGTTTTAGCATATTTAGAATCTAGCTCCTTATGTCCATCTGAGTATAATACTTCTTGCTTCTGATTTAATAGTTTAGACATACTTTAACTTTGTTTTATGTTTATAAGTTCTTAAATGAAGTTCTTCTCCTTTCTCTTACATCTTCCTCTAAATTAAAATTCTTCACATCTGATTTATTAAGTAGTTGTTGTTTCAGTTTTGTTTTAGATAGTTAATCTCTTCTAAGGTTGTTAGAATCTCTTCTATTATCAGATTAGTATTTCATTCATATGAACAAGTTCATGACATAAAAGTTGGATTATTCTTATCAAAGTTTTCTGCTTGCCTTGTACTGATCAATTTTTTCACTTGTTATCATGAAGAAAGTCATGTTATAGTTGTAAGCTTTGTCACACTTTCTCTGTTCAGTTCTTCTTCCATCATTTAATTCTTACATAGGATGGTATAATTTGATATTGTTTTAATCTCTTGATTAGGTTAGCTTAGTAATTATGTTGTTTAGAGTTTTATTCCCAATCTCTCCTTGAATATCTCTGAGGTCTGACAAGCCGAAATTTGAGATCCCTTTCTACCTAGGCATATATTTTGTCTCAACTCTAAGTCTACTGATTCTGGTTGATAATTAATATTAGGTGTTTCTTTGAGATAGCTCACACACCCAACACTTCCTCCATGGTTTTTGCTCATGTGCGGGTGACAACCATAACCAGGATTTTTTTTTTTGGGGGGGGGGGGGAATGGATAGAAAAATACAAACAAAAGCTTATTTATTAAAGAGAAATTTGGATTTGTGAAAAACCCAGAGGGGTAATTGGGTTTTGACTAGGTTTTGGACAGTTTTTGATGGACAGGGAAGCAAAAAATGGGGATTTCAGAAGCAGGGTGAAAGAATGAGAAAATTTGTCAAAGAGGGACAAAGAAGTATAAATATGAACATGGTGGCAAAAGTTGGAGGCGAGTGGGTGAAAATTGAAGAAGTTGTGGCAAACCCTAAAAATAGACAAATGTGGGATTTCGATCTTTGGGAAGTGGAATTTGGGATAGGGTCCTCAGGAAGAAATATGCAGAATGGGATTCCAGGGGTGTCAGTGAAGTTTCAGGGAAAACAGAGTTAAAACAAGGGAGATATGGCGAAAAAAAAGAATTTTATACTCATTTTTTTTTGTTTTTTGTTTTAGAATGGATCTGAAACAACTTTCGGAATGGATCGGAAACAGTGGGATTTGGAACGGCTCAGAATGGATCGGAAACGGCTAGAGCTGAAATGAATTTTAGAATGGATTTGAACAGGCTTTCAGGATGGATCTGAACCGGCTTTCAAAATGGATTTGCAACGACGTGGAAGTGATCGAAAATAGATGAATCTCCAATGGCGCGGAAGTGATTGGCAATAGTTCAGCTAAAACTAGATATGGACCCCAGGTATGTTTGGCTTCCTATCGATTCAGGGGACTCACTCGGCCACCAATGCTATCTGACGGCTTGCATATTTGGTTAGTACCCCTCACTCCATGGCTCAGGTAAAATGGATAATCGCTTTGCCACAAATGACAGCTCTTGGTTTACCTCACAGGTGGGAACTAGTCAATCAGGTAGGGTTCGTTGCCCTTTTCGCTCGCAGGTCCTCTCAATGGACTAGCTACTTTGGGGTTCCTATGGTACTCCTCACAATTAGTTTTAGGGATTATGCCCAAGTGCTTCCCATAGTTAAGCAAATAGGGATTGTTCCCAGATTGGAAGCTGCAACAGATGCGAAAAAAAAAAATTGGCAGAAATTTCACCCAGCGAGCCCAAGAAAGTGCTCTGATACCATATGTGAAGAAGCTGCAACAATTAATTAATGAAAATACACGAGATAGCAGAAATAATAGAACTCAAAATCATTTTATTAATCGTAGACCACTTCGAGGGGGCAACCTACTTTGAGCAAGCTCAATACAAATAACTTCATAGTACCTTCACTGGTCTCAACACAAACTTACATACTAAGTCTAGGCGCCAATACCATGGTTCAATACCATGTGTCAATATGAACCATGGGCCAATACAAACTATGGATCAACAATTACTATGGGACGACTTACAAAGCATATGCGTCCAACAATAATAAGACAAACTATGGATCAACAAATACTACGGGACGACTTACAAAGCATATGCGTCCAACAACAATATACTAACAAAGTAAATAGAAAGGTTGATATGGGTTCCTAACAATGCTTCCAACAAGCTTAAAACACATGGACAGAGTTTTCATAGCAAATCCCATAGGCCCGAAAATGGAAACCATAATTCCCAAAAACCAACGTTGGTGAAAATGAAAGCAACTTAGCGAAGTAAATAAAAATGGGTTTGGATGAAACTCCTTTTCTCTCCTTAGCACAACCATTAAAACTCTACCCAGTATCAAAAATCCATACACTGTAGGTACCACACATATCATTGCAGAGGTATTCAAGATATCCCAAGTCTTACTAGGACCAGTCGCATCCTGAATTTTCCACCCTCTCCAACGCTCCAGTTTCTAACTTGAAGTCTCCCAGTAACTACCACGATAGACCTTGGCACCAAAGGGAAATAGAGATGGATTTAGTTAAATGTTGAAAGCTGCTACGACATCAACCAAAAATGTAAATCTAAACCATGAACAACCAAACTTACCTTCACGCCTTCATAGCCTGCCCCAATTGCTAACATCTACAGAGAGTATGCGCAAACCAAGAGCCACGTTCTGGTCATGCGCATACCTCTTCCATCAAACCAAATTCGCAGGGAGCTCTTGGCCCTCTTTCAAACACCCAAAAACACAAACAATACAAAAATGCCAAAGATAGGGTAATTCGATCTTTACCAAGTTTCCATCTTGGAATTCCACTATGGGGCCATCACATGGCCTGTATTAAAAGCTTCTAATACCATCCACTAGATCTTTGATTTTTACCCACACTCTATAGTGTAGTTCCCCTTAGTGGAGAACTCAAGCACTTATGTGCAAGGTTTAGGGTTTAGGCATAGTTTTGAGCCCATTCCCTTTCCTTGTTAGGCAACATACTTTTATTTGAAAGTATTAGTTTAGGTTCCTCCTTTAGGCACCTGCAACAAAAGTAGTACATATGTATTAGTTTATGAGTAAGCTAATTAAGGCGTGAGGCCATGAAACCCTTCCTACCAATAGGGAATTGCAAGCCTAGTAGATAACATAAGTCATCATATTGCACAAGCACAATACAGGGTTGAAGTATATAACAAGGATCGCAAAACAAACATAGACATGGTATGAAGCATGGGGGCTTCACTCAATAAACTGTTATCATAGCACGTTCGTTCATGGCATATGAAACAATACCCCTAATTTCACTAAATATTGGAAAATACCTTTCAAAATCGTTTTTTTTACCCCCTCCCAATATGCCTTACCAATTTTAAAAAACCCCTATTTTCACTAGATATTGTATGTATCAATTTTTTCATTAACATTTTTTATACCCCTTTATATTTCTACCTAGTATATTGTTATGATACCCCTCTTATGACCCCACATGCATTCTACAATGCACCTTACTTCTTTCGATGTATATTGTGGACGCACATTACTTCACCCACAATGAAATTACTCAATGACATATCATTATGATTTGGAACATCTAATGGTCTAATGAAGAGATAGGAGATCACTTCTTGTATGTCACTAGAGCCAATGCACATAGTACAACATTTAGATTGCATGTTGTCGTTCCCCAATTGCTGACTAAGCCTATTGTGCGATAGGTATCCAAGCCACCAAGGCCTATAACAAGCTCTAGGATGTTGACTAAGCCTCCCAAGGCCTGTAATAGGCACGAGTGGTTGGGTATTCAAGCCCCCAAGTCCTATCGAGGGCCTATAACAGGCCTTGGAGGCTTAGAGCCTCCCAAGGCTATTGGTAACAACTGGTTGAGTGCTATTGGTAACAATTGGCTATCAATGACCACTGTCTCTCGACTATGATCGACTGGAAACCCACTTCACCATGGAACCCTGGCCTCAAGCATGCCTCAAGACACGATTTCCCTACGTACTGGTAAGCCCGAGCCTTACCTCAAACCGATTTCTCATCCAGTCGTGATCCCGCCATCTCCATTTGGCAGATATTTGTTAGCCTACCCATATAAAAAAGACCCCAAAGTATTTTTGTATTGTTACATTAAATAAAAAAAAACCCTTTTCCCCTTAATATATAAGCAATATAATTTTTAGGTTTTCATGAATATTTAATACCCCAATATGAATAAATGCGATGTTAATGTATATGTAACTTCGGAATGTATTTCATCTATGTATATTGT
This sequence comes from Larix kaempferi, assembly GCA_027924585.1. Lineage (NCBI taxonomy): Eukaryota > Viridiplantae > Streptophyta > Pinopsida > Pinales > Pinaceae > Larix > Larix kaempferi. The sequence goes on from BSBM01000211.1 coordinate 4,933,932, forward strand.
ACTCCTATAGAGATGTGTTATTCCTCTATAAGGAAGTGTCGTCATTTGTATTGACAAGTGTCGCAAGTGTCTTAACTTGCCGATGGGTTATTAGACCACCATGTGTGGGGTCGGCCCTGATTAAGTTAACCATGGGTTATTGTACTAAGTTAGCCAAGTCATCCCCATAAGTTTATTGGGCAGTCAGGACAAGTATAAAAAGAGATCTCCTGATCTCTATTTTGATCACTTCATTACTCACTTTTCCATCACTCGGAAAGTGGCGAAAAAATGCTCAAAAATTAATGCTAGATTATATTGAATTAATGCTAAAAAATTAACATGGTATTAGAGCTTCCGTGAGAAGAAGACATTGTGTAGTGGCGAAAACTAGGGTTTCTTGTTTATTGGGTTTCTCTCCACAGATTTTGGAAAAGCAATATGATAGATTGACTCTCCTCAGCAAGGTGAATCTTTCTGTCCAATCAGAATTCAATTCTGAGCACTTTCATTTTTGGCCTTAAAAATTAGGGTTTCAACAAAAATAGGAATTTCTGAAATCTGAAGACATAGCTGGAAGCTCCTTGGAAAAATTGAAGTTTAGAGCTTTGGATCGAGATTTGGTTGGGTAAAGCTCTGGGAAACTCAAACCATAATTCAGGATCCTCCCTAGTGAACCCGGGAAGACTAAAAGGCATTTCTGAAGGGTGAAGCTTTGTAGATCTCAAATTTTGAATACACCAAGCTGATCAGCTCATCAAGGAGCATCTTTCTATCCTTTCAGAAAGTTGAAATTCACATTTTGAATTTTTAGGGTTTCTCTGACAAACCCTAATCCGGGACCAGATCCAGTTTTCAACAAATCAAGTGGTAAGACCTAAATCTTTTCGATTTCCATTTGAAGCACTCTTTAAGATGTCTTACCACACCAAGCTTGAGGATAAGCTTGAAGGGGCTAATAACTTCCAAGCATGGAAGTATAGGATTGGGTTAATCCTGGAAGAAAATGAGTTGGACTCTTACATAAGGGAAGAGGTCGTTGTTCTAGACGAAGAAGAGGCTAAAGCCCTCCACAAGAAGAACTTGGTCAAGGAAAATAGGATCATTGTTGATTCCATCAAGGACCATCTCATCCCACATGTGTCATCTCTAAAGACACCCAAAGAGATGTTTGATTCCCTGACAAAGCTATTTGAAGGGAAGAACATAAATCAGAAGATGACCCTGCGGAACCAATTGAAAGGGATAAAGTTTTAGATTGGAGAAACCAATCAATATTATTTTTCTAGGGTCTCTTAGATCAAGGAACAACTAGAAGCGGTGGATGAAATGGTGGAGAATGGTGAAGTTGTCACGACCACTCTAAATGGCCTACCCAGGTCATGGGATTCCTTTATTCAAGGAATTTGTGCAAGAAGGAAGTTGATGTTTGTCAATAGACTGTGGGAAGAATGTTCTCAAGAAGAAGATAGGCTCGTGGCCCGAGAAGAAAAGATGGGAAATGAAGATCAAGCTCTCACAGCACATACCAAGAAAGGTAAGTTCAAGAAGGAGCCATCTCATAACAGAAGACCTTCTCACCACCGTCACCAAAGGGTAAGAAGGATCTGAGATGCTTCACCTGTAATGAGAAGGGGCACTTTGCTATAGATTGTCCCAAGAACAAAAAGGGTTCCAACAACAACAACAAGAAGAGATATCATGCTCATGCTGCTAAGGATGATGAACCTTCCAAGAAGAAGGCTAGAGCATAAAGTGATGATGATGACTCATCAAGCAAAGAAGAGTATGTTCTAATCTCTGCTCTCACAGGTACTATTTCTCATGGTTGTAATGATTGGTTAATTGACAGTGGGGCTTCTAAACACATGACTGGGTTTAAAGAATCTTTTGTAAATTTATCCGAACATGAATCACCCCATAAGGTGAAACTTGCGGATGATTATCAATACCCTATTAAAGGAAGTGGGGAAGCCTCCTTCAACCTAGACTCTAGAAAGTCTTTGAAGATGAAAGATGTGTTATTTGTACCTGGGCTCAAGAATAACCTACTCTCCATCTCTGCATTAGATGCAAAGGGCATGAGGGTTGCATTTGTAGATGGCCAAGTCCTAATGTGGCCAAAAGGTAAAACTATTGATGATGCAGTGGTGATTGGAGAGCAAGAGGGAGGATTGTATAAATTGAAGGGACAACCTGAACATGCATTGTACATGAATCCATGGAGCTAAGTGAACTTTGGAATAGAAGTCTTTCTCATGTGCACTATAGAGCACTACCAATTGCAAGCAAAGAAGTAGAGGGTCTTCCTGAAATCAAGACCAAACATGAAGGTATTTGCAAAGGATGTGCAAAAGGAAAGAACATAAAGAAGGCATTTCCAAGCAGTGAAAGCAAGGCAAAATGAATCTTGGAAATCATCCACTCTAATGTATGCGGTCCGATGTCATCCAGTTCTCTGAGTGGGTATGTCTACTATGTCTCTTTCATTGATGATTTCTCCAGGAAGACTTGGGTCTACTTCTTGAAAAACAAAGATGAAGTATTTGATAAGTTCAAGGAATTCAAAACCTTGATGGAAAATCAAACTGACAAGAAGATCAAGACATTCAGATCCGACAATGGCGGAGAATTCACTTAAGGTAATTTCAAGAAACTATGCAGTGATTCAGGGATTAAGAGGGAATTGACTCCTCCCTACAATCCACAACAGAATGGAGTTGCAGAAAGGAAGAATAGAACAATCATGGAGGCAGCACGGGAAATACTGCACGACCAGGATCTGCCTATGAATCTATGGGAAGAAGCAGCTAGGACAGCTGTATATGTGCATAATAGAACAGCACACAATATATTGGACAACAAGACACCAAAAGAGGTCTTCTCTGGTAAGAATCCTGAATCCAACCATCTCAAAATATTTGGTTTTCCAGTATACACTCATGTCCCAAAGGAAAAGAGGACCAAGCTAGATCCTTTAGGAAAGAAGGGTATCTTTGTGGGTTACAGTGAAAGCTCGAAGGCTTACAAAATATAATTTCCAGGGTTCAAGAAGATTGATGTTAGCAGAGATGTGACATTTAATGAAAACTCAGCATTCATCAAGTCAAGGAAGACACCTGTTGAAGATCGTGAAGAACCGAAGGAAACCAGATTTCAAGACACTACCATGACTGAAGCAATTCTAGATGCTGATCGTGAAATTGAAGATCCCCAAGAACCTGTAGATCCACCTCGTGAGAAGGACTCTCATAAGAGGAAACCTGCATGGGCTAGAGAGCTCATTCAATATGCAGAAAGAGATGGCATTCCAGAAGAAGAACACAGAGCAAAGAAGAGAACTAGATCACATACTAGCTATGTTGTTGTACTTTGTGATATCATGAACAAAGAACCTTCCAGTTATGAAAAGGCAGCGGAAAAGAAAGAATGGAAGGATGCCATGGTCGAGGAATACCAATCAATAATGAAAAATGATGTTTGGGATGTAGTCCCAATACCTGAAGGGAAGTCTGTTGTGACTTCCAAATGGATCTACAAGATCAAGCATGCTGTAGATGGCAGCATAGAGAAATACAAAGCGAGATTTGTAGCTCGTGGCTTCTTTCAAAAAGAAGGAATCATCTATGAAGAAAATTTTGCTCCTGTAGCTAGGTACACTTCCATCAGATCAATACTTGCTCTGGCTGTAGTGATGAAATGGAAGTTACACTAGATGGATGTCAAGACTACTTTCTTGAATGGTGTAGTCGAGGAGGAAGAGTATGTGGAGCAGCCACTTGGTTTTGAGACACATGACAGGAAGTCATATGTGTGCAGATTGAAGAAAGCCTTGTATGGCTTGAAGCAAGCTCCTAGGACTTGGTATGGTAGGATGGATATTTTTCTATCCAGTTTGGGCTTTACCAAGAGTAAAGCGGATTCCAACCTTTACTACAAGGTTGAGGAAGGCAATCCTGTGATACTACTCCTGTATGTGGATGACCTGTTTGTTACAGGAGAAGATAGTTTGATTTCGGATACCAAGAGGATGCTTGCTGCCGAGTTCGAGATGAAGGACTTGGGGATGATGCACTATTTTCTAGGCATGGAGGTGTGGCAGAGTGCAGATGGTATCTTCCTTGGACAAGGGAAGTATGCAGTGGAGATCTTGAAGAGGTTCGGGATAATGGACTGCAAGGACATGGCCACACCTATGGCATCAAACCTGAAACTTTTGTGTGATGCTTCATCTTATCCGGTTGATGTCACTATGTATCGTTAGATGATTGGGTCCTTGATGTACCTGACGAACACGAGTCCATATATTTTCTTTGCAGTGAACACATTGAGGTAGTTCCTAATGGATCCCAGAGGTGTTCACTTGGTTTCTGTAAAGCATATTCTGAGGTACCTGAAGGGTACAGTTGACTATGGGCTCAAGTATGATGTGAATCAAAAGTTTAACCTACAGGTTTATGTTGATTCAGACTTGGCAGGCAGTGCTGTAGATAGGAAGAGCACATCTGGGTGCTGCTTCAATATGGGATCAGGTGTGATCTCTTGGTTTAGCAGGAATCAGTCCTGCATATCACTGAGTACAACTGAGGCAGGGTATGTTGCAGCATGTTCGGCTAGTTGTGAGGCAGTATGGCTCTGGAAGCTACTATCTGAGTTATTTGATCTCCCGCTGGAGGCTACTGGTATCTTTTGTGACAACCAGAGTTGTGTGAAGTTGTCTGAGAACCCGGTGTTCAACGACAGGTCGAAACACATTGAGATCAAATATCACTATATCAGGGATATGGTGCAAAGAGGAGCAGTGAAGCTCCTGTATGTTGCGACGGATGAGCAGGTTGCAGATGTGCTGACGAAACCACTAGCCAAAGTGAAGTTCGAGTACTTCAGATAGAGGTTTGGTGTTCTTCAGATTGATGACACTTCGAGGAAGACATGGTGGACACATTTGCAGGAGCCATTCCGAGCATGGTGAGAGGAGGATCCTTCCATGGCTGTGGATATAAGCACTGGATGATGAGCATCAGAACGATGCTCCAGTTACTACTCTGTATGTGTATATATGCATCATGTTGGATGCTTGATATAATCGGTTGGATCATTTATATGTATATGTATGTACGCATCAGGTTGGATGCTGGATATGATTAGTTGGATCATTTATATGTATATGTATGTATGCATCATGTTGGATGCTAGATATGATCAGTTGGATCATTTATATGTATATGTATGTACGCATCATGTTGGATGTTGTATATGATCAGTTGGATAATTTATATGTATATGTATGTACACATCATGTTGGATGTCGGATATGATCAGTTGGATCATGTGTATGTATCTGTAGATGTATCAGGTGGATACATTGTATGATCAGGTAGATCATGTATGTTGATATGTATCAGGTATGATCAGGTGGATCATGTATTTGTATATGTATCAGGCAGATATTGTGTATGCATTGTATGATTAGGATGATCATGGATGATGAGCTTCAGGATGTTGCTCCAGATGACATGCAGCAGAATGATGCAGTGTTGATGATCAGGATGATCATGTGTACATCAGGATGATGTATGGTGAGTATCAGGTTGATACTCTATGGCCGTGGACAGGTTGTGCAGATGAGCATGTAAGTAGACCTGGGAGATTTGGACAGGATGAAAAAGGCCTCAGATGCTCTTTCGAGGCATTGCTCTGGGAACACATGTAAGTAGACCTGGGAGATCTGGACGGGATGAAAAAGGCCTCAAATGCTCTTTTGAGGCATTGTCCTATGGCATGTAGACCTGGGAGATCTGGATAGGATGAAAAAGGCCTCATATGCTCTTTCGAGGCATTTCCATGACCACATGTAATCAGACCTAGAGATCTGGACAAAATGAAAAAGGCCTCAGATGCTATTTAGGGTTCTTGCTTGGCAAGACATCCTTTTAAGGTTTTGTGGTAGGAGTCACATGTAATCAAACCTGGAGATCTGGACAAGATGAAAAAGGCCTCAGATGCTCTTTAGATTTCTTGCTTAGCAAGACACCCTTTTAAGGTTTTGTGACTATCACATGTAAAATATCCTGGGAGATCCTATAGGTCGGAGTTGTGTACCCATAACAGCCTGGGATGATCTTTCGAGGTTTTGTGACGCACGTAATAAGTCCTAAGGAATCCACAGTATGGCCAGTGATGATGAAGACCTGTAGGTGGTGGGCTTACATCCAGTATGAAAAATGACTGACTCTGTAGAACTTCCTATGACGAGTAGATTCAGAGATTGATTGAGACAGCAGTAGCAGTGACAAAGACAATGAATGATGATCTAGAGAAGAAGACTTGTGCTAGCAGATCTGTGTCGAGAAATATTTTCCTAGTTAAGAGGGAGTGTTGATGTATATGTAACTTTGGAATGTATTTCATCTATGTATATTGTACTCCTATAGAGATGTGTTATTCCTCTATAAAGAAGTGTTGTCATTTGTATTGACAAGTGTCGCAAGTGTCGTAACTTGCCGATGGGTTATTAGACCACCATGTGTGGGGTCGGCCCTGATTAAGTTAACCATGGGTTATTGTACTAATCTAGACAAGTCAGCCCCATAAGTTTATTGGGCAGTCAGGACAAGTATAAATAGATATCTCCCGATCTCTATTTTGATTAGTTCATTACTCACTTATCCATCACTCGAAAAGTGGCGCAGATGTGAGGAGGAGCATCAGCTGCTAGGAGGAGATTATCTTTGTGTACTTGGGTTGTACTTTGGTTGTATCATTGCTCTATCTATCTTTGAGGAAGTTGTGAGTTTTTTGACCTTAGGGTTTTCCCCACAGAAACTCTGTGTTTCTATTGTTTGTTATGTTTGCATCTTGTGATGATTGATATGCTTGCTATGATTGATATGCATTGATATACTGTACATGTTATTCTCTCAGTATAGATCCTAGAGTATATTGAATTAATGCTCAAAACTTAACATGCGATATTATATGCCTTCTAGTGAAGCCCCCGTGGTATGAAGTAAACAATATTGTAAAAGGAACAATAATAGCATTCAAGGATATAGGTGAAACTAATTCATGCTAGACCAACATTGCACAAACCAACCGACGGAAACATTATAGGTAGCTTTCAGATTTTATACTAATTCTAGTATTTAAATACAATGTTGAAGGTATTGTCTAAGTAAATCTTAGGTCTTATTTATTAATAGACCCCACACACAAAAAAAATTAAACTTGAGATTTGAGGGACATTACAAGTGGTATCAGAGCCCAGATTCAAAAACTTGAGGCCTATGAGCCTTCACTACCACTGCAAAACTAATAAACTAATAATCTTGTTTTCTTGCACATTGAAAAATTTTCAGGACAAGACAAACAAACATGAATGCTAAAAGAGAGGACAACCAGTGGAAACTTGAATTCAATACCCCAGGAATAGGAACTGATAATTGAACTGAATGATAGTCTCAGAGTAGTCAAGGCTTCTGAGCTACTAAAAATGGTACAAAGCCTATAGGAAGAATTCTAAAGCTTCAAGGATGATAACTTGAATGAGAGAAGATAACATCATGAAGTAAATGAGGCACTACTACAAACATTAACCGGAAAGAGAAATCATAGGAAGACAACCCATTCTGCAAACATGAATATGAATAAACAACACTGCAAAAAGAGAGATGATAACCCAGATTTTAGGAAACTTGAGGAGTCACCAGAACAATCCAACTCATCCAACTCCTATGGCCATGAATCCAAGTACTCTTCAGATTCTTATGCATCATCTCCTTGCAAGAAGAAATACAAGAGAGAAGATAGTCTGCAAGGAGAGTTCAGGAAAATTAAAGCTCCAACTTTTGAAGGAGACTTAGATTCAGGAGAGAAGACCGAAGAGTGGTTGTTGGGAATGAACAAATATTTCCAGATTCATCAATACTCCAGTTGTATGAGGGCCCTCTTGGCCATATATAATTTAAATGGTAAGGCTTCCAGATGGTGGAGGGATTTAAAACACACGAAGAAGATAAAAAGAACTAAAATCAGATGGAGGACCTTTGGAAAATTATTCCAAGAAAAATGCATGTCAGAATGGTTCTTTGATAAGAAGATAAAGGAATTCCATGAGTTACAACTAAATTCCCTTACCATGGATGCATTAATCAACATATTCCTAGAGCTTCTACATTACGTGCCTTACGTAAGAGATGAGAAAGTAAAAATACAACAGTTCTTAGGGTGCCTCCTAACATACTACGGGGACGAAATTGAATTTGATGCACCCAAGACCCTAGAAATGGCCTTATACAAAGCTAGGCTCTGCTATGAGAAAAATCAACATAGAATAGAGATCATAAACAAGAAGAAGGACAAGATAAGGTCATCTTTTGACAACAGAAGAGGAGGGTTCAAACCACCTCCATATCGAAAACACAACAACAATTTTCCAGCTAACGGGAATTTTCCAAAGTACGGAACACAGTCAAACAATCCAACACAGAGTGTTAATAAACCTGCAGTAGAGAGAGGGACTTGGACATCCCCTATACCAGGCATATGTTGGGCGTTTCAAGGACCCCATTATTACAGTGATTTCCCAGACAATAAAGGCACCAAAGTTCTGAATAAAATACAGAAAGAGACAACCGTATAAGACATGACACAGACACCCAGAATATGTGTTTCCCTGGAGGGAAGGCAAGTAGACCATCAGTCTACAATGGTCGAAATTGAAGGTAAAATTTAAAACATACCTGTTTCCATTTTGATTGACCCAGGGGATTTCCGTAGTTATGTGTCCCCTAAAATTGTTGACAGTTGTAAGTTGAACAAAGTGAAACATATTAAACCATGGTTGGTACAGTTAGCCATGGGAACAAAAAGAAAGATTTCTAAACTAGTTAAAAGTTTCCAGCTTGACATGAATGGTTTTCAAACCGAAGCAGACTTAAACATTTTACCTTTAGGTGCTTATGACGTATTGATTGGAATGGACTGGTTAGAACAACATCACGTCATGCTTGATTTCCTAAACAAAACTTTCACATGCACGGATAAACAAGGAAACCAGAGAAAGGTACAGGGTATACCCAAGAAAGTTTCTATTCGAAAAATCTCATCCTTGCAAGTTAAGAAATGCGCACGAAAGCACTGCAAGCTATATGCAGTCAACATTCATAACTTAGAAAATGAAGGAGAATAGTAGATTGAGGATTTCCCAGTCCTAGAAGATTACTGATATGTGTTTCTAGATGGAATACTCGGGTTACCACCCTAGAGAGATTTGGATTTCTCCATAGAACTAGTACCCGGATCGGTACCAGTTTCGAAGGAACCTTACCTAATGAGTACCCCTGAGTTAGTTGAGATGAAACTTCAACTACATGAATTGATAGACAAAGGATACATCCGACCGAGTGTATCCCCTTGGGGATCACTCATACTCTTATTGAAAATAAAGATGTAACGATGCAGATGTGCATCGACTATCGATAGCTGAATAAACTGACTATAAAGAATAGATAACCCCTTCCAAGGATATATGATCTATTTGACCAAGTCAGAGGAGAAAGAGTGTTCTCCAAGGTCAACTTGCGGTCCGGATACCATCAGGTAAGGATCCGGGATGAAGATATAAGAAAAACCACTTTTAGGACCCGGTACGATCACTACGAGTTCATGGTGATGCCCTTAGGGCTAACGAATGCACCCACAAATTTCATGTGCATGATTAACAGTATTTTTAGTAAGTACTTAGACAAATTTGTACTTGTATTCATTGAAGACATATTGATTTACTCTAAAGATGAGGAAGAGCATAAAGAACACCTCAAGATTGTACTACGGATCGTATGAGAGCAAAAACTCTATGCCAATTTTATTAAATGTGATTTTTATAGACCTTAGATACAATACCTTAGCCATATCATTTCTGAAAAAGGAATTGCTGTAGATCCAAAGAATATCAGAGACATAGAAGAATGGCCTACACTGACATGTGTCACTGACATCAGATCATTCTTTGGGATAGCAGGGTACTATAGGAAGTTCATTCAGAACTTATCCAGGATTGCATGTCCTATGACCTCATTGCAGAAAAAGGAAAGTAAGTTTTTATGGACAGCTAGGTGCGAAGAGAGTTTTCATAAACTAAAATGTCTTTTAACAACTGCCCCCATACTAAGGATTGCAGACCTAGATGGAGATTTTGTGGTTTGCACTGACGCAAGTAAGGAAGGACTTAGGGGAGTCTTTATGCAAAATGACTTTGCAATTTGTTACGAATCACGCAAATTAAAAGAGCACGAAAATAACTACCCGACACATGACCTCAATCTAGCTGCCATCATCCATGCTTTGTAGATGTGGAGGCACTATCTCATGGGGAATAAATTCCTCCTCAAGACTAATAACATGAGCTTAAAATATCTTTTCGACCAGCCAAATTTAAATGCCAGGAAATCCATGTGGATGGCCTTCCTCAGTGAGTACAAATTTGATTTAAAATACATCAAGGGAAAGGAGAATAAGATTGCAGATGGGTTGAGTTGCATAATTCACCTAATTCATGAGGTAACAGTAAGTCAAACAAGTTCTGATCTGCATGATAAAATCAGGATAGCAAGTAAAGACGATCATTTTCACATTGAAATACTTCAGAAAATACAAGAGGACATATTGTTTATACAATTCAAAGACTATAGAATTGACAAAACATGACTACTTTGGTCCAAGAACAAACTTTATGTTCCAGAAAGTGAAAATATCAGATCTGATTTATTAAATGAATTTCACTAGAAACCATATTCCGGGCATCCAAGATACCAGAAGATGATATCGGCAGTGAAAATACATTATTTCTGGCCAAAATTGAAAACTGACATGCAATTGTTCATTGCCTAATGTCGGGAATGCCAATTGGTTAAGGTAGAACATCAACACCCAATAGGAATGCTAGAACCATTACCCATTCCGGAATGGAAATGGGAAGTATTCAGCATGAACTTCATCACCAAATTTCCAAAAAGCAAGAAACAGAATGACTCAATCATGGTTGTAGTAGACAAACTATCTAAATCTGCACATTTTATTCCAGTGGAATCTACCTACAAAATTGCAAACATTGCGGACATTTTCTTGAAGGAAATTTTTCGATTACATGGAATACCTAAAGCTATTATCTCCGATAGGGATGCCAAGTTTACAAGTAATTTTTGGAGGTCATTGTTCTCCGGTTTGGAAACAAAATTAAAATTTAGCACCGCTTATCATCCACAAACGGATGGGCATACCGAACAGGTAAATCAGATAATAAAAGACATGCTTAGGATGTATGTAATGAATAATCCTAACCAATGGGAAGAATATTTGCACCTTGCATAATTTGCATACAATAACGGGTACTAGACCTCGGCTAAAATGAGCCCTTTTGAAATACTGTATGGCAGAAAATGTAGGACACCGGTGACTTGGGAAAGCCCGGTGGATCGGCTCATGTTGGGGCTGGATCTTTTAAAATATCTAGAACAACTAGTTGTAAAGGTACAACAGAATTTAAAAGAGGCATAGGAAAGACATAAAATCTATACGGACATAAAAATAAAAGACAAAGAGTATTAGGTGGGGGAACATGTTTACTTAAAATTAAAATCCAAGAAAAGCTCATTAAGTTTGGAAAAATGCAAGAAAACTAGCTCCTAGGTTTTGCAGACCATTTGAAATATTGGTCAAGAAAGTTCCAGTGGCATATGAAATAGCACTACCAACGCATGTAAAAGTGCACAATGTTTTTCATGCATACTTACTTAAGAAATATGTTTATGATACTAAGCATGTCATTGATTGGTCCTTGTTACAGGTAGAACCCGAACGGGAGTTTGTACCGGAACCCCTTCACATACTGGACAGGAGAGAGGTGTCACTCAGAAAGCAAACCATTATCCAGTTGAAAGTGCAATGGAATCACTTCGAGCCTGAAGAGTCCACATGGGAGAATGAAACCGCAACGAAAGAGGCCTACCCCTCCTTGTTTCACGGTTTCAGTTCAATCCCATAACACTGGGACGGTGCTGTTCTAAGCGGGGAGGGATGTAATATCCCAAGAAAAGACTATTTTATTTTATTGTCAATTGTTGTTATAAACTTAATTATTGTTGGACAGGTATTGAGTTAAAAAGAACTCTAGAAACACCCATTTGGTTATTTTGATTGCTGAGAAAGTGAGCTCTGAATAGCACCAAATGATTAAATGATGTGATCAAGTGAGCTCTGGAAAATTTGAATTATTGTGAATAGTGTTGATCCAAGTGGGCTCTAGAAGCACTATTAGTTGAGCAAGTGTTGAGAAGTAATGCTCTGGAGCACTTAAACTCATATTGATTAATTGATGTTGAGCCGGGAGCTCTGGAGCATCAGTAATCCATTGATTATTTACTTTAATATTCAAAAACCATTATTATTTAATTCTTTATAACTAACCTGGACTACCACTCAAAGAAGGATTGAGCATGCAAGCGTTTAGAATGGTCAATAGATGATCACTAAAGATCCAACTAGCTGTTAGGTGAGTAAAAGTTTGATTTAATTAAATAAAGATTAAAATAAATTGTGAGGATTAAAATAAATTAAATTTCTAATTAAAGATAAAAACAGAACTGCTAGTGTGTCAGTTAGATAACTGAGTGAGAAAAAATCTTGTTGGCAAAGTCCGTAGGAAGTGCAGAAGTCGATAGGTGCAAAAGGGTCATTCCGCGAAAGAAGGACCATTTGCGAAGTTTGTGGAAGCACAAGAATTGTTAGATTAGTTAATTTGGTCATGTAGACCATTTTGTAATCAAGTAGAAGCATATCAATACAGTATGATTGTAAGCCTAAAGGCATCCAGTTTTTAGGGATTGATCATATCTTTTGGGTCTGTTTTTATCCCCAACATGGTGTATTGACTGTTTCTGCGAGGTTCGTTCTACATGGTTAATGAATGAATGAAGACGTTTGATTATGGTGCAATTTCTATCTCTAGTCTTATATGATGATAAATGTGAATGCCTTAGAGTATTTTTGATGCGAATGTGTTATGGGTTTAAGAAGTACTATTAATTTGAATAAGTAGGTTGAATATGTTGTTTCGAATGTTTGTTATCTGTTGAACTCTGTGAATGAATTAATATGCAAATAATAAGTTGATAGCATGCTGTGCAGGTTATAATCTATGGTCATTACAAGGGTAATGTGCGTTGATAGCATATCCTCAACTCCACTGTGGAAACTTGGTTCCAGCAGCCCCCTTATCCATCTTAGGTGAGACTGCACTTGCTCCGCAAGTGTTGTTGGAGAGGGTTACACTTTTCTGGGCCGGTGTATAAAGGAGTTTGGGTTGGTAGTTTGTTGGAAATAGTGCGAAGTGAACCCATGTCGATAGATGCTATGTCAACAAATAGTTCCGTTGTCAGGACTTTGAGGAAGAAGAAAAGAGGATATGCTATGGCATCCGACAAAACCAGAGATCCAAGAATGGTTTGACAAGAAGGCGGAGGAATTCGTAGAAAGCAAGAAGCGAGATCCTAAACAGATAGCAACCAGTTGGCTACAAAGATATATCTACTCAGATATCCATGAAATATTCTTCTGTGAATTATCGGTGTTTCTACATGAGTGGCTAGCACAGTTGATATTCTAAAAGAATCACTGCTAGAAGACTGAACCTAATTCTTGGAACCCAGAGTTTGTTCGACAGCTGAAGCAAGTCAATAACAAGGTATCACGATCTATTGATTTCTAGGTGGATAGTATCCTCGAGGGATACATAACTGAGTTCGCGGTAGACACTATCAAGTCATACAGTGATGCCGAGAGGAACTTCTTCAGGGTGGCGAGAGGAAGGTTCGTGTCATTGTTAAAACTATGGATTAAGATGTTGGTCTGCGAAAAAGGAATATAAAGGATGTATGCCGACAAGTAGAAAAATCGGTGTGTGGAGGTTGAAGGTATCGCGTGAATATAGATCTGACAGAAAGATGTGGGGTAGATGGACATGAGCGATAACGAATTTCTGAGGGAAGCTGACGAAGAGTGTGGTACCTTGAGGAGTGGAATGATATTCTGTCATCCTGAGAAGAAGAGGAAGACTGAGAGAGAGTCTCCCGAGAGGACCGGAATGGAGAACAACAAAATAGGACCACAAGGGAGGAAGCGACCTTATTGTGAAGGAGACGTTGACCAGGCTACCCCAGAAGCAAAAAGAAGATAGATTGCAAGTTATAACATACCTTCAACCCTGTGCACTAGTCTGAATTTTATATGAAGAAATCCAAACTACTCACATATTTTCCCTATGTGCAGCGGTAAGAGTAGCGCTTCAGTAAACAACAAAAGTAGAAACGTTAGGATGGCAGATGAGGCGAAGATGCCTACCTTCAAGGGGAACAGGACCAAGGATTCCAAACTGTATTGGTTCATATGCGAAGCATTTTGGACTATGAAGCAGGTCCAGGACGATGCTATCATGATGCAACAGCTAGCGACGACCCTTGGGGGTCAAGCATTAGGCTGGTACATGAATTTTGTAAAGGTTCCAACGGGAACAACAGCCAAGACATTGGCACAGGTCAGAACAACGATGACTAATGAATTAAAAAAACCAAAATCTGAGTCGCAATATGTCACTGAGCTTAAGGAGATTAAGTAGTTCCTGAATGAGTCGGTGTGGGAATTCGATCAGTGGTACAAGACACTGATATAAAAAGTGAGTTTCCCTATAAATGAGCTGCAACACAAAGAATGGTTCATCCAAGGACTGGTACCGCATATCCGAGGACCACTGATGCAACAAAAAGTTGCGACACAGGTGGACGCATTAGAGATTGCGATGGAACTGGAGGCTTCACCAATCGGTGAAGTAGGGATAGGAATATTGGATAGATTCTAGGCACAGTTGGCCAATTTAACACTTCAATTGGAGGATATCAACAAGGGAAAGGAAACTCGCGGAGACATATGGTGCACCAGATGGAGAGCTGAGTGACACCATAAGGACATTTGAGTGACATCATAAGGACAATTGCCTAGAATTCCATGAGTATTTGCAGTCGGGGGCACCAAACCCCCTTTGTCAAGGAGGCATGCCATGGTGTCTTGTCTTTCAGACCAAAGGGCATCGACTGAAGGAATGTGTATATCATCAAAAGATGGTGTCAAAGCCAACAAATTTATACTGCAAGTTCTACCAATCAGTTGGCCATGATGAGAAGGACTGCAGAGCCTATGACCTATTGCAAGATCGAACAGCTAACACATATTTTGTGAATGGAGAAGAGCCACCAGTGGTGCAGCAATAATCGCAATATAGTCAGCCACAGCCGCAGTTCAACTAACCGCAGCAATACGACCAGTGCAATATCGACAACCACAATACAGACAACAGCAGTATCCACCACCGCCATATGTCCAGCCACAGTATGGGAAGCAACAATATCAACAACCACAGTACGGGAAACCGTAGTATCAACCATATGGGCCACCATGCGAAGGTTTCAGGGAAGGATTCTACGGAGACCGAGGCGCTGGTATGGGACGTGGAGGAACTACTGGACGGGGAAGAGGACAGATCATCTGTTACAATTTTGGACAGTAGGGGCACTACCAGAGGGATTGTCCAAACCCAGCATCGCATTGTACATATTGTAGCTCTATAGATCATAGTGTAGAGAACTTCCCTCAGCTCATTGCAAAATGTTAGTCTATGAATCCACCACAGAACCAAAACCAAAATAATCAGAACGCACCATCAGCTGTGTAGATGATATCGACAGAAGCTAGAAGTAGCCATGTGATAGTTGGAATAGTGACACGAGAAGGGGTGGTGACAGGTGGTGACAGATCACACACCAATGTTAGACCAACACAAACATAGCGGAAGTAGGTCACTTTTGATGTATAAGCCAAAATGGATGTCTTCTTGAAAGCACAAGAAGAAATGAGGAATAGGAGGCAGCTACCTCTTCAGGAACAAATCTATGATAAGCCACCGATGTTCGACTCGACGAAGTCACAAAGGAAGGAAAACACTCTAAATGCCTTCTTGGAAAGTTGCCTAGATTTGGCAAAGGATCCAAATGCATTGGACGAAATAGCTGGTCTACTGCATCGAAGGACGAGTGCATGACTGGAACAGAGATTTAATCGCATACATAAAAGTGTTAACACCCAAAAAGTGCTCACTAGCTCATTCCCTTATTCACATGACCCATTTGTCCACTTTATTCACCATTTGAGCCTCTGTAACCATCAAAAGGTCATCAAAAAGACCATAATACACCCTTTTTCCCCTCAAAATATATATTTTTCCTCAAAAGACACAAAAACCCCTCAAAAAGGGTCCAGAATTCCCAAAAATTATTAGAAGGGAATAAAAATATTCAAAATATTCAAAAAAATAAAAAAGGGAGAAAAGAGACCTAAACCATGTTGATCAATACCATTGGTTTCCTTAAAACCACAATGGTATTCCCAATCACCAAAAACTATAAAAAGGTGATAGGGGCTTCTCACTTTCTATCCACATTTCATCCTATCCTTATGCTGCCAAATTCCCATTGAGAGCCATTGCCTCCCATTTTGAGTTTGAAGAATCCCATTGAAGCATTGGAGAAGAAGAGACCATTGGACCTGGAGCTTCTCAACCTTGGAGTTGCTCAACAATCACCATCCTCACCATTTGAGGTAATACAAAACAAATTCTTTTAAGTTTATTGTCTCATTTACTTATTGTTATCAATCCAGTTCTTTATTTTACTCATACATGTTAATGTTAGATTAGATTTAGTTCATTCTTATTTGCTTTTCATTTGAAACTACTATTACATTGTTAATAGGTGCATCCTTGCACATGCTTGGTTGAAAAACCAAGCAACAGTTTTTGGCGACTCTGCTTTGTTTCGAATTTTTAATTTTTGCTTTAGATCTTACCTTTTTACTTGTTTTTACCATTCCAATTAGCAGATCTGCCATACTAGACAGCATATTCACTGCTGCACTAATTGTTGGCCCTTTCTGTAGCCTTTAACAGATCGAAACTTCACTTTTCGGTTTCATTTCCGACAACTTTGTTTTTCCGTTTTCGCATCGTGGCTTTTAACCCGACAGTCGCACGGCTCATCGCAACCTCGGGGCCTTTTTCTGCGCGGCGAGCTGCGGCTTCGCGGCCTTTTCCCGCACTGCACATCATGGCTTCATGATCTTTTTCCCTCACTAGACATCGCGGCTTTGCGGCATTTTTCCGCGCTGCACATTGCAGCTTCGCAACTTTTTTCCACACTGCACATTGTGACTTCGCGGCTCAAACCCACGATGCACATCGCGGATTTTGCCCTAAAACCCGCGATGTTGTTATTTTGAATTCGGACCAAGTTTTAGAAAATGTTCGCTGCATTATTGCCCATTTAGCCTATTTTTCCAGCATTATTTTTCCCTATAATTTTTTCCAGCATTCTATTTTCATTATTGCAGCAATAGTAAATCATTTCTATTCCAAATGCTCCATTAAAAAAATTTTAAAAATTTTCAGCAAGTGAAAGAAAGGTTTTTTAAGCACTCTGTTTAGATCATAGATTTCACCTCAAATTTGCTCAATAGTTTTGCCCAAGCAAACGTTTAGAAATAATTTTATTTCTTGCAAATTTTATGTTATTTTCTTTCCTTTAAAAAATTATTTCAAAAGTCCATCATTTTTGAATTATTTTTATTAAAGCATTTACATTTCAGAAAACGCCTTTATTTTTTGCAAATTGGAATCGTCCTATTTTTAATTTGTAATCAATCACCCAAGTGAGGCAAATTCATTTTCAATTAAATAATCACACTTGCACCCAATCTGCCACATTTTTAATTAACTAAGCCTTAAAATCTACCTAAACTCAACCAACACTTTAACCCCACTTGGGGAGCACTTGAAGAATCTTGAAGCTAGGTAGGATTGGGGGGATAGGTGTTCCAATAACACCCCTCAATTATTTACATCTGAGACATAGAAGTTGTCTTTTAGGGTCCCAAAAATCAATTATTATTTGTTGACACAGTTATACACCAATTTATGGGGAAGGCCTCTCCCTTAGGAGGGTTGAAGTAGCTAGACTGGTTCCAGAAGCCTGAGTGGAATACCGCTATCCATTCAGTAACCGAAGGATACCTTTCACAGTTCTCGGTGTACTACCCGTATGGGAGTACAGTGGCGATAGAACAAAACTGCAAATTCACCCAACCGAACGTGTCATGAACGGGGTATCTTAGTGACCAATTTTTAGGATTGTCTACCCGGTGTCCCTCCTCGCAGGGGCATATCTAGCCTTTGATTCCACTAATCATATTGTCTGACTTGGATTTCATCACCTTGCAGAGGATATGTTTAGTTGAGTCATAATACCACTTTTAGTTAGGCGTTTGCATGCTTTGCTACCCCCCTTGGTCTAGTGAGCACCACTTTTTTCTAGGAGCCATTTGATTTTTGGTATTCTGACCACTTTTCTTGAGTCCTCCACTTATTATAGCACAACTGTTATAATAAGTGCTTTTGAGGTTGGTTGTTGGCGTGAGAGCCCTTGATTTCTTACACTCCCCTCCTGCATACATCGTTGCACTAGGGTTTTGAGTTTTTTATACCACCAACATCCATTGGAATTTCGACACGTCTCTCACCATTGAGAAATTAAGACGATCCCACCGTTTTTAGGGTGAACCCCCTCAATTCGGTACACTTGACTCTACACATCATAGACTTAGAGTGTTATCCCTTGACTCCACACGTCATCGGCATAGAACCCAGTCATCCGATTCTGACACCCCTCATTTTACATCTGATTCTGAGGCTGAATCCGAACACCCTACCGAGACGTCACCAACCAACCCCATGGCTAGATCACAATATGACCCCCTTTTCACCAGTGCTGTTGGAGCTACATTAACAAACCACACTACTACTATGCCAACCAAAGTAGCCACAACCCCCTTAGGCATGCCTAATATAGGGGCCACCCCCCATTTAGGTATGCCCAACATAGGACCAACACCTACCTTAGGTATTCCTAACATGGGTGTTACCCCCTCCCTCATCGCCACTACCCAGATCCTAGGGATTACCGAAAACATTCCTAACCCATCTGCAACCCATGTTGCACTTGGGAGCACAGGCCCCTCCCACACCACATCGGCTGGAGGAAACATCCCTTTCACACCTAGCATACCCTTAGGGGGCACTGGACCACTCCATAATGCTACCATTAACAGTTATGCACCAGTGACCATGCCACACCCATCTGCCAGTCTTCCATACATGTCTAGTCTAAACTTACCAGACCTGGCTAGGTTAACCAATGACCCTATTAGAAACAACCCTACGTGGCCCCCCATGCCCACAAAGCTTCCCTCAGATATCCCAAAATTTGAAGGCAAAGCTGGGGAAGATCCCCAAAACCATATCATTTTGTTTCACCTATGGTGTTCCTCCAACTCCGTAGTAGATGATTCTATTAGATTAAGACTTTTACAAAGAAATTTCACCGACTCTGCAGCCAAATGGTACATTGAGCAACCACATGGGACTCACAACACATTTACGTCCCTCGCCTCAACATTCCTCTAGTTCTTTCAACTCCCTGTACGTTATGATGCAGGAGTGGAAATACTTTTGTCTTGTAGATAGAACACCGCTACACACATTACCGATCATATCCACAAGTGGCGTAAGCGCCGTATCCTCTGCAAGATAAAGCTCTACGACTGTATCTTTTTAGATTGGTTCCTCAAATCACTCCTCCCCCTAATAGCCAAAGATGTAGCTTCCAAACAACCCCAGTCCGAAGAAGAAGCCATCCTAAAAGCTCAGCAGTTCGACCTCATATATGCCCAGTCTGGATATCTATACACCATTTTACCTGATGCTCCGCGTAGTGATCCATCCCGGACTGAAACGTCGAGGGCATCCCATGTCGCCGACGGTATTATCGGTCAGGTTACAGTGCAAAACAAACATTTTTCCATGATGAGTACAAACAATGCCCCAAACCTTTCTAGGGCCACATCTAATTCTGGGGCTACAACATCGTATGCTCCAGTAATAAAAACCCACCACACTCATGGACCATCATGTACACCACAGTGTTATAGGAAAGCACCATCAACTTATGCTCCATCTTCATACTATAACCAACAGGCCCATCAGACTCCGTTTCAACCACAAGCCCAAGCGGCTTATTATCCCCAACAAGTAGCACCTCTTGCTCCAACACTTCCAGCAGCTCATGGTTACCCACAACCGCAACAAGCACTAGCGCCATCCCAGAACCCTCATGTGTACCACCCGCCGCAACCTGTTCCAGAGCTTGCATGCCCTCAAAACCCACCTACTGCCCAAGGACATGTTTACGCACAACAACATCAACCTCTAAACCAAAACAATCAGCGTAACCAAGGAGGTCAACCAAATCGCGGAAGAGGGAGTAACCGCAGAAACAACCAATAACACAACCAAGTTGCACCACCACCTAATCCCCCAAATAATAATAATGCTGCCCCCCCCAACCAAAACCTTGACCATCCACCGAAATAGGCTAAAAATAATAACCTGAGAACAAACCATCCATGTTCCATATGTGGAGTCTACGGCCAGTACATGCATTATTGTCCCCATTTAGATCGAGCACATCAACTTTGGACCGACGACGCCAAACGAACAACAACATACTCAGCTAATACCACTAGCACCCATCGTGCCTACTCATATCAGAACAACACCGATCCATACTATCCCTTTCTTGTTTCCATTTTCCGGAGTTGTCAGCTCGCCAGTAATGGCTACACTCAACCTTCCCAGTTTGACGCTAGGATTCTCAATATGGTACTTACCTACACCAAATCCCCCGCCAACTCCAACCGTTGTTTTACAACCGGTGCAACCCATGAATATGTCAAATCATCCACCACCCGGCATACCCAACCCCCAAAACCATCCCCCACCTGTTGTTTCGATACAACAAAACCGATCAAATCCAACAGGGGGCACTACATTGACATCTAGTTATGTCCCCCCTCAGTCCCGCCACACTGGGGGCAGAGGTCCGCAAACCTACAACACCACTCCCAACCCTCGCACTCCCCCAGTGACTCCCAAATTAGACAAGAATCCTCCAACCCGTGTACTCCCTAAGTGCTCCTTGTGCGACGATATTGGCCATGCTACCCACCTATGTCCACAACTACCAGCACTTCAAGAACACATGAATATGTTGGATGATGACACCAACATTCCAGTCGTCAAATTAGAATTGACACCTCAACCTCGTGATAAATCATTGCACACAAACCACCCTTGTGCAATATGAAGAATCTATGGCCATTATTCACACCACTACCCCGATCTCCCAGATTACAAAGCAACACTATGCGAGATGAATAATGCTGACCTTGAGATATCCCCACCACTTATTGAGGAAATATTCCCCCAAAATATTCCCATTCAAAAGAAATCAATACTATTTATATGATTTCAACTACCTATAAACCCGAGCGAGTGAATTTATGGACCGACTACTTTTGTACTGATGAGGAGATTCTAGAAACACTCACTGGATCGGATTACCCTTGGGATGATATGCACCATCAATCATACTTCCTTCCCGAGGCGTCTACATCCACCGCAGAAAACCAACTATCCATTGAATCAAAAGACTTCTTACCAACCAAGGTCGATTGGTTCAAGGACCCAATCCTAGCTCCAGAAGCCTTTGAAGAAGGAAACATGGCTAACATTTCACCCATTATAAAAATCAACATCTCCACCACCCCCGAAAAACCCGAGCTTATCTCTTTGGGTGCATCATGCACTCAAAAAGAGACAATGGCTTATAAGAAACTCTTCCAAGAATTTTGAGATGTCTTCGCCTGGTCTTATACCTAGATGCCTGGTCTTGATCCTACCATTGTCGAACATCACATAGATACTTGGCCTAACATATCACCGGTCCGCCAGAAACAATGTCCCATTCACCCATCCAAGCTTCCAGCCGTCAAAGCAAAAATTGAGAAGCTTCGAGTAGCAGGTTTCATATACCCGATTGCATATACCACCTGGGTTTCAAATCCAGTACCTGTTAATAAGAAAGTAGGCACCATCCACGTTTGTACTGACTTCCATGACCTTAACCTAGCTTGTCCCAAAGACAACTTCCCCACACCATTTATTGACCAACTAATCGACGAGCGTGCAGGGCATGAGGTCCTTTCTTTTATGGACGGTTTCTCCGGATACAACCAAATCAAAATCCGTAAAGAAGATCAATACAAGACCGCTTTTACCACCCCATGGGGCACCTTCACCTATCGCATCATGCCTTTTGGTCTCAAGAATGTGGGAGCCACTTTCCAACATGCCGTGACTAATTGCTTTCATGATCTGCATAAAATCATTAAAGTTTATCTAGATGACCTCACCGCCCGATCTAAGAAACGATCTGACCATTTAGAAGATCTTCGATGTCCTCTATCGACGTGGTGTTGACACAGTCTTACGACGATGCCTTTCCCATGATGAAGTAGAACAAGTTCTTAACGACTGTCATAGCGGTGCCTGCAGCAGCCATTTCTCCGGAATGGCCTCTGCCCAAAAGGTAATCTGCATGGGTTATTTTTGGCCATCATTATTTACCGATTGTATCACAGCAGTCAAACACTGCCAAAACTGCTAGATTTTTGCCCCAAAGGCTAGAACACCCCCCGCACCCCTTCATCCAGTTGTCACCGCTAAACCATTCTGCAAATGGGCCATCGACTTCATGGATTGCAATCCCCCATCCGTCGGTGACCACAAACATATTATTGTGGCTATTGATTACTTTACCAAATGGGCAGAGGCCATGCCTACTTATAATTGCAAAGCCGACACTGCAACCTATTTCTTCCTCAACCATGTTATTGCTCATTTCGAATTTCCAAAACAAATCGTCTCAGACCATGGCTCTCACTTCGAGGACTCCGTTGTGAGAGAATTGTCCACACTCCTTAAGTTTATACATCATTTCTCCTTCGCCTACTACCCACAAGGGAATGTCCAAGTCGAAGTTGTTAGCAAAATTTTGAAGACTATCCTCCAGTGCACTATCGACAAACATAAATCCAATTGGCATCACATGATTTATCCCGCATTATGGGCTTACCGCACTCGACTAAAACCGCCACTGGCTTTACCCCATTCCATTTAGTGCATGGATTGGAATCTGTCCTCTCCATAAAATGCGAGATACCAACATTGCAAATTTCCGTAGAGCTTCTCCCCGACACTTCACTGATTGAAGAACGCTTACTTCTTTTAGAGCAGGCCGATGAAGATCTCCGCGCAGCTCTCCAAACAATAGAAGAAACAAAGAACAGATCTAAACTTCATTACGATAAACACATTCACCCACGAGCATTTAGTGAAGGTGACCTGGTACTTGCCTATGATCAAGCTCATGAAAAAACAGGAAAAGGAAAGTTTGTGTCCATGTGGCAAAGCCCATATATCATACACACCTGCCTCGGACAGGGGGCATATATTCTGACCGACTAAGAAGGAAACCCCCTACGTAACCCACGCAATGGGTTGTACCTCAAGCGATTTTACCCGTAGAAAGTCTAATGGACACCACAGTCCATAATTGTACAGTCTTATGTTGTTTTTTACAAAAAATATAAAAAACCTAAAAATTTATTTTCCCTTCATGACCACAGATGGATCCTATTCCACTATGCTATGTTGGCTTCACCGATGGTGCAAGCCGTTGGTCTCCAAATCTCACCTCCGCAGCTTGGGTAATATATTCCCCTTCACATGAGTTGATCCACATCGACGGAGTGTGCATAGGTGCCGCCACCAACAACCAAGCCGAGTACGACGCCGTGACTAGTCTCTTGGCCACTGCTCTCCAAATGGGCATAAGTCACCTTAGCGTTTTCTTGGACTCCCAGGTCCTTGTTTCCCAACTCAACAATGATTACCAAGTACGCAATCCCTATCTTTTCAGAAAATTCCTGCGCACTAAACAAATGATTCGACAGTTTGAGTCCATTTCATTCACACATGTCCCAAGGAATCTCAACAGTGTAGCAGACCATATGGCCAACAACATTCTCGATTGGTACACCAATCAAACCATGTAGAATCAAACCATGTAGAAAAAATAACAAATTTGCATCCATGTGCATACAGCATGCCTCCACGGGCATACAAACAAAAACCTAAATCAGATATATATGATATGCCTCCACGGGCTACACAAGATATATATGACAAGCCTCCAAGGGGCATATACAAAAATTAAAATATTGCATCCACGTCCATAACATGTGCCTCCATGGGAATATACAAAAATTAAAAGGTTGCATCCACGTGCATAACATGTGCCTCCACGGGCATATCTAAAATTAAAAGGTTGCATCCACGTGCATAACATGTGCCTCCACGGGCATACAAAAATCAAACATACCTCCACGGGAAAACAAATAGACAAGAAGTACATATCCAAACATATATAAACATACATATATCATCATAATGTCACTATGTCATAGGTTCCCTCAGCACCCAATATACAAAAATACATAGCCATACACAGAAAGGTCCATCCCCATATGCTCAACAGCATTTGGGGGGAAATACAAGATCACCTAGTCATCATGATCCCCAGGATCCTTTGGCTCCTTCGGATCCTCCTAATCCTGAGCCCTCCTCTCGTCCAACATAACTGCTACTCTAAGCAGGATAGACCGCCACTCACGAGGAGCATCGAAACAACGCTCAATAATGTGCCGGTCCAAGTCCCTCCAGCCCTCCTCTGGGGCTCCCTCTGCAAGCATCTCCAAAGTCTCCCGTATGCCCTCCAGGGCATCATCTCTAGGATGCACAACTCCTCGAACACGAAGAGGCGGTGCCGCTACAGGTGGCGGTACCACCACCATCGCCCGTCCCCGACGGCCTACATGATCAGCTGGTGGCCTCGGACCAATATCTGCACAATCACACAAGTAAACCAAGTCAATATCATATAAATATCTGTAGCTATACTCATAACAAAAATCATCTTAAAAACATGATATAGTAGAGAACCAAACATAAATACATACCATCTAAACCCCAAGCCTGCCCCTGAGCTCGAGGCATCTCTAGATCTCCTCGGTAATCCATGCCAGGATATGGATAATCATCAATCAGTAGGGGGATTTGCTCCCACTACTCATACATATCCGTCGAAAAGAAATGTCGGATACCACCACCACCCCAGGGCATCATATGCCTCCACCGCACCATCCACGGCTCACTAACCAACCCATCTCGAACCGGCACACGCGATCGCAAGGTTGGTACTCGCTCAAAGAAAAAACAACAGAGGAAGGAGGCATAGCAAAACTCCCCCCCTCTCGACTGACCTTGTCCAGATCTCGCCGAACACAGGCCAAAAAACATCTAACCCCAGGCAAAGTAGGTCCCTTAGAACACAGAATCCACCATCATCGTTTTCCCACCAGAAAAATGATGTGGCGCCATGGCACCCAACACACGCAGAACACAAGCCCCAACCACCCGAATCTCCCACTCCCGCAAAGATATCAGACTGAGTGCACTATTATGCGCAATAGCCCCCGAAACAAAAATCTCTCTAATAGATCCTCAATGTCCAACCCAGCAGGGATCCTAAGCTGGAGCTCCCCTACCACCCCCAAATGAGGCAGGCCAGTCAGGAAATAAACATCAGAAAGGGTGATCCCTAACCACTCACCCCCCACCACGATTGCAACCTCTGCTGGAACCCAGAAACCCACCAATTTGTTCAGCAGATCCTTGACTGAATGCATGGGTGGAATCTGAGTGAAATTTAGGAGCCCGCTAGCATCTAAGGCCTCCCTAACACCCTAGTTGGTCTGAATCCGATCCATCAAATCCTCATCTATCTCCCGCTCCTGCCATGATACTAGTGGCCTCCTCAACATCCTACCAAAAAACAAAGGAAAATTTTTAGAAACAAAATTTGGCTTTCAGGCCTTTAGCTACAATGATCATCGCGGTTTTTCCATCAAAAGCCGTGATGATCATCGTGGGTATCAGCCACGCATCCGCGATGATCATCGTGGGTATCATCCCCACAATCACGATGAACATCGCGATTGTCAGCTAAACAGACGCGATGAACATCGCGACTGTCGAGCCCCAACCCGCGATGCACATCGTGGATTTCAAGGAAAAACCCGCGATGTTCATTGTGGAAAAAGACGCGAAACCCGCGATATTCCACGTTGGAATGCCAAAGTTCAATTTCAAGGTCTTTGGGGGCCCGCCGCTAACCATAAAAGAAATAATTGAAAAGGCTAAGGCACATAGGCTTACCTGAAACTCGCAAAATGAAATTCCAACAGTCGAATCTCCCACAAATCGAGAAAATGCTCTGACCCACTCAAATGCTCTGTGAAACTCGCACGTAATAATTACACATGTCACATTGGGCCCACACACTATTTATAGATATTTGACCAGTTTTCAAACAACAATTTTGGTATCATATGACGTCCATTTTTCAAACCGTTGGCACCGTTGGAATCAACACAACGAGAACTTCATGATAGTCCTCTCCTTTTCTTGATTACACTAGGTTCATTTTTTGGGCATTTTTTCCATGCCCCTCATCGCCTCGATTTGTGTGCCACATCGGTCGTCGTCCATTTTTTACGAGTCTTATATCACCGTATTCATTTTTCGGCGCTCGTGACGACGCTTGAGATCATTTCTCGCTCTCACCTCCAGATTTTTTCGGCATTTTTCTCGTGCCCCGAGTCGCCTCAATTTGCATGCCATATCGACCGTCGTCCATTTTTTATGAGTCTTATATCGTCGGATTTAGTTTTCCGCACTCATGATGATGCTTGGGACCATTTCTAGCTCTCACCCAAATAATTTTCAGGCATTTTTTCAAAATGCCACTTATCACCTCGGTTTGCATGCCACATCGGCCGTTGCCCATTTTTCACGATCTTTATGTCGCCGAATTCAGCTTTTCATGCTCGTGACGATGCTTGAGATCATTCGTCGCTCTCACCAATACCTTGTTGTTTGGTATAATTTTATCCCTTTTTCGGGCCGAGCAATTCTTTTACGAAAAAAGGCACTTAGGGAGTTTCTGTTAAGCTCTTTTCTGACTCCTAAAACAATGAAAAGATTTATGATCAACCTTGCTTCCTTTCATGCTCGCTAAAAGTATTTGAAAGGGCATCTACCTAGTATAAGTTTACCCCTTTTCTGGACCTTGTAGACTAATTACGAAAAAGGAATACTCTAGTCACATCGGCTAGAAGAGTTCTCCATCTGCATCATTTTATCCTTTTTCGGGCCTTGCAGACTAACACACGAAAAAGAACACCAATGGAGTCTACTTATCACTTTCAGACTCTCAAAAAATGAAAGCAACCACAAGCAATCACCATCTTGGGCTAGTGTAAATCCACAGGATGGTACTCCACCACCACTGCAGAGTCTTCTTATCGTTTTCAAAGTCCTTAAAAATGAAAGCACTCATGAGCATGAATAGTCCTGGGTTCACAAAATCCACAGGACAGTGCCATTTCAGAGCACACTTTTATCCCTTCTTGGATCTCATTAAAACCACGAAGAAGGACATAATGGTGCTTTTCGGCACCACAACAGATCATGTCTACTCATATGGCAGCTTCCCCATTTTGGTCGCCTTTGTTCAAAGCATTCTGCAGTATGTCACCCTGAGAGTCCCTCTACAGCATCCATCAGCTTGTCCCCCCTAGAGTCACTCCAGTCTACAATACAAATCCCTAATCCCTCAAAGCTATGATCCTCACACCTAAAAGTCAGTTTCCCATGCTGCCAGGTCAACTTTGTTACCATGCTTTGAACAAAGGAAGTTTGAGTCCACCCACTATATGACCCCAGTTATTCCTCACTCGTACAATATGTTAGTCCTACCGTCAGTACTCTCACACTTTAGTTGTACACCTGGTGCTCCTATCAAGGAATCAATAATGCCTTGGTAGTTGCTAGTCTCCCTCTGTCGACGCCAACCAAATCTATTCCAGAGGATAGACGTAGAGGTCCCTGTGCTGTGGACTCATTACCATTTGTGATGAGTGCCTACAGATCACTTTGAAAGGAGTCCTCAGTACCTCTCCAAATGATTGTTTCTCACATGCTCGACTTCAACACCTTGATTGCATCCTTGAGACTCGTACAGGGTATAGTTCCTTTCAGTTATTTGTTGAATACCCCAGATATCATCTAACTCTACCACATATGAGAGCCTAATTGAGGAAACAACCAATTTCATTTTCCTATGGATATTCGGGTTGCGCTCAGCGACAGTTTTTAAGATGTACCCCAGTTTTATACTCCCTCGAGTATACAGTTACATAAATTCCTCCGAGATTGGCTCACAATATTTGAGTCCTTATAGATATTGGACACCTTCAGCTCCAACAGTTCATCAACCCTTCTGAAACCTTTTTCAGAACGATTGTTACTTTTTCCAATGTATCAGTTATTGAGATCAGCCATGGCATGATCATGAGTACATCCCAGCATGGTGTCCCCTCTGCACCATTATGATGTACCAACAAATTTTTATATATTATTCAGGTCCCCCTTCTTGGGACTAATTGTTATGTATATGTCTTGATACGAGCATGGGTATGCCCACCTCATCCATTATCAGAGATTATTCCTCATTCATATTGAGGCCATGTAATATTTTTTGTTTTTGCAGCTTCCAACGGGTCGTTTCTCCAGTCTCCAATCGGTCTCTTCTCTCCTCCAAACCCTAGAAAAAAAACAAAAGAACTATGATGTCTATTGGCCATACGATGAGCTCCTTCCCTCACACATCAGGGGGCAATCTGTTAACACCCAAAAAGTGCTCACTAGCTCATTCCCTTATTCACATGACCCATTTGTCCACTTTTTCCACCATTTGAGCCTCTGTAACCATCAAAAGGTCATCAAAAAGACCATAATACACCCTTTTCCCCCTCAAAATATATATTTTTCCTCAAAAAACCCTAAAAAAGGGTCCAGAATTCCCAAAAATTATTAAAAGGGAATAAAAATATTCAAAATATTCAAAAAAGGAAAAAAGGGGGAAAAGAGACCTAAACTATGTTTGTCAATACCATTCGTTTCCTTAAAACCACAATGGTATTCCCAATTACCAAAAACTATAAAAAGGTGATAGGGGCTCCTCACTTTCCATCCACATTTCATCCTATCCTTATGTTGCCAAATTCCCATTGAGAGCCATTGCCTCCCATTTTGAGTTTGAAGAATCCCATTGAAGCATTGGAGAAGAAGAGACCATTGGATCTCGAGCTTCTCAACCTTGGAGCTACTCAACAATCACCATCCTCACCATTTGAGGTAATACAAAACAAATTCTTTTCAGTTTCTTGTCTTATTTGCTTATTGTTATCAATCCAGTTCTTTATTTTACTCATACATGTTAATGTTAGATTAGATTCAGTTCATTGTTATTTGCTTTTCATTTGAAACTGCTATTACATTGTTAATAGGTGCATCCTTGCACATGCTTGGTTGAAAAACCAAGCAACAAAAAGGAAGACAGGAAGGGAGATGCAGATGTCGGCACAAATCGGAGCATTTGATTTTGACTCCATCATTCTGGATTTGGGTTCGGATGTGAATATTCTGACCAAACAGACATGGGAGACAATGGGAAATCCGCGGATGACCTAGTCACTAGTATAGTTGCAACTAGAGAACCAGAGCAAGGTCACGCTGCTTGGTCGGGCATGTCAACTTAAAGTTAAAATTGAAGGGCTCAGAACATATGCTGATTTCAATCTCATTGAAATTGTGGATAACACCAGTCCTTATCCAGTACTGTTGGGGATAGAATGGGCCATGGAGAATCAAGGGATTATCAACTTTAAGAAAAGGATAATGTCATTCGAGAATCAAGAGATGAGAGTCATCGCACCACTAGATCTTGCAGAAGGGTTGCGCTATATGGAACCAACCAGAGACAAGTTTGCGGAAGGGTGGGAAAATTTGTATGAAATTTCTGAGGATTATGTTAATCCTAGTACGGATGGAGAATTAGGATGGCGCAGTGCCAACTCGACATCCTCAAATCCAGACGAGGCCCTCGAGAACTGGCAGAACTGGTTACATGAAGTTTCCTTTAGAAGATGTGCATGGGTAACGCAGTCCCTGTGAAGGGTAGCCATGGAGGACTACATGTTACCTACATATGAGGGATTTCCCATCTTGGGAAAGTTTCTCACAGAATTTGAGGAAAGAGTGGAAGAACCGCAACGTCTACTGGCCCTAGAGGAAGCCTTGAAGGCTACCCCTGCACAATGGTGGGCAGTGCAAAAATCAAACATCACAACTTGGCCACTATGTTGACGCCTCATGGAGGTGAGGTTCGGCGAAACTGTGGGGTATGAACAAATGTGATATGACGGACAAGGCGACCCGAAGGAGCATCTGAACGCATGCCAACACCAATGGAGATTGAGAGTGAAGTAGGAGTGGGTACATGCATTCATACACACGTTAGATGAGGTACCGCAGAGCTGGTATGTTGCAACAGAACTGCGATGTGGGATGACTTCTTGGGAGCAGCTTACCATTGGCTTCAGCTAATCGTTCTCATTCTCAGACAAAAATCTCCTGATCCATACCGCACTACAGATGATCCATGGGAAGATATTTGAGGCGGGTACCAACCGGACAACCGATGGCACTTCAATGGAATGCAACACCATAAATTTTGATGGAGTGTTACAATGTCACCGGAGAGCCCGACGATGAGGATGATCCCAGGGATACATACGTACCAGAATCAGAGGGTATTCGCAGTGTTGTGGCACCAGATATACCACCAGAAAAATTTCAGCAACCACTGAAGATCAAGAAGGTGGACATTGGGTCAGAGGAGAACCCAAAGTTCGCAAGCATTGGCGACTACTAGGATGAGTCGACCATTGCAAAGATGATTGACCTGCTGCATGATTTCCAGGACTTGTTTCCAATGAAATTCTCAGAGACGAAGGGAATTTCTAGAGATTTAGGGGAAATGAGGATCCCCCTGAAACCTGATGTGAAGCCGGTTAAACAGCAGCCGTATCAATTGAATCTGAGATACAAGGAACGTGTGCAAGATGAAATTGAAAGAATGTTGGAGGCCATCATTATAGAACCAGTGGAAGATTCATAATGGATCAGTCTAATTGTCGTCCAGGACAAGAAAACCAGCGAAGTACGAATATGCGTCGACTTGAGGAAACTGAATGATGCCCGCCTACATGATCCGTTCCCAACCCCATTCATGGATGAAGTGCTCGAAGGAGTAGGAGGTGAGGAGATATATTCCTTTACGGATGGATTTTCACGCTACCACCAGATCAAGATTGCGAAAGAAGATTGACACAAGACTACATTCATCACAGAGTGGGGATGCTTTCAGTACACGGTGATTCCATTTGGATTAAAGAATGCTCCAGTGATCTTTTCCAGACTAGTGGTTACGGCGTTCAAAGATTCTATTCATAATTTTCTTACCATCTGCATGGATGATTGGATGGTATATTGATTAGTCAAGGATCACGTCACGAACTTAAGACTAATGCTAGAACGATGTCAACAGCACCAAATTTCACTGAAACTCAAGAAGTGTATCTTCTGTGCTTTGTTCAGCATCTTGTTAGGACACATTGTCTGCAGAGAAGGAATGTTGGTAGATCCAGTGAATATTGCCATCATTGTCGACCTCCCACCACCAACGAAGACCAAGAAACTACAAGCAACGTTGGGACACACGGGTTATTACAAAAAATTCATTCGGGGATATGCAACCATCACAGCACCCATGGAGAAGTTACTAAAGAAGGATACTAAGTTTGAATGGACCAAGGAATGTCATAAAAGCCTGGACATATTGAAAGAATAGATGGTCGCGGTACCAATCTTCGCATTCTCGGATTAGACAAAGGAATTTCACGTACACGTTGATGCGTCATCAGTCACACTAGGTGTTATTTTGGCCCAACTAGGAACCGGCGACATCGACCACCCGATAGCCTTCACAGGTAGAAAGTTGTCTAATACAGAGAAGAACTATACGAACACTGAGCGGGAAGGGTTGGCGATGGTCTATGCTTTGCATAAATTCTAGCATGACCTCTTAGGGGGACACTTCAAGATGTTCACAGATCATTCCATGCTGAAATACTTGGTGAACAAGCCTGTGTTGGGGGGGAGATCTGTCGCTGGTTATTGTTGTTTCAGGAGTTTGATTTCAAGATTATTGTAAAGCTGTGACGATTGAACATGGGACCTGATCATCTCTCACTGATAGAGTCAGGGGAAGAACCACAGAGCATCGATGAAGGATTGTCCAACGCTCATTTTTTTAGGATTGGCATGGTCTATAATCACTATGAACAAATCATTCAATTTTTAGCAACAAGGAAGGCGTCGGCTGAGTTCACTACCAACCAAATGAAGCAACTAGTTGTCCGAGCTACAGAATTCTAGTTAATTGCAGGAGAATTGTACAAAATGGGCCCATATGAGATTCTTCGAAGGTACATCCTTCCGCATGAACAGGAGTAGATTCTGACAGAAGCTCATGATGGGATTGTTGGGGAACATTATGGTGGATGCGCAAATTCCAGGAAGATCCTTCGAGCAAGGTTATGGTGGCCAACATTGCATGAAGATGATGCAGACTATGCCAAGATCTGCGATGTACACCAACAAACCGGGAAGCCCTCACGATGAGACGAAATGCCACTAGTGCCACAAGTAACCCTACAGGCCTTCAACAAATGGGTCATTGATTTTTTGGTACCCATCAACCCACCTGGGAAGACAACAGGGTCATGTTACATCATCACTACGACAGACTACCTGATACGTTGGGCAGAAGCTGCACCAGTAAGAGATTGTTCTTCCGCGATTGCAGCACGATTCCTATTTGACAATGTGGTCACCAAGTTTGGGTGCCCAAAAGTGTTGTTAAGTGACCAAGGGTCACACTTTGTTAACCAAATGATTGCCGCAATGACAAAAGAATTTCAGATCCAGCACAAGAAGAGTACACCTTACTACCCTCAACCAAACAGGACAGTTGAGGTGTTCAATAAGGTATTGGAGCATGCCCTCACCAAGGTGTGCAATGTGAACCACCACTGGTCCTTTGGGCGTATCACACCACATGCGAACGACTGAGTGTCCAGACTTTATTTAAGATTTTTTATGGCCAAGAAGTAGTTATTCCCATGGAATACATAGTACAGATCTTGCGCATTGCAACAACAATGGGGATGAGCAATGATGGCGCGATGGAGGAATGGTTGACACAACTAATATAGCTTAACGAAGATCGATTCCTCGCAGGGTTCCACTAGAAAGTAGAAAGAGACCGACAAAAGGAGTGGCACAACCGCCATGTCAAGTCGAAGCACTTTCAAAACGGGGATACAATTCTGTTGTATGACAGTAAGTTTGCGAAACACCCCAGTAAGTTGCAAACGCACTGGTTAAGACCATGTGTTATCACTTTCATCACCGACGGCGGCGTGGTGCAGTTACAGAGTGTAGATGGAGTACTATTACCTAGATTAGTCAATGGGAATAGGTTGGAGCCCTACCACCATGATCCGATGCAGAGCAGATAATGACCAATGGTGCAAAAGAAAACCAAATAAAGACAGATAGCAGAAGCATGCCATATGCTTCGCATGATTGGCATGCAGAAACGGAAGCATGGCCACCCAGGTTGCGGTCGATGTTTCACACTATTGGCACATGAAGAGTTAGTCCCAACCACGAGTGATGTGGATTGGAAGATGGAAGAAGGAAGGGATGATAGGATCCAAAGAGCATGCGTAAATATTTAGCAATAATTTCAAAATCAGGCATCAAAGATGCAACGAACAAACATAAAAGCAGGAGGCTATCTGGGTAAGGAAGTATCTATTAGCTGAGAGGAACCTATGCTACAAATTTATCTAGAAGAGAGCTAAGTTAGGAAATCCAAGGAAGCTGTGGAAATGATCCATTTCATTTCGTGCGGCAGCACCCCAGGGGTGTTGACGGCTAGAACGACGAGTGTGCATGAACGACCACAGAAGGTAGCGGCATGGACACTTGGGAGAAGTAGTGGTGAGGTTTCAATCGAGATGTATAGCAACATGGTGGTATTTAGAATATTCATGGTCCTTATGACCCCCAGAATACCAGGGGTGGCGGCCCCCTGGCCCTGATAGAGGGAAATCCAAGGTGCGAAACAAATGTGCCAGAGCAATCGGCCTATTTCCCACCTTGGTAGCATCGATAGAACTTTTCCCAGTTTGGAACAAATGTGGAGTGAGCCACCAGATGCCGACAAGGTAGATGATCAAGGTTTCCAGAGACTGGAGGATGAGTTCAAGAAGTACATGACAGTGAACCAATGATCGACGAACTAAATTGAGAAGTACACAACAGCGAGCTCCAGACGGAAAGAACAGTTTCAGAAGTAGAACACAACGAAGGATGGGTACCAACCAGCAGTGTCCAGTTGAGGTGGCTCAGGACGAGCCACAAGTTTGTGATGGGGGCCTGTTTGCACAGGATAAGTCCGCAGGAAGTGCGGAAGCTGACAGGTGCGAAAGAGTCATTCTGCGAAAGAAGGACCATTCGCGAAGTTCGCGGAAGCACAATAATTGTTAGATTAATTAATTTGGTCATGTGGATCGTTTTTTAACCAAGTAGAAGCATATAAATAGAGTACGATTGTAAGCCTAAGGGAATCTATTTTTTAGGGATTGGTCATATCTTTTGGGTCTATTTGTATCCGCAACATGGTGTATTGACTGTTTCTGTGGGGTTCGTTCCACAGGGTTAATGAATGAATGAAGATGTTCGATTATGGTGCAATTTCTGTCTCTAGTCTTATATGATGATAAATGTGAATTCCTTAGAGTATCTTTGATGCGAATGTGTTATGGGTTTAAGAAGTATTGTTAATCTGAATAAGTAGGCTGAATATGTTGTTCTGAATGTTTGTTATCTGTTGAACTCTGCGAATGAATTAATATGCAAATAATAAGTTGATAGCATGTTGCAAAGGTTATAATCTATGGTCATTACAAGGGTAATGTGTGTTGAAAGCATATCCTCAACTCCACAGGGGAAACTTGGTTCTAGAAGCCCCCTTATCGATCTCGGGTGAGACTGCACTTGTTCCGCGAGTGTTGTTGGAGAGGGTTACACCTTTCAGGGTGTTGAGGTGTGTGAGCTGTCTTAAAAAAAACCTAAATATTTAATTATCGACCACGGTTGGTATTCTTAGAATTGAGGCAAAATATATGAAAAGGTAGAATGGCACCTAAGTTTCGACTGTCAGACCTTAGAAATGTTTTAATAAAGAAAAGATCGAAAGATCTTTCAAAATGAAAAACCGAGTCAAACTTCAGAAAAATATAACAAATGGACTAACAGATCAGAATAGTATTAAATCATACTACTCTAGCCTATGATTCAACAATGGAAATTACTGATAAAAAATCAAACTATTTATTTAATTCTTCAGATTCTAATCTAGGAATTAGAGACAACTGTAAATGAAATCGAAGACCTATCTATGAAATGACTTAATAGTAAATTACATAAACAGAAAGCTAAATTAGTTCAAAGCAAAACTAAAAACTATTAATGAATTCAAGAATTACTTATGCATTCAGTTAATACTTCAAAACTATACTAAAGCATTTGATTCTAATTCCATTCTCCTTGATGTTGTATGTCAAATGTGATAGGAACTGGAGTGAATGAATCGTAATGACTTTCAAATGTAACAGCAAAACAAAATGGAAGTAAATATAACCTAATTTCAATAAAGAGATGTAAACTACAAAGAGTCCAATTAAATTTAACATTAAACATTATGATCTATATTCTATCCATAAGCAAAATGATATAAAACTAATGAAAATCTAAAAGCAAGTAGAAAACTTGATAAAGATGTTTATTTATGGATTTAATTTGGAAGCAAGTAGAAAACTTGATAAAGATATGTTATATAGAAGTAAGTAGAAAACTTCATAAAGATATTACTTCTGATCCAAATTCTATTTCATGAACATCTTCATTATTTGAGTGAACGAGAAACTCATCCTATGTTTAACAAAGAAACTATCGAAATTTAGATAACTTGGAGAATGAAATTGTTAACTCTAATCTGAACTAAATCTTAAAAACATGTAATAAACTAGATTAAGAATAAAACTAATAAATTTTGGAACAACGGCATATTAATAAATTAATTATAAAAGCCATAATTTGAAAAACCGTTAAAATGAAGTGAAGGAAAATGAGGAGATTAAGAATAATGACAAAGCTAAATTAAAAACTCTTATAGAATATAAAGCAAAGGCCTAATTATGGTTAAGAGGGATAGTTAGGCTGAATTAAAAATAAGCATAAAACAGTGCAGAAAGAATAAAGGTCTGAACAATGATCCAAATGACTGTCTGAACAATAGTTCGAATGACAGTCCAAATGGAGGAAAAACGAATTAAACTAAGGAAAAAGAGCAATTTTGATGATATTAACGTTAGCTGGCGAATGCAGATGAACCTACATTGCAAAGAAGTCAATGAGAAGACATGTTGAGAATCTACGATAATAGGAAGCAACCTATTCTAATTATTGTTGAGAAGATGAACTATTCCTATTTATACTAAAACAAGACTGAGGTGAGAGAGAGAAAATTAACCTACAGCTACATAACAGAAACTAATAAGACTAATTCTAACTATTAATAGAACTTGAAACAGAAACTAATTAAGTTATATTTAATTGAAGAAAACTAGAAAAAAAACTATCAAGACTGAAATCAAACTATGAATACTATGATTTGGTTGACCATTTATTAATTCTAGAAACACAGACTAAGGTAGTAGAGAAATACAAATTATAGAGAGGAAAGAAATGACATATACAGCAAAACAATATTAATTACATTTACTGGAAAATAAACTAACTATTTGATAAAAAGAAAAATATAGAAAGCATAAACAAAACCTCTAGTTGATGAGGGGCCCTTCCCAGCAATCAAAGATGAAAATTAAATCACTTAGTTACTACCAGCAGAGCATTAATGAACTGAAACTTCCATTAACTGGGTGAAAATTACACAATAAAAGTAACTGTTATCTTCTATCTATTCCCTATGCTATTTGATAATCTGATGATCTGATGATCATCGTTTCTCTATACAAAGCAACTATTTATAAGTTTACAATGGGAGAGAAGGTCAATAGAGTCAGCCTCTCTAAAAATAGAGGTTTTTATGACTGCAAAACTATTGTTGGGTAATGTGTGACAACGTAGAGGGCATATGCCTGCTTTCATGGTGTCCACCCTGCCTGATGCAAACAACTGCGTGTTCGTTTCCTTCAACCATGGGAAGAGTGTATGATGGCGAGCTGAACTGACGGAGGAGAGGGCTGCTAGAGCGTCGACATGGATAGAGCATGGGTTGGCGGACTGAGAGTTGGTGGATGAGGCTCCTCTAGAACATCGACGTGAGTAGGTGTACGTGAGAATCAGAATGCTGGAGTGTTGACGTGGGCGAAGAGTGTGTTGTCGAGCTCGGAAAACAGGAAGGTGAATATTCCAGAACAAGAGCTCACCAACCATATCCACTACGTGGCTAACCAAAACCATAAGTCTGTTCCTGTCTTTAATGGCCATGAATATTCCAACCGGTGATTCCGCGAGCTGAACGCAAGGCTGAATGACGGGTTGGACATGGCTGAATATTAGCAACACAAACACGCAGTTTGAATGGAGGATCGTTTGAGAAACCGCAGCCTGTAGATCAAAACTAAATGCCATGCATGTCTGGAATTGTCACTTTAATCATTAATAAATCATAATATAGTGAGATTTGATCAAAATTCATATGATAAACAAATACATGCATACCTGGTCTGTTTGATGGACTGAATGGCTGAAAGAATAACTTATTATATAAAAAATGATAAGAATAACGCCATTCAGAGTAGATTCTATGATAAAAAATAGTGACAAAATGGACACCAACATTCCCCCAAACCGGAGATATGCCAGGTCCCGCTGAAAAAAACAAAGAGAAAGCAGGAAGAAGGTCGAGCTATGGTAGCAGCGGCCTTCAACCAGGATGATGAAGATATAAATTTGGGCTGGAGCTTCTTGAATTGGTTCTTTAAGGAATTATACCTCATCCACGGGGCAGTATGGGATGCTGTTTTGGCATTAACCAAGCATTCAATGCTTTTTACTTGTGTACACAGTGCCTTGTTTTCTTCATGAAGCTCAGAAATTGTTTCCACATAGCTTTGATTCTGGTCTGTCAATCATGCTATCACTTGGGTCAACTTATCCATCTCCTGCTGAGTTAGAATGGGTTGTTCTTCATGATGTTTTGGGGGGCTCAACTCTCTTGAAAATGTTTCACACTCAATAGTATGATCTTCAAGAATTTTTTCTTTGTTGTGTGCAGGAGAACTTTCAGCAGCATATGCTTCACTAATTCGCGCAGATACGTTAGATAATGTGAGGAGGGGTGTTTCAAGGGTATGGTCGCCTGAGTCGACGTTTGAATGTGATGGTTGAATGACAGTCCGAATGACAGACTGGTTGATGGACTGGTCACAATTTGTTCTCATGGATTTAGTGGGAACTGAAAAGAGTGGAGGTTCCGAAGTAGGGTCACCAAGGGTAAGTTCAAGAGAGGGTGATGACTGGACAAGGTGCACATCGCCTAAGGGATCCTCATTAAATTGCACACGCTCAGTGTCTTGTTCTACTTGCGTAGAGGATTGGGTAGGCTCACTAATACCGGATTGGAAACAATGTTTTCGAGAGGGAGAGGGTTTGATAGTAGACTTCTTAATCAAATGAGGGTTCAATATTTCAAAAACAAAATGATCCCAGGTTTTTCCTCTCTTTTCCAGCTGGTGAATGATCAAAATTTTAATAAGACAATGATGGTACAAGCTACCAGAAGGATTAACAATATTCTTCCTAACTTGGCTAGACATCTTCTCCAAACTTTTTAGGAAATAAAATGGGAAGTTGAGGGTCTGATTGTTAACAAAATGTGCTAGCAATCTAAAATGGCAGACTTAAAAAAAAGTAAACTTACCCTCACAAGTGATCAAATGGATGATTACAGTCAAAGGATCTAAGTATTCCAGCTTGACCCATTCCCTATGGAATCCTTTGGTACTGGAAACGTGTTTAAAATCGGCCTTCAAGGCAAATTCGTGATCCTTCCGTGAAAGGAAGAGAGGTTTGTGCCATCGGGCACCTTCCCTCGGAAGCTTGGTGGCCAATGAGATGGATTCTTCTGTCATGGAGAAAGTGAGATGGCCAACATTGACCGTCTTTCCATCAAAACCTTTAGTGAATAGTAGTGAAATTTCGTGGTCGTGGCCTTAGAGAAGGCGGAGAAATGGACCCCAACCCGCTCGTAAAAACACTTCACAACAGGCTTTAAACTCAGAAATGCGGAGGAGGTCCTGGTAGCTGCCATGCTCGTAATGAATTGGAATTATTGACAGAGGACGGGGGGATGCAAATGGATACAAGAGGTGCAAGAAATTACAGAGGGCATGACAAAACAAAAATATGGAGAGCGAACATACTGAGGCAGAATTCACGCAATCATCAGTTTAAACTAAGGTCCATTTGAATGTTTGAACAACAGTGGACGTGGACTTAGCATGCTTAAAATATTACACCTGTCATTCGAAGATATTGAGTTAAGTGCCAACGTAGAAGTGCGTGAATTCAGTGAATATGTGTGGTTTATAATATATTCAACCATGTCCAAAGCCAAGCTTTGGATAGGTTGAATGTAATTCACGTAATGAAAATAGATTACACGAGGGAGATCATGATTCGATTAATATGGTGGCAGGTTGTACAACAGGATAAGTAAGACCAAATGGCGGTCATGCAATGATTCACAATGATGCATAATCCATTCGTTTAACAAAGGTGAGATAGATAAGAGAATGAGGCCATGTGTGAAATCGACATTTGATTGATCCCTGTCATCAATGGTTAATAAAAATTTCAAATATATTGGCACACTTATTAATATTTATATAAGCTATGGTTTCATTCAGCACTCCATTCAGAACGTTGTTTATTTTTCTCATCAGTCTCCTTGTTCGGATCGGCATTTAACCCGTCATGCAATCCTTCATACAGACTTTTGTCTATACAAGATCTTATTGTTGATGCTGACCGAAGCTGATTTTGCAGAGAGTTTCCAAAGCTGTTAGTGCACAAAATATGCTGTCAACTTTCTTTTATAGATCTTTTAGTTGTGTTCCTCTTTTTTGTTCTTGATTAGACCAATATTTCTTCTGCTTTTGCATTAACCTAAAAACACCTATCATTTTATCAGAGATAAATAAAATTTTCATAAATATTCAAAAAGTAAGAACAGTTCTAATCTTTCCCCAAACCGAAAATATGGCGTGTCCTCAAGCCATCAAAGAGAAAATGATTAATATATTAAAAAATTTCAATTGAAAGTCTTACAGATAGCTTTCTAAAACACTGTGATAATTTTCATAAGGAAATGAGATATTAACTAATAAATGTAAATGATTCAGATATGTACATTCATCAAAAAGAATACAATAGTGCTCAAAAGACCATATGAAGAATAATAGTGTAAGAGATGGGAAAAATACCATAGGAAAACTAGTCATCCATGACTCATTGTAAAGATCTCTAGTCATCCAAATAATATAGATAAGGTTTGCCATAAAATATGTGAGATCTACTATAATTATGGGTCCCATTTCTAGGATAGTCATATCCTAGGTATTGTTTGAATTAGATGAAAGGGTCCAAGTCCAACTTACAGCCATTATCTAATGACAGTATAAATAATTTATGAGCTATGTGAATAGCAATGCATTAACCAAACCTCTTTTACCTGATATTGACCCGCTGCCAGCAGGCTTCTTCAGTACCCCAACGGGTTTATCTTGGTGCCATGCAAGCATAGCCTCGCTTCTAGCGAGCCTGTTCAATACCCCAATGGGTTTACTTGCATTTACCAAGCTTCCTTGTTTAAGATTTTACTTAGCATGGACCCGCTTCCAGCAGGCCTGTTCAGTACCCCACGGGTTTGCTTCGTATAATGATATTTTTAGTAAGGAAGTTGGTTGGCACTAGAGTGTGCTAAGCCTGTTAATCACATAATTCAAATTTGAGCATGAACCTTATGAGTATCTTTATTTAGAATGGCCCAAATTAAAGATCATGTCAAAAGATAATAACCTAAAGTTATTCTTTGACTTCTCAGTCTATCTTCTTCATAAAAGGTTAGTAATGTTCCCCACAGAATAGAAAATATCACTCGCTTTTGGGCCACCATTTAAAAGTGCTTTAAGAGACAAGTTTTGATAATGATTCTAGGATGAACTAGCAGTCCATAGGTGTAAGATAGAGTTTTCTAGAGATTATTAAAGTAGGTCTTTAAGCAACTGTTCTAATGATAAATAAAAAATGTGCATGTCTGAATCAAGTACCATATACAGAATCATAAAAGAAAGTGATTTTTAAAAATAATAAAAAGAATGCTTTGACCTTTCCATATAAATTTTCAATTTTCAACAATAATCGAAAGAGAAGGGGATTATAAGTATTTTTAGAGCACTTCCCTTTTCAGATAATATTGCATGAGTTGATTATAAAGATAAAGTTATTGTAATTAAGCTGCAAAACCACTTGTTAGATGATTCAATTTTTATTCAAAACAAAAACATATGTACAAAAAAGTTATATAAAATTTCCAAAATTAACGAAAGGAAAAGAGTCTTCCTATTTTATTGACAAGAATTTATAAACTGATCATAGTAACTTTCCTGTAAAAAATGCAATTAGTTGTTAGAAATTACCCTTTATTATTGAAAATCAAAACATATTTACATATATAAAAAAGAAGATCACCCAAAATAACTCAAGGACTGGGAGGAGGAGGAATGACTTCCTCTTCTACCAGTTCCATTTCCTCTTGCTATAAGGCATTTTGCACAAAATCTTGTTTAGATATTGGTTTATGATAAAGTCTAAGTCTATGTCCATTTACAACAAAAGAAACTTGTGAATCATCAATTGTCTTAATTTTAACGGATCCATTATCCAAAGCTGTAACAATTTCATATGGACGCATCCAATGAGTAGTTAATTTACCTTTAAATTTTTTGTACCTTGAATCAAAAAGTAATGCCCAGTCTTTAGTTTTGAATTGTTTTTGTTTAATGTATCTATCATGCCACTTTTTGAGTTGGTTTTGTGTTAAGATTGTGTGCTGAATAGAATCTTTCCTAATCTCATCTAATTCATTTATTTGCAGGATTCGTTGTCTTTGTGCTTCTTCTAAATTCATCCCTAATTGTGTAGCCATACGAAAGGTTTTGACTTGAAATTCAATAGGTAGAAGAACTTGTTTACCATAAACGAGTTCATAAGGTGTGTGGCCAGTAGTGTTCCTCCATGTTATTCTATAAGTGTAAAATCTCAAGCACAGTTGAATCTAGCTACTGTGGATTCCTCACTGGTGAAAGATTGCACAACATTTGCAAGAATTAGCATAAAAAATTTAAATGAATGAAGAACAATACACATGAATTGGTGAATAATGTCAATATTATTAACTGTCCAACCTTAACAAAGGTTAAGAACACCCATATATACAAATCTGGAAGAATTCGAATCCATCTGGAGTGTTCACACTGATCTAGCTTAGAAAAAGCTCAAACCCCCCTAGGTTGACCAAAATATCCCAAACCATCCCAAACTGGTTCGAATCTGCAGTGTGAATGCTGGGAATGACTGGACAGGCCCATGTGACCTCACACATGTGAAGAAACTGGTTGGTTAGAGGTTTGGAGTCTAAAATTGGTCAAAAATGTGACAAAACAAGGCAAGATTGTCCACAAAGAGAGCAAATGCGCCCTAGGTAGAAGAGAAGCATGCTGAGTGCATTAAATGACCTGAGGAGGGCGCTCTAGGCATGCTGAGTGCATTAATTGCCCTGGGGAGCGCTCCACTTAGCTGGTTTGACTCAGCACTTGTTCACATTTGCTATCTAGTTCATGATAATTGACCATTTAGTAGCTAATCAACTTAGGGATGTAATCATTAATCACTTGGGCTAATTAATCATCATTAATAAATGATTAATGTACATAGGTGGAAAAATGTTCTAACACCCCCCCTTAAGCTAGACTTAGTGAAATATCAAAAATTAAGGCCTTGGCAACTAGGCTCAAGTCACCTTTTACATCATAAAATTTATTTGTCCATGTAACCAAGGTAAGGAGGAAAACCACATGGGAAATAAAACCTCCCCTCTAAAATGGACATGTGGCATATATTAAAATACACCAATCATCACCATGCATCACTCACCCCAAGCAAAGATCTAAGGTGAGTGAAGGTCTTCTCGGTAAAACACTTGGTGAAGATATCAGCAGTTTGCTCACTGGATGGGCAATACTGCAATGCTATGATCCGGTCATGCACCAAACCCCGAATGTAATGCATGTGTATCTCTATGTGCTTGGTCCTCTGTCTCTGTACTGGATCGGTAGAAATCTTGATTGTACTTTGATTATCACACCAAAGAATAGTGGGTGAATCAAAGACAATCCCGAACTCTGCAAGAATACCTTGCAACCAAACACATTGTGTGGCTGCATTGACTGCTCCCCTGTACTCGGCCTCAGCTGAAGATAAGGAAATAGTGCTTTGTTTCTTGCTTGACCAGCATATAGGTCCATGTGCAAGCATAAAGACATAACCGGAAGTTGACTTCCGATCAATACAATCACCGGCCCAATCAGAATCTGTAAATCCTACTAGTTCAAGGGATGAACCAGCAGCATAATGGATACCAAAAGACTTAGTACCCTGAACATAATGAAGGATCCTCTTGGCTGCCTTCCAATGGATCTCATGAGGCTCTTGCATGTGCCTTGCAACAGCCCCAACAGCATATGACAAATCTGGTCTAGAATGAGTAAGATATAGCAAACTCCCAACAAGTTGCCTATACAACGAACTGTCAACTAGTGGTGAAGAACCCCATTCTGTAAGCTTAACTCCTGAAAGAAATGGAAATTTTGCAGACTTACATTCAGCCATCTTAAATTTCTGCAGCAAATCTGAAGCATACCTTGACTGACATACAGAAATTCCATTCACAGATTGATCAATCTCCAAACCCAGAAATTGTTTTAGCAATCCTAGATCGGTCATGGAGAATGCACTGTGCAATGCTCTCTTAACTGAGTCAAGTTCTTTGGTGCAGCTACCAGTGATCAAAAGATCATCAACATACAGTACAATAATCAATATCAGATCACTAACATGCTGCATATACACATTTGGATCAGACTTACACCTCTCAAACCCCAAAGATAGCAGAAAATTGTCCATTTTTGCATGCCATGCTCTAGGAGCTTGCTTGAGCCCATAGAGTGATTTGTTCAACCTGCAAACAAGTGTATGATCAGAAATAAAACCTTCAGGCTGCTGCATATAAATCTCCTCATTCAGATCCCCGTGAAGAAAGGCACTCTTTACATCCATGTGATGAATCTCCCATCGCTTGGAAGCCCCAATTGCCAAAACTAGTCTTATGGAGTCCATCTTTGCCACCGGTGCAAATGTCTCTGTATAGTCCACTCCTTGGACCTGAGAGTAACCCTTAGCTACCAACCTGGCCTTATACTTCATATCAGAGCAATCAGATCCAATTTTGGTTCTATAAATCCACTTGCATTGCACTAGTTTCCTCTTGGGAGGAAGAGGGACCAAATC
Organism: Larix kaempferi; assembly: GCA_027924585.1. NCBI lineage: Eukaryota > Viridiplantae > Streptophyta > Pinopsida > Pinales > Pinaceae > Larix > Larix kaempferi. The sequence goes on from BSBM01000211.1 coordinate 4,978,837, forward strand.
CCAAGTTTTGTTCTCATGGAGTGAGTTCATCTCCTCTTGCATGGCTGATTGCCACCTTGGGTCTGTACATGCTTCTGAATATGACATTGGATCAGATCCAACCATCAAATAACATGCCTCACTCAGATCAGAATTATTATATGCAAAGGAATTGTGAAATTGAGATCTAGTTTTCCTAGCATCTTGGGGATCTCCCACTAGCTCTCCGACACTTTGAATTGTTTTCTCTGCCCACTTGGGCCTTGAAGGGGGGATATGTTCAGAATCCATATCAACATCATCTTCAGCAATCTCAGAATCAGAAATATCAGAGAATGAATCACTACTTACTTCATCATCAAGATGAGGGAATGAGCATTCCCCATCACCTTGTTCACTAGCTTGCAAAAATTCTTCCTCTTCGAATTTGACACTTCTTTCAATGAAAGTTTTGTGAGTGGATGGATCAAAGAGCTTGTAGCCCTTGGAATCCTCTGCATACCCAACCATGATTGACTCCTTGCTTTGGGGCTGCAATGCCTTTCTCTTCTCCGGTGGAATTCTGGCCCAAGCCCTTGAGCCAAAAATTCTGAAATGTGAGACATTTGGCTTGTGGCCCATCCAAGCTTCAAATGGAGTGATTCCTTGCAATGCTTTGTGTGGTGCCCTGTTCTGAACATATGCTGCACAATTCATAGCTTCAGCCCATAATTTAGGAGACAAATCCCTTGCTTGCAACATGCAAGTTGCCATCTCTTTCAGTGCTCTATTTTTGCGCTCTGCAACACCATTTTGCTGAGGTGTGTAGGGCACTGAGTGTTGCATCTGAATGCCATGCTCTTGACAGAGCTGCTGCAAATTGTTGTTGACATACTCTCTACCATTATCAGTCCTCAAAATCTTCATGGCCTTCCCACTGAAGTTCTCAACCATGCTCTTAGAAATCTTGAAACAATCAAAGACTTCAGATTTTTGCTTAAGGAAAAATAACCAGCAGTACCTTGAGTAGTCATCGATGAAGGTGAGCACATATTTGCTGCAGCCATAGGAGGGTGTGGGGAGTGGCCCTATGAGATCAGAATGTACTATCCCAAGAGGTTGATCAGCCCTCCTATCCTTCCCTTTATCATACTTCCTTTCAGGATGTTTCCCAATCATGCAACCCTTGCATGTTCCACTCGAAAATCTGATTTGGGGCATCCCTTCTACCATATTTTCTTTGCTTAAAACTTGAAGATATCTGTAGTTTAGGTGCCCATACCTTTGATGCCATAGCTTGCTGGTCTCATTCCCATGTGACAGCAGCACACTTGGTGAAGAAAATTCGAGGAAGTGGGAGAACATGTACATCTTCATGTCATGGTCTGCAACACCCTTTGCAACAATTTTCCCGGTGGAAACTTCTGATATCTCCACTTCATCCTGAGTGAAGACCACCTTCTTTGCTGCTCCAGTATGTGTCATTTGATACACAGAGAGCAAGTTTGCTGCAAGATTTGGCACATACAGCACATTGGAGAAGAAGCCATTCTCCATAGAGATTTTCCCAATGCCATGAGCAGGGATTTCTGAGTCATCTCCCATTCGAATTGAGAGACCACTGTAGGGAGCAAGTTCAGAAAACGAGTCTCTTGAGGAAGCCATGTGCCTTGAGGCACCTGAATCAATGATAAACAAAGGTGAATGAGATGAGCTAGCCACCAAAGCATGGCAGCTCTCCTTGTCTTCAGAAACGCACTCCTTCTTCTTGGAACTTTCAGGAAGAGGAATATTATTTTTCTGTAGGAGATGTGTCATGGTGTCTATGGTTTTCTTCATGCATGAGCTCTCTGGATGAAAACCTCTTTGACAGTAGCTACATTTTGTCTTCTCATCCTTCTTTCCCTTGTTCTTGACAGGATTCGAAACCCCCTCAGAGGATTTGGGCCTCTCATCCTTTCTCTTCTTCTCTTGAGGTTTCGAACCCTTGGGTTTTTGCTTGCCTCTTCCACATTTCGAATCTCCAGCTGCAAGCACTTGATCTTTTTGCTTGATGGAGCCCATCAAGACCAGCTTGTCTTGCTCTTGAGTTAGCATCTCCATGAAGTCAGCCAAAGATAGCATCTTCCATCCTCTAACTGTGAGCCTTGTGGAGTTGAAGGAAGACACAAAAACTGAGTATTCAGAACCCAATTTGGAGAGAATGGACAACACCAACTGTTCTTCTTTCTTCTCTATGCCACATTGTCTGATCTGCAAGACCAAGTTCTTGAACTTGGTGAAGAAGTCCTGGATGGAATCGAAATTCCCTGGGCTCAGTGAGACAAGCTCATTTTCGAGCTGGTGGCCTCTCATCTCATCAGTCTTTCCAAACAGTGTCTCAAGCTTGAGCCACACTTCATTTGGAGTTGCTAGACTTTCTACATGAAACAGGAGGTCTCTCGAAATGCTGAGACAAAGGAGGCCAAATGCCTCATCCATTCTGTTAAAAAACTTGGATTTCTCCACAGCTGAGTTTGGCTCAACCTCAGTGCCCATCGTGATTCTGTAGAGACCCTTAGATCTCAGCAAAATCACCATTTCTGCCTTCCAATCGAAATAGTTGAAGGGTGTGAGCACGTTTGGGTGAGATGGCTCCATTCTCCTCTGCTGCAATTCGCACTTGCTGACAATGCTTAACTCCAATACCTGCAAACAACTCTCAAATCACTCTGGAGGGATCTACACTCACAGATTCGAACCCTGTATGGATAGTGGGTGCATTCGGGAGAGCATCACACCTGAGAGGAGCCACTAGATTTCTCCAGTAAGCTCAAGGCAATGGCCTCAGGAATTATGTGGTTTCTCCACTGTTTCTGGCAATCCACTACAACAGTCTGCTGGTTCGAATTCTAGCTCCAAGAGCTCTGATACCATGTAAAATCTCAAGCACAGTTGAATCTAGCTACTGTGGATTCCTCACTGGTGAAAGATTGCACAACATTTGCAAGAATTAGCATAAAAAATTTAAATGAATGAAGAACAATACACATGAATTGGTGAATAATGTCAATATTATTAACTGTCCAACCTTAACAAAGGTTAAGAACACCCATATATACAAATCTGGAAGAATTCGAATCCATCTGGAGTGTTCACACTGATCTAGCTTAGAAAAAGCTCAAACCCCCCTAGGTTGACCAAAATATCCCAAACCATCCCAAACTGGTTCGAATCTGCAGTGTGAATGCTGGGAATGACTGGACAGGCCCATGTGACCTCACACATGTGAAGAAACTGGTTGGTTAGAGGTTTGGAGTCTAAAATTGGTCAAAAATGTGACAAAACAAGGCAAGATTGTCCACAAAGAGAGCAAATGCGCCCTAGGTAGAAGAGAAGCATGCTGAGTGCATTAAATGACCTGAGGAGGGCGCTCTAGGCATGCTGAGTGCATTAATTGCCCTGGGGAGCGCTCCACTTAGCTGGTTTGACTCAGCACTTGTTCACATTTGCTATCTAGTTCATGATAATTGACCATTTAGTAGCTAATCAACTTAGGGATGTAATCATTAATCACTTGGGCTAATTAATCATCATTAATAAATGATTAATGTACATAGGTGGAAAAATGTTCTAACAATAAGACCACAAGGCTTCTGGGAGCCTATCTGCCCAGTCCTTGTGGTGTAACTGAATAGTCTTAGTCAGGATTGCTTCTAATACTTTGTTAGTGGATTCTACCTGACCATTGGCTTGTGGGTGATATGGTGAAGATTTACAATGTCTAATACCATATTTGTCAGTAAGCTCTTTCATTATCTTGTAGGTAAACTGATATCCTTGATCGGTTACAATTTCCCTAGGTACACCAAATCGAGTGAAGATTTCTTCATATATGAATTCTACCACAGATTTCTCTGTGGCTCGGAATAAAGCTTTGGCTTCTACCCATTTGGTGACATAATCTGTATATACTAGAATGTACTTCTTCTTGCGAGACATAGGGGAGATTGGACCAATGAAATCTAGAGCCCATTTTTCAAAAGGATCAATCATAACTTGGGGTTGTAAATGCATCTCATTGGATGGCGTAGATCTACCCATTCTTTGGAAACTGTCACACCCCTTGACATACTTGGCAACATCTTTGAAAATGATTGGCCAATAATATCCAGAGTGTAACACTTTGTATGTTGTTCTCTTATCAGAAAAATGCTCGCCACAAGATCCACCATGACATGCATGAAGGATCTCTGCCATCTCATCCTCTCGTACACATCGTCTAATGATAAGATTAGGACCAGTACGAAAGATATCATTATCCACCCAAGAATAATTAGAACTTTGAACTATGATCCTACATTTCTCAGGTAGGGATAGATGGTTTGGTAGCTTTCTAGTTGCTAAATAATTGGCTATGTCTGCAAACCATGGGGTTCAAACAGACACAACGAAGAAATGTTCATCTGGGAAGCTATCATCGACAGTACTAGCATTATCCTCAGTTTGAATTCGAGAGAGATAATCAGCTACCACATTCTCTCGACTGGGACGATCAACAATGGTGATATTAAATTCTTGTAACAAAAGAAGCCATCGAGTTACTCTGTCATTGGTGATAGATTTATTCATTAAAAAACTGATGGTGGAGTGGTCAGTGTGTATAAAAATATCATATCCTGTGATATAATGACGAAACTTGTTGATGGCATAGACTACTGCTAGAAACTCTTTTTCAGCAACAGTGTATTTCAATTATGCAAGAGTCATATTTTTACTAGCAAAGTAAATGGCATGTGATGCCTGTCCCTCTTTTTGACCTAGAACTGCCCCTATAGCTATGTCGGAGGCATTAGTGGATATATGGAAAGGAATGGACAAATTTGGGCCCCTAAGTATTGGTACCAACATATAGCTTTTCCTTCATAGTTTTGAAGGCACGTTGACATGGTTCAATCCATTGGAATTATGTGTCTTTCATGAGTAGTTTGAACATAGGTGCGGCTATCTTAGTGAAATTTTCAATGAAATGTCTATAATAGCCTGCATGGCCAAGAAAACTTCTTACATCCTCCGGAGTTTTTGGAGGAGGAAGATTAACAATTATTTCTATCTTGGAGGGATCCACCTTGATACCTTGAAGAGGGACATGATGTCCCAAAACTATGCCCTCGGTCAGTAGCATTTTACATTTTTCATGAATAAGGGCTAAGTTTGTTTCTTGGCACCGAATAAGAACTGTTTTGAGGTTATGAAGGGATTCCTAGAAGGTATTACCATAAACTGTAAAATCATCCATATAAACTTCTACACATTTGTGTATAAGGTCGGAAAAGATTCCTAGAACTGCCCACTGGAAAGTAGCAGGTGCATTACATAGGACAAATGGTAACACTCGATAGGCATATGTCCCCTAAGAACAAGTAAAGGTTGTCTTGTCTTGATCCTCAGGTGCTATTAGTATTTGATTGTATCCACTATACCCATCAAGGAATGAAAAATATTGTTTCCCTGATAAGGTGTCTAACACCTGATCGATGAAAGGAAATGGAAGTAGTCCTTAAGAGTGGCCTTATTCAGTTCTCGAAAGTTGACACAGATACACCATTTCCTTGTGACTTTATTTGGAACTACCACCATAGGAGACACCCATTTACTGTTAGAAATTGGGTAGATGAATCCAGCGTTAAGGAGTTTTTGTAATTCATCCTTTACTATATCCTTTAGGGCTAGATTCATTCTTCTCTGGGGATGCCTAATAGAAGGTATGTTCGAGTCTGTGTAAATGTGGTGGATACAGGTATCTGGGTGTATACCTTTCATATCGGTATATTCCCATGCAAATGCTCCAATTTGACTCTTGAGAACTTTTAGTAATTGTTTTTGCTGACTCTCATCTAAACCTGCATTTATATGTAGAAATTTGTCGGCACTAACCTCACACGATATGGTATAGGATCCTAGGTGTTATTCGATTGCGAAGACACAGGGTGTACTTGTAAATGTTGAGAGGCTCATGTTTTCTTGGAATTCATCTCCAAATATTTGGTCAAGTTGGGAGAAAGACTAGGAAAGTCTACACATGTTGTGAAAGAGATAAATTGGTTCAACACATTCTCGGTATTTTTCTCTTGAAGTGCCCGAGAGAAATCACTAACAAGGGAAAGTTTTTCCAATTTCTCATCTCCAAAAGGAAAATCTAACCAAAACATGTTTTCAATTACTGGCTGAGCTAGTGGGTATAAAGCTAGTTTTCTTGTAGATAACCAATCAGAGATAATCATCTCTCAATCCCTACATCCTATAAATGCATTGGCAGTAGCCAACCAAGGTATTCCTAAAATAATGGGGTGACCTTTGGAAGGGTCTTTTGACTCTATGACCATGAATTCCATGGGATATTCCCATGAGGCTACTGATACAGTGATGTCATCTAAGATCCTGGTAAGTTGAACCATAGTGAAATCTGCTAATTCTAGCATCGTTGGGGTAGGGTAGAGGAAATGTCCTAAATTGAGAGTTTCTAAAGTTGTGGTAGTCATCAGGTTGATAGCAGCTCCGAGATCAATAAGTGTGTTTCCTATGGCAGTGCTATTGATGATAACAGTCACCACAGGTTTCCCTGGGTTTGAATACTTTGGGATTCTAGGTTGGTTTGTTATGCAATCTTAAATTTCTCCTATTACATGAATCGTCGGAGGGTCTTTTTGCTTTCTCCCCGGACTTTTCATACAAAGTTCCTTTATTACTTTACTATAGATTGGGATATCCTTAATGGCTTGTAACAAAGGGATCTTGATACAAATATTTTTCAATTCGTTAATGATATCATACTCTGGATAAGTTACAGGTTTTTCTATTACTAGATGCTCTGGATATGGAGGTGATTTTTCCCTTGGAATTACTTCTTTGTGTGGATGGTTGTGTGTGGAAGATTTAGAAATAACCACATCTTCAAGAATGGCATCATTCAAAAATTCGGTAGGTATGTTTTCTTCTTCATTTTCTTCTTGGATAATAACTGATGGCATGGCCTGGTCTTGCAGAACTCTTCCAGACTGCAATTGAATCTCATGTATTGGTGCGGTTGAAATGGCATATGATGGAAGAGGTAAGAAACCAATGTTGTTGAGAGCTTGGGTTGGTTTGTTGTTAGGATTTAGTATCAGTTGTGCAAGTAATATTGTGGGTCTTGGAGGATTCATGTTCTGGAATTGGTGAGGTTGGTTCGGGATAGGGGGTAGTGAAGGAGGTGTACATCAAGGAAAAAGTTGTTGAATATTAGGTGGGTAAGGATAGTTAGGCATAGGAAGAGGTGTTTTAGCATAAGCTTGTCCTCTCCACCCATGTGGCCATTGTTGTTGTTGGGTATTCTGAGGAGGGTACTGCAGAGGCCAATTCTACCAACTTGAAGTATTCCATTGTTGAGGGGGTTGATAAGGATAGTAATAGGGTGGAATTTGTGATGGATCTTGATATGATGGTTGATCTCTAGGTTTCCAAGGCCTCCTAGATGATTCACCAAATTTTCCACTCTTATACACAGCTTGCAACTCCGGTAATGATGGACAATTATTAGTTGGATGTTCTTCTGTGCAGAGGTGACAAAATGAAACATTATTCAATGGAAATCCTCGTTGAGGATGTTTGGTTGTACACCTAGGACAGAAAAAACTCATTGATGCACGCTCGTCATCTTGCCTCTTTTTAGCTTGGAATGCATCTAGTTGAGAAACTATGGCTCCTAAGATATATGTTTTGAAATTTTCTAATAGGTTTCCCAACTCTACCCTTGTAACTCCACCGGGATTAGATTTGACCCCTTTCAGGTTCCTAGCATAAGATTCTCGAAAATGTCTTCCACCTTTCCCTTTGCTCCTAGAGTAATTCCTACATTGTTCACAAATCTGTGCAAAAGGCTGATGAGAAATATCTCCTGCTTCCATGAGATTAAGGTTCTCTAAGAGTTCTTCTGAGATTCCCTTGAGAAAGAGTGTTCTTACAACATCTTCCCGAATATCACTATATTTAGATTTATGCAACACATAGTTAAATCTCTCGAGATAGTCTTCTAGGATCTCATCTTCAAGTTGTTGAATTTTAAAGATATCATTGCGAGAGTCCTTAGGTCTACAGTAATCATGATATTTCTGTAGAAATGCATTCTTCGTGCCTTCCCAAGTTCGAATACTAGACTCTCCTAATCCCATAAACCATCGAAGAGCATAATATTTCAATGTGGCAGGAAAGAGTTTTAGTTTTTGGCCATCTTGTAGGTAATTATAACTCCTACACAAAATGTCGAACTCAAATAAGAAGGTATTTGGATCCTCACTACTCTTCCCATAAAAGGTTGGTAGTGAGGATGGAGGAATATTTTTCATAGTTACATCTTGTGCAATGTCTAAGATAGGGAATCCAAAAGTACCTTCGGTCCTAACCTCTCCTTCTCCTTCATCTTGTCAGACATGATCTTCATTTTCATCCTCCATGAAGATTCGATTTCCAAAGAGAGAATACCTAGGTGGATCCTTTCTCGGTGAATATGGAATGTCCCAACGTTCTGTTTCAGGCAGAATATTCTTCTTTTTAGGAGGAGAATTACTAGCTACGTGGGTATCCAGTTTTGAAGTTCCTACTGTTGTCTCAATCTTTGAGATGTTGATGTTTACAGAATTCTCAAAAAGAGCATCTACTTGTGTCGGATCGAAAAAATCTACTAAGTTCGGACCACCTACTATTGAAAAAGTAGTGTCTTTGGGATTTTGGACTAATGGAGATTTGGAGGGTTCTGAAGTTTTATCCTTTGGATTTTCCTCTTGTCTACCTTCAATTTCAATATGAGCTTGAGGTTTCTATGGAATTTCTTGACGAACAGATTTTTCTGATGTCCCTATGGTTTCTCCTAACTGATTTCCAGAAAGGATTTTCTTTGCTTTCCAAGTAGGACTATCCCCTTTAGGTGTCCTCCGATACCTTTCTGTTGAGTTAGTAGTTGGGGTGGCATGTCCCCCGTATAGGTTAGTAGAAATTTTAGTGGGAATTTTAGTTCTAATAAATCTACCTTGCGAGTCTATAGACCTATTCATGAAAAAAAAACTGTAACTGAAACAAATTCTAACTGCATTACTACTACTGCTGGGTTTTGGGGATGCCTGTTATAACAGATGTGTATGTTCTTACTTCTTGTCTTACCGCTCACTCGCCACCATCCTATTTCAAAAGAAGAGAATCCAAATATATCCTTAAGTTTTTAAGAAAATGTCCTATTTATCTACGACTAAATTCTACCTATCTTCTACAACTCCCCGGCAACGGCGCCAAAATGTTGAGGTGTGTGAGTTGTCTTAAAGAAACACCTAAATATTTAATTATCGACCAGGGTTGGTATTCTTAGATTTGAGGCAAAGTATATGCAAAGGTAGAATGGCACCTAAGTTTCGGCTTGTCAGACCTTAGAAATGTTTTAATAAAGAAAAGATCGAAAGATCTTTCAAAATGAAAAATCGAGTCAAACTTTAGAAAAATATAACAAATGGACCAATAGATCAGAATAGTATTAAATCATACTACTCTACCCTATGATTCAACAATGGAAATTGCTGATTAAAAATCAAACTATTTAATTAATTCTTCAGATTCTAATCCAGGAATTAGAGACAAATGTAAATGAAATCGAAGACCTATCTATGAATGACTTAATAGTAAATTACATAACCAGAAAGCTGATTTAGTTCAAAGCAAAACTACAAACTATTAATGAATTCAAGCACTACTTATGCATTCAGTTACTTCAAAACTATACTAAAGCATTTGATTCTAATTCCATTCTCCTTGATGTTGTATGTCAAATGTGATAGGAACTGGAGTGAATGAATCGTAATGACTTTCAAATGTAACAGCAAAAAAAAAATGGAAGTAAATCTAACATAATTTCAATAAAGAGATGTAAACTACAAAGAGTCCAATTACAATTAACTTTAAACATTATGATCTATCTTCTATCCATAAGCAAAGTGATATAAAACTAATGAAAATATAAAAGCAAGTAGAAAACTTGATAAAGATATGTTATATAGAAGTAAGTAGAAAACTTGATAAAGATATTTACTTCTGATCCAAATTCTATTTCATGAACATCTTCATTATTTGAGCGAACGAGAAACTGATCCTATGTTTAACAAAGAAACTATCGAAATTTAGATAACTTGGAGAATGAAATTGTTAACTCTAATCTAAACTAAATCTTAAGAACATGTAATAAACTGGATTAAGAATAAAATTGATAAATTCTGGAACAGCGATATATTAATAAATTAATTATAAAAGACATAATTCGAAAAACAGTTAAAACGAAGTGAAGGAAAATGAGAAGGAGATTAAGAATAATGACAAAGCTAAATTAAAAACTCGTATAGAATATAAAGCAAAGGCCTAATTATGGTTAAGAGGGCTAATTAGAAGAGAGAAATATTACAATAAAAGAACCTAAGAAACTGAATTCAAAATAAGCATAAAACAGTGCAGAAAGAATAAAGGTCCGAACGATGATCCGGATGACTGTCCGAATGACAGTTCGAATGACTATCCGAATGGAGGAAAAATGAATTAAACTAAGGAAAAGAGCAATTTTGATTATCTTTAAGTCAGTTGGCGAATGCAGATGAACCTACAATGCAAAGAAGTGAGTGAGAAGACTTGTTGAGAAGCTACGATAATAGGAAGCAACCTATTCGAATTATTGTTGAGAAGATGAACTATTCCTATTTATACTAAAACAAGACTGAGGTGAGAGAGAAAATTAACCTACAGCTACAGAACAGAAACTAATGAGACTAATTCTAACTATTAACATAAACTAATTAAGTTCTATTTAATTGCATAAAACTATAAAACAAACTATCTAATTATGAAAGACTAAAATCAAACTATGAATACTATGCTTTGGTCGACCATTTATTAATTCTAGAAACACGGACTAAGCTAGCATAGAAATACAAATTACAGAGAGGAAAGAAATGACATATACTGGAAAATAAAATTAATTACATTTACTGGAAAATAAACTAACTATTTGCTGAAAAGAAAAATACAGAAAGCATAAAGAAAACCTACAGTTGATGAGGGTCCCTTCCAAGCAATCAAAGATAGAAACTAAATCACTTAGTTACTAACAGTAGAGCATCAACGAACTGAAACTTCCATTAACTGGGTGAAAATTACACAATAAAAGCAACTGCTGTCTTTTGTCTATTCTCTATGCTATTTGATAATCTGATGATCTGATGATCATAGTTTCTCTATACAAAGAAGCTATTTATAAGTTTACAATGGGAGAGAAGGTCGATATAGTCGACCTTTCTAAAAATAGAGGTTTTTATGACTGCAAAACGGTTTCTAGGTGATGTGTGACAATGCAGGGGGAATCTGCCTGCTTTCATGGTGTTGACCCTACCTGACGCGAATAGCTACGCGTTCGTTTCCTTCAACCGTGGGAAGAGTGTATGCTAGCGAGCTGAACGGATAGAGGAGAGGGTTGTTGGAGCATCGACATGGATAGAGTGTGGGCTGGCAGACTGAGAGTGGTAGGACGAGGCTCCTCTAGAACATCAGTGTGAGCAGGCGTACGTGAGAATTGGAACGCTGGAGTGTTGACGTGGGAGAAGAGTGTGTTGTCGATCTCGGCAGGAAGGAAGGCGAATATTCCAGAACAAGAGCTCACCAACCATATCCACTATGTGGCTAACCGAACCCATAAGTTTGTTTCTGTCTTTAATGGCTAGGAATATGCCAACCGGTGATTCCACGGGCTGAACACAAGGCTGAATGACGGGATGGACGTGGCTGAACATTAGCAATAGAAACACACAGTCTGAATCGAGGATCGTTTGAGAAACTGCAGCTTGTAGATCAAAACTAAATGTCATGCATGTCTGGAATTGTCACTTTAATCATTAATAAATCATAATATAGCAAGATTTGATCAAAATTCATATGATAAACAAATACATGCATACCTGGTCTATTTGATGGACTGAATGGCTGAAAGAATAACTTATTATATCAAAAATGATAAGAATAACACCATTCAGAGTTGATTCGATGATCAAAATTAGTGACAAAATGGACACCGACACCGGGCCGGTGTATAAGGGAGTTTGGGTTGGTATTTTTTTGGCGACAGTGCGAAGTGAACCCCTGTCGATAGATGCTGCATCAACAAACCTAATTCCCTAGAAACCTTGTTCTCATAAAAATTATAAATTGCATAGAAAGGAACTTTGCAGGGGCAAGTGTTTTCCAAGTTCACTGGAGGGTTCAGCCGTGAATCTGAGCACTCAGACATCATATTTCTGATATCTGGTGTGTCTTATAAAGAGGACTGTGGAGATCATTAGGGGAAAATTATTCAAAAATATTCACACCAAGGGCTGGTAAACAGACCTTGCGACTACTGTGTTGTAGTAAGGAAGATAGCAAACCATACATAGGCCTTCTAGATTCATGTCATTCTTAGTTTGGCTTGGGGGTGACCGGTGGAACAATCCAGGAATGGGTTGCGGTCTATGATTAAGAGGAGCATGGCAGTTCCTAAGTCAGCCGGTCTGCAATAAAATACTGATAAGTATCTATTTGTTGTTTCAGTTATCACGTTTCAGGAATTTATGTTATGGATCAACATTACTTGGTTTTATTTTATCTACATCAAAGTTATGTGTTAAATCCCATTAATGTATGAAAGTTGTCTGAAGGGTTACTGAATTTATAAAATATTATATTATAGATATATTGTTATTTCAATGAGTATTTAAATGGGACTGTATGTTTTCTTGAAATAAAATCATCGGCAGAAATCCTTAGCCATGATTTCTAGGTTATAAATTAATACGGAGAAAGCTCCCATATTATACTTATACAGAAAGAGAATTCCTAGATTTAGGATTTCTAGGAAGATCCCTAAACTCTGCATGGATTATATAATAATTACTTATAAATGGTAAATATTAACCAAACGAAAATAGTTTAATAAGTATGCTCTTAAACCGAAACAGAACCATTATTATGCATAGATTTCCCTTATAATTAATACCTCCTCATTTAAATAGAATCCATTTATAAAACAATCGGAATGATATCACACTATGCTTCCATCCTAAAATCATATAAACATAACCTAAAGGATTTACCTAGCATAAACCAAGCTTTAGACATCCACACGATTTTCCATAAAAAGCCGTAGCATGAATACATTATTCATTTACACATAGGGCTTTAGTTATATATATATATATAACCAGACCCTAACATTAAATAGAATTTACATAATGAGAATTTAAAATATCCAGATCAAAGAAGCGGAGTATTTATACAAATCGAGAGTTATAACTAATAGATTGTGTATAAGATCCCACGACTCATATGAAACAAAAACGATCCAAAGGTAGGGCTATATCTGCTATGTCCCTTACTAAAGAATTAATAAACATATATGCAACAAAATATATATTTATATTATATGCAAGACAGATTAAAAATACTTCACATACAAATCAATGCTAGTAAGTAGGATCCCTTACAAACTAGAAATAGGATTTAGATATCACTCTAACATAGAAGACCAATTACTTAGGGTCCAACCATAATATAGAACAGAGCCACGTGAACCCCTAACAGGGGTCATGAAAAGTTTTTAGAGATTCCACGATCTCTACATGATAATTAAATGCAAACTAAATTATGCATCATTCATAAACAGAGTAAAATCCATGCATTTCCTAGAAATTCTATAAACAACAGAACGACTTCATAAAACCTTCTAACTCATAGACGCCATCATCAAACGATTATTGAAACTATAACTTCCATCACATAAATTTAGGGCACATTGTAGAGAGTTAATACTCTTAGGGTTTAGAATATTTAACATACAAGAAAGACAAAGGAGTATACACAAAGTCCCCATCTCCATTCTGGGCATGCAAAGCATGGGATTATTGATTAATAACTAATTCATATAATGAAAACTAAAATACACAGACCATAACTATGGGATAGAACACAGAGATAATGCATTGAGTAATTCATAGTAAACGCAACAGTAAAACCTAGGATTAAGTGAATACGATTTCCATAGACATAGAGCAGCATTTACATTTTAAATAATTTGATATCCTTGATAGGGACCAAGGGCCATCAAAACACAGAGATTTACACAAAGCCTGAAAACGCCTGAACAAGATTACATACTCAAAAACTCCTAGAAGTACATGCTTCCAGCAAGCTTAAAACGCATACACAGAGTTTTCATAACAAAGCCCAGAGGCCCGAAAATGGAAACCATAATTCCCAAAGACCAACAATGGTGAAAATGCAAGCAACTCAACGAAGTAAATAAAAAGGGGTTGGGATGAAACTCCTTGTCTCTCCTTAGCACAACCATTAAAAATCTTCCCAATATAAAAAATAAATACACTGTAGGTACCACACATATCATGGCAGAGGTATTCCAGAGAGCCCAGGTCTTACCAGGACCAATCGCATCTCGAAGTTTCCACCCTCTCCAATGCTCCAGTTTCCAACTTGAAGTCACCTAGTAACTACCACGATGGACCCTGGCACCAAAGGGAAACATAGATGGAGTTATTTAAACATTGCAATCTTCTACGACATCAACAGAAAATGTAAATCTAAACCATGAACAACCAAACTTACCTTCAGGCATTCGTAGCTTGCCCCTGCTGCTTCCATCTACAGAGAGTATGCGCGGACCAAGATTCATGCTCTGGTCATGCGCATACCTCTTCCATCAAACCAATTTCACAGGGAGCTCTTCTCCCTCTTCCAAACACCCAAAAACACAAACAATACAGAAATGCCAAAGATAGGGTAATTCGATCATTACCAGGTTTCCAGCCTGGAATTCCACTATGGGGCCATCACATGGCCTGTATTAAAATATTCAAATATCATCCACTAGCTCTTTTATTTTTATCCACACTCTACAATGTAGTTCCCCCTAGTGGATAACTCAAGCGCTTATGTGCAAGGTTTAGGGTTTAGGCATAGTTTTGAGCCCATTCCCTTTCCTTGTTAGGCAACATACTTTTATTTGGAAGTATTAGTTTAGGTTCCTCCTTTAGGCACCCGCAACATAAGTAGTACATAGGTATTAGCTTATGAGTAATCTAAGTAAGTCATGAGGCCATGCAACCCTTCCTACCAATAGCTAATTACAGGCCTAGTAAATAACATAAGTCATCATATTGCACAAGCACAAAACAGGGTTGAAGTATATAACAAGGATCGCAAAAAAAACATAGACATGGTATGAAGTAAACAATGTTGTAAAAGGAACAATAATAGCATTCAAGGATATAGATGAAACTACTTCATGCTAGACCAACATTGCACAAACCAACCGACGAAAAAATTACAGGTAGCTTTCAGATTTTATACTAATTCTAGTATTTAAATACAATGTTGAAGGTATCGTCTAAGTAAATCTTAGGTATTATTTATTAATAGACCCCACACAAAAAATTAAAATTAAAACTCGGGATTTGAGGGACATTACAAGTGGTATCAGATCCCAGATTTGAAAACTTGAGGCCTATGAGCCTACACTACCACTGCAAAACTAATAAACCAATAAAATTGTTTGGTTGCACATTGAAAAAATTTCACGACAAGACAAACAAACATCAATGTTCAAAGAGAGGACAGCCAGCATGGAAACCTGAATTTAGTACCCCAGGAACAGGAATTGATAATTGAACTAAATGGTAGTCTCAGAGCAGTCAAGGCTTCTGACCTACTGAAAATGGTGCAAATCCTACAGGAAAAATTCTGTAGCTTCAAGGATGATAACTTGAATGAGAGAAGGGAACAACATGAAGTAAACGAGGCACTACTGCAAAATATAACTGGAAAGAAAACTCATATGAAGACAACCCATTCTGCAAACATGAATATGAATAAACAACACTGCAAAAAGAGAGTCAGTAGCCCAGACTTTAGGAAACTTGAGGAGTCACCAGAACACTCCAACTCATCCAACTCCTGTGGCCATGAATCTGAGTACTCTTCAGATTCTTATGCATCATATCCTTGCAAGAAGAAATACAAGAGAGAATACAGTTTGCAAGAAGAGTTCAGGAAAATTAACTCCTCGATAAGAGGGTAGGAAGACAAGATGGTGGAGTCCCAATCACCTCATGAGAAAATTCTATCAAACTCGGAGAACGAGAGGCTTGAGCCCCATAAAATCGATCACTCATTACTCCAAGATCCACATAATCATGGGTTCAACTTGGGACCAAGGAACTAATTCATTCCCAATATAGATATGAAGAAGTTTGATGGTAATGTTCCCATAACATGGATATTCTAGATGGAGATTTTTTTTTATCTACACCAAGTGTCGAATTGACAAAAGGTAAATATTACATCCTTGTATATAGAAGCTAATCAATTTGTGTGGTTCCAATGGCTTTGTGATCATAAAAAAAAATCTATTGTCTCTTGGTATGGATTTATGGATGAATTGATAGCACATTATGGGGATACTAAGAGAAACACTTTATTCATCCAATTCATAAATCACAAGCAAAAAGGTTCAATTATAGAACACATTAATAATTTACAAAATTTGAGGCTTAGAGTGAATAACATTTCAGAAGATAAATTATTGGGTTTCTTTATGGGAACTTTAAAAGAGAGCATTCAACATGACGTATGTCTCTTTGAATATAAATCATTGGAGAATGCTTTTAGTTTGGTAAGAAAAATTGGATGTAAAAATATGGTTATCAGAAGGGATGCCACTAACACATATAGAGAGGGAAATGTTTCCTCCGCTAATCTCTCTTATCGTACATGGTGAATTCCTCATCAAGTGGAGGAAAGAAGAGTAAAGGGACTATGTATCGATTGTGACATCAAGTACAATAAGTAGAATAAGTGTAGTGAGAATAAATTATTCTACATGCATTGTGAAGAGGAAGAAGATTCAAAATTGGAATAGTGACCTGTCTCAAGAGCTAGAACTAGAATATGTTGCTCCAACCATATATTTCCATGCATTTGTTGGCATTAGAACTACTCAACTCTCAGGATAGAAGGATATATAAAAAAGAAAAATGTGGCAATTTTGATTGATTTTGATAGTAACCATAATTTAATTAATTACAAATTAGCCAAAATTCTTAATTACTTTATGTATCCAACGCCAAAGTTTCAAGTAATGATTGTAGATGGATTTACCATAAATTATTCAAGGAAGTGACATGGTATTGAGATTACTATGGGGAAGTATTTATTGGATATTCCAATGATTGCAATCCAAATGGGTGGTGCTAATGTTGTATTAGGAGTCCAATGGTTACAATAATTACGAACAATTACTCTTATTTTTCAATAACTTTTCATGAGATTATCCTTAGAACACAAGGATGGAAACCCTCTAAAGTGATAATCTCTAACAAGATGAAAATTTTTCTTAAAAAGAGACACCATCGTGTAATTGCACGATTATACTCACTAGATGGTTAACCAAATATACCCTCTATTCCATAGGATCTCAAAAGAGTTATTGACCATCGTCCTAAGGTATTTGGAGAGATGCTTGAAGTTATTCCAGTTGCTCAAGATCATGACCATGTTATTCACCTCCGACCAAGAAGTGTAGTACCACTTAACATTAGACATTATAGGTACCCATATGCACAAAAGAGTGATATTGAGGATATTGTTTAAGAAATGTTATATATTGGCATAATTCAACCTAGCCAAGGTGTTTTCTCTGCACTAGTTGTGATGGTGTGTAAAAAGGAAGCTTCATGGTGTTAGGAAATAACATACATAATAACCAAGCACACATAGTGAAGATGAAGATTTTTACTATGGAAACCCAAAATACAGAAAACCAACAACAATAGATCTATTACCCTTGACCACTATGCCTAATTCATGACCAATCCAACCATCACTGGCCACTTACATGCACATTACAATGTATTTACTTAATCCCTTAAGTAGGTTCCTTCACATGCAATACGACGAGAAAATACCATTGGTTACACAAAAACCATGGGCCTGTAAATGATCAACAGTAAGACCATCTGCATTTTCCCCTTTAAACTTGACTTGGGATAAATACCAAAATCCATTAGAGTTTTAAGTGGGTCTCTCGCAATACAACATGCTTCCTCTTCAGTCCACCTAAATCTACATCTAGATTTTTATAGGTGACCCAATAAACTAGGGTATGCATGCCTAATTAAGTCTTATAGCCATATGTGCATTTACATTGTGGTTAAATCAAACTCCAAAAATAATGCTTCCAATATAGTGAGATAATCACTTCTTCATTCTCTGCTTCCTCGTGCTTCTTTCATTAATGCTCAATTTGGATCATACTGCTAACTTTGCACTGCATTTACTAGTTTTATTTAGAATATATTGTGATCTTATTTTCATAATTGAGGGCCGGGAATTCTCACACAAGCCTCAAACACACATAAACCAAAAAGCTAGAGTTTCCCTACGTTATCCTCTAACAATGATTAGGGTAAAAAAGTGAAGGTGGGTAACACTTTCGTGAGAAACTAGTGCAAAATCGTCTTAGCGGAGGTTATTCGGTCGATTAATATTTATTATTCGGCCGAATAATAAATATTATTCGGCCGAATAATTGTCATTATTCGGCTGAATAATGTAGAAGTTATTCGTCCGAATACCTACTAACAGTTCTCCATTTAGTTTAACGGGGATCCTTGAAATGTGTGCAAACCACTACCGGACGGGAAAAAATTTTGGATGGTAGTTTATTCGGCCGAATAATTGTTCGACCGAACAATTGTTCGGCGGAACAATTATTCGGCCGAATAATTACTCGGTCGAACAATTATTCGGCCGAATAATAGGTCGGCCGAACAATTTTTCTACATAAAAGCCTGGCCGCGTCCGCCATTTGGCAGTCGCTGTTGGAAATTTCTGGACCCCACAAGTGGGCCCGCTATCGTTCCTCGCCACCCTGCATGGTCTAGTCGGTGATGTTTGGGTCGACGACGCTCGTCTGCTGTTGCTCCACCCCTTCCCCGATCTGCTGCTTGCTCTGTCATTACTTCCTGTTGCAGCTGTGGATGCTGTGTTCGTCGACGAGGGTGCCTGGCGGATCCGCAAGTCTGAAATTGGTGTTTGGTTGCTGCTCGGCGTAACGACGTGGAGTTAACGGCTGCGAGGGTAAATAATTCTTATCTGTTGATTTTGGTTTTCGAATTTTATGTTTGATGTATATACACTTTTTCGTCTTCTAATCTTTTGTTGAAATGTGGTAGTTTTCCAGGTTAGTTCGTTTGTTTTTCTGGGGCTGTTATCGGTGCGTCGTTGGTGTTTCGGCTTTCTGCGCAGGGTTGATAGTTCGTCATGTGAAGGTATGTTTTCTCGTTGAGTTGTGTCGTTTTGATTTTGTTTTCGAATTTTTATAGTTTTTAGTTGCTAACATAATTTGTTGTTGTGTGAAGGAAATATTTTTCGTTTGGCGAGTTGGTGGTCTGAACCACTGCGGCGTTGTGGATTGACGATCTCTTCACTGCGTGTTTGGGTTACAGGTATGTATCGTTTCGCGAACTTCTGTATTGATAAAAAATGTTGTCATTTGAATAAAATTAAAAAAAAATAGTTTCCTTAAGGATTAAAATTAGAATGTTTATTTTTTACATTTAATTTTATGCTCAGAGCAGAGTTCTGGAACTGTGCTCTTGAGCAGAGTTCTGGAACTCTGCTCTCTGGAACTCTTCTCTTGAGCAGAGTTCGGAACTCTGCTCTTGAGCAGAGTTCAGTTTACAGATATCTATCATTTCCCAATCTTTTGTATTGGCAAGAAATGTTGTTTTCAATAAGAGAAAATTAAAAGAAATATTTGCATTCAGGTTTAAAATTAGATTGTTTAGTTTTTTTATATTTAATTTTATGTTCATGATGTCAATCTTTATACCCTTAAACAGAGTTCTTGAACTGTTCTTGAACTCTATTCTTGAACTCTGTTCTTGAACAGAGTTCTTGAACTCTGTTCTTGGACAGAGTTCATGGACAGAGTTCTTGAACTCTGTTCAAGAACAGAGTTCAAGAACTATGTTCATATAGAAAGTCACTTAAAAAGTCATACTGTTGTAAGTCCTTAATTATTTTTTTTTATAAATATTAATTAATGTTTGTTTATTGAGATATAGAATGAAATCATAAGTGATCGATGAAAAATTTGTAAGGTTACTATACTACTACAATTAACTGCATTATACTTTTTATCTGATTATTAGATGATTATTAATGTTATCTTTATGGTGCAATAGTAGTGCTGCTAGAGTTAGGAGAGGGACTTACAAAAAAAAATAACTTATACTACTTTAGGCACCTCTACATTTGGTATGCAGTTCTTTATGAGATATGTTTTTAAGTCTGTAGAATTAACATGTACAACTTCAATATGTGTAAATTTTTTTATCATAAATATAAAGTAGAAATCTTTTAATAAGTGTATATATATATATATTTTGTGAGATGTTTGTTCATTGAGATATATAATTCAATCATATTTGATGGATGAAAAGTTTTTAAGGTTACTATACTACTACAATTAACTGCATTATAACTTATATTTGATAATGAAATGATTATTAAATATATCTTTACATTGCAATAGTAGTGATGGTAAGGAATTTTAGTTAATTAATTAGAGGTAGGAGAGGGACTTACAAAAAAACTTCACTTATACTACTTTAGACACCCTTACATTTGGTATGTAGTTCTTTATTAGATATGTCTTTATGCTTGTAGAATAAACATGTACAATTTCAATATGTTATGAGTTGACGTTTGTGTAAATTTCGAAATCATATCAAATGGAAAGAGTGGAGTCTTCGAAGCGAAAGCATAGGAGGTCATCACATTCATCAGGAATTGGTGTTCCAATTGGTAGTCAAAGGTTGTCGAATTCACCGCGAGGTTCCAGTTTATTGTATGGGTCACAGTCATCTGATCACCAACAAGTTGATAGGGGTACAAATGATTCTCCTTTGTCTTCTGTGGGAGAGCGTCGATCTCAACCTTATGTTGGTATGAACATTAATGTTTAATCATGTATAATTTGTATTTTTGTGTGTTTTGAATTTTTGGACAAGGTTAACTCTTGACTACGGCTATATTTGAAGCAGAGAGAGGTTCAGAAGATGTGCGTAATTCGACAGAGCAAGAAGAAGATCAAGATAGGATTGTAGATGATGGAATAGGTGTGGGTGCAGAGCAGGGTCCTGAAGATCCTCCTAGAGCTAGGATGACATATGTTCCACTAGCTGAGGGTTGTACACCCATATCAACTTATCCGTCTGATTTACTTGATGAGCTTCCATGGGAAGGTGTTGTGCAACAAACTATCCTTGAAAGTTGTAGAGCCCACTATGACAGGTTGAACAATGATCTTTGTTCTTTGGATCTCCCTCCAGAGAGCTGACAAAGTCTAGAGATTGTTTTGGGGTCTTTGCAAAAATTCATTGATGCATATGAGGAACTTGGACCAACTACAAATGGTTTTGTTCATTTGATGCAGAGGCGAAGGGACCAAGTTATGGGTCCAGACAAGTGGGAGGTTGTGAAGGAGAGAGTCACCAGAGAACAAGCCAATTCAATGTTTAATTTCAAAGAAGGCCTTAAGCGAAAAATGTTGAAAGTGCAATATTTCAAGCATCCTCAAATTGCACATTTAATATATGATCGGTTTCTTGCAGCTTATGGTCGATTGCCATGGAACGATGAGGTTCCTAATTATTTTGCTAGATTTTTCTATGCGGAGTTTTTTTAGGTATGAATCCAAACTATACTGATGTTCCTTCTGACTTTTATGGAGTTGGAAAGGGTCGAATATATAATCAAAAAGGTGCTCTCAGAGACCCTATGACTCTTCAACCTCCACCTGAGATACCTCGTCCACCTAGGGTTGTGGCTTTAAGATCAGAGATGGAGCCCACATCCCAACTAGGGACAACTACAAGGGAATCGGTAGGTGATGGTTTAGCGTCAGTTCTTGTTGGAGTAGAAGTGGGATTGGGTCAAGAGAGGGCTCATGCTACTATTCGTCAAAAGTTTGTTTATAAGACGAATGATGAGGTAGATGGATTGAGCATCGATGATCTCGGGGCTTATGCTAAGTCTTGTCAAGATATAGCTTCAGATGTGTTATCCAATGACACATCGAGTATGGGAGAGGTTTGTTGATTATGCTATGACAATCTATTTGATTTTTTATTATTTATTTTGAATTGAATTTTTTGTTACATAGTAATAAATATATTAAGCAAATGTATTTTGTTTGCAGTTTTCTAGAATGTTAAATGCACATAATTTTCGAGTCTCCAGTAGTCAAAATGAAGAGCATCCTAGTCAAAATGAAGAGCATTTTGGAGAGGTATATTAATTATAATATTTATGATTGAACTTGATATTTGTTTTTGTTTGAATTTTAATAAATATCAATGTATCTTATTGTTAATTTGACTTATCCATGTAAGTTTCTTTAGAATCGAACTTTTTAGATGATTTACCATCTTTTGTGAGCTAATGATTTTAATTTTTTTGTTTTGGTTTTAAGTTAATTGCTTAATTTATTATATGTATCTACTATGTTTTATTCATTAACAAAATTTAAATTTTAGGGGAGAGACCATTTGGAAATTGGGGGTAAAGATGTAGGTTCCTTGATGAATGCGGATATTGGCACCAAGGTAATTTTGTTGAACTAGAAATGATCTCTGATATAAGTTTAATATTTATATTTTTTGGATTTATTTGAAAATTGTTTGCATGCTTTAGGATTCATAAATTACTTTTGTACCTGTTGCAGCTTGGCTCTTTGAGATCCTTTGGAGACAAAGGGAAGGCTCTAGTGGAAAAAAGTGGTGGACATGCATTCAAAGAATTTGATGTACGACTTTTTTAATAATTGAATTGTTTTTTTATGTATAAGTTTAATATCTTAATATCTTGAATTTAGTTTAAAATTGTTTAATTAATTTATGATCTAGATTTATAATTTGTTTTTATGTGTATTGTAGGTTGAGTTGAGTCCCAGGGAAGGTCATAGTGGAAAATAGTGGAAAGATATTGGTCCAGATGGACAATGGTTCATACTTTATTGTTTTTGTTGAGATATATATATATATATATATATATATATATATATATATATATATTGTAGTTGTTTTGAACATGAAGGGTATTTATTTTTTGATTATATATATATGTACATTGAACTCACATGTTCATGAACTTTTTTTTGGATTATATATGAGTACATGTTAATTATTTCTCATTTGGTAAAATGTTTACAATATGTTTTGCATGAATGTTTAAAATGTCTTGATAGGTGCAATCTAAAGTTATTAAATGTTGAATGTTGAGAATGAATGTTATGGAAGAATGAATGTTGAAAAAGAATGAATGGGAGGTGTTAGGAATGTTTAAAATGTTAATCTAAGTTAGGAAATGTTCAATGTTGAGAATGAATGTTATGGTAAGAATCAATGTTGGGAAAAATTGAATGGGAGGTGTCAAAAATGTTTGAAATGTTAAGAGTGAATGAAACATTTGATAAGTAATTTAAAGTTGTTAAGAGTGAATGAAACATTTGATAGGTAATTTAAAGTTAGGAAATGTTGAATGTTGAGAATGAATGTTATGGAAGAATGAATGTTGGGAAAGAATGAATGGGAGGTGTTTGTTTAAAATGATAATCTAAAGTTAGAAAATGTTCAATGTTGAGAATGAATGTTATGGTAAGAATCAATGTTGGGAAAAAATAAATGGGAGGTGTCAAAAATGTTTAAAGTATTAAGAGTGAATGGAACATTTGATAGGTGCAATTTAAAGTGTTAAGAAAAGTTGAATTTGTAAAAAAATTTCAATTTTGTTAGAATAAATGTTATTAAAATGTTAAGAATGAATGTTTGGAACACTTGATAGGTGCAATTTAAAATTTGGACATGTTGTATTTGTAAAAAAATTTCAATTTGTTATGTTGAGAATAAATGTTATTAAAATGTTGTTATGAATGAATGTTTGAAACATTTGATAGGTGCAATTTAAAGTTTGGAAATGTTGAATTTGTAAAAAAATTTCAATTTGTTATGTTGATAAATGTTATGGAAAGAATGAATGTTGAGAAAGTGTTGAATCATAAGAATGAAGATTTAAAATGTTAAGAAATGGGATGTTAAAATGTAAAGAAATGAAATGATAGAAATTTTTGATAGAAATATGAAGTTTTAATAGGTTTAATATTCTAATGTTTTGAATGAAAATCTACGAATTGTTTGATAAAAGTTTAAATCTTTTGGTTGTTTGATTCATATGTAAATTTTAAATTTTAACTAATGTTTTTCATATGTTTATTGTTTGATATGCATATGTAAATTTCAAATTTTAACTAATGTTTTTCATATGTTCATTGTTCAGGTACTTTGTAGTTCGTGAATTTCTAAATGTTGAAATCATGGCAAATGGGGATAATGATTTTTTGTTTTTTAATCACAAGTGAGGATTTCCGGATTGTGAAGCTTATGCTAAGTTAGAGCAATGAATTTTAGACAACAATTCGATGAATTTTTATCGATTTGTTGTAAATAATCATTGCTCTAATTTAGCATAAGCTTCATAATCCAGGAATTCTTGTTTGTGATTAAAAATCAAATGATTTTTATCTTCATTTGCCATGATTTCAGTTATGTGAACTTACATGTGAGAGATATATTATTTTTGTGCAACAATCATATATTTAAAAACTATATAGATTAACAACTTGTTTTAAAAAACTCATTCAGATCATATTTATGGTGAAGTATATTAAAGAAACATGTTCAATGGATTAAAAGAATACAAAATTTAGTAGGTTTTTTGGTGATTTTTCATTGGCATCAATCAATCAAATGTAAAAATTCGGGGCGGAGTGTGGGGATAGCCACATCCGTTATCTCATCCCTTAAGTGGTCTAATAGACATATGGGGACCCGAATAAAGTACTTTTGAATTCCCAAATAATATTTGAATTCATTTTTAAACATGTTAAAGTACAACCATTTAAGCTCTTATGTTAGTTGTCATTCAAGAAAATATTCATAAAAATTCAATGAAAAAATATACTGTGCACAACAACTGTGACACATGAACAAAAAATATATTGTACACAACAATCGACATGGACAAAAATATAGATCAATTTATTTTTGATATATAGTTAAAAACATCGCAATGGAATGCCATCCTGAATTATCCGTTCATGGTCACATATGGATTGTTTCCATTTTTTGGTTTTTAACTGTTTTTTTATGGAACTTGTACCAACTTTATTCGAGATGCACATACTAAATGACTATACTGACAAAATATAACATCGGGCTCATAATCTTGAAAGTAGACATAATTTTTAGTCATATGCGTCTGCTGAAAAAAAATAGCATTTTAAAATGATGGATCCTCTTTCGTATGTAAATACGTTGTCATTGTAGTCCTCCAATAACTTCATTTTTCCTTCAGTGCATCGCATCAAATAATATTTGACATTTTCGTTGTTGTCTACAGGTGCAATCACAGTGAAAACATCTCATGCGCAAATTATAATTGGTGTTAGCATTTTTAAATGAATTAAATTGACTATACTTATGGCGATGGACTAGAATGAACAATTAACTTAAAAGTCAAGAACAAGTTTATTACCTTCTCTAACAAGATCTGAAATTCTATCGCCATCAGACAATATTGCTATTTCTTCTGATTCTAACTCTTCTACACTTGCCAGTGGCATTTTTCCTTTTGGATTAATCTCTGTGTGTTTCCAAGCTTTTATGTAGTTGTTTGTTATGTTTTCACAAACTTCTGTAGATTCAACATTTTCAATGCAAATATGACAAAAGCATGATTGCTTTCTACTGTCAAATGCAAATACGTTTTGAAATGATTTTGTTTGAATAGAGTGAAGATCTCTAGTCCCATGTATGGTGCTAGCGTCATATGGTATTGATCTATTTATATATTGGACCCCAACAAGCCAAAAAAACCTACACAATAAATGATGAATCACTTTCAAAGAACAACTTTTAATGTTAGTGTACATGTACTTAAATGTTAGTACATACATTTTTTTAAATTTCAAGAAATAATATAAATTAAAAAAATAGTGTACATACCTGCGCACATCTTTTGATTGTTGATTATAATAATGGCTTAGATTCAATTGACACCATTGGACAACCTCTGCAGCTGAATGAAACCATGCAGAAGAATAGTTCATTTGCCATCTTCGAAGTGCTCTTTTTACGCATGCTCCTGCACCATCATGCTCACCTTTTCCATGCCCAGTTTCAAAGAAATTCCAATGATGTTTAATGTTCAACGCTTTATGAAGTCGACATAACCAAAAAAATGATCGTGAAGATTTAAATTGACCCGCACATCGATCAGACCATATCCAATGCTCATTGAATTTAACTTCGCATTTTTTCAGTGAGTCATAGAAAATATTTTCTATACAATGTTGAACAAAATGTGTATCGTGTGTACAATCATCGCTGATATAGAAGTGATATTCTTTAATCACATCTCGATTGTCACATGTGCTTTCAATGCCATCAACATCCTGTTGAGAATGTCTATATACAACATGGACAAATATTGAAACTTGGTCAAAGTGATAGTATTCACTCTGTATCTCTTTTTGTGCAGCAAATGTATAGTTTTCAGCAAAATCAACCACGGACAAAATTGTTCCGGGTGGAAAAATTTCACGAGACTGTTTGAATTGAAGATCTTTCCATCGTGCTCTATGTGAATGCTAGGTGTATTTATAAATTTCGCTTTCAAATTTTTTGAGAAAATCTGTGACTCATATCTTGTCTTCTAGCAAATCAATTCTTTTGGAATGTGAATCACTAGAACTTGTACTATAGTTGATGTATTCGTATCTCCTCCAATCAACATTTACATTTGACAACGATTGATCATTATCGATAGGATATTTATTGTGGAATAGCACCAGATTTCCACAATGATGACAATGTTTTTCATTGACACATTTCTTTGAATAAAATACTTCATTGTGATTTCTCTCACATAAAATTTGAGATATGAATTCACGTATCGTCGGCGGAGGTGGTGAATTTGTCCAAAACATTTTACCAAATTCAAGAAACGTGGCATAATATAACTGAAATTGCACATGATAACGGCAACAACATGTATCACGTATAGTAATAGGTCTAACATACCATGGTTTTTGTTGCACAAATGTAGTGATTGATATATTAATTCCACGATGATCTTCCTTGAATTTATTGAACAATTGTACTTGTGTCATGTCCATTATATGTTTTGGTTGGCTTTCATATACATTTCGTAATATTCTTTTGCGTATCACATCTCTTGAATTTGGTGAAACTCGAGCATGTTCCAACCAATATTCTCGTACAATATCTTTAACACCTGCTCCTAATTTATCTTTGTAAGGTTGTCTACAAATAATTTCCCAGCAAGCAAGTTCATTATTTTCATCTATTTGCATTCTGAATTTGCTATGTTTGTATAATGTCTTTCTTGATGTTCCAACTGCTTTTGCTAGTTCTGTTGTCAAACGCTTTTGTTTAGTACTAGCTGAAAGAATTGCTGTATGAATTGCTTTACGTGCAGCACTGATATCTTTCTTCCTGGATTTTCCAAATTTTTTTATTGCATCACCTATATTTTTCATCAGATTTTGTTTCAATTTCGACTCTTTTGTCGCTTTATGAATATCCAATAATGATGTAGCACCTTCTAACTTCTTGGACACTAATAAACATCTCAAAATTTGTGCTTGTCCTGCTATTGAGTAATCCTTGAGAACTTCATCATAAAATTTTGTAGCACGATATCGTGCAACATGTATTGGTAGTTTTTCTCCATATTTGTCGCAATCAATGTCTTCTAACATTTCATCATCAATGGTAAAAGTACCTATACATCAAGTTAAATTTAATTTAACATTATCCAAAAATAAAATTCATTATAAAAAAATGAATTTGGAAAATATATGATATATACATACCAGGTCCAATTTCTGAATCTTGAACTTGATCTTCAATATTGACTTCATCGACATTAGCATGTAAATCACTATTTACATCTTCTACAATGTTCTTTTCAACTTCAATTTCTTCTTCTTGTACTCTATTTTCAATTTCCATCTCTTCAACATTATCATGTAAATCTGTATTTATATCTTCAATAGTTCTCTCTTCCGTTTCAGCAACCCTTTGTTTTTTGGCAATATATCTGAGTTTTTGTTTCTCTCTATTACCATCATCATCACGTTTACGATCACCATTTTTTTGACGTTTTCTCTTATTGTCCATGGTTGTTTAATCTATACATGATAAATTAAAGAATCATGTTACTCTATAGTAAAAATAAATAAATTAAGATTTAAAAACATTTACGGAATTTATAAAAACATGAACTGAAATTTACTTCACCTTATAAAAATTTTGTAAGAGTCTTTTGAAGAAGATCTCTTTGGAATTAACTTTCCTTTGAAAAAACTCTTTGAACAAAAATCTTCTTTGAAAAAAACCTTCTTGGAAAGAAATAAGAAACTCCTTGACAATAAATTACCTACCCATTGGAAAATAATAAGAACACCTTGTAAATAAATCTTTGTTGTAAAAATCATTGGAAAAAAAACCTCTTTGAAAAAATATCTACGAAAAAAACCACTAGGAAAAAGTACTTTGAAAAAAAACTTATTTGTAAACATATCTTGGAAAAAACCATTGTAAAGAAATAACTTATTTGCAAAAATACTTTGAGTAAATAACTCTTTGAAAAAACTCATTTCAAAGAAATAAAAAGTACAAAACTACCTTGCAAAAAAACCCTTTGCAAAATACCTTAGCAACATAACTATTTGAAAAAACTCCTTTCAAATAAATAAGAAGTGCAAAACTACTTTGGAAAAAAACCCTTTGCAAAATACCTTAGCAAAACAACTATTTGAAAAAACCTCTTTCAAATAAATAAGAAGTGCAAAACTACTTTGGAAAAAAATCATTTGTAAATTATCTTACCAAAACAACTCTTTGAAAAAATCCCTTTCAAAGAAATAAGAAGGAAAAATACATTTTTTTTGCAAAAATACTTTGGAATACACACTTTTTAAATACAATCCTTACAAAGAACCTCCTTGCAAACATGTCTAAGAAAAGAAATATTTTGAAAAAACTCCTTGCAAATATGCCTTAGAAAAAAAACACTTTCAATGTGTCTTTTGGAAGAAAAAAAAAGAAGAAACATACTTTGTAAAAACCTCATTTTGCAAAAAATGTCTTCTTTGCAAATATGCAATAAGAAAAGAAATATTTTGAAAAAACTCCTTGCAACTATGCCTTAGAAAAAAACACCTTCAATGTGTCTTTTGGGAAAAAAAAGAAGAAACATACTTTGTAAAAACCTCATTTTGCAAAAAATGTCTTCTTTGCAAATATGCAATAAGAAAAGAAATATTTTGAAAAAACTCCTTGCAAATATGCCTTAGAAAAAAAACTCCTTCAATGTGCCTTTTGGAAAAAAAAAAAAAAAAAGAAACATACCTTGTAAAAACCTCCTTTTGCAAAAAATGCCTCCTCCTTTCAAAATTAGTTTGACAAAAAAATGCGAAGTTAAAACATGCGAAAATAATGAATCAATTTTAGGTTTATTTATATGAATATAGAAAACATAATTTTTTTTTTTTTTCGGTCGACGAGTTTTTTTTCCGTTTCATTATTCGGCCGAATAACCTTCGCTATAATTGACGGTGCCGTTACGGAAAAAGGTTATTCGGCCGAATAATTATTCGGCCGAATAATTATTTCGGCCGAATAATCTCTGAAACATGAAAGATTCACATTTCTGTAAAATTTTCAGGTTTCTCCATTTTCGGAAAGGAAAAACCACCTCTTACACAACAAAACGAATGTCGGACTTCATACCAGTAGGTTCATCATTGAATCTACTTTGCGTGGGTATAAATTTTATTGTATATAGATAAGAACTGATATTTTTTAAGTTTTATTTTCGTAACATGTGTCGAGTTAGGATTCAACTCTTTAAAAAAACGGTGAAAAGAAAAATCCATAACTTAAAAAATACAGCACCGAAAAAATCGAAAAAAATGTGGGACTCTTAATTGACGTGTCTACTTCAAAAGGGTGTTCGTAGATTTTTTTCTTTTATAGCGGATTGAGAGAAAAGTGGCGCAACAAAAAAGTTGTTGAAAATCGACTGAGTTTCCCCATTGATCGACTTAAAAAAAAAAAAAATTAGTATATAGATCCATTGGTTGCAAACTTATAGTCAGGCACTAGTACATTGTGTGTAGATTGTCGTAGCATTTTCTGTTTTTGTAAAAAACAAGTCTAACAACGATTTTAGTGGCGCAACAAATCATAACTATTTTGTAGTCTTTTCATTTTATAAGAACACACTGTCAAACATTTGCGAAATCAACATATCAAATATTAATAAAAAAAATTGAAAAAATTATGAATAGAAAGCTAACATAATTCTATAAAAGTTTTCTTTTTATGGCAAAGTGAAATTTTAAACAAAAATATCACTTTTGTTCACCCGAAGTTGAAAAACATGAAAAAACCAGAATTATTTTTTCACGAGACCCCCCAAAATAAACACCCATCTTCATTTTTTCACCCAATTACAAACCCTTCCATCCGATATTGGACTCATTTTCCTTGATCCATATCCATAGCAGGTTTCCATAGCAACATGAAATGAATGGCCAATAGGTTCCAACCTAGTTGCTTTCTATGGAAGAAAAATTGCTAAGACATGGATTTCTCATCTTCAAACATTGAGAGAGAAGCATGTTAAATTTTCTTTAGTGCTTATAATATTATTAGTACTTCCAATAAAATAACCCAGATGCATGCACATAATTAAATTCTTAGATCTAATTTTATGAATAAAAATATATAATATCATTAACTAATAAAACATGCAGTGGAACATGAAACCAGTCACACACAGTAAACAATAATTTTCACCCTGGAAACCCAATTGGGAAAACCATCATTAATGGAGCTTTCTTGGTAATCATGCCAGAGAAGAATATAAATTATTACAATTAGATATTTCATAAATGGAGGAACCTAATGCCTTGGGAAGCGTGCAATATCTCAAGGTCAAACCCACACTTTGTGTAATACCCCCATTTTGACCCTTAGAAAATATTGGATTTTAATGTAAATATTGTATACATGCGATGTATGTTTTCCCTAGCGTGGAGCTCAAGGCCAAGGCCCCGCTAGCATATGCTCGTATTTTACTAAAAAGAAAAATATTTGATATTTTGCTATCCATGTGCTATTAAGCCATGGAACATTGTAAAATGATGTAAATATTAATATTGCAATAAAATACCAAAACCTAGCTATGCAAGCAACTAATAAGAGGGGGCCATGTGTATCCACTAGGGAGTGGTGAGGGGGATTGTGGGGTTGAACCATATGATTCCATATGTCATCTTGTGAACCCATTTAGCTTTCCTTCCTGACATTTAATTCTGTTGTAAGGAAGTAGTTGAAGAAATCAGTCCATGGTTTCAATGGAGCATGGATAGCCCAGAAATTCGTATGGCGGGTATGGGTTATTTTTTTCTTGACCCACAAGTCACTCTACATCATGGGAATTCATTCTCACTCATTCACATTCCATGGTGGAACATATAAGCATCAGTTTTCATCCATTACACGGTGCTAATAATGAGAAAAAACAAAAATCGCAACTCTGCATTAACCCACGTTTTGAAGTGCCATAAATGCCCAGAATTTCGTGTGGAAAGTGAAATCCGATGGAGGATCTATAGATATGAACCTTGGGGTGAATTTGAGAGTGTTAGATTCCCATAAATCCATGGGAAAACCCAACTTTGATAGCCCAAAAATCCAATTACGGGATTGAGTCATTTGGTCACCAAATTGTGAGAATCCAAGTGTGAATGATAGAACTGAGGATAGAATAGAGGTTGGGATTGCATGATAAACCCAATGAAGGATAGAATCTCAAGGAATTAGCAGTTGGACCTTTATATGATCACCCTGAATAGCACTGGAGGGAAGGGGTTCCTAAGGGACTGTGCAGCAGAGAAGGGGACCTTCCTTACATTGGGTGTGGTAGGTATTGTGGGTGCCATGACTGTTTGAGTTTAATTGAGATGCTTGTAGCCCTGTGGTTGAGATCACTGGATTAGCATCCTCCTCCTTTGTCTCTTGCATGCTTGATAAACCCAACTGTCAATTGGCTTAGCCTGACAGTTTCTGTGAAACTATGGTTGTGAGTGAGCCTGTTTAGTTCCTCCTTAGTGGACACACAACCTAGCTCTGGGGTGGTCTCTCAGCTGAAATAATATAGGCTGGACAGAGATCTATGGTTGGGTGGAACATTGCTCTTACATAGCCATTTTCTTGGACATCTTCATGTTAAAGATAAGTGTTCTCTGTGGTTAAAATTATGATCATTCTATGTTTTGTTCTGAATGTTTAATTATTCTTGTTATTTGAATGAAATGAACATCTTAAGTTTGTTGGCATGAAGCCTGTGCATAGCTCCATTTTGTGTGTATGCTAATATGTTTTAATTCCGCTATAGAATTTAATTATGCATTTTATTTTAATTTTGAATTTCGTTATATGGTTGTGGGGGAGATTAGACACTCCCATAGTGCGTTCATGTTCCCTCTGCGGGTCTAGATGATGAGAGGGGACGTGACAGATTGGTATTAGAGCCCATGTTGCAGCATTGGGGCTGCTTTGGGATGCTTGGGCCAAACTGTGAGTTTACAGGAAGATATCAAAATGTTTAAAGAGGTATTGATGAAGTTGGGTCGACATTTTGATTGGAAAAATGACAAAATCATAGTTCTTAGGTGTGGTAGGGGATCACACCATTGCATAGAGCTCTCCAAAATATTTCCAACGGTACCAGACTCACCTTATTTGGTTAAAGGATGAGGGAGATATCAGCTCTGAAAGTTTACGGGAGCAGAGGTGTCACGTCCCCTCCCATCATATCAGCTAGAGAGGACCGTGATGTTAAACCGGACATCCAGCCCCATACATTATAAACAAACATTCAAATTAAAATGAAAATATACATGTGAAAGTGCATAATAGACGTGATGCTAAACTGGGCGTCTAGCCCCATGAAACTTTTAACCATAAGCGTTCACAGAATATAACAGAGACATATGGAAATGTATGATTTTAAGGAAATCACATCGGAATATTAAGAATTGCACCTCCACCATACATTTAAGATGTTCATCAAACAAGTAATTGCAAGTTAATACAGGAGAATACTTATCTTATGCGAAAGTAGTCCCACGCAACTGTCTATGCAACTGCAACGTTCCACCCAACCGTAGGCCAGTGTGCTCCTCAATCTCTCAGCACCACTGCCACCCCCGAGCTGGGCATGATCTCTACAAGGAACCAGGGAATAGCAGACTCACACATAGCCAAGCATACACCAAGATGAGCCAAGCCAATCTACAATTGGGTTTATCAGGCTGCTAGGAGATGGGAAGGAAGAGTTGCTAAGCTAGTGAGCTCCAGCACAGAGCCAGGGATAACCTTGCAAGATCTATCTAGCTTGGCACCCACAATACCTACATGCCTAGCACAAGAAAGTATTATTTTCACTGCTATACAGTCCCTCAAGCCATACCTTCCCTATCTAGTGCTCTCAGGGTATGCATAGAAGAGTAACCAAAGCCCTCTTGATCTTCTTGAGAGGTTGTCTCCCCCACTAGATTTATCAAGCCACTTCTATCCACTACCACTCCAAAACTTCAATTCACAGGTTCAAACCAAAAACGAGGATGCACACAACAGCAGAACACAATTATGGGGCAGGATAAAACGTTTTTACAGTGAGATGCATGAGATGGGGTTTCAGCTAACTCAGAAAAACGTGGGAACCCACAAAAATGAAATGGGAAGTTGGGGAACAACCCAGGGAAGCCAAATCCGTTTTCAGAAAAAACGTCCTTGGACATTCGGGGGCAAAAACGACCTCCATACAGCCCCCAAATCGTGGCCCTTCTCTCCCAAGCTACTGTATATGCAAAAACGAACTCCCAGGCATGGAAAAATGCAGGATTTGGATGAAAAACGTGTAGGGAAAGACCCAGCTAGCTCCAACTGCGTGAATGAGTGAAGACTCCCCATTCAGAATGGCTTTGGGCACCATTTCGTGGGTGTTTTCTTGCCCAACAAGCAAAAACACAAATTTCTAGGTTGATGGCTTGCCCATGCACGAAATTGGCTGCCATACTTCTTCATTTCCAAGGCATTAACTGCCTCAACCAATTTCTTAGAAGAATTAAATGATTGGGTGCATGAGACAAAATGGGTAGTTGGTGGTTTATGGGTTTCCCCATTGACACATGGATTGACACCATTGGCTCAAGGGTTTGGATAATTTCCCTCCCTATTCCTTGTAGAATCATGCCCCATCTCTTTTGTCG
This sequence comes from Larix kaempferi, assembly GCA_027924585.1. Lineage (NCBI taxonomy): Eukaryota > Viridiplantae > Streptophyta > Pinopsida > Pinales > Pinaceae > Larix > Larix kaempferi. Next base: position 5,013,371 of record BSBM01000211.1, read on the forward strand.
CATTGCATAGCTAGTTGTGGGTATTTTTCATTAAAATTCGTATTTACATGATGTCTTATTTACATCGTGCCCATCTATCACAAGAACCATAGGCATCTATTTATTTAATTGCCGATACATGAAACGCTAAATCAATGGTGGGGCCTTGGCCTTGAGCTCTTCACCATGATTGAATTACCATATTTACATCATTTACGATTTAATACAAAGGGGGTCAAAATGGGGACGTGACAGAGGAGGTGTTTCCGCAATTCCGCATTGTCGATTGCGGAAACGGAAAATTTTAAAATTTATGTTTTTGGACTTCCACATTTCCAAACCCACATTGCGGATTGTAGATTGCAGAAATGAAAAAATTTTAAATTTACATTTTTGGACTTCCGCATTTCCTAACTCCCATTGCGGATTGCGGAAATGAAAAATTTTCAAATTTGTGTTTGGGCGTTCCGCACTTCTGACTTCCGCAGTACATATTGCGGATTGTGGATTGCGGAAGTGACATTTCCGAAGTTGAAAATTTGGCTTTTCGCATTTTCAATTTCCACAGTATGGATTGCGGATTGCGGATTGCGGATTGCAGAAGTGACATTTCCAAAGTTGAAAATTTGGCTTTCTGCATTTTCGAGTTCTGCAGTATGGATTGAAGATTGCGGATTACGGAAGTGACATTTCCAAAGTTGAAAATTTGGCTTTCCTCATTTCCGAGTTCCACAGTACGGATTGCAGATTGCGGATTGCGGATTGCGGATTGTGGAAGTGGCATTTCCAAAGTTGAAAATTTGGCTTTCTGCATTTCCGACTTCCGTAGTACGGATTGTGGATTGCGGGTTAAAAAAAAGTATCGAGCAAGAAACTCGATTTTTGGATAGCAGGGGCATGCAGAATCGGAATTGGATGAGTCCTATGGTGTTATGAGGCCATTAACGAAGGCCATGAAAGAACCAATGAGGGTCCCGAGCCCATTATGCTCCAATTTGGTATAAAATTGGAATTAATGGATTTTACAAATCGGTGTCCCAAAGCTTGGAAGGAGGTCGGATTGAGCTCAAATCGATATGGAGTGGCCATGGAGCAGGTACAGTGTCAATTTTTGAATCTTGGAGCCAGAATCCAAAGGAGGTGGAGTCGGGGTGAGCGAGAAGGCCAAAAAGAACTATTCTGGGCCACGTTTTCAAAATTTTGAAAAGCTTGCAGGACATGGAATTGAACCCAAATGTCAGATTCAAGAAATTTACTGAACTCGACATTTGATATTCTCATTAATACAAACGATTTTCGTTAGACAAATATTTTCCAAAAATGCACAGTTTGAAAGATAGCCATTTTTGGCCAAAATTTTGAAATTTTGGAAAAAGTGGAAAGTTAAAAATAGTCAAACCCATAATTTTATAGAAGTTGACTGGTTCATCAGAACAGGGATCCAAAAGTTTTTGAGTGTTCCTTTCTATATTGACTAACTTCTCTTGGTAGAAAATATTTCATGATTCTTTCTATATTTTCTTCTACAAGTGGCTGAAGTTGGCATTTCAGACTAAAATACAGCAGTGAAAGTCTAGAATTTTAGTAAAAATTGTCATTTTTGAAGTAATGTGATTTCCACACCTGAAGTAGGAAAGAAGCATGGGGATAGGAATTGGAAAGCTTATACAGCAGGGAACAATGGTGCATAACCAGAATTTCAATGAAGTTATCATACATCATAGACATGTAGAGCAGAAAAGTGCCAGTGACTGTTTTGACAAATTGTTGACAATATGGGCAATTTCCAGAATTGCATGAATGGGCAAAGGAAATGAAGGCATAATAGCTCTGTGAATTATTCCATGAGTTGAATTATGTTAAATATTCATGTTTTATAATTCTATATGCATTCCTAATATTTCTAATAAATATTTTTTATAATGCACAGTGCTTGCGGCTGATAAGATTTGAATAGTTATAGCAGAGGCAGCATACAGAGAAAGGGGGTCTCCAAAGGAAAATGGTGACCATGAATGATTCTAACGATCCTTATGATAATGATGAATATGTGTTAAGAGAAAATGTGTAGGAAGGGAATGTTGAAACTGAATCCAATGGGAGAAGGGAGCAGATAACTCCTCAGAATTTGGTTGAAACCATGGTAAGCTTCAATGAAAGATTGATGAAGGCTCAAGAGGAACAGAACCAGCTCAATGCTTCTATATTGCAGAGCCTCACTGATATGCAACAAAATATAAACCTTGGTTCCCCCAAGCCATGTAGTAAAAGAGGAAAGAGATGCAGGGAGTCGCTCTAGAGGTCGTTCTAGGAGGAGGACTCCAAGTCCAAGAAAGAGCCTTGTGAGAAAAAAGCATAGAACACTCCCTTCAATATCTTCTTCCAGTAGGTCTTGTGACTCGAGAGGTTCTAGAAGAATTCCAACATCCAGCAGGATTGTTGCATCCCTTACCCATTCCAGAGTGGAAGCGGGAAGTGATCTCTATGGAGTTTATAACAGGTTTTCCCATGACAGTGAAGAAGCATGATTCAATCATGGTAGTGGTGGAAAATCTATCAAAGGTAGCTCATTTAATTCTAGTCAAGTCCACTCACAAGGCTAATGACATTGAAAATATCTTCATGAGCGAGATATTCAAATTGCATGGATTTCCCAAGGCAATAATTTATGATCGAGGTACAAATTTCACTTCCAATTTCTGGAAAGGATTGTTTCAGGAATTGGGAACTAAATTAAATTTCAGTACAATATATCATCCTCAAACAAATGGCAAAATTGAGAGGGTGAATCGAGTTCTTGAAGACATGTTGAGAATGTATGTGATGGATAAACCATCCAAGTGGGAGGATTACCTACACTTGGTAGAATTTTCATACAATAATAGGCGACACACATCATTGGGGATGAGTCCATTTGAGGCATTGTATGGCATATAATGCAGGACTCCAGTGAGTTGGGACATACTAGTGAACATGGTAGTGCTTGGACTAGAAATGATCAAGGAAATGGAACAAGAAGTTGTCAAGATCAGGTAGAATTTAAAGGCAGCTCAGGACAAGAAAAAGAGTTATGCATATTTGAAAAGAGTGCATAAATAATTTGAGATTGGGGATCATTTTTATTTGGGGGTGAAACCAAGGAAACGTTCCCTGAAGTTGGGGAGTTGTGCCAAGCCGGAACCAAGATATTGTGGGACATTTGAATTCCTTGATAGGATAGGACCAGTTTCATATAGAATTGCATTTCCTTCTAACATAAGAGCTCATAATATTTTTCATGTATCTTTGCTTAAGAAGTATGTACATGATCCTAATCATATGATTGATTAGAATGTGATACAAGTGGAACCCGAGGGAGAGTTCCAAGTGGAGCCTATGTGTATCCTCAAGATGAAGGTAACATTGCTTCGGAACTGAGCCATCGGACAGGTAAAGGTGCAATGGGAGCACCTTAGTCCCGATGAGGCTACATGGGAGCTGGAGGATGCCATGAGAGAGGCATTCACATTTTTGTTCAGTTTTGAGAACACCAAGGACGGTGTTGTTCTAGGGGGGGGGAATGTAATAACCCCATTTTGACCCTTAGGAAATATTGGATTTTAATGTAAATATTGTATACATGCGATGTATGTTTTCCCTAGCATGGAGCTCAAGGCCAAGGCCCTGCTAGCATATCCTCAGATTTTATTAAAAAAGAAAATATTTGATATTTTGTTATCCATGTACTATTAATCCATGGAACATTGTAAAATGATGTAAATATTAATATTGCGATAAAATACCAAAAAATGGCTATGGAAGCAAATAATAAGAGGGGGCCATGTGTATCCACTAGGGAGTCATGAGGGGGATTGTGGGGTTGAACCATATGCTTCCTTATGTCGTCTTGTGAATCCATTTAACTTTCCTTGCTGACATTTAATTCTGTTGTAAGGAAGTAGTTGAAGAAATCAGTCCATGGCTTCAATGGAGCATGGGAAGCCCATAAATTCGTATGGCAGATATGGGCTATTTTTTTCTTGACCCACAAGTCACTCTACATCATGGGAATTCATTCTTCCTCATTCCCATTCCATGGTGGAACATATAAGCATCAATTTTCATCCATTACACAGTGCCAATATTGAGAAAAAACAGAAATCGCAAATATGCATTAACCCACGTTTTGAAGTGCCATAAATGCCCATAATTTCATGTGGAAAGTGAAATCAGATTAGTGATCCATATACATGAACCTTGGGGCAAATTTGAGTGTGTTAGATACCCAGAAATCCATGGGAAAATCCAGTTTTGATAGCTTGAAAATCCAATTACAGGATTGATTCATTTGGTCACTGAATTGTGAGAATCCAAGTGTGAATGACATAACCGAGGAGAGAACAGAGGTTGGGATTGCTTGATAAACCCAGTGAAGGCTAGAATATCAAGGAATTAGCAGTTGGACCTTTCTATGCCCACCCTAAATAGCACTAGAGGGAAGGGGCTTCTGAGGGACTGTGGAGCAGAGAAGGGGACCGTCCTTGTATTGGGTGTGGTAGGTATTGTGGGTTCCATAATTGTTTGAGTTTAAATGAGATTCTTGTAGGCCGGTGGTTGAGCTCAATGGCTTAGCATCCTCCTCCTTTGTCTCTTGCATGCTTGATAAACCCAACTGTCAGTTGGATTAGCCTGACTGTTTGTGTGAAACCATGGCTGTGAGTGAGCCTGTTTAGTTCCTCCTTAGTGGATACACAACCTAGATTGGGTGTGGCCCCTTAGATAAAAGAATATAGGCTAGACAGATATTTATGTTTGGGTGGAATGTTGCTCTCACATAGCCAGTTTCTTCGACAACTTCATGTTAAAGATAAGTATTCTATGTGGTTAAAATTATGATCATTTTATGTTATGTTCTGAATGTTTAATTTTTCATGTTATTTCACTGAAATGAACATATTAAGTTTGTTGGCATGAATCTTGTGCATATCATGAGAAGGGGATTGAATCTCTACATGTTGTTTCATCATTGTTATTGGGATAAATATGCTGATGCGTTCCATTTTGTGTGTATGTTAATATGTTTTAATTCCGTTGTATAATTTAATTATGCATTTTATTTTAATTGTGAATTTCGTTATATGGCTGTGGGGGGAATTAGACACCCCCATAGTGCATTCATGTTCCCTTTGCGGGTCTTGATGACGGGAGGGGATACAACAGTTTGCAACAACTGCAACTGCTTCTCTGTAAGAGTGTGCCCCTGCTCACGTGATTCCTAGTTTTCTACTTGGGAAAAGAGCACCCTCTGCTCTAATCTAGAATCTATGATGGAATGCACTCCCTCTCACTCACTGAAGGAAGTGTGCCCCATCTTCTTCTATCCTCACAACTGAATATGTGTTCCTTTTATTCTCTCTACCCCCATGGCTAAAGAAGTGTGCCCTCTCTTTCTGCTCTGTTTAACTACTCAAGAATTCACTCCCTCTCATTCAATATTTGAATGAGACAATGTATTGATCTCACACTCTCTCTATGTAATGCACCCCCTCTCACTCACTGAAGGAAGTGCGCATCTACTTCTCTCCACCCTTATGGCTAAATAAGTGCACCCTTTCTCTCTGAAGTGCACCCTTGCTCTCTCTCAATCAATCTTGAATGAGACTCTCTCACACTCTCTATGTGTCTTGTGTCTTGAACCTTTACGCACCACCACTCTTTTATAATCTTGCAGTGTTCCAAAACCCTAATTTCACTTCTACATTAAATATTTCACTTCTACATTAAAAAATTACACTTCAATGTTAATAAAAGTCACTTTTACATCAAAAGTGAAAAGGTAAAGTTCGGACATCTCTACATTCTCCCAACACAGAAAACCACTTATACTATGAAACGAGAACTTTATACTATGAATGAGAACTCTAGACATAAAAACGATGATTTTTGCAAAAAAAACACTAAAAACACCCCCCAAATAGAAAAGTGTTGATGCCAGTATAAACGAATTTTTTTTTTGGCAAAAAATGGAGCCATGGCCCAAACATCCCATACTCTTGTTTACAAAAATTTTAAAATCAACCCCTAAATTGGAAAAAAAAAATTCTTCAAGAGATAAATTACAACTTTTTTTAAAGTTGCATATTAAATAAACAAAAAAAAATTCATAAATAATTTCACCACTCTAACAAAAAAACAAAAAAAATTATGATGCGATTCATAATTAAATAATATATTAGACCATACAAGAACAAATAATTCATATAAATATTCAAAAACTTATTTAGAGTTTAAAACTTATTTAGAGGTTAAAACTTATTTTATATTTTTATAAATTTTAAATATAAGATTTGAAATGACAAGAAAATTATCAATTAAAAATACTTAAAATACTAAATTTTATAGTTAATCAAAATTATGGGTGATCTCTCGAGAATGCGGATTTCTTAAAAAGAAAAACACATGCTGGATAAAAATGGTCATGTGTTTAGATTTCTTCAAACCCGGCTTCTCTCATTTGGATATTTCATGTATTTGTTGTAACTGTTCAATTGGATATTTCAGATTTCTTAAAAATAAGAAGGATCAAAATGGTCATGTGCATAACATTATAATAAGTAATCAATCATAATATTATAATACTATGATTAATAGTTATATTATAATTCGTACAAATACAGAATAGTATCATAATTAGTAATCAATCATAGTATTATAATTCGAGTACGAATACAGAAGGACTATCACAACCAACTATGTTGAGAGGAGAGTGATAATCAAGGTATACCATCCCAACATCTTTTTTTGCGTATGTTGAAAACTAATTTTTGATGGGGATTGATATGGAAGCGAGCTATGGAGCCTATCACCCATGCAGTATGGATTGCATGGGTTACCAAAGATTCAATAAAGATATTTGCACCACCCTCCTAAGAATATTTTTTATCCTCATCATCTAAATCATTCTTTTCCTTTTTATTCTTAATTTTCTCTTCCTTGCAATATCTTTTGTAATGCTCAACCTTGTAATATTTCCAACATTTTCCCTTGGAATTTATAAAAGACTTAGGTCTCCCTCAAGATCTAGATATTCCATTTTCCCCCATCTTGACTTTCTCCTTTGGTATTCCATGAATGTCTTGGTTGATTAAAAATATTTATGCCTTACATTCTCCAAGAGTAAAGCAATAACGACATCATCAAGAACCAATTTCTTTACATTGCTTCTAAATTCCATTACAAGGTTGTCCCACAAATTTGGAAAATAACACAAAAGGGTCATACAATAATCCTCCTCATACATATTCAATCCAAATGAGATGAACTTGTTAAAAATAGCATTAAAGAAATTCTGATGCTTGGAAAAAAAATCACCATCACCCATTCCTAATGAAAACAACATTTTCAAACTTAGAAAAAAGTTTATTAACAAGGGATTTAGACTGTTACGTATCCCCAAGGTCTTCCAAATAGTTACTACAATTTCCTCTTTTCAAAAATTCAATAAACAAATCTTGATAAGGCTTCTCTCCTTTATCTCTAACAACTCCCATTCTTCATCTTTCACACCAATGGGTTTAATTCAAGATACTACAACCATAGATCTTGATCTATGAGAAAATCCTTTATCTTAAGCTTCCATAGATCAAATTTAGTGCCATAAACTTCTCCATTTATACTTTAGATGTGCTTTCCATATTCCTTCAACAAAATTTCCTTTTATGCAAAAACCCTCTCAAACCAAAATTAAATACCAAAAAACTTGTCCCTAACAACATGGGTTTGAGATGATCAAGCTTTGATATGAAATGAAAGGAAGGAGAGGTGTGTAATTTGATTCCTACACTAATCAAAGAGAGAAGAATGTGCATAAATATAAATAAAAAAAATCGCATAAATGAACAACATAGAAAGATACAAGCATTAGGAAATGACTTCATGGGAAAATCCTTCTAGGAGAAAAACCCTACACTATAAAAACACTCAATGTATTAATTAGAAACTAACAGCATCGAGCAAGCCCGTGAGGGCGGCCCTTGGGCCCCCAGATGAGCGAATGAGTGAGCGGCAGAGCAGAGAATCACTTGCCGCTCAGTTGGGCGAGCAAAGACCTTGGGCGCCCAAGGGCCGCCCTCACGGGCTTGCTCGATGCCGGGCATCGAGCAAGCCCGTGATGGCGGCCCTTGGGCGCCCAAGGTCTCTGCTTTCCCAAGTGAGCGGCAGAGCAGAGCCCTTGGGCGCCCAAGGGCTGCCCTCACGGGCTTGCTCGATGCCCGACATCGAGCAAGCCCGTGAGGGCGTCCCTTGGGTGCCCAAGGGCTCTGCTCGCCCAAGTGAGCGGCAGAGTAGAGCCCTTGGGCGCCCAAGGGCCGCCCTCACGAGCTTGCTCGATGTCGGGCATCAAGCAAGCCCGTGAGGGTGGCCCTTGGGCGCCCAAGGGCTCTGCTCGCTCAAGTGAGTGGCAGAGCAGAGCCCTTGGGCGCCCAAGGGCTCTGCTCTGCCGCTCACTTGGGCGCCCAAGGGCCGCCCTCACGGGCTTGCTCGATGCTCAGCATCGAGCAAGCCCAAGGGCTCTGCTCTGCCGCTCACTTGGGTGCCCAAGGGCCGCCCTCACGGGCTTGCTCGATGCTCAACATCGAGCAAGCCCGTGAGGGAGGCCCTTGGGCGCCCAAGTGAGCGGCAGAGCAGAGCCCTTGGGCGCCCAAGTGAGCGGCAGAGCAGAGCCCTTGGGCGCCCAAGGGCTCTGCTCTGCCGCTCACTTGAGCGAGCAGAGCCCTTGGGCGCCCAAGTGAGCGGCAAGTGATTCTCTGCTCTCCCGCTCACTTGGGCACCCAAGGGCCGCCCTCACGGGAAAGTGAGTGGTCACTTGGGCGCGCAAGGGCCGCCCTCACAGGCTTGTTCGATGCCCAGCATCGAGCAAGCCCGTGAGGGCGGCCCTTGGGCGCCCATATGAGCGAATGAGTGTGGCCAGAGGAGCACGGAGGAGGGAGGTGCAGTGGGAGGAGGGGCATTTCCACTTCATTTTTAAGAATTTTGACGCGATAACATATTTAAAAAGCATTTTAATACTGTAAACAAAATGTTGAAATTAATATACGCTTCATTTCTAAGAATTTTGACGCGATTACAAATTTAAAAAGCATTCTAATGTTTTAATAAAACCCATTGGGAAAAAGTATCACTCTATAAGGCACATCCTAGTAATTGAATCCATGAAATCAACGAGTCTCTATGTTGGAACACCTCATAAATTACTATAAATATCTTCTTAGAATCATGATTTTTTAGTTCAATTTTATCTCATCTAAATTTCTTAAGGTTCACATAGTATAGTCTCATGTATCTACTATGTAGCAACATACAATATCTATGTAGGGATCAAGATAGCTAACGATTATAATAACCTAAATGCATTTTAATACCGCAAATAGAACTTGAAATAAATTAGAACATAAGAACTTGAACTAGTATCTACATTTTAAAAAATTATCTAATATATGTATATATTTTAGATTATAACCATCATTTCAAAGATAGAAGGATTTAAGTTATTAATGTTTAATAATGATTTTGATTTTTTATAAAAAGTGTAAAAAGTTTTAATGTAGATATAAATATTAGTAAAAATAATATTTATTGTACATATGTATCTCTTTAGCTCAATATTATGATATTTTCACAGACATATATACCTCATTTCCACAATCTTGTACATAGGTTTTCAATAGTTTAAGAATTTTGTTATATATCTTATAATAAAGTTAATAAAATTATATTTGAAGAAACAATTGATAAGAGTGGTGGACAAGCATATAGTGGCAATTAAGATAACCCTCATTGTGAAGTTTGAAGTGTTCTATCTTTCTAGATATCTTTTTAAGAATGGTGCAAAGGCGTATTTTATATTGCCAATTAAGATAACCCTCCTTGTGAAGTTTGTGGTGTTCAACCTTTCTACATAGATATATTCCATGTCTAAATTTTTAAGCCACGAACTAGGCTTTTTGTCTTTCTACCAATTATTTGTTTTCTCTAATGTGATTGTGATTATAGTCACTTGTTATAATCGTATATTTTTCTTTTTAATATTGATAAAATACAAATATTTGGCCTCCTATGGAGTCTTAACACTTAGACATCTATGTTCCAATTGATTAAATATATTTTCCCTGTTTATAATGTATCATGTTCATAAAAATCAATGGTATAGGGAAGAGATGTTTGATCTAGTTTCTTCATAGAATGAAGGAAGAAATATAAAAGGGAAATATACAAAAAAAGATATTGCAAAGAACATAGTAATATAAAAAAACCCAAATTCTATTAATGGATGAAATAGAAAAAGACTATAAACCACAAAGTAACACAAAAATATGTGAATATAGATGTATGTGTCACGTATGCTCATTCCAATAAATATTACAAGAGACTAAAAGTGCCTAATAACTTAAAGTGTTGATCAATTTCATGTTTTGAAGAAAATGTTAAGTTTGACAATATTTTGATAAGATATATTGACTTTCAGACTTAATTTTAGAAATAAAATTTCTATATATAATGTTTAAAATATGTTTTTTACAAATAATTTGTATAGTTTTTCTTGAATTTATGTGAATCAACACTTTTCATAAAATAATATGAAATAGTATCATTTTTATACAAAACATATCTGAAAATTGATTGAAAATGGTTTTAAATGTCTATATTTTCTGGAATTTTTTACAATTTTGTCAATAAAAGTGTCTTATTTTATCCATAAAAATGTCTTATTTTATAGAAAAAATTGCAAAATGTATATGTTTTTCATTATAAATTGCTTAAAAATGTATGCTATTTTGCTAAATTTCTAAAAACGCACCTGAAAATAGAAACTAATTTTTTTTTACGATAAAGATAATTCAAAGGTCCCAAAAAATGCCTCGAAATGAAAATGTGTGATACTGGCATCACCCCTTTTTGAAACGGAGCTAAAAATACCTACTAAAATTAGGAGAGAGAAAAACGAGAACTGTGTCGAGTTCTCGTTTCATAGTATAAGTGGTTAGAATCCTTGTAGAGCACTTGTCCTCTGTTACTCCATAAATCAACTCTCCCTCTTAACAAGGAAATTGTTCTCCACTACTCCAAACTTATTTCTAAACAAGACAAACTTCCCCTTCACCAAATCTCGTAATCTAGTCATCTTCCTCTCATGTGTTTCTCACACAATATATGAATTATCACCCTCTCTAAAAACCCTTTCTAGAGAGACCATTTTTAATTTCCCTTCATGTTGGGAATTATCATATGAAGGATATCCTGAGCCAGAAATTTCAACACTCCCTCTTAGAAGGGAGGTTTTTTTGACACTTGCACCACCATAATTCCTCTCCAGAAACTTCACGATGCCTGCTATAGAAGCTCCTATTAACTGTGAAGCTCGTTCTGGTACTAGTCCTAGATTCCAAATTGAAAACTTGTGACTGCCTTTCTTTCTCTGAGATATCTTATCCCTCTTCTGAGAATCCATTAGTATCATATCATACCAACTATCCCTCCTACCAGTACAAAAATAAGCTTCCTCTTGCCCACTCCCATGAAACGAAGACTGAATACATGGTACCACCTCAATCACTAGAGCATCTCACTCTCCCTCTATCTCATGCAGTGACATAAAATCTGATATCCACCTAGATCCTACATACATAGGTTGTCCATGCACCACATACCTTCTGACCCTATGATCACTTGGAAATACTACTTCAATCAGATCTACTAGCAATGTATAGATGAATATATTTCCACTCTTGAACAATATTACATATTGATGATCTTCTAGGGTTGGAACTAAGAGTTTGTTTTCCTTCAACCTTGTAACAAAGAGAACCTCTAACAACTCCAAAAATTCCCCAAAATCTAGTTGGAACCTAACACATCCAACTCCTCTCATTGCATGTACTGCCACTTCAGTCTCTACATGACAACCTAGACATCTCTCCAAAATGATGAGGAATATATCCTATATTCATATCATGTTACGAGAATACCCATTATCAACTATCCACGTCCTATCACCTTCAACCTCGAGTCCATTATTGCCACAACTCAAAAAAACAGAGTCAAGTGAGAATTCTTAACTTTTTCAGTGAATTCATCCACCTTAGTAGAAGCCACCACTTGTCCCTCCTTCTTCTTCTTACCCTTATTTTGATTTGTACATTAATCTGCGTAATGGCCAAACTAATTACATGCGTAGCAATGGCCTTTCTCACCTCCTTCTCCTTTTCACCATTCGGAGTAGCTCCACCTTCGTATCCCTTCTTCTAGTTTCCCTTTCCATTTCCCACAAGAGAAACATTCTCCTCATCACCACCATGTTGATGGCCTGACTGTATGGATCCCACTCTCATATTCTCCTAAGTGAAATTGTACCATATTCTATCCTAGTTGGGAATATTCTATCTGGAAACAATGTAACAGAAAAAAATTTCCCATGGTTTCGAAAAGACATTCAAGGGTGACAGAACAATCTCCACATCTACAATATTTTCTCCAATAGCAGCAGGTTCATCTCGAACTTGTGTAACACTAGTGAGATATTTTGTAACATTATAATCTTTGGACATATTTATACTATGAATATCATCTCATATCACCATATGATTTTATTAAAATCAATACATAAGCTCATTAACTGATAAAACATGCAACGGAACATGAAACAATCAAACACAGTACACAGTAATTGTTACACTGGAAACCAATTGGGAAAACCAACATTAATGGAGCTTTCTTGATAATCATTGCAGAGAAAAATATAAATTATCACAATCATATATTTCACAAATAGAGGAACTTGATGTTTGGGAGGTGTTCCATATCTCAAGGTCAAACCCACACTCTACAAAAACTACAACTAATGCTCTATAGGACTGCGCCCCTGCTCACACGTGTTTCTCAGCTATCTGCTTGGGAAAAGTGCACCCTTTTAAATTTTTTGAAATATATAATGGAACGTTCCCCCTCTCACTCACTAAAGGTAGTGCGCCCCTACTTCTTATGTCCTCACAACTGAAGAAGTGTGACTCTACTTATCTCTGTCCTCACAGATGAATAAATGCACCCTCTCTTTCTTCTCTCTTTGACTGCTCAAGAATTCGATCCCTCTCAATCAATCTCTAAATGAGACAATGTTTTGATCCCACACTCTCCCTGTGTAATGTGCCCCATCTCACTCACTAAAGGAAGTGTGCCTCTACTTTTCTCTTCCCTTATTGCTGAAGAAGTGCACCCCTTCTCTCTCTCAATCAATCTTTCAATGAGACTCTCTCACACTATCTCTGTCTTGTGTATCAAACCTTTACCCCCTACCTCTCTTTTATAATCCTTCAGTGTCTTTTAGGGTTCCAAGACTATAATTTCACTTGTGCAGTAAAAGTTTCACTTCTGCATAAAAATTTAAACTTTTGCATTAATAAAAGTCATGTTTACATAAAAAGTGAAAAGGTAAAGTTTGGACATCTCTACATGCTCCCAGCACTGAAGTCATGTAGATCACTTTCCCTCTGTTACTCTAGAAACCAACACTCTCGTTTAACAAGGAAAGTGTTATGCACTACTCCAATATTATCTTTGAAGAAGACAAACTTCCCCTTCACCAAATCCTTCAGTCTAGTCATATTCCTCTCATATGTTTCGCAGCAATATATGAATGCCCACCCTCTATAAAAACCCTTTCTAGGGAGACCCTTCATGTTAGGCATTACCAAATGAACATCCTGAGCTACAAATTTCAACACTCCCTCTTAGCGAGGGATTTCCTTCTGACACGTCCACCACTAGAATCCCTCTCTAGATACAACACACTGTCTAGTATAAAATCTCCCTCTGACTCTGAATCTTGTCTTTCTAATGATCCTGAACTCCGGACTAAAGACATGTTCCTCCCTCTCTTGCTCTTGGGTATCTTATCCCACTTCTGATCATCCATTAGTGTCATATCATACCAGATAACCCTCTAGACAGTACTGGAAGAAGCTTCCTCTATCCCACTCCCTTGAATCAAATACAGAATACTTGGTAACACCTCAATCTGTGGAGCATATCGGTCTCTATCTGTCTCATGCACTGATACTGAATCGGATATCTGTAATGCCCCCTTCCATCACTCCCGTGCAAGGAAGGAAACGTTAACAACACACGGGCTTATTGACAAATTCAGCCTCTACATTACTAAGAAATGTATGGATAATTAGAACTTCTTGTGTGCAGGATCATACTTGAAATAAAACACAGTGCAATGAACAAACTAGCAAGCACACAAACAGACAGTAATTGCATAACATATCTATCACAACAGAGAATGATTCAACATAAAGAGACCCAATCTCAATCCAGTGCCATGCATGGATTCCATACTAAGATAATTAATTCATTTCATTAAACATGGACAATTTATCATACCGCAGAACAAAAAATGCGAATAATTTATAATACAGAGAACACTTATCTTGATAAGTAGATGTCCAACGACTGGCTACGTGAGGGCAACGTTCCTCCCAACCACAGATCTCTATCCAGCCTATATTCCTTCAGCTGAGAGATCACCCCCGAGCTGGGCTGTGTATCCACTAAGGAGGAACTAGCTGGGTTCACTCACATCCATGGTTTCGGTCAAGCATCCAAGAAGATAGAGGAGGGTAACGCTAAGCCAGTGAGATCAACCACAGAGCTACAGGAATCTCAAGTGAGCTCAATAGTCAGGCACCCACATTACCTACCACATCCAACACAAGGAAGATCCCCTTCTCTGTTACACAGTCCCTCAGGCAACTCTTCCCTCCAGTGCTCTTCAAGATGGGCATAGAAAGGTCCAGCTACTGATCCTTGAGATCCTAGCCTTCACTGGGTTTATCAAGCACACCCAACCTCTGCATAGTCATTCCCAACTTGATTTCTCACCATTTTGCTCACCAAATGCTCAAATCCGTCACTGGTTTTCTGAGCTGCAAAAACTGGGTTTTCCTATTGATTTCGAGGTAGCTAATGCTCCCAAATTCACCCCAAGGTTCATGCTAATGGATCCCCCATTGGATTTCCCTGTCCCATGCCAAATCTGGGCATTTTTGGTCTTTCAAAATCTGGGTTCTCTCAAGGTCGCGATTTTTGGTTCTCTCAATGTTGGCACTCGTTTTTGGATGCAGATGATGGTCGGTACCTCCACAATGGAATGGGGATCAGAATGAAGCCCCCTCCTATGAGGTTGAGTGACTTCTTGCCCAAGCAAACAGAGCCCATGCCTACCCATATGAATTTCAAGGCTGCCCATGCTCCATTGAAGCCATGGGCTGAAATCTCAACCACTACCTTACAACAGTCATAAATGTCACCTAGGGAAGTCAATGGGTTCTCATAAAGACATATGGCAGCCTAGGGTTTAGTCCCATAGCCCCCTCACCACTCCCTAGTGGATATGCGTGGCCCCTTCTCATTCGTTGCCTCCATAGCCATTTTTGGTATTGCATTTCAATGTTAAATATTTACATCAATTTACAATATCCCATGGCTTAATAGCACGTGGGTAACAAAACATCAAGCGTGTCTAATTTAAATAAAATCCGAGCATAAACTAGCGGGGCCTTGGCCTTGAGCTCCACGCTAGGGAAACATACAACGTGTGTATACAATATTTACATTAGAGCCAATATTTCCTAAGGGTCCAAATTGGGGTATTACATTCCCCTCCCTCTTAGAACAACACCGTCCTCGGTGTTCTAAAAACTAAACAAAAATGGGAATGCCTCCCTCATGGCATCCTCTAGCTCCCATGTAGCCTCGTCGGGACTAAGGTGCTCCCATTGGAACTTTACCTGCCCGATGGCTCTGTTCCAGAGCAATGTGACTTTCTTGTTGAGGATGCACATAGGTTCTACTTGGAACTCTCCCTCAGGTTCCACCTGTATCACATTCCAATCAATCATATGATTAGGATCATGTACATACTTCTTAAGCAAAGATATATGGAAAACATTATGAGCTCTTATGCTAGCAGGAAATGCAATTCTATATGCAACTGGCCCTATCCTATCAAGGACTTCAAATGGCCCACAATATCTGGGTGACAACTTGGCACAACTCCCCAACTTGAGGGAACTCTTCCTTGGTTTCACTCTCAAATAAACATGATCCCCAATCTGAAACTCCTTATGTATTCTTTTCAAATCTGCATAACTCTTTTTCCTGTCCTGAGCTGCCTTTAAATTCTACCTGATCTTAACAATTTCCTGTTCCATTTCCTTGATCATCTCTGGTCCAAGCACTACCCTGTTCACTGGGCCGTCCCAATTCACTGGCGTCCTGCATCCCTTGCCATACAATGCTTCGAATGGGCTCATTCCCAAGGATGCATGGTGTCCATTATTGTATGCAAATTCAACCAAGTGTAAATAATCTTCCCACTTGGATGGTTTGTCCATCACATACATTCTCAGCATGTCTTCAAGAACCTGATTCACCCTCTCGGTTTGGCCGTCCGTTTGAGGATGGTAAGCTGTACTGAAATTCAATTTAGTTCCCAATTCCTGAAATAATCCCTTCCAGAAATTGGAGGTGAACTTTGTGTCACGATCAGAAATGATTTCCTTAGGCAATCCATGCAATCTGAATATCTCTCTCATGAAGATGTTTGCAATGTCACTAGCCTTGTGAGTGGACTTCACTGGAATAAAGTGAGCTACCTTCGATAGCTTATCCACCACAACCATGATTGAATCATGCTTCTTCACTGTCATGGGCAGACCTGTTATAAAATCCATGGAGATCACTTCCCACTTCCATTCCAAAATGGGTAAGGGCTGCAATAACCCTGCTGGATGTTGGTGTTCTGCCTTGACTTGTTGGCACTTCTGACACCTAGCAATGTACTCAGCTATGTCCTTCTTCATGCCATTCCAAAAGTATTGCTTTCTTGCCACTGTTATAGTCTTCTGATATCCGGGGTGTCCAGAGTACGGCATTTGGTGTATTTCATCCATCACTAGTTTCTTCAAATCTGCCTTATTTGGAATGTACAACCTATCTTTGTAGATGAGGATGCTGTCTTCACCCAGCTGATATCCTGCACACTTTTCATCCACATTACCGTGCTGCAACTTCTCTTTAATTTGAAGGCAAGTTTCGTCATCGTTTTGGGCTTCAAGAACTCTTGTCTTCAAATCTGATTTGCACATACTTACTACTGAAACATGAAATTTTCTGCTAAGAGCATCTGCAACCTTATTCTCCTTCCCTTTTACATGTTTAATTTCGAAATCAAATTCACAAAGAAATTCCATCCATATAGCTTGCGTAGCATTCAAGTTTGGTTGCTCAAACAAATACTTCAGGCTCATGTGGTCTGTTCTAAGCTTGAATTTTCTTCCCATCAAGTAATGCCTCCACATCTTAAGAGCATGCACTATGGCTGCTAATTCTAAATCATGTGTGACATAATTCTTTTCGTGCTCTTTTAATTTCCTGGATTCATAGAAAATCACAATTCCTTCTTGCATGAGAACCCCACCCAGTCCTTCAATGCAAGCATCTGTACACACTACAAAATCCTTCCTTGGATCTGCTATCTTCAAAACAGGAGCGCTGGTAAGTAACTCCTTTAATTTCTGAAAACTTTTCTCACATTTTTCAGACCATACAAATTTGATGTTCTTCCTTTGCAATGAAGTGATCGGATGAGCTATCCTAGAGAATCCTTCAATAAACCTTCTGTAGTAACCAGCAAGGCCCATAAAAGATCTAACATCTGAAACATTTCTTGGAGTTGGCCAATCCATGATGGAATTAATCTTCTCCGTATCCACTGCAATTCCTTATTCTAAAATGACGTGACCCAAATATTGAATCCTCTTTTGATAGAATTCACACTTGCTTAACTTGGCATACAGCTGATGTTCTCTAAGAACTTGCAACACCAATCTTAGATGCTCCTCATGTTCTTCTTCATTTCTTGAATAGACAAGAATGTCATCTAAAAACATAATCACAAACTTGTCCTGCTGAATACACTATTCATGAGACACATGAATGTGGCAGGTGCGTTGGTCAGGATGAATGGAACCACAGTGAACT
Source organism: Larix kaempferi (assembly GCA_027924585.1). Classification (NCBI taxonomy): domain Eukaryota; kingdom Viridiplantae; phylum Streptophyta; class Pinopsida; order Pinales; family Pinaceae; genus Larix; species Larix kaempferi. The sequence continues at coordinate 5,031,428 of BSBM01000211.1, forward strand.
CATAATGACCATATCTAGTTCTGAAAGTCATCTTGTGAATGTCTTCTTCTTTAATCCTCACTTGATGGTAGCCAGACCTCAAGTCAATCTTTGAAAATAATTTGGCTTCCTTCATTTGATCAAACAAGTCATCAATTCTTGGTAATGGATACTTATTCTTAACTGTCACTTTATTGAGCTGCCTGTAATCAATACACAGCCTTAAAGTCCCATCTTTCTTCTTGACAAATAACACCGGTGCTCCCCAAGGAGACACACTAGGCCTGATATACCTTTTATCCATTAATTCTTGCAGCTGTATCTTCAATTCCACCAACTCTGGTGTACTCATTCTATAAGGGGCTTTGGAATTCGGCGCTGCCCCTGGAACAAGATCGATGGTAAAATCAATATTTCTCGTCGGTGGCAACCCTGGTACCTCATCCGAAAACACATCTTGGAACTCTTGCAATATCCTGAAGTCTTCTAGTCTTGGCCCTTTGTCCTCTAATGAATCTGGCATATGGACTGCATATAATTGACAACCCTTCTTATAAAACTTTTTCAACTGCAGGGCTGAAATCTGCCTTATTGAAACTTGCTTGGGAACCCCTTTTACCAATGTTGGCCTTCCCTTTTCATCAATGCACTCAAGTGCTTTCTCATAACAGTCCAATTTGGCTCTATGTTTTTCTAACCAATCCATGCCAATTAATGCATCATAGGATCCTAATGGTAACACATTCAATTCAGCATATGTGTGGAGTCCATTCAATTCTATGGGACACTCCAGCACTACCTCACTTACTTTTCTCTTGGTTCCCGTGGCTAGTTGCACTAGCCAAGACTTATTATGCTTAATTTTTCTAAGAGAACAACCTTCAACCACTTTTGGAGAAACATAACTATGAGTAGATCCTGGGTCAATCAAAACGGAAATAGATTGCGTAGCAATATTACCTTCGACTTCCACCACTGATGATTGATGGTCTGCCTGATGATTATCCAATGCTGCATAAATCCGAGGTGCTGCCCTTTCCATGTCCTCCATCGTAGCTACTCCCTTCAGGTTGTTCAATTTTCGAGAATTGTTTTTCCGATGTGGACAATCCTTCAACATGTGGTTTTCTCCACATCCCCAACACTGAAGTCGTCCCTTTGATGCTTTGTCTACTGCCACTGCTGGTTTGAATCCACTCCTTGCTTGTTGCCCCTGTGGAAAGGTTCTAGGCTGACCTATGAATGGTGGCTTGAAGCCATCCTTCTTGTGATCAAACTTCCCTCTTGGATTTCCCTTCCATGCTGGGTTAGCCTCTGTTTTTCCTTTATTTTGCTCATAGCAGTGCATTGCCATCCTAATGGATTCATCCAAAATTGGTGGATTAACAAACTCAATACGATCTCTGAAACTCTGAGATAGACCCCCAAGAAAGCATTGGATTTTTACTCTCTCATCTTTGATATAGTCAACATACCTTAGTAATTCCAAGAATTTGTGGACATGCTCTTCCATAGATTTTAGTCCCAACCTGAGTTCATTAAACTCTTTTCTCTTACCATCATAATACCTAGCAGAAAGGTATTTCTCCTTGAAGTACCTCTTAAATCTTTCTCAACTGATCCTTCTTTCATTAATCCCTTTCACTTGCAAGAGATTGTCCCACCAAATGGAAGCTCTGCCATTCAAGTTGTAAATGGAAATTCTGGCTTTCTCATTTCCTGAGTAGTCTTGAATTCTGAAGTATTTCTTCATTCCCAGAAGCCATGCCTCTGCCTCTTGGCCAGTCTATCCTTCCCCATCAAATGTGGGAGGTCTTTCCTTCCTGAATTCTCCCTGTGGGATGCCCTTGAACTTCTTTCTTCCATCCAATATCTTAGGTGCATGTATTGGACTTCTCCTAGAACATTTGGAGTCACACGACCTGCTGGAAGAAGACCTTGATGAAGATGTTTTATGTTTTCTGCTCATCGAACTCTTCCTTGGGCTTGGAGTCCTCCTCTTCGAACGGCCTCTAGAATGACTCCCTGCATCTCTTCCTTCTTCACCCATATTGCTTGGGTTGGACCCAAGGTTTATCTTATGCTGCATATCAGTGAGGCTTTGTAAAATAGCAGCATTGAGTTGGTGTTGTTCTTCTTGAGCCTTCATCAATCTTTCATTGAAGCTCACCATGGTTTCAACCAAATTTTGAGGAGTCACCTGCTCCCTTCTCCCATTGGATTCAGTCTCCGCGTTCCCTTCATGCACATTTTCTCCTAAAACGTCTTCTTCGTGTTCATAAGGATCTTGAGCATCATTTATGGTCACCATCTTTCCTGTATGCTACCTCTGCTACAATTATAAATTCTATGAGCTGCAAACACTGTGCATTATGAAATATTTGTCAGACATCATAAGAATGCATATAGAAATATACACAATCAATATTTAACATAATAGAACTCATGGAATAATTCACACGGTTGTTATGCATTCATTTCCCTTGCCCATTCAAACAATTCTGGAAATTGCCCATATTTATCGATAATTTGTCAAGACAGTCGCTGGTACATTTCGGCTCTAATTATTTGTGGGGTATGATAACTTCATTCCAATTCTGGTCATACACCATTAATCCCTACTAGACAAGCTTTCCAATGCCTGTCCCCGTGCTCCATTCCGACATCGGGTGTGGAAATAGCGTTGTTTCAAAAATGACAACTCTTACCAATAATTCTGCACATTTTACACAGTTGTATTTTGGTCCCGAATTCCAACTTCAGCCACATGTGGAAGAAAATATATGAGGAATCACAAAAACTTATCTATCGGAAGAAGTTATTCTATATAACAAGGAACACTCAGCAATTCACAGATTTCAATTCCGATGCACCATTCATCTTCTATGAATTTCTGGGTTTTACTACTTCTCACTTTTCACATTTTTCCAAAATTCCAAATTTTGGGCCAAAAATGGCTATCTCCCAAACGGTGCATTTCTGGGAAATCTTCGTCTAACGGAAACTGTCCATCTTAATGAGAATATGAAATGTCTAGTTCAATAATTTTTTTGATTCTCACATCTAGGGTCACTTTTACTGCCCACAAGCTTTTCAAAATCCCGAAAAAGTGGTCCAGAATAGTGCTTTTTGGCCTTCTTGCTCACCCCGACTCCACATCCTTTGGGGTTTGGCTCCAAGATTCCGAATTTAACACTGTGCCTGCTTCATGGCCACGCCTGATTAATTTCAGCTCAAACCGGCCTTCTGTCAAGCCTCGGGACTCTGTTCTTCAAAAGTCACTATTCTCCATTTTCTGTCAAATCGAAGCGTAAAGGGCTCGGGGTCTTCACTGGTTCTTTCATGGCCTCCGAGCCCCATAGGAATCATCCCATTCTGAGCCCCGGTGCTCCCCCTATCCAAAAATTGGGTTTTGGTCACTTTACTCCTTTTTTTTTTTTTTTGCGCCACCGTTGCGGGCCGGTTCGTTGATCACTTCCGCAATTGCGGAGCAATTCGGTGAACGCTTCCGCAATGGCGGGGCGATTTGTCGAAGGCTCCCACAATTGCGGAGCAGTTCGCCGAACGTTTCCACAATTGTGGAGTAGTTCGCCGAACGCTCCCGAAGTTGCGGGGCGATTCGAGGAATTCTTCTTCAATTTCGGAAGACATTCCGGAATTCTTTCCGCAGTTGCGGGAGATTTTCCATAAATATTTCCGCAAATTTCAGGTGGTTCGCGAAACTCTTCCGCAGTTGCGGAAAGATTCACAGAACTCTTCCGCAATTGCAGGAAGGTTCGCGGAACTCTTCCGCAATTGCAGGAAGATTCGTCGAACTCTTCTGAAATTGCGGGAAGGTTCGCGGAACTCTTCCGCAACGGAAAGGTTCGTCGAACTCTTCCGCAATTGCGGGAAGGTTCGCGGAATTCTTCCGCAACGAAAATTTTCGCTGAACTCTTCCGCAATTGCGGGAAGGTTCGTGGAACTCTTCCGAACTCTTCCCGAAACGGACTTAACAAAAATTTTCAAAAAAACACTTAAACAATTTCAGATTCTTCTCCCTTGCGGCTACAATTGGATTTGGCCCATAAAGGCCCAATGCTGCAACCAGTAGCTCTGATACCACTCTGTAATGCCCCTTTCCATCACTCCCGTGCAAGGAAGGAAACGTTAACAACACACGGGCTTATTGACAAATTCAGCCTCTACATTACTAAGAAATGTATGGATAATTAGAACTTCTTGTGTGCAGGCTCATACTTGAAATAAAACACAGCGCAATGAACAAACTAGCAAGCACACAAACAGACAGTAATTGCATAACATATTTATCACAGCAGAGAATGATTCAACATAAGGAGACCCAATCTCAATCCAGTGCCATGCATGGATTCCATACAAAGATAATTAATTCATTTCATTAAACATGGACAATTTATCATACCGCAAAACACAAAATGCAAATAATTTATAATACAGAGAACACTTATCTTGATAAGTAGATGTCCAACGACTGGCTACGTGAGTGCAACGTTCCTCCCAACCACAGATCTCTATCCAGCCTATATTCCTTCAGCTGAGAGATCACCCCCGAGCTGGGCTGTGTATCCACTAAGGAGGAACTAGCTGGGTTCACTCACATCCATGGTTTCGGTCAAGCATCCAAGAAGATAGAGGAGGATAACACTAAGCCAGTGAGCTCAACCACAGAGCTACAGGCATCTCAAGTGAGCTCAATAGTCAGGCACCCACATTACCTACCACATCCAACACAAGGAAGATCCCCTTCTCTGTTACACAGTCCCTCAGGCAACTCTTCCCTCCAGTGCTCTTCAAGATGGGCATAGAAAGGTCCAGCTACTGATCCTTGAGATCCTAGCCTTCACTGGGTTTATCAAGCACACCCAACCTCTGCATAGTCATTCCCAACTTGATTTCTCACCATTCTGCTCACCAAATGCTCAAATCCGTCACTGGTTTTCTGAGCTGCAAAAACTGGGTTTTCCTATTGATTTCGGGGTAGCTAATGCTCCCAAATTCGCCCCAAGGTTCATGCTAATGGATCCCCCATTGGATTTCCCTGTCCCATGTCAAATCTGGGCGTTTTTGGTCTTTCAAAATCTGGGTTCTCTCAAGGTCGCGATTTCTGGTTCTCTTACTGCTAGCACTCGTTTTTGGATGCAGATGATGCTCGGTACCTCCACAATGGAATGGGGATCAGAATGAAGCCCCCTCCTATGAGGTTGAGTGACTTCTTGCCCAAGAAAACAGAGCCCATGCCTACCCATACGAATTTCAGGGCTTCCCATGCTCCATTGAAGCCATGGGCTGAAATCTCAACCACTACCTTACAACAGTCATAAATGTCACCTAGGGAAGTCAATGGGTTCTCTTAAAGACATATGGCAGCCTAGGGTTTAGTCCCATAGCCCCCTCACCACTCCCTAGTGGATACACGTGACCCCTTCTCATTCGTTGCCTCCATAGCCAGTTTTGGTATTTCATTTCAATGTTAAATATTTACATCAATTTACAATATCCCATGGCTTAATAGCACGTGGGTAACAAAACATCAAGCGTGTCTAATTTAAATAAAATCCGAGCATAAACTAGCGAGGCCTTGGCCTTGAGCTCCACGCTAGGGAAACATACAACGTGTGTATACAATATTTACATTAGAGCCAATATTTCCTAAGGTGCCAAATTGGGGTATTACAATATCCACCTAGATCCTCCATTCATAGGATTCCCATGCACCAGGTACTTCTTGTCCCTACTATCACCTATAAATATTGCTTCAATCGGATCTACTCCCAATTCATAGATGAATATATGTCCACTCTTGAACAATATTGTTTACCCATTATATTCTAGGGATGGAACTGAGAGTTTGTTTTCTTTCAACCTTGGAACAAAGAGAACCTCTGACACCTCCAAAAGTTCCCCATCAAATTGGAACCTAACACATTCAACTCCTCTCACCGCATGTATTATGTCCACTTCAGTCTCTACATGACAATCTAGACAGGTATCCAAAATGCTGAGGAATACACCCCGTATTCCTGTCATGTGATGAGAAGACCCGCTATCAACTATCCATGTCCTATAACCCTCAACCTCAAGTCCATTACTGCAACAACTTGAGACAAGAGATACAAGTGAGAATTGTTTCTTGAATGTTTTACTAAATTCATCCACCTCAGCAGAAGTTGCCACGTGTCCCTCCTTCTCCTTATTACCCTTGTTTTTATTTGGACATTGAACTGCATAATGGATAAACTGATTACATGCATAATACCAAACCTTGTTCATTCCCTTATCCTTTTCACCCTTCGAAGTAGCTCTACCTCCAAATTCCTTCTTCCCTTCTCCATTTCCTTTGCTCACATTAAAAACGTTCTCCTCATCATCACCATGTTGATGGCCTAATTAACTGGATCCCACTCTCATCTCCTCCTAAGTGAAATTGTCCCATAATCTATCCCAGTTGGGAATATTCTCTCTAAAAACTATGCAAAGGAAAAAAATGTCCCATGGTTTGGAAAATCCTTTCAAGTCTTACCAAACAATCTTTGCATCTGCAATGTTTTCTCCAACAGCATCAAGTTCATCTCAAACTTGTGTACTCTAGTGAGATAAGTTGTAACATACTCATCTTTGGACATATTTACACTATGAAGCTTCTCCTGTAGCACCATCTTTTTGTTCATTTTTTCACTCTAGAAAATTTTAGTCAATGCTTCCCACATCTTGTAGGCATTCCTTTTTCCAGTCACATGTGGAATCATGTGATCCTTCACAGCATCTAGAAGGATTCTCTTGGCATTTATCTTTCTCTTGTTATAAGTGGGAAAATATTCTAGATCTATAGGAAGAGTAATAAGATCTTTGACAATGTCCCATAGCTCATGCTATTCCAACAATGGATTAATTCTCCCCTTACATGTGCTAAAGTTGTTTTCTCCTCCAATAGATCTCAAATCTCGGACTTGTCGCCATGTCCCTGTAAATATGATAATTTGTGATTCAAATCCTCCTTAATCAAATAACATGTAGATCACTGTGAAAACTACCTTGGTTGCTTTCAAATATAATGATCTGATACCATGTTAAATTTTTTTTAGAGCATATAATTTGATTACTACTTCCAATAAAATAACCCAAATGCATGCATAGAATTAAATTCTTATATCTAATTTTATGAACAACAATACACAAGCACATTAACTAATAAAACATGTAGTGAAACAAGAAACCAATCACACACAATACACAATAATTTTTACCCTAGAAACATAATTGGGAAAACCAACATTAATGGATATTTCTTGATAATTGTGCTAGAGAAGAATATAAATGATTACAATCAAATATTTCACAAATAGAGGAACTCAATGCCTTGGGAGGAATTCCAGATCTCAAGGTCAAACCCACTTTCTGCAACAATTGCAACCGATACTCTGTAGGAGTGTGCCCCTGATCACACATGTTTTCTAGATGTCTACTTGGGAATGTTGATGTATTTGTAACTTCGGAAGATATTCACTTGTATATTACATTTGTAATTTATTGTATATCCAACAGAGATTTATTATTCCTCTGATTGGAAGTGTTGTCATTTGTATTTGCAAGTTTCGCAAGTTACATTGTAAGTGTCGTCATTTGTATTGATGGGTTATTAGACCACCAGTGTCGGGTCGGCCCTAGTTAGGTCATGTGGTTGGGTTATTAGGCTTCTTTGAGAAGTCGGCCCCAGTGATTTATTAGCAGGTCAAGTCAATGTATAAATAGAGAGGTTGTGTCTCATTTGATTCATTTGCTCAATTCTCAAGCTCGCATAGCTAAGAGAGAAAGTGGTGCACATATGGAGGAGGAGGAGCATCTGCTAGAGACATCTTATTGGGTTTGATCCTTGTGATCTTGTATTGGGGTTTATTCTATCTCTGAGGAAGTTGCGGGGTTTTTCAACTTCTTGGTTTTCCCCGGTGAAACTCTGTGTCTCTTGTGTGCTTGCATGATTGTGTTTATTATTGATATGCTGTAGATATGTTGTACATGTTATTCTCTTAGAGATCCTAGTGATAATGGAATGAAATTATTGAAAAATTAACATGGTATCAGAGCTGACCTAAGAAGAAGGCACTATGCAGCTGCAGAAGTTAGGGATTCTTAATATTTGGGTTTCTCTCCACAGATCATCAAAGGCAAGAGGCTAGATTGACTCTCCTAGCAATGGTGCATCTTTCTGTCAAGACAAAATTCAATTATGATCATTTTCAGTTTTTGACCTAAAATTTAGGGTTTCTGCAAAAGTTGGAATTTCTGAAATCTGAGAACACGGCTGGAAGCTCCTCTGCAAAATCAAATTTTAGAGCTTTGGATCGAACTTTTTGGTTGGGTGAAGCTCCGAAAAAATCAAACCCTAATTCAAGGTCCTGTCTAGTGAATCTGGAAGTTCCAAAAGCAATTTTGAGGGGTGAAAATTTGTATATTTCAAATTCCGAGTATACCAGCTTGACCAGTTTAGCTGGTCAAGCTTCACTTTTGAGGGGTGAAAATTTGCAGATTTCAAATTTCTATCCTTTCAGAAGTTTGAAATTAAAATTTTGAAGTTTTAGGGTTTCTCTTACAAACCCTAATCCAGCTCCAGATCTAGTTTTCAGCAAATCAAGTGGTAAGACCTAAATCTTTTCTATTTCCATTTAAAGTACTCTTTAAGATGTCTCACCACACTAATATTGAGGATAAGCTTGAAGGGGTTGATAACTTTTGAGCCTGGAAGTAAGGATTGGGTTAATCCTAGAAGAGAATGAGTTGGACACTTACATAAGTGAAAAGGTTCCTGTCCCAAAGAGAGAAGAGGCTAAGGCCTTACACAAGAAGAACCTGGTCAAGGCTAAGAGAATCATTGTTGATTCTATCAAGGACCATCTCATACCCCATGTGTCTTCCTTAAAGACACCTAAGGATATGTTTGACTCCTTGACCAAGTTGTTTGAAGGAAATAACATAAATCAGAAGATGACTCTGCAGAAACAATTGAAAGGGGTAAAGCTCCATAATGGAGAGACCATTCAATACTACTTTTCTAAGGTATCTCAAATCAAGGAACAACTTAAAGCTGTGGATGAATTAGTGGAGAACGGTAAAATTGTAATGACCACAATGAATGGCCTACCTAGGTCATGGGACTCCTTCATCCAAGGAATCTATGCAAGAAGGAAATTGATCTCTTTCAGCAGACTATGGGAGGAATTTTCACAAGAAGAAGCTAGGCTTGTATCCCAAGAAGAAAATATGGGGAATGAAGATCAAGCTCTCACAACACATACCAAGAAGAGTAAGTCTAGGAGGGAGCCATCTCATAACAAGAGATCTTCACACCACCATTATCATAGAGATAAGAAAGATCTGAGATGCTTTACATGTAATGAGAAGGGACATTTCTCCTCAAATTGTCCTAAGAACAAAAAGAACAACAACAACAACAACTTCAACAAGAAGAAGAAGAACAACAAGAAGAGATATCATGCTCATGCTGCTGAGGATGATCGACCTCCCAAGAAGAAGTCTAGAACAGAAAGTGATGACTCATCAAGTGAAGATGAATATGTTCTAATCTCTGCTCTCACAAGTATTATCTCTCATGGATGTAATGATTGGATTATTGATAGTGGGGATTCCAAACACATGACTGGGTACAAAGAATCCTTTGTAGATCTATTTGAACATGAGTCACCTCATAAAGTGAAACTTGGGGATGACTATCAATATCCTATCAAAGGAAGTGGTGAAGCCTCCTACAAACTAGACTCTGGGAAGTCTTCGAAGATGAAATATGTTCTATATGTACCTGGGCTCAAGAAGAATCTCCTATCCATATCATCTTTGGATGCAAAGGGAATTAGAGTTGCATTTGTGGATGGCCAAGTACTCATGTGCCCAAAGGGTAAGACCATAGATGATGCAGTAGTGATTGGAGAGCAAGAGGGAGGATTGTACAAATTGAAGGGACAACCTGAACATGCCATGGTACATGAATCTATGGATCCAAGTGAACTTTGGCATAGAATGCTTGCACATGTGCACTATAGACCACTACCAATTGCAAGCAAAGTTGTAGAAGGTGTTCTTGAAATTCAGTCCAAGCATGAAGGTGTTTGCAAAGGATGTGCAAAAGGAAAGAACATAAAGAAGGAATTTCCAAGTAGTGAAAGCAAAGCAAAAGAAATCTTGGAAATTATCCACTCCGATGTATGCAAGTTCTTTGAGTGGGTATGTATACTATGTTTCTTTCATTGATGATTTATCTAGGAAGACTTGGGTTTATTTCTTGAAAAATAAAGATGAAGTGTTTGATAAGTTCAAGGAATTCAAATCCTTGATAGAAAATCAAACTGATAAGAAGATCAAGACCTTCAGATCCGACAATGGAAGAGAATTCACTTCAGGTGATTTCAAGAAACTATGCAATGATTCAAGGATTAAGAGGGAGTTGACTGCTCCTTACAATCCACAACAAAATGGAGTTGCAGAAAGGAAGAATAGAACTATCATGGAAGCTGCACGGGAAATGCTTCATGACCAAGATATGCCTATGCATCTATGGGAATAAGTAGCTAGGACAACTGCATATGTGCAAAATAGAACACCTCACAAGATACTTGACAACAACACACCAGAAGAAGTCTTCTCTGGTAAGGAAACTGAAGTTAGCCATCTCAGGATATTTGGCTATCTAGTATACACACACATTCCAAAGGAAAAGAGGGCAAAGCTAGATCCTTCAGGAAAGAAGGGAATCTTTGTGGGTTACAATGAAATCTCGAAGGCTTACAGAATATACTTTCCAGGGTTCAAGAAAATTGACATCAGCAGGGATGTAACATTTGATGAAGACTTAGCATACATCAAATCGAGGAAGAAACATGTTGAAGACCATGAAGAACCACAGGTAACTAGATTTCAAGACACCACTATGAATGAAGCAATTCCAGAAGAAGATCGTGAAATTGAAGATCCACAAGAACCTATAGATACACCTCGTGAGAAGAACTCTCACAAGAGGAAACTTGCATGAGCTAGAGAGCTCATTCAAGATATAGAAAGGTATGGCATTCCAGAAGAAGAACACAGAGAAAGAAAGAGGACTAGATCACATACCAGTTATGTTTCCTTACTCTATGATATTATGAAAAAAGAACCTTCCAGTGATGAAGAAGCAGCAGAAAAGAAAGAATGAAGGATTCCATGGTCGAGGAGTACCAGTCGATCATGAAGAATGATGTTTGGGATGTGGTCCCAAGACCTAAAGGGAAGTCTGTTGTGACTTCCAAGTGGATCTATAAGATCAAGCATGCTGCAGATGGCATCATAGAGAAATATAAGGCAAGGTTTGTAGCTCGTGGCTTCCCCCAGAAAGAGGGAATAGATTATGAAGAGACTTTTGCTACTGTATCCAGATACACTTCTATCAGAACAGTACTTGCTCTGGCTGCAGTGATGAAGTGGAAGATACACCAGATGGATGTCAAGACAGCTTTCTTGAATGGTGTAGTCGAAGAGGAAGTGTATGTGGAGAAGCCACTTGGTTTTGAGATGCATGACAAGGATTCATATGTGTGCAGGTTGAAGAAAGTCTTGTATGGATTGAAGCAAGCTCCTAGGACTTTGTATGATAGGATAGACAGTTTCCTATCCAGTTCAGGATTTAATAAGAGTAAAGCCGATTCCAACCTTTACTACAAGGTTGAGGAAGGAAATCCTGTGATACTACTACTGTATGTCGATGACCTGTTTGTTACAGGTGGGGATGGGTTGATTTCCGACAACAAGAGGAATATTGCTACCAAGTTCGAGATGAAGGACTTGGGGATGATGCATTACTTTCTAGGCATGGAAGTGTGGCAGAGTGAAGATTGGATCTTCCTTGGACAAGGGAAGTATGCAGCAGAGATCCTGAAGAGGTTCAGGATGATGGACTGCAAGGCCATGGCCACACCTATGGAATCAAACTTGAAGCTTCTATGTGATGCTTCATCTGAGCCGGTTGATGTCACTGTGTATCGTTAGATGATTGGGTCCTTGATGTACCTGACAAACATGAGACCATATATTTGCTTTGCGGTGAACACATTGAGCTAGTTCCTGATGGATCTGAGAAGTGTTCACCTGCTTGCTGTAAAGCATATTGTGAGGTACCTGAAGGGTACAGTTGATTATGTGCTCAAGTATGATGTGAATCAAAAGTTTAACCTGGAGGGTTATGTTGATTCAGATTGGGCAAGTAATGCTACATATAGGAAGAGCATTTCTAGGTGTTGCTTCAGTATGGGATCAGGTGTGATCTCTTGGTTTAGCAGGAAGCAATCCTGGGTAGCACTAAGTACAGCCGAAGCAGAGTATGTCATAGCTTGTTCGGCTAGTTGTGAGGAAGTATGGCTTAGGAAGCTACTGCATGAGCTATTTGATCTCCCGTTGGATGCTATTGGTATCTTTTGTGACAACCAGAGTTGTGTCATTTTATATGAGAACCCAGTGTTCCATGACAAGTAGAAGCACATCGAGATCAAATATCACTATATCAGATATATGGCGCAGAGAGGATCAATAAAGCTCCTGTATGTTGCGATGGATGAGCAAGTTGCAGATGTGTTGATAAAACCACTAGCCAGAGTGAAGTTTGAGTACTTCAGAGAGGGGCTTTGGGTTCTTCATATTGAAGATACTTCGAGGAAGAAGTGATGGGACACATCTGCATGATCCATTCCAAGCATGGTGATAGGAGGATCCTTCCCATGGTTGTGGTTGTAAGCGTTGTGTGATGAGCATCAGGACGATGCTCCAGTTACTGCTTTGGATATGCATCGGGTGGATGCTTTGTATGATCAGTTGGATCATGTATATGTATATTCATCAGGTGGATGCTTTGTATGATCAATTGGATCATGTATATGTATATGCATCAGGTGGATGCTTTGTATGATAAGTTGGATCATGTATGATGACATGCATCAAGATGATGCAGTGACAATGATTAGGATGATGCTCTAGATGACATGCATCAGGATGATACAGTGATGATGATCAGTTTGATCATGTGTGATGAGTATCAAGATGATGCTCTGGAGATATGCATCAGGACAATGTTATGATGATGATCAGGATGATGTATGGTGAGTATCAGGTTGATACTCTGTGGCCATGGACAGGTTGTGCAGATAAGCATATAATAGCACCCTAGGAGATTTGCAGATACTCTTTTGAGGTTTTTCCTATGGCATATAATAGCGCCCTGGGATATCTGGAAAATTCTCTTTCGAGGTTTTGCTTGGGAGGACATATACTAGCGCCCTGGGATATTTGCAGATACTATTTCGAGGTTTTGCATATGGCATATAATAGCGCACTGGGATATGTTAAATTTTGAGTATTAATTCACAATACTATAGGATCTTTGCTGAGAGAATAACATCTACAGTATATCAATGCATGACAATCATAATATGACAAGCATCACAAGAATCAAAAGCATAGAGACAAGAGACACAGAGTTTCCGTGGGGAAAACCCTAAGGTGAAAAACCCCACAACTTCCTCAGAGATAGAGAGAGCAATGGCTCAACCTAAATACAACCAAATAACACTGAGATAGTCTCCTAGCAGATGATCCTCCTCCTCCTCACTAGTGCACCACTTTTGAGAGTGAGAGTGAGTTACTTTTCTGAGTGAGTAAAATAGAGATCCCCTATCTCTATTTATACTCACCTTTTTGCCCAGTGACCTAATGGGGCCGACTTGTCTACTTAGATACATCCACATTATATTATATATAATTCCGGGCCAACCCCATATGGTGGTCTAATAACCCATCAGCAAGTACACACACTTGCGACACTTGTCAATCCACATGACGACACTTCCTTGTAGAGGAATAACACATCTCTTATAAGGGTACAATAAATATATATAAAATACACAGATGAAATACATTCCGAAGTTACATATACATCAACAGGATATCTAGCAAATGCTCTTTCAAGGTTTTGTCCTATGACATATAATATCGCCCTAGGAGATCTGATAGGTTGAGCAGTACGCTAGTAATCAGTCCTAGGATGCTCTTTCGAGGTTTTTCCAAGACCACATGTAATATCACCCTAGTAGATCCGATAGGTTGAGCAGTACACTCGTAATCAATCCTGGGATGCTCTTTCGAGGTTTTGTGGTGACCACATGTAATAGTGCCCTGGGAGATCCGATAGGTTGAGCAGTATGCTCGTAATCAGTCCTGGGATGCTCTTTCAAGGTTTTGTGGTGGGGTCACATGTAATAGCACCCTAGGAGATCTTATCGATCATGCTTAGGAACATAAAGGATCCTGGGATACTCTTTCGAGGTTTTGTGACGCATGTAATAAGTTCTGAGGATTCCACAGTATGGCTAGTGTTGATGAAGACCTACAGGTGGTGGGCCTACATCCAGGATGATGTATGGTGAGTATCAGGTTGATACTCTGTGGCCATGGACAGGTTGTGCAGATAATCATATAATAGCACCCTAGGAGATTTGCAGATACTCTTTTGAGGTTTTTCCTATGGCATATAATAGCGCCCTGGGATATCTGAAAAATGCTCTTTCAAGGTTTTGCTTGGGAGGACATATAATAGCGCCCTGGGATATTTGCAGATACTCTTTCGAGGTTTTGCGTATGGCATATAATAGCGCACTGGGATATCTAGCAAATGCTCTTTCAAGGTTTTTCCAAGACCACATGTAATATCGCCCTGGTAGATCCGATAGGTTGAGTAGTATGCTTGTAATCAATCCTGGGATGCTCTTTCGAGGTTTTGTGGTGACCACATGTAATAGCGCCCTGGGAGATCCGATAGGTTGAGCAGTATGCTCGTAATCAGTCCTGGGATGCTCTTTCGAGGTTTTGTGGTGGGGTCACATGTAATAGCACCCTAGGAGATCTTAACGGTCATGCTTAGGAACATAAAGGATCCTGAGATACTCTTTCGAGGTTTTGTGACGCATGTAATAAGTTCTGAGGATTCCACAGTATGGCCAATGTTGATGAAGACCTACAGGTGGTGGGTTTACATCCAGCATGAAAAAGGGATGGCTCTCTAAAAATTCCTATGATGAGAAGAATTCATAGATAGCCCAGTGATCAAGATGTTGAGTACAAAAACAGTGATGATGATGATGCTCCGTGATCGAGTGATGATGATCTAGCTCCATAATTGAAGACTTGCGCCAATATGTATTGATGACTTGTGTCTAGAGAATACCTTCCTAGTTAAGAGGGAGTGTTGATGGATTTTTAACTTTGGAAGATATTCACTTGTATATTACATTTGTACTTTATTGTATATCCAACAAAGATGTATTATTCCTCTGATTGGAAGTGTCGTCATGTGTATTTGTAAGTGTCGCAAATTACATTGTAGGTGTCGTCATTTGTATTGATGGGTTATTAGACCACCAATGTGGGGTCGGCCCTAGTTAGGTCATGTGGTTGGGTTATTAGGATTCATTGAGAAGTAGGCCCCAGTGATTTATTGGCAGGTCAAGTCAGTGTATAAATAGAGAGGTTGTGTCTCTCATTTGATTCATTCACTCAATTATCAAGCTCGCATAGCTAAGAGAGAAAGTGGCACACATATGGAGGAGGAGGAGCATCTGCTAGAGACATCTTATTGGGTTTGATCCTTGTGATCTTGTATTGGGGTTTATTCTATCTCTGAGGAAGTTGCGGGGTTTTTCACCTTTTGGTTTTCCCTAGTGAAACTCTGTGTCTCTTGTGTGCTTGCATGATTATGTTTTTGATTGATATGCTATAGATATGCTGCACATGTTATTCTCTTAGAGATCCTAATGATAATGGAATGAAATTATCAAAAAAATAACAACGAAAAGTGTGCCCTCTACTCTGCTTTGAAATCTCTAATGGAATGTGCCCCCTCTCACTCATTGAAGTAAGTGTGCCCCATTTTCTTAAGTCCTCACAAAAAAAAAGTGTGCCTCTAATTCTTTATGCCCTGGATAAGTGTGCCCTCTCTTTCTTCTCTCTCTAACTGCTTAAGAATTTTCTCCCTCTCAATCAATCTCTGAATGAGACAATGTGTTGAACTCACACTCTCTCTGTCTAATGCACCCCCTCTCACTCACTGAAGGAAGTGAACCTCTAATTCTCTCTACCCTTACGGCTGAGGAAGTGTGCCCTTCCTCTCTGAAGTGTGCCCCTTCCCTCTCTCAATCAAATTTGAATGAAACTCTCTCACACTCTCTTTGTGTCTTCTATCTTGAATGTTTACCCCTAATAAATTACACTTCCACAGTAATAAAACTCACTTTTACATAAAAAGTGAAAAGGTAAAGTTCAAACATCTCCACATGCTCCCAAAACTAAATCCATGCAGAGAACTTTTCCTTTGTTAGTCCATAAATCAACCCTCTTAATGAGGAAAGTGTTCTACACTACTCTAAGCTTATCTTTGAAGAATACAAACTTAGCCTTACCAAATCCTACAGTTTGGTCATCTTCCTCTCATGTGATTCTCACACAATATATGAATTCCCACCCTCTCTAAAAACCCTTTCTAGAGAGACCATTTTTAATGTCCCTTCATGTTAGGTATTATAACATGAAGAACATCCTGAGCTACAAATTTCAACAAACAATGGTGCAAATATAGCAACGAACTTTGAAAAATATTCTCAATAATTTGATTTCTTGCATCCCTCCTAAAGATCTCATCAGCACACTTCTCCCCTTATGACTAACCCCGCATCCCTTTCCTCACTTGTATCCCTTTATATTCCATCAATAAATATATTTCGCATATCTAAATCCATTTTTATACACACCCACACTAAGAAGGGTGAAATTTCATGTAGTTCGGATCTAGACACAGTTGATCTGGAATTGGGGTCATCCAATAAAAAAAATGAAAAGATACCCCCATCCATTCGAATGATGAAAAAAAAAGTATGGTGTCTCCTTCCACAACTCATTCATGATGTTCGTGAAGGGCATGCAAAGAGTGACGTTGTTTCCAATCTAGAGATCCATAACATTTGTAAACATAGTTCTACACTCTCATCTTCATTTCCAATTTGCAATTCAGCACGTGATCTCTATGATTTGAGTATGGAGAAGCACCCACCAATTTGCAACAATGGTGAGAGATACTATGATAAATACTCTTAAAGTTCCAATCTCAACTTTATCAATCTAGATCTTTAGACCAGTCCTTGTATCTACAAAGCAATTGTTCTCAAATGGATACATAAAGGTACACACACTCAACAATCACTCACAACAAACATATACTCTTACTATATAAAGTACTACATCTCATAGCCTCACATTTTCCTTGGACCTCTTCTGAGGAATTTATCCCAACCTCACTCTGATACCAGTTGTTAGGAAACAAAGAATGTAATAACCAAGCACACATAATGAAGAAGAATATTTTTACCCTACAGACTCAAAACTGAGAAAATCAACAATAATAGATCTATTACCCTTGACCACTCTTGCCAAGTCATGGCCAATCCAACCATCATCGAGCACTCTTAGTCACTTTACAATGTATTTACTCAATCCTTTAAGTAGGATTCCTCGCATGCAATACCATGGGTTACCTAGAAAACCCTAAATGGTAAACCCATATTTGACTCTTTAATAGAGTCAATATTAACATAACACATGGCATCTGTGTCCATATTATAGAGAGCTCAACAAGATGACCATTAAAGATAATTTTCCTATTCTTGCATCAATGAATTGCAGGGATTATTTTTTCTACCATGTTGAATCTCTGTTCTGAATATCAACAATCTAGAATGAGGAAAGAACACATTCCAAAAACTTAGAACACATGAAGGTCATTATGAATTTTTGGTGATGCCATTTGGCTTTACCATTGCACCCTCCACATTTCAAAGCTTGATGAATTCTATTTTTAAACCTTTCCTCATGAAATTCTTTTTAGTATTTTTTTTCGATGATATATTAATCTATAGAGAATATTGGGAAGAGCATGTACAACACGTTGATATGGTCTTAAAAGTACTAGCAAAGAAACAAATATATGCTAAGCCTTCTATGTGTTCCTTTGGGTTCATGAGGTGGAATATTTGGGTTATATTGTATCTCATGAAGGTGCGAAAGTGGAACCTAACAAAATTAAATTTATAATGGAACGACCAATTCCCAAAACCTTGAATAATCTTAAAAAAATCTTAGGATCGACAGGCTAACGCAATTTCGTCAATAATTATGATCAAATAACAATATCTATAAAGTGCTATTGAAAATAAGACATTTTCATGGACTTAAGAAGCAACCAAATATTTTTAAAAACTTAAAGAGGACTCCCAAAATACATTTTTTTATCTTTTTTCGTTAATACCTTTATCCTCTTATTTTAAGGGAAAGATTCAAGGACAATGGATGGTTATCATTTTCAAATATATTGGATATTTGTTTGATGCGTTATACTATGATTTCTCGATTGCTATTAGAAGAGACCCTTTAGTTTAGTCCATCGATATGATGTGAAAACCATTTGGGTATTGAATTGGACACACCATTTGGTTTGTTCCTCTATAAATAGTTGCATGTATTTTCTTATCATTAGTTGGTTTAGGGTTTCCTAGGTTGCTCCCTTAAGTGGGAACACTAGATATTTGGATAATAAACACTTGGTTACAAGTGTCTCATTTTATTGTTAAGTCAATAACCTCAACTTTATGTGTAGTGTTGGGAGTAGGGTTCTATTTATCATTGACACTTTATTTTGATGCTTCCTATTGTGGGGTAGAGGGGTTCTCTTCAATTACATAATTCATATTCCTAAGGATTGAGTTTAGGGTTGATTTTACTATATTTTTCTTGGATGTGGAATTCTTTTTCTACAAATCATGTTCATAATATAAGAAACCATTCCTATCATCCTTGAAGGACATGGGTGTGCTCATATGGCCAACTAGCATTTAGTATAGAAGGATCACGCCTCTTAAAATGTTCCTCCCTAAAGTTGTTATTATCTTGATAACACTGGATTTTATTACGACGTATTGAAATTTCAGAAGTTGTACAAGCCAATGGTAACTGGGTATATAAAATAAGCCTTGTTCTTCTTTTTCATAGTTTTTGAAACCATGTAAGTTTGTTTGGCATGATATCTTAAGGAGAACAATCCTATTTGGTACAAAATTTGGTAAGATACAAGGATCCCTCACACCACTAAATATTTTTATGTAGCTCATACTATCATTTAAATACCATTTTTTTATAAGTATTAGTTTTTTCTTGTTTATTATGAAAATAATGGGCTTGGATCATTAAAGATATATTCAAACAATTTCATTAGAAATCCATCTGAAAACAATGTGTATCTATGTTTGTATTTAGTTTTCCAATGTAATTTACTAACTCTAAATAAATATGTTTATCATTAGTATATGTACTCTTCATTATCCATTGCATTCCATCTTAACAAGGCATGGTTTATTCCTAGGCTGCAACATTGTGAAGGTAAGATAATTGAACCATATGTCTCATCTAGATGTCTTTGAATGTATTTGTTGGCGCATGTGGAGTTGGTATATTTAGATTATGGGGAATGTTGATATGTTTTAAATAATTTACGGTAATTATTTTTAGAAGATGTGTATGTATAGATAACATTGGTCACCTACTTATTTAGTTAAATTCAATACTAAATCTTAATACTTTTGATTTATATTTATTTTCTTTGGATCCATAGGAAACTTGTTGTGACTCATAATTTGAGTGAAAAAATGTTTAGCAATGTCAGACTTATGAAAATAAATTCTATAATTTAGATACAATCCTTCTTTGGGAGTAGGGGCATTAGTGATACAAAATTGGTTCAAGCCCTAGGATAGAATTCAATTTTAAGTGCACAAGACACCAATAATAGGGAATGGTTTTGAGAAATGAAACAAGGGTGGATTCTCTATTCTTGTTGTCAAGAAAGAAAAAAGAAGAATATAAGGATTATAAGGTTCATGCTAATTCATAATAAAGCTTAATGGACCAAATTTCATTTTGATCATTTGAGATTTCAAACCAAGCTTATTTTAAAAACAATATATTGTTCTAGTATCCCATTTGTATTATAATTTTGAATCAATAAATTATACAAAATGGTTCGGTTTAATTTTAGTACTTATTGTGCAATTGAGATATGTGATTAGATGGTGTTTTCTTGGTAGAGTACTTGATGCATTTATAGTTTCATTTTGTGGAATGCTCACAGAGAATGGAAAATGAATGTGAGTCTATAAGGGATAGAAAAACAATTTTTCATACATAGTAATATGGAATTTGAAATGGAAAAGAGTGTGTTAAGTGTCTACTTAAAATGGAATTGAATCTGAGCTAGAGGAATGTTTTTATATTATATGACCTAAAACTTGAATTGTTATAAGAATCTCATGCTATTTCAAGGTAGAAAAGGCTCGAGGAATGTGGGTCCAGTGAATATCACTCGTTGGAGGTCAATCTCCCCATTTACTTAAAAGTTAATCATGTCCCAAACTTCTTGATGTTTGAATTTCAAAAATTCTCTATGATAGACTTGAGTCATTTGGTTTTAAATATAATAGTATTTTGAGGTTAGAGACAACAATTTTGACCCTTATGTGATATTGAAAGCATGGATAGTGGTATCTTACGAGACCTTCAAATAGTGTTTTCTAAATCTATCCCAACAAATACCAAGAATTGAGATTCCTTAAACTCTTAACAATGAATCCCAACCTAAAGGGAAAATCCTAAGAAGGAGAATGGTAAAATTTATGCAAACTAGAAGAACCATAGACTTATTGAGATTTAGATGATAACTTATTAGATCCTAAAGCTTTAAACATTAAAAATTTTTGGAGGTGGACCCGCACTTCAAATATAATCATGTTGAGGGCTCAAAACAAGGCTAAACCACCATTTATTAGATTCATGATCAAGTTACCTCCATGTTGAAATTATACTATTCCAATTTTCCTTCATAATAAAAATTCATTCTCTAAGATCAGTTTGATTTCATCTCTAGAAAAATTTATATTTCCGTCATTTTCTCCTTAAACAAATAGGGTTTTGTCAAATCTCCTAAAATCCATATAAACCCTTCATACTGGTTATCCAAAATTATTTATTTTTTGACCTAGATATTCTCATGTTCTTCTTTTGAGTACAAATTGAGCCACCTTAATTAGAACTTCCAATAAAAACTTATGTTAATTTTAAGTTGGCATGCATTTTAAAACCTTTATTTGGG
Organism: Larix kaempferi; assembly: GCA_027924585.1. Classification (NCBI taxonomy): domain Eukaryota; kingdom Viridiplantae; phylum Streptophyta; class Pinopsida; order Pinales; family Pinaceae; genus Larix; species Larix kaempferi. The sequence continues at coordinate 5,052,702 of BSBM01000211.1, forward strand.
GTTTGTCAATCCTATACCTATAATATATCAAATATTTATTTTTCAATGATTTCGAAATTTCTACCTATAACATTCATAATTTATTTTCTACGACAACTCTATCCGTGTGTTATTTCAATTTTCCAAGAAATATTTATGGCCAATTTTTCAAACCTTGTTGGTTTCCACCCTCATATGGCTCAAGCAAGTTTGCAAACAAGATAATTCTTCCAATTTATCTCTAACATATATCAATTTTGGATCTATAATACTATGTTATTTATTCTTTCCAAATCCATTTCTCTCACTTTATTTGGAACTTCTAACCATGACACATGTTTTATATAGTGAACCTTCATACATTTAGCAAGGTTTCAAGACTAGAAACTTCAATTAACTTGTATGACATGTTTCTTTGCAATTTCGTTATCTAGGCTACTAAAAGTTTGACCATATATAGTACCATCTATATTATTTATAACTATTTAAGTCTCACTACAACTAGATACCTATAGCCAAATTTATGCATCAAACTATAATATGTTTTCCTCGGAGGTGCTTAAGTAAGAATTTTGATCTCTTCTACCACTTGGAATGACCCCCGATACCTAAAATAACATAATAACACTACATAATCATAATGCATACCAATTGTAATTGTGCATCACATCTCCCAAAGTGTCAATGCTGACAAATTATACAATAATGCCTTATTTGTTAGGATAACAATTCTCAATTAACCCAAGTACATCCATATATCCAAATCATAATCCCATGCATGTAATAATGACTCTAATGACCTATTATATATATAATTCCTCATCCATTCCTCATGTATATATACCACCAAGATAACCTACCATTTAGATATGTATTTTACCTCTATAAACCACATTAGGTTGATTACATACATTACAATTTCATTTGCATGTTCTTTCTTCCCTACTAAATGTGGTTTCCTATAGAGGACAAATTTCCCCACCATTTTATTATGAAAGTTCACAATTTAAGACATAATCAACTAAAAATATTAATATCTAGAAATTTATATAATCGCTAGAAATGTAGGATTGTTATCAAGGCTTAGGAGAAGGAATCAAAATACAAGGATTCAACTTGACAAAGTTCTGGAGAAACTATGATAATAAGATACACATCTCTTTCCCTTCTAAATTTTCTTTCTTCACATGCATGTGGAATCTAGGGAATAGTATCTAGTCGTTGTTTTGTTTATATATCAGTGAGCCTAGTCCACCCACTAGGGAAAGCACTTAGCTTGTTAGTTATGTGACACTTTCCCTCACAACAATGACAATAAATACAATTATGTGAACAATATGAAAATTGGATGACCATAATTAAGGAAATGGTTGAAAATGAGGTCCATATGAAGTTATTGTTGGGAAAAAACAAAGTGGGCCATGAAAAAGAGTTTGTTGTCCTAATTGAAACAACGTGGATAACACCTCAAATGGATTTGTAGAAATTCTGAATGAATCAATAAAAAAATGAAGGGTTGGCCTATAAATAGGGTGAGACCCACATTTTGAAATCCATTCTTACGGTTTGTTGTTGGATTCCCTAGATTGATTTAAGCTCATTGTGGGAGATTGGACAAATTGATTTCAATATAGGAGTTTTAGGTTAGTCCTTATGCAATTATTTTCATTTTCATCCATTTAATTTTCCTTCTAGGGACCTCGATAACTTGTGCAGAAGCCTGTTAGGGTTTTTGTAGGGTCACATTGGAATCGAAGGAACAGTCGTGCCATGTGGTGTGACAATTCCTTTGATAGTTGTTTTTTCTAAAGGATGTAATGAATTTACACCACATAATAATATAATCATTTGAAAGTAAGATTCCTCATGCATGGTATGATCAAATAGATGTTATGCTTGTGTGGAAAAACTATGTGTCTGATCATTCTTATAGCTACATGTGGGTGGGTTTGTAGTTTCCTTGACCATGCACAATGATCATATGATTAATTTTATTGGACAACCTTGTATGGTGTAGTTGTTGGGTTAACCCATCATGTGAGAATGTTGTGTGGTGATATTAATTGGGTAGTTGTGAGTGGCATGGATATCCAATTAATTCAGTTGCATGTCTTGATCACATGGTTGGTAAAATAAGAAGGTCACACCCTTGTGTGACTATTTCTAGAAAATTCATGCGAGTGTGATCATTTTTAGTTTTTTGGATTTTTGTGAGAATTAGGTAAACTAGTTTAGACCTATGTGTGATTTGTTTTGTAGGTTTCTAGTTGAGAGATGGTTATTTGGTAGTGAGAGCAACACCTCAATGGTCTTTTCTAGGAGGTGGCTAGGGACCCTATAGTTTGATAGTGTCTATGAGAGGTGGGGCTATTGAAGTAATTTGATTGTTCTATGATGAGGTCTGGTGAGGATCTCCTATGAGATTTGATTGGCCATCAACAATATCAACAACAATGGTGGTACAATAACAACAATGGTGCAATAAGAGATTGATATATGACCTACTTTTTATGTTGATATTGATCTTGTACCACCACCATTGAATAGAGAATAGAGAAGTAGTAGGACGTCCCTCATCCATTGGTGAAGTAATAAGGGGCATTTTAGAGAGGGCAATATATGTGATTAGGGGTTTGAGCCACGTTTTGCTTTACCTTCAATTGTTTTCTCCCTAATTTCAAAAGCTATGCCTCTTGTTCTAAATCAATATAAATTATGCTTTTGGTGATACCTATAAAATAAAATTGTGGCTCTATTTTCGACCTGCATTTTATTGTTACAACACATTATTGGGGTTATTGTCTCTTTTATTTTCCTATTTATCGTTTAGAAAACATGCATGCATAGGATTTTCTATTTTGAGAGTGTAGTGAAATAAATTTTCTCTGTGTGCCTAGCGTTATATTATATGCATGCTACATTGAAACTGAGCTACTTATACTTTTTAGAGGTAGGGTTTTAAATTTTTCTATTTTATATTTTAGGCTCTCGATTCTTACTATAGGCATGCTTCTACCTACTATAATTGTTTTCTTGTTGTAAGAATCAATTGCACATATTTGATATTTTAGTCGGGAGTCGCTTATTTTTTAGGCGCTTTTGCGCATATTTTGTTTCTATATTCATGGTGATTAACTATAATATGTTCTCCTCGAAGGTGATTAACTATAATATGTTATCCTCGAAGGTGCTTAACTATAATATGTTCTCCTCGAAGGTGCTTAACTATAATATGTTCTCCTCGAAGGTGCTTAACTAATAATTTTGATCTCTTTTACCACTTGGAATGACCCCAATACCTAAAATAACTTAGTAACACTACATAATCATAACGCATACCAATTATAAGTGTGTAGAACATCTCCCAAAGTGGCAATGCTGACAAATTATACAATAACCCCTTATTTGTTAGGATAAAAATTCTCAAATAACCCAAGTATATCCATATTTCCAAATCATAATTCCATTCATGTAATGATGACTCTAATGACCTCTTATATGTACAATTCATCAGCCATTAGTCATGTAGATCTACCACCAACCTAACCTACCATTTAGATATGCATTTCACCTCTATACACCCCATTAGGTTGATTACATACAATACGATTTCATTTGTATGTTCTTTCTTCCCCATCAAATGTGGGTTCCTATAGAGGAAAAATTTCTCCACCATTTTATTATGAAATCACAATTTAACACATAATAAACTACAAATATTAATAGCTATAAATATAAATAACATAGGTTAATCACTTGTAATATCCCCTCCCGCGGACCCAATTCTTGGAAGGAAACATGATGCCAATCTGGGTCTTTTACATAAACTCAGCCCATTAAATTCACAACAATTAAAATCAAACGTGTGCAGATGCAATTTAAAGAAAACATGCATAGTGGAATAACATCATCCACACACATTACATGATGCCATTCAATTTAACACGGTCAACAAATTAATAAATTTGCGGAAGTAATTGCATATAAGAAAATACCCATCTTGTTGTAATGTTGTCCCAAACAGCTAGCTATGTTGCTGCAACGTTCCACCCAACCATAGGCCAGTTGTGTTCATCAATTCTCTCAACACAACTGCCACCCCCGAGCTGGGCATGATTCTTACAAGGAAAAGGGAACATTCCATCTCATGCACAGCCAAAGCAATAGAAACCCATCTCAAGTCCAACCTTCTTTTACACACAACAACTCCAACTGGGCATGGATACCCATTTTTAGCAATGGGATTTGCAAATACGATGGCCATAGGTTTTCCCAAAAATGCGGGCACACCAAAATTGGATTGGGGGTGAGAAAATCGTCCACAGGAAACCAACCCAATTTTCCATGGGTATTTTGGGCATCTAAATGGCCAAAACGGCCCCATGAAACCCCAAATCAAGCTCCCATACTCCCAACCACTCTGTAACACAAAAATGCCCCCTTTTCCCCCTGAAAACCAGGAAGACATGGGAAAAACATGGAGGAAAAATGCCCAGCAGTCCCCAAAAACGTGAGAGAGGCAAAACTGGTTCATGGGTAATGGCTTGGGGAGCAATTCATGGCTATTTTCTTGCCCAATAAGCAAAAAACGTTTTTCCATGAAGGGTGGCTTGCCCATACTTGAATTTGGACAGCCATACCTCCCATTCCCAAGGCATTAACTACCTCAACCAATTCTTGGGAGAAATGAATGATTGGGTACAAAGTCAACATGGATAGTTGAGTGTTTGATGGGTTATCTCATTGACACTTGGCTTGACTTGATTGGCTCAAGGGTTTGAATGTTTTCCCTCCCAATTCCTTGTAAAATCATGCCCCCATCTCTTGTTGCATTGCATAGCTAGTTGTGGGTATTTTATTAAAATGCATATTTACATGATATTCACAATTCCATTGTGCATGGCTAGCACGTAAACCATATGCACCAATAAAATCGATGGCGGGGCCTTGAAATTGAGCTCCTCACCACGATTTTATAACAATATTACATCATTTATAGTTTAATATAATGGGGTCAAACTCGGGATATTACAATCCCCTCCCCCTTGGAATAACACCGTCCTCGGTGTTCCAACACTTAGGAATAATACCCACTTTACACACGTCCAAAATTCACACAATGTGGCAGGTCTATCCTACATTTCATCTCTATACTTTGAACATTCAGGATCAAGTCCTTTGGCTTCCACAAGTTGCTCCTACTGTCTTTGATCTTCCAGCTCTGCAGGTAGGCATCACTCCACAGCAATCCCTTCCCTTCCAAATGATCTACAAGTATGGAATTTCATGGATGTCATCTTCCTTGCTGCCCTGGAAACTATTTGAGGAATATTTTCAGCCAAAACAATAGCTTTTGGTTTGCTGCCATGATCAATGTGCACAACTAGCCCACACTTTGCTCACTAGCAACACTTGGCTAGTAACAGCTACAAACATTGGCTTCCAATTTCTCACCTGTGAGATTCATCATGGCGATTCCTATTAGGACAAGCATAACACAATATTAAGAATTAGTCAATTATTTTCCCAATTGAATTGGAAAGTCCATGCTTTACTCATGATACTTCCACACATTTCATGATTTCCCAACATACACATGAACTCATTCATGTTCACCCTTTCATAGGAAAAATAACTATTTCAGCATTCACAATTCATTTCAAGCAATAAACACAATCAACTTCCAGTCACGACATGCATTCAACAATCCTTTGTTTCTAAAATGCATCAATCAAAAGGAAAGAGGAGACTAAGAGTTTCCCCCTCTTAGTCTTGTTCCAATCTGGAGCCACACCATCACTTGTGGTTCTATGCTCCTTAGCCTCTTTCACTTCAATGTGAATGCTTGACTTGCCTTTTCTTGGCTATGACACTTAGTGTCTAAGGTCCGTCTAAGGATTTTCAACGTGGGAATCCTCCCCATTGTTTCCTATAGGACCTTTGGCTGCTAGGACCCACACATGTTCACTAGCGCCATCTTTCATTACTGCTCATACTGAGCTCTTTAGGATAGTCACATGTCCACATGCATCCTCCAGATGCTTTCATAGTCCTTGCTTCCAGCAATACCTACACTCAAACATTGAATCAATTCACATGTTTATTTTATTTTCATAGGGTTTATCTCTAAACAAGAGTTTGAGAAATCATAACAAATCATATACACATGTATATTCATAAGCAAGAAGCTACAAGATAACCAAATAATTATCTGCATTGGATGTCTTCACTTTATTCCACAAGATCCTTGGATTTCCTGTGGGTACAATAATTATTGTTGGGCCAACACATAGGCTAATCCACTACATCACATAGTTAATTCCCAACCAGTTACTCTCTGGACTTACCAAGAATTTTATAGTGCCCAACCAGTTACTCTCTGGCTCCACCAAGAATTTTATAGCGCCCAACCAGTTACTCTCTGTCTCTACCAAGAATTTTGTAGCGCCTAACCAATTACTCTCTGGCTTTACCAAGCATTTATAGCTCTTTCAGGGTCCTTGCTTCCTGCAATGACCAAGGTTTCCAACAAAGAAACCACAATGTATCAGCTTAGCTATTAGAAATTTTATACCTGAAATCTTTATTATTCAAAGCAAGAAATAAATGAAAATGAATACTTATCTGTATTGTGCATTTCCTCGCCACTCCACAGGTTTCCTTCTCTACATTACAAGCCTTGGATCACCTGTGGGGTGGATGCTTGGCAAAAACACATGCTGCTCCACAGCATCATCCGAATAGGCAATGCCAAGCCAGTATGTCGACTGGGTTTATCAGGCATCCCTAGAATCAATATGCTAAGCCAGTATGCCAACTAGGTTTATCAAGCATTTCAAAGATCAGTATGCTAAGCCAGTACGTTGACTAGGTTTATCAAGCATACAACGACCATTTCTAAGCCAGTTCTTCGACTGGGTTTGTCAAGAAATGACACCTTTCACCAATACCTCCACAACATGCAAATAACCAATGCCAAGCCAGTACACCGACTGGGTTTGTCAGGCATCCAATTTAACAACATGCCAAGCCATTACACCAACTGGGTTTATCAGGCATCCAACAATTCTTCATCCACACAAGGATGGCACTCCTTCTCCTGTGCAAACCAGCAGTTCCATTTAGGAACTCTATAGGTGACTTTCTTGACTGTAGAGTAGCATGGCCCCACAATACCCACTCACACTACACAAGGATGATACCCATTTTCTGTAACACAGCTCCGCGGGCCTATCCATCCCTTCTAGTGTCCTTTAGTGTGAGCGTAGAAAGGTTACCACTGCCCATACAGTCCTCTTGAGCACCCTTTCTTCACTTTTCCTCTCAACGTGCAACATCAAATTGCATCTGTGTAAGCTGATAGCACAAGAAGGATAAGCAGACTCATCAGTATTGCTACTCTAAAATCATAACCATTTTTGATAACATTCACTATCAAGTATTGAAACACCAGGAATGCGTCCATTCCCTTATGGTGTAGTCAATATTGACACCCCTATCATAACTCAGCACCAGAAAGGTGTGCACTCCCTTTCGGATGTGAGACATGTAGGCCCTAATCATACTCAAGCAGTCTGGAATAATAATGAAATAATAAAACATGCTCTGCATATTAAATATAATAACCAGGCATGTATATCTTCAGTTAGGGTTACAGAATACTCATTCATTTCACAGATGTATCATTTCTTTATTTGTGAAGAATGGGGGCTCCCTTCTCTGAGTCAACAGTCCTTCAATTTGCCACCCCAATCTTTTCATGTTCCATAACCCACACATGCCTTCTCGGCATAATTTTACTGTCTCACTCACATGATTCACCCACATGCAGTTTGACTGAGACATTATCAACATTTACAATGGTGTTTCACCCGAAACCCATTTCCAAAGCATGGGATCCTTCCCATCTAGTTTGGCTTTGGCAAGCCATCACACATGGTCTTCCTGCAATGTGTCATCCTGACACACTTATCAAATAGCCAAACAGTCAGCAACATTTAGCAATAAGCTTCAATTATGATTGTTCCATAACCAATCAATAGCATTAATAATCAAGTCAACATGAATTTACAATTCTCTCTCCTACAGAAATTGATTTGCTTAGCAATGAGGCTATCCTCATATTGTTTGGCTCTCGTAAGTGGTATCACTCTATCCATTATGGTTTCACCCTTTCTACCATACATGAACATCCACCTACAACATGTCCTCCTGACACAATTTTTATATACGCCAAACAATGATTAGCAATTATAAGCAATTCTCAAATCTAAAATCTACAAATCTGTTTTCCTACAGAAATTAGATTTGCAACCATGAGATTATTCTCATAAATTTAAACCATAAAATTTTCAGATTTGTTTCATGCATAAGTTACAACCATGAGAACCTTCTCATAACCTTTGGCTTCTGTACATGGTAGATCCTGGTCTCTACTATGGACTTATCCTCATTGCCATACGTAAGACTTTTCTACCTGAAATCTGAAACTTCAATCAACCAAACACGTTCTGAGTATTTTATGCATATAATCCTTTCATTGCTACAATAGTCACTGAAGTGATCTCAGAATTATAAAACTCAATAATTCAAACATCTTCAGCTGTTAATATTTGAAATGCAATGAAATATATACATTCCTATATATGCATCATTATCACAATAAAATTGCAAGACACAGTCACACTATCCATGCAATTTAAATAAATTGTAAATACTCATTACTTCACATTCCATGCAATTTTGTCCTTCCAACAGAGTGCTCTGGTATCCCATCACATGTCTACCTTCTTCATGCAGTCTTTCCCCTGCATTCATAGCAGCTCATGAAATGGTATTAGGATTAACAATAGTCCACCATTTCATCTATTATCTAACTACAGTGAAACATATATATATATCACAACCATGCATTCACACAATGCATCTCAACATGTGCACCTGAACATATGCATGCACATTCACCACATTTTCATAATCTTTTAATGTGCATTCACTCAATGCATAACCCGTCAGTACAACCTTGTATTAATCCGTGAGTACTATGCATTCCAACATATTATGGCCTAACCATGCCCATCTCATAGCATGCACTACCATAACAAGACCATAAGTCCTCACTTGCTTTGGTTGTTAAACTCACAACCGGCACAGAAAAATGGCATGATATAATTTCATATGAATGCATTGAGATTTCTAAGCAATTATAGGGTGTAAGGCTTCCTACCTTCACTTACCCATACCTCACCATACTTGGCAGGCTAACATTCACATTCAGACACTCAATCTCTCATACAAACAATTCAACACATTTTAAACATAGTTGAAGGGATCTCATCAAATCCTCTTCCAACATTCATGCAATTAAGCACAATTAACCATTACCTACATGGCTGTTATTAACATCACTTGATGTTACCTGATCAATTGGCCTCTTACCAAGGCTACTCAGTCCTTTTGCCAACATCATGATCAGGGATTTGTTGCACCATTATCTCTTCATAAGGTTGTTGGTCTCGTGCAACAACGTCATCAACTTCTTTAGCCATGCTTTGATTGTATTTTGTCCTACAACCAATGCAGACACAACCAATTATTAGCAACCACCATAATTATCTCAAGTGGCTCATTGCATATGTAAAACCTCTCTATTTTACCAATATGCAATATCCTATTTATGCACAAACATGTTCACATGCACTGTGCAAGGTTTGTTAATATGCCATCTGGTGCATATTCATTTCGTCTATGCAATCCCTTGCATTTTCAACATTCTTATGCCATAGTTTATATGCATGACAATTTCATAATTATAAATACGATAGAAAAACAGGGGTTAAGGAATTCTCCCTTTCCAATCCCTCATCGTAGCATGGAATCCCTCTTCCATATCATAGTTGGTCTAGTTTCCTTCGAGTCATGCAATTATAGAAATTGCCCATATTGACAACAATTCTTTTTTGTCAAAACATTCGTTGGCACTTTCTTGCAGCAAATATCTATGATATATGCAGACCTTATTCAAATTTGGGTCATGCATCCATGTTCTCCTCTGGATAAGCTTTCCAATGCCTATCCCCATGCTCCATTCAGATCCAGAACATGGAATTTACATTCTTTCAAAAATGCAAACTTTGCCCAAATTTTCTGCACTTTTACACAGCTGCAATATATTCTGAAATGCCAACTTCAGCTGCTTGTAGAAGCAAATCTAGGAAGATTCATGAAAACTTATCTACAGGACGAAGGTATTCCATCTAACAAGGAACACTCAGAAACCTTCAGATCCCTGTTTCGATGCACCAGTCAACTTCTATAAAATTCAAGGTTTGGCTACTTTTAACTTTTCACTTTTCCCCCAAAATCTCAAAATTTGGCCAAAAATGGCTATCTCCCAAACTATGCATTTCTGGAAAATATTTGTCTAACGAAAATTGTCTATCTTAATGAGAAGATGAAATGTCTAGTTCAGTAAAAATTTTGATTCCAACATCTAGGGTCACTTTCACTATCCACAAGCTTTTCAAAATCCCAAAAAAGTGGCCTGGAACAGTGCTTTTTGTCCTTCTTGCTCACCTCGACTCCACATCCTTTGGAGTTCGGCTCCAAGATTCTAGCCGCGACGCAAATTTCCGTCGCGCGCAAATTTGAAGGCTAAAATTGCCGCGACGCACAAGCCTCCATCGCAACTTTTAAGCCTAAAATTGCTGCTACGCGCAAATTTGAAGGCTAAAATTGCCGTTGCGCGCAAATTTGAAGGCTAAAATTGTCGCCCACGCAAGCCTCCATCGCGCAAATTTTATGGCTAAAATTGTCGCCTGTCTACGCAGATTTTAACCTTGATTTCACCACGTGCGTTGCAGAAACTAACCTTAATTTTGTCACGCGCGTCACAGAAATTAACACCAAAATCGCCGCACGCACGCAGAAGTTAACACTAAAATCAGCGACAGAGTCTTTTCTCCGCGACTGCTTCGGCGAAAAATTTAACCAAATTTTTGCCGACCTTGGCACAATAGTTATGGTTAAAATTGCCGACAGAGACTTAAGCAAAATTTCCAACACTTAGAACATTTTTCAATTTTTCAAAAACAATTAGAAAAATTTTCTGAATATTTCCTTCTTTTTTTATGTTTAGTGGTGGATATGAGGCATACTTACCTCTGCAACTGTAATAGGTAGCCCATGAAGGCCCAATGCTGCAACCAGCAGCTATGATACCACAATGTAATATCCCCTCCCGTGGACCTAATTCCTGGAAGCAAACATGATGCCAATCTGGATCTTTTACATAAACTCAGCCCATTAAATTCACAACAATTAATATCAAATGTGTGTAGATGCAATTTAAAGCAAACATGCACAGCGGAATAACATCATCCACACACATTACATGATGCCATTCAATTTAACACAGTCAACAAATTAATAAATTTGCAGAAGTAATTGCATATAAAAAAATACTCATCTTGTTGCAATGCTATCCCAAACAACTAGCTATGTCGCTGCAACGTTCCACCCAACCATAGGCCAGTTGTGTTCATCAATTCTCTCAACACAACTGCCACCCCCGAGCTGGGCATGATTATTACAAGGAAAAGGGAACATTCCAGCTCATGCACAGCCAAAGCAATAGAAACCCATCTCAAGTCCAACCTTCTTTTACACACAGCAACTCCAACTGGGCATGGATACCCATTTTCAGCAATGGGATTTGCAAATACGATGGTCATAGGTTTTCCCAAAAACGTGGGCACACCAAAAATGGATTGGGGGTGAGAAAATCGTCCACAGGGAACCAACCCGATTTTCCATGGGTATTTTGGGCATCTAAATGGCCAAAATGGCCCCAATGAAACCCCAAATCAAGCTCCCATACTCCCAACCACTCTACAGCACAAAAACGCCCCCTTTTCCCATTGAAAACCAGGAAGACACAGGAAAAACATGGAGGAAAAACGCCCAGCAGCCCCCAAAAACGTGAGAGAGGCAAAACTGGTTCACGGGTAATGGCTTGGGGAGCAATTCATGGTTGTTTTCTTTCCCAAGAAGAAAAAAACGTTTTTCCATGAAGGGTGGCTTGCCCATACTCGAATTTGGACAGCCATACCTCCCATTCCCAAGGCATTAACTACCTCAACCAATTCTTGGGAGAAATGAATGATTGGGTACAAAGTCAGCATGGGTAGTTGAATGTTTGATGGGTTATCTCATTGACACTTGGCTTGACTTGATTGGCTCAAGGTTTTGAATATTTTCCCTCCCAATTCCTTGTAAAATCATGCCCCCATCTCTTGTTGTATTGCATATCTAGTTGTGGATATTTTATTAAAATGCATATTTACATGATATTCACAATTCCATTGTGCATGGCTAGCACGTAAATTATATGTACCAATAAAATCGATGGTGGGGCCTTGGCCTTGGGCTCCTCACCACGGTTTTATAACAATATTACATCATTTACAGTTTAATATAATGGGGTCAAACTCGGGATATTACAGCACTAATCTCATATAAAATGGACTAGCCATTGAAGGTTATTAGGGGAACAAACCCTCTTATTATATTTGTCCTATATTCTACACACAAACATGAAAATATAAATAAATATCAATATAACTTAATTATGTTTGCATAAAATATACAAGTAAATAATTATTTTATTAAAGACAACTCACATTGAGGGGAGATATAGAAGGACTATCGAAGGGTGAATTCAAGAATAGTTTCTCCCCACTGTGCACTGTTAGGGTTGGCGAGCAAGGGGGGACATAATGAATCCATAATTTCTCAGTTCCTAGTAATCGGAAATCCATCCTTGAAATTTTCCATCATCGACCTCACATATGGTATGCTACATGTGTGGGGTCATTGAGACATTATACAAGCTTTGGGGTCGGTGATTCAAGGCTCACATTACATAAATATTGATTTTAGATACATAGATAATTATTGTATTTATTAAGTACTAGAGGATGGATTTTTATTTTCTTGTATTGAAAACTGCATGATTGAGTGAGGCAAAATTGTTAGTAGGTACATATATTCTTTTGTTTTTACAGTGGAAATCGTTTCTTCTTGAATGAAAGACTAGTATTGATTTTTGCGAAACTCATTTGGATAGTTTTTCCAATAATTATTTTACAAACAATCATTTGAAGTTAAGAACGAATTAAATTTGTAAACGGGTGCATTCTCAGTTGTATCCAACACCCTTGATTTTGATATTGAGTCTTACTATCAAAGGGTGAAGTTGCAAGAAGTCTTCATAGGTCTTAGCACTGAAAGACTTGATGTGTTTACAAATAGTTCTGATCACAGTATTATGTGTCTATTTTATGACATTCAAACCACTATGATATGTTTGGATAGGTATTGTCTCTAGTTCTGACACTCGAACCTACCTCTTGGATATATATTTACATTGGAGGCACCACCATGCATTTTTCCATCACACCAAAGAAAGTTTTCATGCTTCACATCTTGTACTTGATATGGAGGAACATCATGGATTGATGATAGTCAAGATTTAAGTTTCGAAGCTCTATCATGTGTTGGAAAAAGTGATCCTTAGCCACAACCAGAACCAAAATCAATAGCCAGAGCCTCAGTCCAGAGCTAGAATGAGATCTAGAGTTGTTTCTATAAGACAAATTTAGAGCCATGTTCTAGAGAACCCATTGGTTTGTGTTCATCCTAAAACCACCTTTTTGTTTTTGGCCAGCCAAAAACTACCCATTTAGTAGAATACTTACAACATCTGCTAGACATCAGGTTGTGGTGACCCTTAAACCAACGTTTTCCATAGATAACCACTAAGCCTCAAATCCAAGTTCCAAGGGAATTGTTGAGCTAGAACCTGAGTTAGATCCAAGTTCTAGAGGCAACCACTGAGCCACAATCATATTTACAACCAAGTTCCAGAGTTTGTGGTCATCCAAAAACAACCATTTAGTATAAGAATCAACCTATGTTGCTTCTGCTAACCTTTTTTTGGTTTGTGGTCTTCCAATACCACCAAGTTTGTGGTCATCCTAAAACCACCAATATATAGAGAACTTATGTTTTACCACTTAGTAGGAGATGTTAACTTCTGATAGCGTACTTGACAAATTTGAATTGTCAAGTAGGAAACGTTCAACATTTAGTAGTTTTCCACTTCCTATTTTAAATTCTCTTTCAGAATATTCTTGGACTCACATACTCCCCTTCAGAATAAGTGGGGAATGTTGGAAACCTAATCTATTATGTGAATATGAGATGTCATTAGGAGGCCAAGAAACCACTTGGAATATGGAACCAAAGGTCCCATCATTGTATTTATACTTGCATATTCTTAATGAAAATTGCACTTTCAAGCCTATTAATTTTTCTTTGTTTAATCCTTAGGTGTTTTCCTACCTAGGCATTCCAATAATTAATGTGCTAATAGACACACAAATGGTTCACAAGTTGTCCAACACCTAAACAACTGCAAATGAGAAACGTAAGAAATCAATAAACATTAAATACATATTGGTAATGTGAATGGATAATATTTTACCAACTAGAACATAAAATACAAAAGTCATGATGATCATCACATAAAATACAAAAGTCGTGATGATCATCACATAAAATACAGGTCACATACAATATGGAAGTTGTGTTGATTGCACACCAATTGTAAAACATAAATATAAATGGTATTTTTCATCAACAAAGGGAAGATCTCTATGAAGTACATGAAGAATGATATTTTTTCCATCTAACTCAACAAATTTCATCTTCCAGTTGAAAAAATCATTCTTAATGACAATGGATCCGTAAATTTCCATGGATATTCCACTAGATTAGTTTGCTACAACGGATATTACGCCTTAGTTCATAATGTTAATTTAATTCCATAAAATACTGAACATAATGGAATTGGAAGAGAAATAACTAGAGAAAATAAGTACACAATCCACACAATAACATAAGACATACCTTCGGAAAACCCATTATGGGGAAAAACCCAACCAAAAATGAGGACTATCACTTTCTCTTCATATCAAAATGCAAATACAAATAAAATGGCACTCTCTATGGAGTTACATATGACTTTGTAGCCAGAATGGCTACTGTGTGATCTCCTATCTCCTCTGCTTTGCAATAATATCCACTCCCCTTCAGTTTGCTCAGTTATGGAACAATAAAATAACATCGAAAGAATGGAACCCATTCTTCTCCTAATGGATCGGTATTTAACATAGATCGATATTAAAATATAGTTAATTTTAGGGTTTTTGCATACCCCAAATCTTGATTAGGGTTAGTGTTTTGGACCTTCCATAATGCTCTTCAAAGTCCACATGTGACTAGATCCACAAGTGTGAGAAATGAGAGATGACATGGAATCCACTCAGTACCATGGTGGTCAAGTGGGTAGGTCAACTTGTGGAAAGCATAATTTATTCATACATACTCCAATTGAGGCGATTCTTACACCGTTGGAAAGGTCTTAGTGTGGAATGTTAAATTTTGGTCTAAATATTTTTTCGCCAAAAACTAACATTTAAGCCCTCAAAATGGCTCTAAAAGGTTTAATACATTTTTTTTTATCCCAAATAAAAAAAGTGAGATATGCCCCTATAATGGGCCCTACAATCCCATTCATCCAATTTTATGACCATGAAAGCTCCAAAGAGGTGAAAAATCATATATTGATCCATTTCAGATCACACCTCCCCATTATGGGAGAATTTCAATGCCCAAAATAGTTTATTGAATTAGGTCAGGAAAATTTTCCTCTATTTTCTCCTTGGAGTACCATTTAGCCTTACCTGTAAGTTGTCTTTTCAAGCTCACCTGCCAGAGTTCATACTGTCCCTGCCTAGTAGTTTTAGACTTATTTTGAAACATCGTTTCTTCTACTAACTATGCTTGAGTCTCTGGTGCTATGTCCTATACATAAGGTAAGAACTACTTAGTCTCCTGATCTAACATGGAAGGTTCATAGAGTTTCATATTTTCCACATTCACTACGGAGTAAATGCACATGTGTGGGGGTAGACTGAGTTTGTAGGCATTATTTTCCACCTTATCCAATACCTCAAAAGAGCCATACCTCATATCCTTGATCTTCTTACCACGGACTTGTAGTATTTCCTTGTTTAAGTGTAATCATACTCTATCTCCCACTTTGAATGATTTTTCAACCCTTTGTTGGTCATGCATTGCCTTTTTTTTCTTGTGATTTATTTAATGCTTCATGTACTTGTAAATTGATCTACCTAATATTATCAATGAACTTTTCATATCTTAATGCCTCACCTATGGTGTCTTCCCTCACTCCCCCTTGTTGTACATAAATAAAATCTAGAGGAGGAGGTGGAAAGTATCTAAAACAAGTTTAAAAAGTTGACTTACTAATGGAAATGTGGACTCCTCTATTATAAGAGAGCTAAATGAATATCAAGTTTTCATCCCAAGACTTTGGATTCTTCTTATTGTAACCCCTCAAAAGCTGCACCAAAGTCTTGTTGACTACTTTTCTATGCCAATTTGTATGTATATGGAATGATGTAGATCTCTTCAACTTCATGTCCATTTTCTCCCAAAGTGTAGTCCAGAAGGCACTAAGAAATATGGTATCCCCGTTTAAGATGATGCTCCTGGGTATCCCAAAGTTCACCTAGACTTGTTCAAAGAACATGTTTGTCGCTTCTTTCCATTTGATGGTCTTGTTACAGGGCATAAGAATACACATCTTGTTGAATATGTCAACTACCACAAATAGTTAGTCATGTCCCTTCCTAATGGTTGGAATAGCACCCACAAAATCCATGGAGATTCTCTCCCATGGTCCCATAGGAACATCCAAGGGATGGTATAGAGATTGATTCCTATTTTGGGGATTTATTGTACAACAAAGTATGCATCCTCTGATAAATTGAGCTACATTATCTTTCATTCTAGGTTAGTAAACATACCTCTGTAAGTTTGCAATTGTCTTCCCTACATCAAAATGCCCTGTAACTTTGGAGGTGTGTGCCTCTCTGATAATCTATAATATTTCACCTTTAAGGACATAGAGCTTGTCCAAATTGTAGATTAACCCATCCTAGAGATGATAGTCATCCTTTTTGTCACCTTCTTCTGCATAGAATTGGACTTATAGCTACTAAAATACCTCCTTAAAGTCCTCATCTTCTATGCATTCCTCCTTATATGCATCATGGGTGAAAGGATCCATATGCATAAGAGTTCCCAAAGATGTAATATTGGTTGTAGGTGATCTTGAGAGCATGTCTACCAACTTGTTTGTGTTAAGTTTAAAACAATTAGACTAGCAAGATCACTGAAAGAAACATAATCACAAGATAGACACATATTTTACCCTGGAAAACCCTCATGGGGTAGAAAACCTAGCAAATCTTTCCTCAATAAGATGATCAACCAAAATACAAGATGTTCTCCAAGACTTGTCCTTCTTCTCTACCTCCTATGTAGACCTCCCAGACACAAGTGTGCTACTTTCTGAGTTGAGAAAGTGTGTCAAATGAGGAGCTCTCCTCCTCTACTTATACTAATTCCCGACTGACCAAAATCCCTAATGGGGCCGACCTCTCCTGGTGAAGTCTAATAACCCCTAAAATATAAACTCAGGGCCGACCCCCACATGGTGGGTCTAATAACCCTAGTTACCACAAACCATCGGAGGAATAAACATCTCCGGATACATAATAGAATCACCTTGGAGGGATGAAACATATGCAGAATAATAATGTACAAATATAATATTCTTAGAAGTTACAATATTCAACACTCCCCCTTAACGAGAAGGATATTATAACAACATCTGTAGGAGGTAGGAGTCATCGACTACATCATACATGATACATCTGTAAATCATCGAAAGCTTTCTTCAATATCATCATCAGTAACTTAACCAGTTACTGGAACATCATCATCATCGCACGATCATCAGCATCTTCATCACATGATCATCAGCATCGTCGTCATCATCATCACATGATCATCAACATCGTCATCACATGATCATCAGCATCGTCACCACACGATCATCAACATCGTCATCACACGATCATCAGCATCGTCATCACACGATCATCAGCATTGTCATCATATGATCATCAGCATCATCATCACATGATCATCAGCATCATCACCACACGATCATCAACATCGTCATCACACAATCATCAGCATCGTCATCACACGATCATCAACATCGTTATCACATGATCATCAGCATTGTCATTACATGATCAATCCAAACCATTCATTTAGGACTATATCCAAGGATGATTTAATCCCCACCATACATTTAGGAATATGTCCAAGGATGATTTAATCCTCACCCCGTACATTTAGGACTATGTCCAAGGATGACTTAATCCTCACCTCGTACATTTAGGACTATGTCCAAGGATGACTTAATCCTCTTCCCGTACATTTAGGACTATGTCCAAGGATGACTTAATCCTCACCCCGTACATTTAGGACTATGTCCAAGGATGACTTAATCCTCTTCCTATACATTTAGGACTATGTCCAAGGATGACTTAATCCTCACCCCGTACATTTAGGACTATGTCCAAGGATGACTTAATCCTCTTCCCATACATTTAGGACTATGTCCAAGGATAACTTAATCCTCTTCCCGTACATTTAGGACTATGTCCAAGGATGACTTAATCCTCACTCATGTCCATCAAGGACTTCATTCTCGGAGACCATACGTCTACAGATTCTCTTAGAACATATGTTCAAGGATGATACAATCCCACCTGTATCCTCATCAATACAGATATACAAGTATCCTCATCAATACAAGTATCATCAAAAGCATGTATCCTCACCAATACATATATAATCAAAAGCATGTATCCTCACCAATACATATATCATCATCATAAAAACAAGTAAAATAAGTATTCTAAATATAAGAGTCCTAAATCTAAATAATCTAAGCATAAGTATCTAAGTGTATTAAACAGGTATCCACATCATCGACCTTGCTGTCGATGAGGCAATCTCATCATCAGTGACTACACTAATCCCCCTTTCGAGGAGGGTCCTTTTGGACTACACCAAGCTTGTCTCGGAAGTATTCAAATTTCACTCGAGATAGAGGTTTGGTCAAAATATCAGCAATTTTATCCTCAGTGCTCACATACTCGAGCTTAATAGCTCCTCTCTGCACCATATCTCGTATATAAAAGTATCGGATCTCTATGTGTTTTGACTTATCGTGGAATACAGGATTTTCTGTCATCTTGATACAACTTTGATTTTCACACATAATCACAGTGGGATCCATTTCTAAGTCAAACACTCCAGATAGTAGTTTTTGAAGCCATACTGCTTCACAGCTAGCAGAGCAAGCAGCTATATATTCTGCTTCAACAATACTAAGAGCCACACTGAATTGTTTCTTGTTGAACCAAGAGATCATGGCAGATCCAAGACCATAACATCCACCTAATGTACTCTTCCTATCTGAAACACTTCCTGCCCAATCGAAATCTGAGTAACCATGTAAACTGAGTTCATGATTTCCAAGGTAGTATAGACCAAAATCTAATGTACCTTTTAAATACCTCATTACATGCTTTGCAACTATTAGGTGAACCTTCCTTGGTTCTACTAGATATTGACTCAGAATATTTACAGCAAAGCATATATCTGGTCTGGTATTTGTTAAATACATCAAAGACCCAATCATTTGTCTATATAGAGTTACATCCACTAATTCTGATGAGTCATCAACTAATAACTTCAAGTTGGAGTCCATGGGAGTAGCCATGGTTTTACACTCCAACATATCAAATCTTTTCAAAATACCCACAGTATACTTACCTTGATTTAAAAAGATTCCTTTTGGTTCTTTCCATACTTCTAGACCTAAGAAGTAGTGCATTAATCCAAGATCCTTCATTTCAAATTCTGAAGAAAGCTTCTTCTTACTTTCGATAATTTGATTCTCATTTCCTGTTAGAAATATATCATCTACATATAATAGTAATATAACAAGTTCATCATCCATAACCTTGAGATAAAGATTTGGAACAGCTTTACTCTTGGTAAAGCTCATGCTTGTTAAGAAACTGGCAATCCTTCCATACCAAGCTCTGGGAGCTTGCTTCAATCCATACAAAGCCTTTTTCAGCTTGCATACATGTGTTCTTCCATCTTTGACCTCAAATCCTTGTGGTTGTTCTATGTACACTTATTCTTCAATGACACCATTCAAGAAGGCTATTTTAACATTCATCTGGTGTAATTTCCACTTCATCATAGATGCAAGTGCCATGATAGTTCTAATTGATGTGTACCTAGCAACTGGTGCAAATGTTTCGTCATAGTCTATTCCCTCCTTTTGAGAGAATCCTCTGGCTACAAATATTGCCTTATATTTTTCAATGCTACCATCTGCAGCATGTTTTATCTTGAATATCCATTTGGAAGAAACCACACCTTTATCTATTGGTTTGGGAACTATCTCACAAACATCATTTTTCATTATTGACTGGTATTCTTCTGTCATTACTTCTACCCATTCTTTCTTCTGAGTTGCCTCCTCGTAGCTAGTAGGTTGTTGATCCACAAGATCACACGTCAAGGCCACATAGTTGGATATTAACTTGGTTTTCTTCCTTTCTCTAGTGGAACCTTCAGGAGCTCCATATTTTTCAGCTCCTTGAGTAATGTCTCTAGCCCATGCTGGCCTTCTTTTTCTAGATAGATTTGTAATGGGGGGTTCTTGTGGTTCTATCATGTCATGGTCCTCTGGTGCATCATCTTTAGGGATGGGTACAACTTCTGTGACTCTAGGAGGTGTATCTTCTTCATAGATTTCTTCAAGTTGGCACTTCCTAGATTTCTTGATAGCTGCTTCTTCATCAAATGTTCCATCTCTACTTATTTCCATATGATGAAAACCAGGTATGTAAATTCTGAAAGCTTTGGATGTTTCACAATATCCAACAAATATTCCTTTCTTACCAGAGGGATCCAACTTGGTTCTCTTTTCTTTTGGAATGTGAATATACACAGGACATTCAAATATTTTGAGATGACTTACCTCAGGCTTCTTTCCTGTGAACACTTCTTATGGAGTCTTAAATTCAAGAGCACTATGAGAAAGTCTATTTTGTACCTAGACAGTTGTCTTGGCTGCTTCAACCCATAGATACATGGGAAGATCTTGATCATGTATCATAGCCTTTACAGCTTCCATGATAGTTCTATTCTTTCTTTCAGCGACCCCATTTTGTTGGGGATTGTAGGGAGTGGCTAGTTCCCTCTTGATTCCAACTTCTTTACAATAGTCTTCAAATTCCTTTGAAGTATATTCTCTGCCATTATCTGTTCTGAGAATCTTGATTTTCTTTTCTGAGAGATTTTCTATTAAGGCCTTGAACTCTTTGAATTTTCCAAAGACTTCATTCTTACCTTTTATAAAGTATATCCAAGTTTTCCTTGAATAGTCATCAATGAAAGAGAGATAGTATTCAAACCCACTTAGGGATTTGGTGGGCATTGGTCCACATACATCTGAGTGTATTAATTCCAAAATGTTCTTAGTCTTTGTTTCACTCTTTGGAAAAGGGTTCCTGACATTCTTCCCTTTTTCACATCCTTTGCATGAGCCATTATGGTCAATCTTTAAATCTGGTAATCCTATGACCACCTTGCTCACATAGGGTAGAGCCTTGTAGTTAATGTGAGCAAGCCTTCTATTCCATAGTTCACTGGGGCTAGTGGTTTCATGGACAAGGGTAGCTTCTAGGTGGCCCTTGAATTTGTAAATACCTCCTTCTTCTTCACCAATGACAATTGCATCCTCAATAGATTTTCCTTTGGGCCACATAAGTACTTGACCATCAATAAATGCAATTCTAAATCCTTTCTTATCTAGTGCTGAGATAGAAAGTAGGTTCTTCTTCAACCCTGGAACATATAAAATTTCTTTCATCTTCAAGGGTGTTTCAGAATCAAGCTTGTAGCTTGCTTCACGAATTCCCTTGATGGGAAATTGATGATCATCTCCTAGAGATACCTTTTGTGGAGAAGACTTTTCTTCAAGGCTTGAGAGAGTTTTCTTTTGACCTGTCATGTGCTTTGAAGCACCACTATCAATGAGCCATGTATCTTCTCTAGGAGACACAGATCCAGAGAGTGTAGAAAATAGAACATACTCTTCTGCATCTTCTTCTTCATTCCTTCTAGATCTTTTCCTAGGGAGAGGCCTTTCTTCTTATTCTTCATATTTGGATCTTTTCCTATGAGACCTTACTTCCTCTTCTTCTTCTTCTTCACTATCATCTTTTGCAAGATGTGCTTGATGTCTTTTGTAGTGGATATTTTTCTTCTTGATTGAAGGACAAAATATTGCAATGTGTCCTATCTTATGACAGTTGAAACATTGGAAGGAAGAGAACTATCCTTTTCCTTTCTTCTGAAATCTTTGTGGAGATTGAGACTCCTTGTGCTTGTCCTTCTTGAAGTAAGATTGATTCTTTCTTCTCTTAGTGTGTGTAGCCAAGGCTTGATCATCCTCCTTGAGAAGGGCTTCTCTGTTGTCTACCCTAGCTTCTTCTTTAACACAATCTTCCCATACTACATCAAACTTCATACTCCCTTTTCTGGCACACATAGTTTGTATAAATGACTCCCAAGGTTTAGTGAGACCATTTAGAGTAGTCATCACAAGTTCATCTTCATCAAGAGTATAACCAATGGCCTCTAGTTTTTCCTTGAATTGGGAGACCCTTGAGAAGTAGTCTTGAATGGATTCTCCTTTGTGCATCTTGGTACTCTTCAACTGAGTTCTTAGGTTCATCTTCCTATTGATGTTCTTTCCCTCATACATCCTTCTTAGGGCATCATACATTTCCTTTGGGGTCTTCTTGGAAGCCACTTGGGGAATCAAGTGGTCTTTAATAGAATCAGCTATGATTCTCTTTGCCCTAATCAAATCCTTCCTATGCTTCTCTTTGGCTTCATCTCCTTCAGGTTCTGCAACTTCATCCTTGATATAATGAGCAACATCATTCTCTTCAAGAATGAGACCAATTTTGTATTTCCATGCCCGGAAATTCTCTATACCTTCAAGCTTGTCTTCAAACTTAGTACTTGGAGCCATATTCTCTTGGGGGAGTCCAAGAGAGTTAAGAGATAGAGTAACACTTACCAGGAGATGTACTTCCTTTTTGCTTTCCGGATCTGCAACAGAATTTCTGGTTTATCGCACTTTTGGTAGAATTAGGGTTTGACTTTCTCGAGGTTCTATCCAACCAAAAATCTCGATCTAGGGCTCAAAAGATTGATTTTGAGAAGGGATATTCAGCCATGCAACCAAAAACCAAAAATACTAACCTTTTGCAGAAACCCTAAATTTTGGGAGAGAGAGAGAAAGATAATTTCACCTTGTGAAAGATGTTCTATTCAAGCTAGCGCTGATACCATGTTAAGTTTAAAATAATTATACTAGCAAGATCACTGAAAGAAACATAATCACAAGATAGACATAGATTTTACCCTGGGAAACCCTCATGGGGTAGAAAACCCAGCAAAGCTTTCCTCAATAAGATGATCAACCAAAATACAAGATGTGCTCCAAGACTTGTCCTTCTTCTCTACCTCCTATGCAGACCTCCCATACAAAAGTGCACTACTTTCTGAGTTGAGCAAGTATGTCAAATGAGGAGCTCTCCTCCTCTACTTATATTGATTCCCGACTGACCAAAATCCCTAATGGGGCCGACCTCTCCTGGTGAAGTCTAATAACCCCTAAAATATAAACTCAGGGCCGACCCCCACATGGTGGGTCTAATAACCCTAGTTAACACAAACCATCGGAGGAATAAACATCTCCAGATACATAATAGAATCACCTCGGAGGGATGAAACATCTCCAGAATAATAATGTACAAATATAATATTCTTAGAAGTTACAATATTCAACAGTTTGTACTTCCTTTCTTACAC
The DNA here is from genome assembly GCA_027924585.1 of Larix kaempferi. NCBI lineage: Eukaryota > Viridiplantae > Streptophyta > Pinopsida > Pinales > Pinaceae > Larix > Larix kaempferi. The sequence continues at coordinate 5,076,663 of BSBM01000211.1, forward strand.
TTGATGATTAGATAGTAGTTTTTTGAGAATTACATCCAATTATAATGTTCGGTTTGTTGTAGCTTACTCTGGGCCTACAAATACTATAGTGGTTGGTGATTAGTGTAAATGATGGTCTCATATCCCATCAGATAGTGCTTCCACTTATTAATTGCTTGAACCAAGGCATAGAGTTCCTTATCATATGTAGGGTAGTTCAAGATGTCACCATGGAACATTTCATAATGATAGCATACTGGCCTCCCACCTTGCATTAAAACGGCTCCCATAGAATACATAGTTGCATAGGTAGGGGCTTCTACAAATTAGGAAATGTGATAAATGGTGCTCGTTGAATATTTCACTTGAGCTCTTCAAAGGATTTATGTTAATCCTTCCCCCACTGGAAAACCTTGTTGTTGGATGTTATGGCATGGAGGGATGTAGCCATAGTCGAAAAGGAATCTATGAACTTATGAAGGTTGTGTCTCCCCAAAAAATTTCCTAACTTCAGTGACACTGTTACGACTATGCCACTTAGTGATGGCCTCCAACTTTGTAGGATCACTCTTAAGTTATCCTCCACCAATCATATACTGCAAATAAAACAATAGTTGCTGAACAAATTCACATTTCTCAAGGTTTTCCAACAATGGATGTTTTTTCAAGGTGATGCAGGAGCATCGAGACCATGAGGGAGCTGAGTCCTTTTTATTTTATTTTGGTGAATAAGATTATACCGTAGAGTAGTTAGAGTTTTTAAAAGTTGTTTAAATAAGTCGAGAAGTGTTACTATTGAGTCTATTTAGGATAGATCAGGTAGTTGAATCTCAGTTAAGAAGATATTTATTAATATTTTTTATGTTAGTGAATATTTAGGAAATGTGTTAAGTTTAGCTTCTTGGTTTCCTCATATGAGGAAGAGAGGGAACATATACATCTATTGTATTTTCTCATTGGGGAATTCCATGTAATATTTATTTTCTTAGACTGTGTGTGGAATGAGCAGATCGAGTTCTTTAAAAAATAAGAGGCCGTGTTCCAAGAACTTCATATAATTTCCAATCTATATGTGGAGCGTGCCTTTATGTGAATGAACTCTTGTTGAACACATGGGGTTCAAGAAGGTTAATAAAATAGTGGGCTATTCCAAGCTAATTGATTTCTTACATATAGAAAGGTAAAAATTTCAATTTTACTATGTGTACGTTGAGGTCGAATCACTTTGTATTTGGTTCATGAAATACCGTGTAAGTTGGTCAAGATTGGAAGTCCTGCAATGCTTGTGGAAAGAGGGCATCATTCCCTTGTTATATTTGTTATTTGTTCAACCCTTACACAAAACAGGGCAAGCTCTATTATCAAGATGTCAATGGTTGTATGGCTTCTTAAAGCATACCAGTGCTCCACACATTATGGTGATCCAATAAAATATGATCATTCACTGAATTCCAAATCGAGGGTTAAAACCCCATTGTTTTAAGATCCAGAGGACCAAGGTAGAGGAGTTTGACTACCAGAATTTCATATTTATATAATGTTGTGGGCGTTGAGGGAAGAGAAATATTCCTGGAAGATACATTTCCAATTGTGAAGGATACCCCATTCATATTGGTAAATAGACCACTACCATCCAACCAACAATGGTCCAAAAGCACAGAGATCAGAGAGTTAAAACATTTGGAACCTTGGGAAGATTCAATTCATATTTTTCCCCTTAGGCTTGCACTAATTTTGGTATAACAGTGTAGAATTAATCTGGTATATTTTGGCATATTGATTAATTCACCATGGCTCTTCCAATTAGTGGGAGAGGAGGTCGAAGAGGAAGGAGAACTTATGCCAATGTTGAGGTAATGGAAGCCATGCAACGCTTGGAAGAAAAGGTAGGTGTTATAGAGGTTGGTAGAAAGATAAATATGGAAGATGGGGATATAAGAAAATTCGAAGAATCTCCAAAAGAAGTAGAAGCACCAATTCAAGAAACTACAGAACTCAGGTTGATGAGGTTAGTATTGGGATCAAGATCAATACCCAAGCCTGAATTGTCTGTCTATGATGTAAGTCTAATAGATGAGAGTTTGATAGACTGGATTAGTGAGTTGGAAAAATATTTTTATTATGAGGAGATTGATGAGGAGAAGAAAGTGAAGTTGGTTGTAACTAGGTTAAGAGGACCTGCAGCACTATGGCGGGATAGTGTGGAGCATGAGAGGAGGAAGAAAAATAGGCCAGTGATTAAAAGATGGGATAAAATGGCGGTGAAAATGAAGGCTCAATTTCTACAAAAATATTATAAACTTATTCTCTACAGGCATGTGTAAAGCCTCGTACAAATATTATCGAGTGTGAAAGAATATACTGAATAATTTTACAATACTAATTTAAGATCAAGTTATGTGGAGGATTCCACATAGAGAACAACGATGTATGTCGATGGGTTGAGGATGGAGATACGGGATGAAATCAGTATGTTGTTTCCGAGGACAATGGAGGAATCATATCAATGTGCTTTGATGCAAAGGAAAAGATAACAAAAAAGCATAATTCTGGAAGAGGTCGTGGTTTAGATAGAGGAAGAGGACAACAAGCTAGAAAAGGGAATTTTTTAGCTCATAAAAGTGAGGTTGGCAGATCAAATCAACAAGGGAAGTCAGATAAAGAAAGTGACTTCAGAGCAGGAAGAACCTACCAGAGAGGCATAGGTAGATAAAGAGGTAGTGATAATTCCTATAGATGTTACATATGTAATAATATGGGTCACTAATTGTTTGAATGTCCAACGAATGGGGATGCAAGACAAAGAGGTGCAAACATAGCTTAGGTTGAACCAGAGAATGGAAAATTACATGTGGTAGAGGATATGCTAAAGATAGGCAAATCTTTGGTGTTAAACAAGATTCTTTTGAAATAAAAAAAAGAGACCGTGGAAATTTTTCAGAGGAGGGATTTGTTTAGGACTATTTGTGATGGTAAATAACTCTCGAATGCTTTATTTCATCCACCAAACATTGCATTTATACAAACATTTTGTGACCTTTGGCATTCAGATTCCAAAAGGTCTGTTAGAGTCTCCAAGGCTCTTTGTCTTCCTAAACTAAAATCAAATTTATTTATTTACAAATTCCCCTAGGATTCTAACATTCCCCCCCTTAATCCGAATGGGTGTTCGTAAGTCTAAGCATGGTTCTAACTCTTTCAAACTTTTCTCGTCCAAGTGCTTTGGTGAAGATATCTGCAATTTGATAATTTATGGAACAATGACATAAATGAACTATCTTGGCCTCTACATGATGTCGAATCAGATGATACTTTGTGTTGATATGTTTGGTTCGATCATGGAATATAGGATTCTTGGCCAAATTGATTGCAGAAGTGTTGTTAGTCAAAAGTGGAGTGGAGTTCTCTTGTTTCTCATGCAAGTCTTCAAGTATCTTCTTGAGCCACACAATCTCTTTGGTTGCTTCTACAGTATCTAAATATTATGCCTCTGTTGTCGAATATGTTGGAACTGATTGTTTGCATGATCTCTAGGAGACAGTTGCTAATCCAAGACTCATTGTGATTCCAGAAGTAGACACTCCTATTTCTTTGTCACCATTGAAGTTTGAATCAGAGTATCCAATAAGTTTGAAGTCATCCACATTAGAATACTTGAGTCCAAAGTCTTGAGTCCCTTTCAATTATCTTATAAATCTCTTTGTTGTTAATTCTTTTATGTTTCAAATGGAGACCTAGATCAATTTCCTCACGGAAACAAATTTCCTCTACCAGCCATGCATTGGTGACCCTCCTTCTAGCGCCAAAAACTGTTGATGCCTGGAAAATCCTAGCATCGACAATAGGGATTATCCCCATTGAATAATCCCAATTAAATCATTCACTGTTTGAAATAGGGAATATGTCTGGTTAATGGTGCGGCTACCGTAGATATGTTTTATGAATTTACGAGTTGCGTCCCAACCCACCGTTTTATTTTATATTTAATTATGAGTATGAAAGTGCCATAATCTAAATGATGCATAACCTATAATTGACAGGAAGAAGCCTCACAAGTGATGCAGATGTTCTTACCTCTCGTCTTATCACTTCTAACTTATCAATCGGCTAACACTATTCCAACCTAACTAATATATTTTTGCAAGGAGCGAGTTTTAATAAGAGTAATATATGAGAATGTTTGTACAAATCCAATAGATAACTATTTATATAAAGTACGTACATTCACATTAGAAATATACAAAGATATCTTTGATGAAAATTATATCCATTTATTACTCTTGAATTACACAAACATTTGCATAAGCGAGTAAAATCATTCATTACCATCAAAATAATTCGATAAAGTAAGAAAGATCTCACAACATGAAGATGAACACATGAAGAAATAATTTCAATTTGTTATCCAAGACATTCCACGCAAATTCCATGTAAGCTTTACCCAGCAAATAGGTTCTTCTCATTAGCAGAAAAAATAGTTTTCTTACAAAATGTGTCCAACTTCTATTACACCAGAAAAATCCCCCTCTAATCCCTTCTCCCCTCTATTTATCTTACAAGAGAATTTGGCCTTACATGACCAATCATTTCACCTACCCTCCAACTCTTTGTTAGAATATTCCTATACTCCACCCTAGTCCTACCAGCATTTTCATTATTTGCATTTTCAGTCTTGCATGCATCCCAATCATCAGTCCCAGCACCTAGCCCTCAGTTAGCTAGCCCTGGGAGCTTCTCATTGATCATTTTTAGCCCTCCTAGTTCTTAGTGCACCCTTCATGCAGTTGCATGCATCTCATGCACCCTCTCTCACCTACTATTCAGTTGTACTTCAGTTATCTTCAGTTCTTTCCTTGATTTAAGGCTAGACTAACTCTCAACTGACTGTATCACTCCGATGAGACTAGACTGCCCATTCTGACTCCAGTTAGCTCCTCATGCACCCTCCACTAAGCCTCCTTCATTCAGTTAGTGCCTCCATGTGCCAGTTACACCTACCACACTCAGTTAGACTCAGTTTGACTGATGATTGATAGTTACTTGTGCATTGATGACTCCACTGATGATGATGAAGACTTCTAGTTATGCTCCGATGACACTCCAATGATCTTTTGATCTCTCCATGAATGCTGATTTGAATTTCCACCTTGGAATTCGAATCCTCATGCATTGTACTATTTATTTGTCCATATTGTGATTAATGAATTAGTGTTGCTCATTTTAATGCATTGATCACTCTTAATCATATTCCTAAATTCTTTCATTGTGAGGTATACATCAGCTCTTAGATCTACTGTGAGGATTTTCACACTCTTGCATTGTTAAAATTTTGTCTTTTGTGCTTGCTCAGCCAAAAATAGATAATTATTTACAAATTACATTATTCTGTCGATGGGGCCTCTAAACTAGAAATATAACTATCCCACAAATCAATTTCATAAAATATTACATTACATTGTTGGGGCTCTAATAATTTTAAAGAGACCTCATGAATATATAATTATTTCCTCGCATTTACTAATCCTTTAGTAGATGCTTTATAACTTTCCTCGAGAAAATAAGCATTCACAAATGCTTGCACTATATGATGTTTGATATCTTCTTCATTAAGCATGTCCAACTTCCTGATGTACTCCAGGTATTCTTGTAAGCTGTCTTTCAATTATGTTAGACGCTAGTCTTTGGTAGGAAACTCGTACATATCTTTAGCAATTGAGATATGGAATTTCTCATGCACCTAACATATATCTTTGTAAATTCCTTCACACTTCGAGGTAGTCTTTGGTACTTCCCCTTGTATTTTCCTAGTAGCTTTTCTGCAAGTGTATAGAAGAGATATATCCAACTTGAGTTCAATAGCTGTCTTATTCGGTAAGTGATCGGGAAAGTTTGAATTTTTTCCTTTATAGATAATCAAATTCTTTACATTGTTAAACGTATTGATTAATATATGTTTCATAGTGAGAGTGCCTGCTGAAATTTCCTTCATTCTGTTTATCATCTTTCTCATTTTATAAATTTCCTCAGCCAAAAATTATTGCGAATGACAAATATGTTCCTGTACTTTACAGGCATGTTCATAAAATGGTGTCATATCTTGCTTCTGATTTTGAGAAACTTTGACCTGCTCCATCAAAGATTCATTTTCATTCATTAACTCATCAACATGGGATTGTAGAGCTCCCTTCTCAATCATCATTTTGTCTACCTGTGATTGTAAAGATCCATTTTCGCTAATAAAGGATTCCACCTGTTGATTTAATTTTATTTCAGTCTCTTCCAACTCATTAATTCGAGAGTGGAAATCACTTTTTTCTCCTTCCATGATCACAAACTACACATTTAAAGAATCCTTTTCATTCTCCAATTCCTGATAATCTAGCAGTAACTTTTCTTTTTCAAATTCCATAGTATCCCATTTTCTCTTGATTTCAATTCTTTCACTTCTGGCTTGCACCAAATTATCCTTTAATTTCAACATTTTCACTTTGCTTCGCTTTAGCTCATTCATCAACTTGTCGACATTATCGACATTGGCCTGGGAAGCTACTATTTTCACTGAATCTGTAAACTTGGGATCTTTGTGGGTGCCTTCTACTAAGGTATTTTTTTGTATAGTTTCTATATCTGGATGAGTACCCATTTTCAACCTATTTTTTGTTCTTCTCAAGATCGTCTTTTGCTTTGGGTCAAAAACTATAGTGTCCAATTTTGCTACAAAGTGATGCTTAGAAGGAATGAAAGGTGTGAGCTTGAGCTCAGCAAATGGAAGATGTCCTCCTATAAGTGGGAATCTGAAATCATCAAGAAGATCTATGTCCATGTATTGTAAAATGTGATCTTCTTCTTGGATCCTTTTATCTTCCACAACTTTCTTGATCCTAGCTTATTCCTCTTCTTGTTTCTCTAATTCAGCCGCTTTATCTATAGCTTCTTGTTCTTCTTTTCTCTGCTTTTCCTACTCGGATTCCTCTTCTGCTGCCTTTTTTTCTTCTTCTATGCTTCTTCTTCTGTTGCCTTTGCTTCTTCTTCTTCTTTCTTTTGATATTCTTCATCTTTTTTCTTTCTTTCTACTTCATGTTTCTATTTCATTTCTTCCTCTTTTTTTCTTCTAGCTTCTTCTGTTTCTACAACCTCTTCTTTGGCCTTTTGATGATCCGCTTCTGTTGAAGTATCTTCAGTTTGGATAGAACCTGCTCCATCGTTTTGGAAAAATATTTTATTCAAATCTTCCATATTGTTTTCCCTTCAATATACTTCCTCATCCTTTACGAAGTGGTCTATGTATTTAAAATGAATCTTACATGATGCACAGTGTTTGGAGGCTTTCTGTAATTTGTCATTTCTAATAAACACCTTCTATCCAAAATGGAATTCCTCCAAGTACTTTATGAAAACCTCTGCTCCTTTAACCTTAGTGAATTTATATGCTCCGATGTTGAAGGGGAGTAGAGGGTAAGAAGCCTTCTTAATTTCGTTTAGAAAATGCCCAACTCCGTTGATAAAAACTTGCCTCACAACCTCTTTATGCACTACATAATATGTGGCATACATTGGCATCATAGAAGGAGCTTTAGTTCCTCCACACATTCAGATATATGTTCCTTCTGGGGTAAAATAATAATCCTCATATTCACTTATTACTGCCATTGCATTATTTGACATTTATTAGGTTCCTCGTTAAATATTAGCCAATATAGAGGAATTATGAATTCCTCGCATAGAAGTTTATAGAAGCTTGTATATTTGTGAGCCCACATTATTTGGTAGGAAATATATAGAGGGATTTTACTTGGGACCCAATGACACCCCAACTTGTGGAACTGGTTTCTTATCAATACACAGTCAATGAGATAAGAGGACATGAATAATTCTTCCCTTTTCTGAGTCATGCCTCCTTGGGAGATTGCTATTGTTGATGCTATACTCTCTGAAATAATGTCTTCACGATTGAATATAGTACCATGGGAAGCGACATGATACAAAAGAGGAACCCAGCTAGGTTTGTATACGTTTGCGTTCGCCCTTCCAAATATTCTACTTAACATCATTTCTATAACTCTTAAGGGTGCTTTTAGATTTTTTGCATTGTGCTCTCCGCTTGCTCTTTGCCTTAACTGTTTTCTGGGTATCAACATATTCTTGGCATATTTAGAATGGTCTAGGTTGAACCCTTTTATCCAGTCTTCCATCATCATGAATTTCAGAGGCGATAACTTATAGGTTGTGCTAATATGAGCTGGTTGAAATGAAGCGAATCCTTCTCCATTTTCCCCAGCTATGATTATTGAGTTGAAATATACGTGGGGTAAAATCCATCCAATTACCTCTGAACATGGGAATAGCTTCGGACGAGTGGCGGCCTTATGAAGGCCCGATTTCTTAATGTTCTAGTATACCATCATCACTTCAATACAGGCATCTGGCACGTTCTGGTCTTGAATAAGGTGATATAATTCACCCCATTTATACTCAGGAACTACTCCAGTTGCATCCCTGGTGTCTTCATATTGGGTCTCCATCATGGTTTCTGGGACAATTTCAATATCGAAATCGGATTCTGCGACCTTGGCTTTGCGCTTAGAAGCTCTCCTTTTCATTTCTGAATCCTAGGATGACAACAACATTAATGTATAAACATTATATCAAATAAGACAATGATAAGGAAACACACTTTAAGCAAAACTAATAATAAATATATACCTGTTAACCATACTAATGCAAACAATGAACTACAAATGTATAACCTGTCAATATGCATTATTTACAAATAAAATAAATATCGTGTTTTAAGGTCTAAGTGATTATTTTGATGCACTGTAAGGTAGGTTTCTTTGTTTTATCATTTATATTTGATACTAGTATTAATGGCTAGGATCTTAATTAAAATATATCAAATGGCTACATGCGGATCACTCATCACCCTACCCACGGTATCATACCATTTTTCCAAACTTGTTGTATCTAATAATGTATTGAAGATGCCAAATTCACAAGATTTAGGATTTCAAACGAGAACAAAAATGGTTTCATGCTTTGTCAAGTGATGTCCTGTTGAAAAATATTTTCACATTATACCCTGACCGGAGAGATTCGAAAACAATGAGGGGTTCAAGGTAAAAATAGAATAGGCAAGCATCGTAATATAATATCAACAAATGCATCAATAAAACCTGCGCGAAAACCTATGCTCATTGTCCCTTTGTGGTCGCAAATCTACAGGCTCTAACCATTTATTTTCATGAGGAAACTCGAAGCTTCAACCAATTGCTGACAATAACTTTGGAACCGAGTTAACTAAAGAAAAACAAAACTATCAACGAAAAATCCTCAAGACAATTTTAACCACTTATACTATGAAACGAGAACTTGACACAGTTCTCGTTTTCCTCTCTCCTAATTTTAGTAGCTACTTTTACCTCCATTTCAAAAATGGTTGATACCAGTATCACACATTTTCATTTTGAGGCATTTTTTCGGGCCTTTGAATTATCTTTGTCGTAAAATATTTTTTATTTCTATTTTCAAGTGTGTTTTTAGGAATTTAACAAAATAACATACATTTATAAGTAATTTATAATGAAAAACATATTCATTTTTCAATTTGTTCTATAAAATAAGACATTTTATGGATAAAATAAGACATTTTTATTGACAAAATTGTAAAACAAATCCAGAAAATAAAGACATTTAACACCATTTTCAATGAATTTTCAGATATTTTTTGTATAAAAATTATACTATTTCATATTATTTTCAAAAAAGTGACGATTCACATAAATTCAAGAAAATCTATACCATATATTTGTAAAAAACATTATATATAGAAATTTTATTTCTAAAATAAAGTCTGAAAGTCAAAACATTACTAATATATCTTATCAAAAAATTGTCAAATTTAACATTTTCCTCAAGACATGAAACTAATCAAGAATATCATGCAAGCCAAATTCTTCATCGAAATTGGAATTTTATGGAGCTTGGCTTTCCTCAAGGAGATCAATGATCTCTTCCATTGGGTCTTCTATGTCTGCAAGATTCCCAAAGTGCTCATTTCTAAACACCCCTCCTAATGGGGGTTGAGGCTCTTTTGACATCTTTTCCACAAGTGTTTCACTAAACTCTCCTTTCTTCAAGCCAACTTCTTGCAGTTCATCTAAAAGAACTTGAATAGCATTAACTCTTTGCTTGATATAATTGCATTGCAGTGGATCATTATCAATGGATATGCAATTTATTCCTTTCTGTAAGGAGCATGCTATTATTGTACCTAATCACCAAAAAAAAAAAAAAAGTTAAGTCAAATAGCATAAAGAAGCATACTTTAAAACGATAAAATATTGAAGAATAAAAAACAATAAAACTTAAAATATGCTTTCATATGTAATATGAGAAATTTTACCTAAACCCGAGAACAAATCTAAGACCCAATCTCCCATAAGATAATTAATGAATGCTTGTGGCTTTTGATAGATGTTTACAGTCACTCCTTTCAAATCCCTTTCCTCATATGTTAATTTTTTAACCACGGCATTATAACTCAACAACTGACTATATTTTCCTCCGCTCTTTTCATTGATTAAAAGAGATTCATAAGTCTCATATTTTGTCCAAGTTGCAATATGTATGTTTTCAATATCACTCAGAAATGGATCATTGTTGGAGCTACGAATATTAGGCTTTTTTCCTGTAACAAAAATATAAAAAAATAATTAACTTGTCAATAAATATAATTGATTTATAAATTCAAAAACTTGATAATATCGTGCAAATATATTACCAATAAAGTTGCTTCCTTATTTTTCCTTTACCCTTGAAGGATGTCAACAACTCCCCTAATTGTGTGTCTAAATGGAAAACAACAAATCTCCATAGTGGTGATGTTGTGAAATCTACAAATCCTAAAACCACTTTATTGAATGATTGGTAAGTATAAGGTTCACAATCATAACTAGTGTTTTAGATATTGTATCCATGAGGGATATCTGCAATCACTAGTGCATACTCCCTTTTAGGAACAAGATTTGCAATGTCTGCATAGTCACCTAAAATGACTTTATATTGCACATTTTCAAGCCCATTCCAAATATAATGATCAAGTGTATCATCAAGTTTAACGTTTGCAAGACGTTGTCTCCTTTTTTTTCTATTTTGGCTCTTTGGATATGAATTTTGAAGGACTTTAGTAGTCCATCTGTACCCCTCTTTGGCATCTTCAAATGAAAAATATCTCTATAAGTAATAAAATATAAATGAATTTAATTAGAAAATAAATAAATAGTATGTATCATAGATCAACATACTTTCTTGAATGCAACAAAAAAAAAATTAAGGTTTCTATCGAGCTTGAGTCTGGATAGTTGCATGACATCATCCCAACTCTTCTCATTCAACATTATAACCATCTCCTCTTGTATTTTCATGTAGGCCCTGTGACTAGACAATGAAACAATAAATGATGTTTACAATCATATATAATAATATAACAGAATACTTAGAACATAACAAAATTGTTAAACTAAAGAACAAAACATCGTACCATAAAAAAAACATCAACTTACTTGTTAAATTCACTACACATTTCCTCCATGGATAATTCACCTGACTTTACCCATGATAGTATTGTAGCTATTAATGTTTCATCCAGTCACACGTTGTATTGTTCTCCAAGGTGTAACAATCATGTCTTCTGGAAGGTTCTTGACGTCGGGACCTATCTTACCACCGCTCCATGGAACAACTTTACTTTTTTTCACTTTCTGATTTTTTTATGCCAATATTCTCCCACAAGCTAAATATGTCATCAATAAAATCCCATGTTTTCCCAGCTCTGAATGCCAACTAGAAATAGGCATCTACAGCTCTGAATGCATCACTTCCTTCGGCATTTTTTTGTTTCACATTATCCTCTTTAATAGGGATACTTATTTTCAGACAACATTGTCTCTGAAAACTTGCATCAACTCTAGATTTTTCCCCACCACATATTTGCACAAATTCACTGTGGATAAATCTCACCCTTTGAATAAATTTCATTTTCAACCTATATTCACTATATGTGTTATGATCCCATGCCAACAACTTTTCTTCTACATCTATTAAACCAACATAAATGATGCATTTAACTGTTTCAAAAATAGGGTTATTGGGATATTCTTGCATCAACTCTCTTCTTGCCTCTGCAGAATGATTCCCCCCGAGAACATAATATTTGTAATGAAAACATCTTGTTTGATCTAATTCATCTCTAGTAGGAACATCTTTCGGGTCAACAAGGACTAGGCAGTCAAGCACATGTGCATAGGGATTGTGCCTCATCAATGTTTTCAAGTTGTGAATATGCAAGTGATGTGGTTTTCTAATTCTAAATTGATCTTGTCCTTTTGTGGGTCTATAAATTTGATTCAGATTCAAATCAAATGTATGTCCATTGTTAACCAATTTATCCCTCCGCAATCAATCTCGAATGGCATTTTCTGTTTACTTGACAATGCCATCCTCTAGATCAACACCTGGAGTAATGATTTCCCTACCGCCCCCATAATTGTCACTCTAAGATTCAGGAATAACATTGGCTTCAGTAACAACAAATATCCTCTTTTTCTAATTTGAAGGGGTTCCTTCTAAATCAACAATGACTTCAACATGAATCGAAACACCCTCAACCATATTTATTTTACGAGATTGTTTGTTACTCTTACCAACAGGAGTAGCAAGCTCATTTGAAACCATTTCAACATGTTCAGTTGGGAGAGATGAAGATTTAAATATAACCCTTCTAGGTACCTTATTTGATTTTCGGAGGCCCTTTCCTCTTTGTGCTTGTACTTCTTCAATTTGAACATTTGACACTTGTTTCTTCTTCCTTGCTTATGGTCCCTTTTGAACAACGAAATTAACGACATCCATAGGATTGTCCTCTGTATAATAAATTCCATTCCACATTTTTGAAATTGACATGGAAAAATCCCGCAAAATTAAAAAATTAGCGTATTAAATCTATTACATTGTGGTATCCAAGTTATAACAAAACCAATTTAAGAATAATATCAATATTCAAACTTACTCTCCTGCTTTCAATTTCATGCACAACCCCTTGACAAAATTCTGTGAAATTTTCTTGAACATTATATTTTGAAATCTTCAAACAATATCGGATTTCAGCAAAGCTCTTGGTTTGTTTCACTTGTGAATAAACAATTTATGTACCTGGTATCACACATATATCTCTCAACAATCCCAATGGATGGCAATCTGATTGAATATATGGAAATGAAAAATAATATAAGTAAATACTTTCTGGTTTTCCTTGATATTTTTCCTTCAGATGTCAATGATAGTCTGATCTATCTTCTTCTACTGCATATTTCCATTATCTAGCATTCTTCATTTTTAAATCATCAAAGTTAAAAACTTAGCCTTGAGGCTCAACATTCTCAGATGCCTCAACTATCTTTTCGATGCAATCATTGCTGCTCTTGATCGAGAAACATTTATAGATATATTTCTTGATGCCATTCTCTCTATATCCAAAAGGTAGAATTTTAAAATACAATCAACAAACATTCATAATCTAAACAAAATCAACATCAATATTCACTATAAACTATATTTGAAAATGTTTAAAAAAATAAAAAATATTTTTACCCATACCCTACCTTGTCCATCCTCTCCTTTTGTCATAGATAAAACTAAATAGAAAACAGTTAATACCCCCTACCCCCTAAACCCCCCACACATATATAATAATTAATTTTAAAAAAAAATGTAAACTTGCCCTAAACTATATAATACAAAATTTTAAAAAATAAAATAAAACTTAAACCCCCCTAAACTATATAGTACAAAATTAAAAAATTAAAAATTAAAACCTAACCCCCCCCCCCTAAACTATATAATACAAAATTAAAAAATTAAAATTAAAAAATTAAAATTAAAAACTAAACCCCCCCTAAACTATATAGTAAAAAATTAAAAAATTAAAAAAAAAAATAAAACCTAAACCCCCCCCCTAAACTATATAAATCAAAATTTAAAAAAAAAAATTATAAACAAAATATAACCTAAACCCACCCCCCTAAACTATATAAAAAATTAAAATTAAAATCAAACCTCCCCTCCCTTCCCCCTCCTCCCGCTGCCCCATTCCTCCACCTCCCCCTCCTCCCCTTGTGCCTCCCCTTTCCCCCTCCTCCTCGCTCCCCTTTCCCCCTTCCCCCTCCGCCTCCCCCTTCCCCCTCCTCCTTGCACCCCCTTCCCCCTCTGCCTCCCCTTCCCCCTCCTCCCCCCACCCTCCCTTCCTCCTCCTCCTCTCGTCACCACCCTCCCTTCCTCCTCTCTCCACCACCCTCCCTTCCTCCTCTCACCACCGCCTTCCCCCTCCTCCCCCTTCTCCTCCCTTCTCCCTCCACGGGCCTTTGGTCAGTCGCTTGAGCGGCCAAAGGCCCACAGAGGGAGAAGGGAGGAGGAGGAGGGGGAGGATGGGGAAGGCGGTGGTGAGAGGAGGAGGAAGGGAGAGGTGTCCCTTTGGTTCCCAAGCGATCGAATCTCTAATCACTTGGGCGCCAAAGGGCCGCCCCTCATAAGCGACACGATGATAGTGAGCGGCGGCCCTTTTGTGCCCAAGCAAACCGAGCGCTTGCGCTCCCTCCCTTACCTCTCCTCTTTCCACCTTCTCCTGCCCCTCCCCCTTTCCCCTCCTCTTGCTTCCCCCTCCTCGCCTCGCCCTCCCTTCCTCCTCCTCCCACCACCCCCTTCCCCCTCCTCCCCCTCCTCCTCCTCCCTTATCCCTTTGCGGCCCATTGGCGCCCAAGCAGGTGGCCAAGGGCCCGCGAAGGGAGAAGCGAGGAGTTGGAGGGGGAGGAGGGGGAAGGTGGTGGGAAGGGGGAGGCGAAGGAAGAAGGGGGCGTGAGGAGTAGGGGGAGGAGGGGTAGGAGTGGGAGGTGGGGGGAGGGGACGGTGAGAGGAGGGGGAAGTGAGGGTGGGGTTTGATTTTTATTTTTATTTTTTTTAATATAGTTTAGGGGGGTGGGTTTAATAAATATTTTTGTTTTTAAATTTTGATTTTTTTCTTTTAATTATATTATATAGTTTAGGGGGGGTTTGGGGAGGGACGCAAGGAGGAGGGGGAAGGGGTCGGGAGGGAAGGGGGGAGGTTTAATGTTTTTGTAAATCTAAGTAAAAAAAATTATTTTTTTTAAACCCAAAATTAAATTTGTGGGATAAGGGGGAAAGCCTTGCCTCGATTAATACTACATGAATTTAATATGTGTGTGTGTGTGTGTGTGTGTGTGTAACCTGGAAAGTGGTAGAGCCTCCTCTCTTGAAAGTGCTAGAAGCTCATCTCCGCAATCTTCTCATTCTTCTTGAAATCCCTTCGTGAATTGCTTCAAAGTATAAACAATAGTGTATTAATAAGATAGATTAGGTTCAGGTTTACCACTCTTAAGAATGTAAGATAAACAAAATGCAAAAAAAAAATCAATAAAGACATAAAATAAGCATTGCCAAATTAATAAAGCCATAAAATAATCATTGCCAAATTAACAATAAAAATAAATAATTTATTAAAAACGGAAAAAGCACTAACCTTGAAAGTGTTACTAAATTGCTCCAAACTAAATTATGAATAGTAGTAAATGTAAATGGTTTATATAGCCTAGATTAGGTTTAACATTACTTGTTTTACAAATGTGGGATTAAAAACATGAAATAGTTAATGCATTATTATTAAATTTATCTAAGATGGGTTTACATGAAATATTATGAATGTGGTATTAAAAAAAATGTAAATAGCCATTACTTTATTACGAATTGTATATAAATAATTTTACAAGAAATTTTATTAGACTTATATGTCTGGGATAGAAATATGTAATTAGTTAATACATTATTTCAAAGTTTTTTATATCATAAATTTGTTTTTTTACTAGTTTTATGAATGTGCCGGAAATGTGCGCTTTAACTTTGTAGGAAAATTTTGAATGAAAATGTTGGAGGGAAGTTTTGGAGGGATATTTTCATTCTCATAACTATAAGATTGTTGGTTGACAGTTGCACCATTCTACTTTTTGGTGGGGACTATGCTAAAATTTCACTGTATTATCTATTAATATTTTTCTATAATTCTATATTTTAGTGAGAAGTCATGGACTCATCTGAATTGAATTCCAATGTCAATGAAGAGTTGTACTGTTCATCTAGCCAAGATAATGCCAATGCAAGCAATGCAATCAAGCATGTTCTTCAAGAACTTCCTAATTATGAAGATTTTGAAGACACTAGTAATGAATGGCAAGAATGTGATGATGATGAAGATCTTCCTCCAAGTGGGGATCCTAAAGACAGTAAGCAATATGATGACAATTTTCCTCCCAATGAGGATTTTCAAGGCACCAATGATGATTTTCCTGAAAGCGAGGATTTTGATGGGACTAATGATGCTTTGGTTGAGCATTCATGTACAAATAATGTTGATGGTTTTTTTCATAGCAAGGATTATAATGGGACGAATGATGATTTTCCTTCAAGCAAGGATTTTAATGGGACCAATGATGTTTTTCCTCCCAACGAGGATTTTTATGGGACTGATGATGATTTTCCTCCAAGTGAGGATTTTAATGGGACAAGTGATCATTTTGGTGAGGAAGAAGACATCAATAATGATAAAGATGATTTTCTTCCAAGCGAGTATTTCAATGGAACCGATGATGAGTTTCCTCCAAGCGAATATTTCTATGGCATCGATGATGAGTTACCTCCAAGCGAGGATTTCAATGGAACCAATGATGAATTTCCTCCAAGTGAGGATTTTTACACCAAAATCTCGTCACCATGAGCCATGTGTCAACTTTGTGCCTAATCCCTAAAGTTCCCTTAGCTAAAGTGCATTTAGTTTGGGGTTTTCCCTAGGTTTTTTCCTTCTCTAAGTACACCGACGCTCTTTTACTTCAGACAAGGTGCACCGACACACTTTGCACACTGACAAGGTGCAGCACCGACACTCTTTCCCTTCATTCAAAGTGCGCCATCCCTCAGTGGCTCTCTGTCTCTTCATGCAAGGTGTGTCAGGGATGTTTATAGGAGAAAACGCGAAGCTTCAAGGCCCTTCTCGAAGATTGATGAGGTGGAAGGTCATCCCTAACTTCTAGGTGAGGTGGAATTTTGGTTCCTAACCTAAAGGGAGGATCCCTTATACCTCAACTCCTAATCCTCAACCTACTCTATCCCATTTATCCTTATAAATATAACCCTCCTCTCCATTGAGGGGGGGGAAGGTCTATGGTACTCTTATGCTGGTGAATTTCTAGGTGGTCCCTATCATTCTTTGGGAGGCATCATTCTTTGGAGGCTTGGAATGGATTGTTGGATGGAAGTTTGAAACATTGAGGCTTAGGTTGTAACGTTCTTTCTCTATGTGGGTGAATCCATGAAGCTGGTTCACCATTTTTGGCAAGCGGAACCCAAATAAATTTTTTTTCATACCCTTGATCGAGGTATTTTCAAGTCCTCGTTCGAGGTTTAAAACCTTGATCGAGGGTTTTAAAATACCTCAATCGAGGGCTTGACAATACCTCGATCGAGGGTTGAAACAAGACCTCGATCTAACTTTTCCAAAGCTCGATCTAGCATTTGAAAAAAATAAAAAAAGGCCAGCAACCTTTTTTAGGCCCTCGATCCAGCAATTTGCTCGATCGAGGGTTTTAAAATACCTCGATCGAGGTCTAGTTAAAACCCTCGATCGAGGTGTTGTTAAACCCTCGATCGAGGTATTTTAAAACCCTCGATCGAGCAAATAGCTCGATCGAGGGCCTAAAAAACAAGACGAGAGCCCTTTTCACTACAGAATGAAAGTTTTGTCTGCCTTCCACAGAGTTAAACTATGTCATTAAATGCTCATTAATGAGTGTACTTGATACCATTGGATTCTTCAACGAATCCTCTATCCAGATACATAAAATTTATGAATTTTTATCTTCATATGTCTTTTGTTTTTAAATTTCTACTAAAACTTGCCCTAAAATACTTTGCCAACAACTTCGATTGAGCTCAAAGATAAATCCACAACATTCAAAATACACATCCAAAAAATTTGAAAAAATACACAAGCCCTAGATAAACGCGTCCTCTTTAAAATGGTATTTTTAGTTTTGCAAATTATGTAAAAAATCCAAAGATTTCATGCACACACACACATGTGTGCAAAATGCAACTTAAATATTCATTAGTCAGTTTCGAAAAATAATAATAAATATAATTTTTTGAGAAAAATTAAAAGAAAAATATGTAAGCCCTAGTGCATTCTGTCTAGATCATGTTCACATATTTCATTTTTTAAAAGTATTACTTTAACATTAAATTATTGTGCACACACACAAACTACTTGTTAATTGCTCTTCAATTTTTTAAGTACACACGTTTCATTAAATGAAAATTCGACACGATATATGACATTGGTATATTTAAAAAAAATATCATTGGAAAGCCAACATAATTATCTACATTTCGTTTTTCAACCGCATGTAAAAATTCATGTGGCAAGTATGAGTTTCGAGGGATTCAATTTAATACATGGGTAAAATTTTTGTTTTTCACTGTCATATTTGGCCAAAAAGAGTTACCCATCTTCATGGAATCACCCATGTACTTCCCTTCATTACAGTAATACAAGTTCTTTCCATAAACATCATTGTGTTGATTATGTTTATAACTTTCTTCCTTAACCATTAGTTTAGATCAATTTACATCTATATATGCTTGTATGTTTGTTTGTTTCCACTTGCTCTACAGGGTTTTGAAGCTCAAGATCTGAAGGCTCTGGAGCTTGGATCAACAAAGAGGAAAGGCATTCGCAGACTTTGGGTAAGTGATCTATCCGTTAACTCGCATCTCTATTGACTAGGAAAGAAGGTTGTATTTTGTACTTAAATTATTCTATACCTAATTAATATAGGGAGATCTGGCTCGCGTCCGCTCGAGTAGATTGTCCAACAACATGATTTCAATGGAACAAATGATGACTTTCCTCCAAGCGAGGATTTAAATTGCACCGATTATGACTTTCCTACAAGCGAGAATTTCAATGGAACCGATGATGAATTTCCTCCAAGCGAGGATTTCAATGGCACCAATGATGAATTTCCTCCAATTGAATATTTCAATGGCACCGATGATGATTTTCCTTTGAGAGAATATTTCAATGGCACCGATGATAATTATCCTCCCATCGAGGATTTCAATGGAACTAATGATCATTCTGTTGACGATGAATCCACCAATGATGAAGACAATGATTCTCCTCCAAGTAAGGATGTTACAAGAACTAATGATGAATACAATGATTCTCCTCCAAGTAAGGATGTTACAGGAACCAATGGTGAAGACAATGATTCTCCTCCAAGTAAGGATTTCACAAGAACCAATGATGTCAATGTTGAATCTGAAGAGTTCCCTTTCAGTGAATAATTTAGTGGCACCAATAGTGTTGATGGTCACATTGATCTGTCAGCAATTGATCAACTTATTAGTGATCATGACAATAATTTTCATACTAAATTTGGTGATGAGATTTCCAATGAGGGGGGTCATATGCAACACAATGAAAACAGTCATTCTAATGAAGATTTTGTTGCAGACATAATGTTCCAAGAAATGCAGTGACACAATCCAGTAATGAGCAGGATTAAGTGTAGGACTATACCTTTTTATGTCAATCCAAAGCATTCTAGTTATACAAGGTCTAGGAAAGAATTGCTCACAAGTGCAATTTCCGTTACTCATTTGATTTCAAGTGAGTGTTGCCACAAAATTTGTTTGAAAGGTATAGGCTACAATTATGCCTTGGAGAAAAGGAAGATGTATTTATCAATGAACAAAAGTATGCAAAATTCATATTTAGTGGGGTGCATGATTTCTACAAGGATAGGTTATGATTATCGCGTTGGAAAAGTTCTTATTTGTAGAAAGGAATTCAAATGGATTCACTCAATTGGCAATCTTTGATTATTAAGAATCCAAACAAGACTGGAAAAGGATCCTACATTTTATTCTGACGATTATCAGGGATGAATCACTGGGCCATCAACACACATTGCAATATCATGGATGCGTGATTTCTTTTCCAAGCATGGAGAGTGTATGCCAAATAGAAAATCAATACACATTCCAGATAATTTCACAAGGCATGAAATCTACAACTTATATAGGAATTATGTTCAAGGTGGTCAAGGAAATGACAACTTCATCAAATATGCATATTTCACAAGAGTATGGGAAAAGAAGTTCAACAATGCTCGCATTCCAAAGAGGTCAAGGATGGGGGTCTACAGTGCATGTGCTTCTCTTAAAGAAAGAAGGGATAGATCAGAAGGGATAGAAAGAGTTATGTTTACAAAATTGTTTTTAGATAAATGTCAATTATTAAAACTAGTTATCAATATTTTTTGTTATGTTGTTTGTAGATTCCATAATAAATGCACTACAAGAACATCGCAATCAGCAATCAAATGAATGAAAAAATTTGTACAAACATCGCAATAAGTGTTATGATGCTCCACATAAGTATATGGGTTTGATAATTGATGGCATGGATAAAAAAAATAAATAAAAAAAAAAAAAAAAAAAAAACCAACAACAACAACAACGACGCTCTTGCCACATTTTGTCTGTCTGTGTGCCAAAGAATTTAAAGGAGGAAAATTTCACTTAGTTTCACTTGGTTGGGTGTATCGTTTTTAATGGTGAAATGTTTCCAAGGGTTTACTTTACAGATCCAAATATTCACAATGATGCAAATTTGACAATCACCATTATTCACCATATCCTTACTCATTGGCATGGTGATCTTCCTGAAGTTCTATATCTACAATTGGACAACACAAGCCGAGAAAACAAAAATCAGGTCGTGTTTGGTTATCTAAGAATGCTTGTTGAATTGAGAATTTTTTAAAAAGTAAAAGTTGGTTTCCTTCTTGTTGGGCATACGCATGATCATATTGATCAAATGTTCAGCCATTTTGCAAGGACATTGAGGAGGAATAAAGTCGAGATACTACCATCATTGATTGAAATTATAAGAAAAGCATACCATCCAGAGCCTATTGTACAGAAATTGGAAGAAACTGTTGACATGCGAAGATTTATGTTTGGATCGCATGGTGAAGAAAGGTGCATTGAAAAACTTAATGACATTACCTTTCAACATCAATTTCGTATAAAAAAGATTGATTGAAAAGCACTATTATGGGGCAAGAAGTACTCAACTAGCACAGAATGGGGGCCTTCATCAAGTTTGGCATTTATGAAATTCATCCCAGATCGTCAAATGTATGCTTCAAATTTATTGTTATTGCAGTCAGCTACAAAGATTCATAATGCAAGGCGACATAGTAGAGATGTTGATTCTTCTCAATGCTTGGAAGAAATCAAAAATTCTATCGAAGATACATATGAGTACTTTGATGTTGTTGATTTTGTTTGGTGGGAGTCTTTTTTCATGGAGCAGAGTGACATAATTTCAAACTCTACAAATGGAGATATATATTTGAAGTCTCCATTTGCTTGGACAAAAAATTTATCAAATGAAAATGAGGTAACAAATGTTGAACCTCGAGGTGTTGAGTTTTCTCAAGTAGAGGAAAGATAAATGTATATTGGATCTAGAAGATCATCCTCAAAGTGTTGAGAGATGGAAGACCTTTACAGGGGCTTAGTACAAGATATCAAGGAGGGTTGCATGATTGCAGTTTTGGCTATAGATGATGCATGTCATTATCCATTCTGGATTTCAAAAGTTGTGAAGGTCAATAAAGAAAATGAAGAAATAGTATCAGTAGAAGAACATTGGTATGTAACATATACACACCCATTTGATGGTGTGTACAAGGCAGAGATGGTGGTTGATAAAAGGTTTGTAGAAAGAGAAAAAGAAAGGGTCAAAAAATAAATCATCGCCGCATTGAGATCTTGAAATTAGAGGAAGTTGATATACTTGTAAATGATTTCAAGTTGACAAAGAAAGACGCTATTCGCTCCAAGACTATATATATTATCAAGAGGTTGCTGCAAAAACAAGAAGTTGCAAGATGGGAGTCTGTTAAACCAAGCCATAGATCTAGAAGGAATGTGACATCTGAAATGATGGGCATAGATGTATACTTAGATGGTGCACCCATTGATAATAGAGAAGAATATGGGTCATCTACATCTTCATCCATTCCTTCATCTGAAGAAAATGTAGATTGTGACGGGGTGTCAGAATCCATGGATGAATTTGAATAATTTCACATGAAGCATTTTAGATGTTTTTTATTAGTATGATGTTTGTAATTGAAACTCGGAAGGAATTTTTGAATATTTATATGAATCATCTATTCTTTTATGGTCTAAAATATTATTTCATTATGAATCACCTCATAATTTCTTTGTTTTTATATGTTTAGAGTGGTGAAATTATTTATGATTTTTTTTTGTTTAATATGCAAGTTTCAAAAAAGTTGTAATTTATATCTTGAAGAAAAAAACTTTTTGTAAACAACAGTATGGAATGTTTAGGCCATGGCTCTATTTTTACCCTGAAAAAAAACCGTGTATACTGGTATCAACACTTTTCTATTTTGGGGGGTGTTTTTGGTGTTTTTTTTGCAAAAATCATCATTTTTATGGATAGAGTTCTCGTTCATAGTATAAAGTTCTTGTTTCATAGTATAAGTGGTTTTTTACTCAAGCGAATGCATCGAACCCTAGTTGGCTATGGCTTTTATCAACAAGAAAAAACGTTATGGATAGGGCCAGGGATTCAAACCACAAACACAAACGTCCATTACTGAAAATGTTATTGATACAAAGATCGAAAAAAACCGTGTGTTAATCTATGTAACCAATGACTTATAAGAAAAAAGCTTTCACCCCTACATGTATACGTAAATGGTTTTCCTAGGGTTTCGGTTTTCAAATATAAAGGATTTTGGCCTTATTCCCTATCGATTATCAGGGTTTGAAATGCAACAAAGGGCGCTATACAATGTTTGAAATCTCCTTGAAAGTAAAAGAACATCGTTCACGTGTAACATGGTTAATGGGCATAAGATTCCTACCTGGCGGCACAAAACTGATGTCAATGTGGTGATCCAACGAGCTTGGTGATCTATCGTCCAAAGAGTTTCTCCACTCCAAACAGCGTTACAAATTGATACAAGAAACCTTGAAAAACCTTTCTTATAATCAAGGAAAAAACCCTAGCAATAAATATGCCATCAACATCCGTGCAAATGGGGTTCAAAAAATCAATTCAAAAATCATTTTCGGTGACCTGATTTAATTATCAAAAAGTTGTTTCGGACTAAAAAATCATCTAGTGTCGAAACGTTTCAGATGAGAAACTCTTTTTGCACCGATTCATTTCGGGTCAGAAACCAATTTGGCACCAAGCCAACTTCTCTTTTGTTTCAGGGCTATGTCAGGCCAAAAAAAATCAAATCTCCTTTATATTTTGGATGGAGAGCCCTATCACATTATTGGTGGAATACATATCAGAGCTAAATGACATTTTGCACCGAAACGTTTCGGAGAAAAATCTGATTTTGCTCCGACCGTTTCGGCGCAAAAGCCAATTTTTCTCCGATGGCGAAAAATTTCTTTTGATTTCTTCTGTGAGCAAAATTTGAACTTCCTTCCGATATAAGATACTTCGGTGACAAACAAAAAACACTCTGAACAATTCGGCGCGAAACACAATTTTTCTCCAATCGGATCCAATCTCATTTTCCCGCCAATCATTTCGGCGCAAAACATAAATGTCTCCCGACTGTTTCCGCACAAAAACTAATTTTTCTCTGAAACTAAAAAACTTATTCTTACTTCAAAAATTTCTAAGTGTTAAAATTTTTGTAACCAAAGAAAGATGTAACAAATAGACCTTAGTAAATCAAAATTAGAGGGGCCCTACAATTTTTTGTAACGGTTGCAACTGCAACATGGCTATTCAAGAAGGCTTCTCATCAAATAGGGATCCATTATTCAACTAAACAAACTATTCTGTTTGGATCAAGAGAATGAGGACCTATCTAATGGGCCTTGGCTTTGAAATTTGGAAAACTGTGGATATTGGATATAAAGTGCCAAAAATCCCACAAACAGATCAAGTTGGAAAGAAAGCTAGTGAACAGAATGCTAAGGAAATGAATTCCATTTTAAATGGGCTATCCAAAACAGAATTCATTAAAGTAATGGATTGTGAATCAACGAAAGATATATGGGACAAAATAAAAAATGTCTATAAAGGAGATAATAAAGTTTAGAGGGAAAAAATTCAAACATACAGAAGTCGATTCAAAATCCTGAAAATGAAGGATGAAGAAGACAGCGTTGCCTATTTCCTTTGAATTGATGAATTTGTTAATACAATCAAAGGACTTGGGAAACAATTGAAGAAACTATAGTTGTAAAAAAGGCGTTGAGATCACTTCCCTTATGTTTTGATTCAAAGGTCTCTACCATATAAGAAATGAGTGATTTGGAAAATATAACGATGGATGAGTTACATCAATTTCTCATAGCCTACGAAATGAGGACATGAAATTCAACACAAAAGGAGGGAGCATTTAAAGCATCAAAAAAGAAAGGAAATCACAAGTCCAAAAACTATTCTAGTGACGAATCAGATACAGAGATGGCACAATTCATCATAAAGCCAAAGAAGGGATTCAAGAAATATAAAGGTAATTTACCTCTTATATGTTTTAATTGTGGTAAGATAGAGCACTTTGCTGCTAAGTTTCCACACAGGGAAAATAGCGATGATGAGGAAGAACCCAGAAGGAAATTCTACAAAAAAAAATATCCAAAGAAGAAAATATTCTATTTCAGAGAGGATAATGCCTCCTTTGAAGAACATGAATATAGTTCCGATGACGACAAAAATGAAATTATTTTCATGGACATAGGTGCAGAATCCATGACAAACAGATACGAAGAATAAAAGGAGAAATTAGAACAAGTAGAAGAAGGGAACGTTAATGGTGTAATTGACCTTGAAGCGGAACTTATTAATTACTTAGAAAAATTTGACAATCTTGGAAGGAAGAATAAAAGGAAATTAAAGGAAGCTATTCTCCTCAAAACTTGGATAGAAGAAGCACAAAGAATGGAAGAACTAGTATGAAACCAGCTAAGAGAAAATGAAGAGAATTGTGAGAAATTAAAGGAATAAATTGTCTCCTTGAGGAAGGAACTAGAAAATACAAGTGACAAGTTAAACAAGGACTTGACGTTTGAGAAAAGTACTCAAATATTGGATAATATTCTTAGCAACCAAATACTTACATACATCAAGACAGGTCTAGGTTATGATAGTGAACAAAACAATTCCATGGAAAATACAAGCACCAAGCCACTAAGAAAAGAAGAAAAACCAAGAAGCTATATTGATGCCTTCAACGGATCCTTAAATCATACAAGAAGCAAAAAAATAAGAAATAAGGACCAACAAAATTTTGAATCTACTTCAATACAAAACTAGAACATTTTCAGAATATTTTCTCCTATAAGGAAGTTTGTTCCTACCAAGTATCAAACTCTATTTCTTGGTCATTGTTTTCCCTGTAATAATTTTGGACATAAAGAAAGGGATTGTACATCCTACCTTAACAAGGATTATGTAAGAGAAAGAGGGTCTTATAGGACCTCTAGAAATTATTTTAATACAATACAAAATGTTACAAGTGTAACAATTTTGGGCATATGGTAGTGACTGTGAAATTGTTTCTACAATGAAGAAAGAAGAACTCTCAAAAATTTTGAATAGAAAACAAAAAGAACCAAAAACATAAGGGTACGGACTTGCTCTGTACACCCAAAACAAACGAAGTTAGTAGTACATAGACAATGGATGTTCTAAACACATGACAAGGGATCAAAAGAAATTTATTATTCTGAAAGAAGAAAATCCTAGGAAGCGTGATCTTTGGAGACAATGGTTCTGCAAAATAGCTGTAAGAGGTAAACAAGTTATACAACTTGACAAGAACCCAACATTGTCCTTTTTGGGGGGGGGTCAATTTTAGTAGTTGTTTTTACCTTCGTTTCATAAAGTGTGTATACTGGTAGCACCATTTTTCATTTTCAGACTTTTTTATGCAATTTCGAAACTTTTTTGTCATTAAAAAACTATGTTTTTTATTTACAAATGCATTTTTTCAAATTTTACAAAAAAATTATACATTTAGTATCTAGTTATAACGAAAAAATATATACATTTTCAATTTTTTTTAACTTTTAGAAACTAGTTAGAATGATATATATATATATATATATATATTTGGAAGTTTTTATTTAAATTTTTTTCTTAAATATGTAATTTTTATGGGAAAATTTATAAAAAAATTGAAAACAAAAAGACGTTTTAAACCATTTTTAACGCATTTTCAACTATTTTAAATATATAGCTTAAGATTTTAAAGATTTTAAAAAATAATTAGAAAAAAAAACCCAAAAAACAAAATTACAAACAAAATAAAAAGCAAAATTTAAAAACAAAATATAAAACCAAATTTTAAAAAAAGGGGTGGGGGGGAGATGGGGGAAGGCGGAGGGGACCTAGGGTGGGGGAAGGCAAGGAGAGGAGGGGGGATGGAAGGGGCAAAAATTAAATTTGGGGGGCGGGGGGGGTGGAGACGGAGGGGAGGGGGGACGAGGGCGGGGAGGGGAGTTAAATAAAAAAAATTATTGTTTTTTTTTTAATTTAAATTTGGGGGTGGGTGAAGGGGGAGGGGATTTAAATAAAAAACTATTGTTTTTTATTAAAAAAAATTCTATATTTTTAATTTTTTTTAAGTTTAAAATTTTGTATTTTTAGTTTTTTTTCTAATTATTTATTAAATTTTCTTTTAATTTTGTTTATTTTGAGATTCCTTTCAAAAAAAATATTTTTTTAAATTGATTTTTTTTGGAAAATTTGTTCAAAGTTTTTCATTTTTTTAAATGTTATTTTTTTTTAATTTGTACTTTTTTTGAAATTTTTAAAGTTGTGTTTCATTTTAATTTTATTTTTTTTACTTTTTCTTATTTATTTTTAAAAAAAATTGTTTATAATATTTTTTAATGTTGTAAATCATTTTTCAACATTTTTTTAATTTGGTTTTTTAATTTTTTTAATAAATTTTGTATTTAATTAAGTTTTTTTTTAAGATATTGTTTTTTTTATTTATTTATCCTTAAATCAAAATGACAGTGATTCTAAGAGGTTCACTTTTCAATCTTGGGGTCGATTTAGGGTTTCAATTGCAATGATACCACACATGGTTCGTTTTGGGGTTGTTTTTTAGTGTTTTTGATGCAAAAATATGATTTTTTATGGCTACAATTCTCATTCTTTGTATTTCATCATAACTTCCACATTTTATGGTTTAATATATGGTTTTATTATGAATAATATCATAAATTCTTTTATTTTATATGGAAAGAGGTGAAATAATTTCTTAAATAATGTGTATTTTAGTTTTAAGGTTTTTGTAAACAACAATAAGGATTTTTTTTGTCCACGTCTATATTTTTAACCACAAAAAAAGTGGTGCTACTGGTAGCACCATGTTTTGATTCGAGAATTGTTTTTGGTGTTTTTTATGCAAAAATATGAGTTTTATGGCTAGAGTTATTGTTTTGAGTATAAAGTTCCCATCAAGTTGTATAACTTGTTGGTACTATGAGTCATTACAATGGAAGGACTAAATCTCATAATGTTCTATTTGTTGAAGGGCTCAAACACAATATTCTAAGTGTTGGGAAAATGTGTGACCAAGGATATAACCTCACATTTCATGATAAAGAATGTGATATAAGACATAAAAACTCAGGAAAAATAGTGGGAAGAGGAATCATGACTCCAGGAAA
This sequence comes from Larix kaempferi, assembly GCA_027924585.1. Taxonomy (NCBI): domain Eukaryota; kingdom Viridiplantae; phylum Streptophyta; class Pinopsida; order Pinales; family Pinaceae; genus Larix; species Larix kaempferi. Next base: position 5,104,527 of record BSBM01000211.1, read on the forward strand.
TGTATATGTTCTTGATGAAATATAGGAAGAAAAATGTTGTTTTGGGCATATAGATGAGAGTTTCCTGTGGCATAAAAGGTTTAGGCACTTGAGTTTTGACAATCTAGTAAAGATCAACAAGACACAAGTTGTAAGAGACTTGCCCAAAATATTGGAACCTATGAACATTATCTACATATCATGCCAACATGGGAATCAAACAAGAGTAAGCTTCAAACTAAAGGAATACTCAATGTCAATACCACTAGAACTTATTGACGCATATCTATGCGGACCAACAAGGACAAAAAATCTATAAGGAGAAAGGTACTTTATGTTGTTTATAGATGATTATAATAGAATGGTATGGGTGGTATTTCTTAAAGAAAAATGTGAGGCATTTGACAAATTCAAAGAATTTATTGTGTTAGTTGAAAATTAAAGTTGTATGAGAATCAAATGTTTAAGATTAGACATAGGAGGTGAATTTATCTCAAATGATTTCAATGAATTCTATGAGAAACGTGGAATCAAGAAAGAAATTTTAGTTACAAGAAATCCACAACAAAATGGATTTGTAGAAATAAAGAATAGATCAGTGCAAGAAATGGCAAGAACAATGCTACTTGAATCAAAACTATTAGACTCCTTTTGGAGAAATGTAGTCGGGGAAGCATCATACATTGTCAAGAGCAATGCTACTTGAATCAAAACTATCAGAATCCTTTTGGAGAAACGTAGTCGGGGCAACAACCTACATCTTAAATAGAGATCAACTCAGATTAAACAATGATAAGACACCATATGAACTATGGAAAGGTAGGCCAATGTCAGTTAAGTATTTCAAAGTTTTTGGAAGCAAGTCTTACATGAAGATACATGATGACAACTTGGGAATGTTTGATTCTAGAACAAAAGATGGAATCTTCCTTTGATACACAACTAGAATCAAATCCTACAAATGTTATAACAAAAGACTATGTTAAGTTGTAGAATGTATTGATGTAAGAGTGGACGGACCATTGTTGGAAAAAGATGAAACTCAAACAAATGAGAATCCCGAAGAAACAATATATGTAGACCATAAAGAGGTTAATATAAAGGAAGATCAAGAAGAGGCTGAACAACTTGATCCCAAAACACCATCCAGATTAGATCAAGAAGAAGCAAAACAACTAAATCCCAAAATACCATACAATTTTGTGTAGAAACATGATCCAAAGAGCCAAATTATTGGAGATCTTGATGCAAATGTCCAAACCAAAAGAAGGAAGATGGTAACACCAAGACAAGCCAACCTTTCTCTACTATCCAAAATAGAGCCAAAATGATTTGCACAAGCCAATGAGGAAACACATTGGATGAATTCTATGGAAGAAGAAGTAAATTAGATTGAAAAAAGTGGAACATGGGAACTTGTGCCTAGACCGAAAGATGAAAATGTGATTGGAACTAAATGGGTGTTCAAAAACAAAGTGAATGAAGATGAGAAAATTGTCAAAAACAAGGAAAGTTTGGTTTGTAAGGGCTATGCACAAATTGAAGGAATCACTTTGAAGGGACCTTTTCCCCAGTTGCAAGACTAGAGGTAATCAAGATGTTTTTGGCCTTTGCTTGTTTTAGAAATTTCAAAGTCTATCAAATGGACGTCAAATTAGCCTTTCTGAATGGAGACTTGGAAGAATAAGTATATGTTGAACAACCAGAAGGATTTGACTTGTCAGAAAAGAGAGACTATGTGTGCAAGTTGAAGAAAGCACTCTATGGCCTTAAAAAATCCCCCAGAGCCTGATCTACAAGTCTTGATCAATATCTTCAACAACAAGGTTTCAGAAGATAATTTGCTAACAACAACATCTACATCAAGATAGAAAAGAACAACATGTTGGTTAAATTTGTGTATGTAGATGATATGATATTTGGAAGCAATGATGATTATATGAGTCACAATGTTTCCAAATATATGTCAAAAGCATTTGAAATGCCAATGATCGGAGAACTGTCATTTTTCCTTGGATTATAAGTTTCTCAGTCCAACAAGCGGATATTCATTCCTCAAACTAAATATCTCAAGGAGATGTTGAAGAAGTTTCGAATGGAATATTGTGCACGAGGGTGTTCCCATGAATATGGGTAACACTTTTTGGAAAGTGGACGGTGCGAGTGTGGTGAAAAATGACCACAAACGAGCTATTCAAAATACCTTGGTCGAGCTCTTAAAATATTTATCAAGGGATTAATAAAGCACTAGATCTAGGCTTATGTAAACCCTCGATTGAGGGTTTACATAACCCTCGATCGAGAACCTGAATTCGATCAAGCCTAGAAGCTCAATCAAGCAATTGACAAAAGGTCACGACAAAGCGGATGCTCGTGGGATTTGAAAGCTTGATCGAGAGTCATATCTTGATGGAGCTCTATAAAGCTCGGTTGAGATATTGATCAAACTCCTGTAGCAACTATAAAAGTAAAAAAAATAGACCTCCGCTTACTTCACTGCATTTGTTGCATAGGATCTCGAACGAGTAGTATAGAGAAGCTCGAACAAGAGGTGAAGAGCACTACAACAATGTGGCATGGTGGCAATCATCAAGTTCAAAGAAAAATGGTACTCTTTAATCACATTATGTGACTAAGGAGTGTTATCCCTACCGGCAATGCTTGCTTGAGCATGTTTGTACAAAGCATGTTCGAATATTAACACCTGGTGAGAGTGATAGTACTTACTCTATATCTTAGTTTGAGGAACAAATGTATAGTTCTTGGCGAATTCTACCACTCATAAGATTGTGCCTGGCTCAAACACCTCACGAGAATGCTTGAATTCAGTAGAATGCCACCTAGACCTATGAGAGTGTTTGATGTATTTATAAATATTATTTTGGAACTTCTCCATGAACTCTGGAATAGGAATTGTCCTCAAGAAATTGGATCCTTTTAGATGGTGCAGATGAAGAAGACGATGCATCCATGGTAACATACTCATATATCCTCCACATAATTGTGATATCTGACAATACAGAGTGTGCTAGATCAAATGTAAGATGTCTATGGAACAATGTCAACTTTACCACATTCATGGAATCTTCTTCCACCTACACATATTTTTTTGAAAAACACATCCTCATCCTCTTGATACCTTTTGCACGGTATAGTAGAAACAAAATCCCACACTATGGGAGGAGCTAGTTCACCTTGTCAGTGCCTTTTGCAAAATTCTATAAATGTGTCATAATAGAGTTGAAATTCAACATGGTATCGACAAAAACAAGTGTTGTCAATTTTGTTCGGCCTAATATACCATGGTTTAAGCTTTTCAAACATGTTGATTGAGATCTCAACATTGGGATTGGCCTCTTCAAATTCCTCAAACAATGCAATTCATGTCATCTCCATAGCATGCTTACAATGCTTAACATAAATCCCTTTGGATAAATGTTGCCACAAGACCTGCTTTCTATCCAATATAGCAGGAGAATGGTTGTCCCAAAACTCTACTACCTTCTCTCTAACGTCATCAGAAATCCTGTCTCGATAGGGTTTCCTACAAATAAGATCCCAACAAGAAGCTTCATTTCTTTCATCTATCCGGAACCTGAATTTAGTATATTTGTGCAATGTTTTTCTTGAAACATGTATAAATTTTTACATTGTTTCCACCATTCGATTTCTTGAGTTTGTCAGTGCCACAACAATAGTTGTAATTTCCATATGAGAATCTTGGATATCAGGTTTTCTTGATTTTTTGAATGAAGATAATGCTTTTGTGATGTTTTCTGCTAAGGTGTCACGTGTCGTTTTACTTTTAGCATCTTTAAAATCCAATAGCTTTGTGGTATCGTTCAGTCTTTTATGTTTTAACAATCCATGTAGAATTTGAGCTTGTGTGATAACTAAGTGTTGTTCAAAATGAAACTTGATAATGTTGCTAAGATACTCTTTATGTGAGGAACAAATTTCGCTCACACACAAGTTACCAAAATATTTGGAATATAAAATAATCCATAATAGGAATAATAATATATTGAGTAAAATATATGAATGGATAATATAAATAGATGATTTAAATACAATACCACTCTATATAGAACCATTATAGGCACCATAACCAGTCATGAAGGGAGGCGTCCCTTAGATGTCAATAATTATTATCATTTATTATTAATTATCAGTCTTATTATTATTTATTATTATCTATTTATTTATTGTATTTATATCCATACCACTCTAACTATCTGAATACTTGGGTTCTTGAACTCTTCTCCCACAGCAACACCCATAATGTCTTTTAAACAACCTCCACCTCTTACAAACCCACTACGGCTCCCAATTACTCTTGAAGCTGTGTGAGAGGGAACAAGGTCTTGTGATGGTTGATCAAGACCCCTGCATAGAGTCCAATTGAATTCTTCAAGGTTTAACTTTGACCAAATAAGGGACTTTTGTTAGAATTAAGAAAGAAAAATAGAATCGAAGTAAGAAGCATTCAAAGACTATGGTCTCACCCATGACTATTTCAAATGCATTCAAACATCACAAGCAAATGTATCAAAACTTAGGGTATTTAAATATGGTTGAAGGGGTTTTTTATGGAAACATGGATTCCATCAATATCTTTCATGTTACCTGATCAATTGGGTAACGTTGTTTTCTTCAGCTATCCTCAAGGTCAATTTGACTATACAACAATATTTTTCTAAATTTGAGTTTCATGTGCACATATATTGCTCACATAGTCTTGTTGCTCCACTTACCTTGAGCAATTATATCCAAACTCAAATATGTCATTCGTAATTCTAATTTATATAATAATAATATCAATGTTAGTAGGAATAGGAACTGCATTGATTCTTGAGGAAACTCAACGTTTCGATCCCTACTCTGGGATCATCATCAGGAGAACAAGAAGTAACTCAACGTTTTAATCTAATTCATATAATAATAATATCAATGTTCTCTGATATTGTTTCATTCCCTTAGTCAATCTTGCCCCAAAAGTAACTTTACCTGGACTTCCTAGAACTCTCAGTACTGTAATGAAATCCATTCCAACTCCACTTGGTGTCACATTTCAAATGTTATTCTCTTTTGATAGCCATGCTATTTGAATTCAAATACACTTTTCACTTGTGTTTAGTCTCTTCGTAGTTCCATTTTAGAGATCACTATATAATATCTTATGTCTATATCTCTTGCCATGTCATAATTGGAATTTTTTTCCATATGTATATACTTATATTTTGAAAATTTATCATATAATGTATCTTCAAAATAAAATATTGATAGGTCCCTATGGCTTAACATTATTCCACTCAAATTGTAACGGGGTCGTCCAAAGGCTCTTGTGCCAACGATTGTGAACCCATCGAAGACGTCGACCCATGAAGGTAACAAACGATCTGTTATAACAATGGACACTGGGAGCGGCACCAGCGACCAACAAAATCCAATCTAGGTACTGTCAGCATCCCACAAAAGTAACCTATAGGGTATATATCCTATGTTTTGGCCACTAAGAACCTTCATCAAGTGGGGGGAAGAAGTTATCCCTTGAACGGTATTGTGTCACCTCTTTTAAATAGGTGTTGGGTAGCCCCCCTGAGAGAACAGAAACACATTACCTCAGGTTTTACCTCCTCTGGCACGACACCTTTTTCCCAGGGAATTCTTTTCCACTTGATGAAAAAGGGGTTTTAAAGGATCCTTATAGACAACTATGTTTCATATGAGAAATGATTGATGGTCATTATTTGGATGCCTAGCCCAACAATCCTACCTTATATTAACAAATTATTTTGTTCCCTCTTGTGGAGAAATTATGTTGGTTGGATTAAGTGATTGTGGTTGATTTTTTAACGGCTTTGTTTGCTTAGTGGAGTGAGAATCATACATTATTACTAAAAACTAAGCCATCCAATTTAAATTATATCTATTCTATACATGTAAATGTTAAATAATAACTAAATATGATACAAACTTTTTAAAACAAATTTCAAAAGAATGACTGAGCATATTTATTTAATACGTGCGCACTTTCAATTTAAGATCATGGGATAACATTTAAAGAGACTTTTAATCTAATAATTTATGAACATACATGAAAATATAAATTCTTACTTTCTAAATTGTAAACTAATAAAATTTAGTATTGTACATTAAATGTATTTCTTATTTATCTTAACTATGCTTTGAATTTTAATTGAAAAATATCAAATTGAATTGATATAAAACAAATTTAATAAAATTGTAACATATATCAATCCAAATCTATATAAAATATAAAAACTATACACAGTTTCTTTTTGATAATAGATAATATATATAAACACCAAAAATTTTATCTATTCTTTATTAAATTAAATAGAGAGTAAGATTAAAGTTTTTAAGTGAAAACAAAATTACCGAATTTATTAAACACGAGTTTCTTGTATCTTAAGAGGTCCTAATTTATTATCCTTGGTACATTTTAAAAAGAGGTGTGTGCCATTATATATTTAACAATTTTACAATATCTAGTGTGCATGGAGTATCACACATTTAAAACTCAAGTGAACTTTGTGAATGTTCTATAAAATGAAAAGTGAAGATATTTTCAATGTCTACAAATGAGTCCAAAAACCTATGAACTAAGTAAATTGAAATCATTTAATTCTAAGCATATGTTTTAATTTTTTATCTAAATTTTAAGTGTCTTTTGACATTAGGTTCCAACATCCATCCCAAATAAGTAATTTACAATACATGTCTCATGAGTTATCATTTTATGTGTGAAATTGCATGCACATTTATACCTCTAGTTTAAGGATAAATCATATACATAAATAAACATGAACCATTTACATAAATAAACATTACCTCTAGTTTAATGATTTTTTTTTTCACATGTATACATATTTGTATTTAAGTTGTTCTAGAGAGTATTCATTGCTATGAATATTTGACTATCAATTCCACTTGATGATATTTGAAGTCCCATCAAAATCAACCTTGAGGAATAAAATTTAACACTCCAAGGGAAATTTTGAGAACACACAATGTTTTGCTATATCTAAATTGATACTAGTTACACTAAAGTGCAATAATATTCTCTAATAACATTCAATGCATGTATGAACATTTCACTACATTATTTAATATATAATTTAATTAATTGTGATCAATAATAAATGAAGTAAATTAAATTAAATTGTGACCAATAATTTAATTGTATAATATCTTGAAAATTCGATGACTACAAATCGATCAACATGATAATTTTGTAACTAATTTCAACATGATAATTACATAATTAATTTTGTAACTAATTTCAACATGATAATTACAAGATTAATTTTGAAACATGATAATTGAAAAAATGAGGTAAGAAGTAAGAATTAAGAAACTTGTTTGAAATAATTATCATTCAAATAATGAAATAAGAAAAATACCGATATCATCCTCAAGTGGAGCTAGATCCACGAAAGATTGATCTCCATCGTCTTCTTGTTGTGATCTGGATTTTATGAGCAGAATGAAATGAATACAGATTATTAAAAGATGCTTAACACAAAATAACAGAGATACAGTTAAACGGGTTTTCTATTCAATAAGGAAATAAGCTGAAATTGTAAAATGCAGTGGAAAACAAGCTTGTTGGAATGGTGGTGCCTTATTTCTAGGAATAGACATGACGGATGCGCTCATTCACAAGAAGATGATTCAATGAGGCTCAGAAGGCCTTTTTACAATACCCAAAATCTGAAGGCCTTTTTACAATACCCAAAATCCAAAACCCTAACCCTGGAAGATGAAAAGCCAACAGTTTTGTGGACCCCGTTTTGGATAGTTTGGTGTATCAACTTCCCAGGGGCGTAACTTTGGCATACGATCTCTGTTTGGGGTGCACAATAGCTCATTAGAAAGATATATCTAAGAACTACAACTATTGGGAAAAGAATCTAGATCAAATTTGGAGGTAATAGATACCCCAAAAAATGTCGTTTAGGGCCTCAAAACGGCTCCCGAAGTTTAGGACTCGAAAAACTTCTAAAAATAATAAATTACCAAAATTGCTAGAAAGTTGTTTTGAGCCAGTTGGAAAAGGTGGGTTTCCACCGATATCCACCTGGATCAATCCTCCCTTCTTAGGAAGCAATGGTCTCCATTGCGTTGAGTTCTCCCATCAGATGAGGAAATTTCTGTTGAACTTGGCCCCGGGTGAGCCACTTTCCTTGGTGCAGGAGCTTCCCTGCTTTGATGACTTGATAAAGCTGGATCCTTTGCTGTCGAGTGCCCTTGATCTATGTGTCCACAATATGATCACTGGATGCCTGTTGCATGCAGTCAGGTTTGAGATTTGTTGGTGTCAACTGCTCTTCTATCTCTGAGGTGTCTAATAATGGTGGGAAATATGGCCGAAGGAGAGCCACGTTGAAGACTGGATGCAGACCAAGGAAGGGGGGAATGTTGAGCTCAAAATCATTTTCACCCAGCGCCTTGGTGATGGTGTACGTCCCACAATGGAGTGGGCGAAGCTTCCGATGGGGCCCTGTAAAGCATTCATTTTGCAATTGCAACCAAACTTAGTCGCCCACCTAAAACTTATGTGGCACCCAATGTTGATCATGGCGTTGCTTGTACTTAGCATTAGACTTCTGCATAATATCAAGAACTTGTTGGCGGATGTGATGGATCCACTCAATGAACCGGGTGGCTTTGTCAGCTTCTGGTGGAGCAAGGGACGAGGTGGTTTCCAGGGGTAGTGCAACATCCATGGGGCCCAATGGATGGAATCCCAACCCTACCTGAAAGGGGTTGTGGCTAGTTGAGCTATGTAGGGATCGGTTGTAGCTATGCTGGACATAGGGGAGACTCTCATCCGATGTGCGGGGGTGTTTTGAATTGTACATGCGTAGGATATGTACGACCATCCGGTTGATGACCTCAGTTTGGCCGTCTATCTGGAGGTGGAAGGTAGTGAATTTGGTGAGCTTGGTATCCAGCAGTGACCAGAGGCTCGACCAAATTGAGCTGAGGAACCGACTATCACGATCTGAGATAATGGTTTGTGGGATCCCAAAATGTACCCATACTCGTTCAAAGAAGAGCTTGGCAGTGGATTCTGATGTGATGTTCTTCTTGCAAGCGGCTAGAATCACCATCTTGGAAAAGCGATCAACAACCACAAAAACACAGTCATTTCCTCTCTCGGTGGATGGGAGGCCCGACATGTATTCCATTGAGATGGATTCCCACGGTCTATTAGGAGTAGGTAGAGGGGTGTACAGGCCCTGTTTCTTAGTGGTTGGTTTGGAAATAGCACAGGCGGTGCAGGACCTGATATACTTTCGACATCCTATCGAAGTTTCGGCCAGTAGAAATGTTTCTGCAGCACTGCCACTGTCTTTTCGACGCCAAAGTGTCCTGCCACCTGACTATAGTGAGCTTCCCAAATCAGCTTCACACGCTCGCTTGATGGAACGCAGAGATGGCCCAGATGGCACAACAACCCGTCCTGAAGATGGAAACTAGTGACCACTAAGTTGGTTCCCAACATTTGGTAGGTGGTGGAGAAGTCAGGGTCTGTCTCGACATAGAGGTGGGGCCATCCAGAGATCTCGTGGCCGCAAGAGTCTAGAACCGTGGTGAATGTCGCGACTGGAGGTCGACTAAGGCAGACAGCAACTCGGTTGGTACTTCTTGTTTTATACTTGATGTAGAGGTGGAACTGCTGTAAGTATTTGCACCACTTCTGATGGCAGTCATTATGCAATTTTCCTTGGGTCTGCATGAACTGTAGCGGATTGTGATCAGTGTGGATGACTGTCTCCTTCCCAAGAATGTAATGTCTCCACTGGCGGCAGGCTTGCACAATGGAGTACATTTCTTTGTCGTAAGTAGGCTACTTATAGATAGCATCTGATAGTGTCTCACTATGATATGCCACGGGGTGGTCGTGTTGAGTGAGAACGACGCCCACAACATAGTCTGAAGCATGTGTTTTGTTCTCAAATGGATGTTGCAGGTTCGGTAATGAGAGTATCGGGGATGAGCACAAATGCTTCTTCAAGTCATCGAAGGCTTGTTATTGGGACAGGCCCCACACAAATTTTTCCTTACCGCCACCCCTAATTACTTGGCTGAGGGACCATGTGATATGAGAGAATTCCAGCACGAACCTGCGATAGAAATTGGCAAGGCCTAAGAAGCTCTGAATTTCAGTGAGTTTGGTTGGGGCTGGCCAGTCATGGATGACCTGGATCTTAGTTGGATCCACATGAACACCATGCTGATCAACGATGTATCCTAAGTAATGGACCTTGTCCATGCCGAAGGAGAATTTTTCCAAGTTCGCATATAGTTTGTGCTGCCACAGGGTGTGCAGAACCTGCTGAATATGTTGCAAGTGTTCCGCTCAAGTCTTGTTGTAGATGAGGATGTCATCCAGATACACCACTATAAAAGTATTGGTGAAAGGTCATAGGATATCATCCATCATCCTCATAAAGGTTGCTGGAGCATTTGCCAAGCCAAAGGGCATGACCAGCCATTCAAAAAGACCTTCTTTTGACTTGAAGGAAGCCTTCCATACATCTATCTGTTCTATTGGGACCTGTTGGTAGCCAGACTTTAGATCAATCTTACTGAATTATTTGGCCCCCGTGAGCTGATCAAGGAGGTCATCAATTTGGGGAATCGGGTACCAGTTCCAGAATGTGATTTTATTCAGGGCCCGATAATAAATGTAGAGTCGTTAGGTCCCATATTTCTTCTGCACCAACACGATTGGGTTGCCACAAGGCGATGAGTTGGGAAAGATGTGCCCCTTGTGGAGAAATTTTTGGATCTGCCTCTTGATCTCCTCATTTTCTAACAGCAAGCGGCGATAGACTGGCCCATTGGGTAGCGGTGCACTTGGAGTCAAATCGATGGGATGCTTGAGCTGGCATTGCCGAGGTACCCTGGTAGGAGAGGAGAAGATATCTGAGTATTCATCCACGAACTTATCCACTTGCTTCTGTTTTGTGGACAGATTGGCCGCGGAGGCCCTGGATGTGGCTGCAATTTTTCTCTCACTCCAAGAGCAAATCAAGAAGAAGAAAAATTTCCCGGTTTAAGAGATGACATTCCTGCATTGCTTGGCATAAATCAAGGAAATAGCACTAGGAGGGACTGCCTCGGGTATCCTATATAATTTCCTGTTCAAAGTAATAATAACACTACGAGGCCTAGACTCATATACAACATGACATTTCCATAAATAAGGTTGGCCCAAAAGAACATGACAAACTTTGAGAGGAGAAATATCACACAATAACTCGTCCTTGAAGGGCTTGATGTCGTACGATAGTCGGCACTGTTGGCTGACGCGGAGATCCCTTCCTTGACGGAGCCATCCAATGGTGTAGGGTTGTGGGTGCGGTGTTTTTGGCACGGCCAGCTGCTTGATGACCTCTGTTAAGATGAGGTTCTTTTGTATACCGCTATCAATGATGAAGTGCAATAGGTGCCTTTTACCCACATCTGTGAATGGAAGAGGCGCTCTCCTTCTTCTGGCTCATCTGGTTCATCAGGTTGGAGCTTGGTGGTAGCCACGGTGGCATTGGGTTCTGCGTCAATGATTTGTCTTCCCCTTTCTGGTTCTGACTCAGAGTAAGAACCTGCATCTGATTTGGATGCTTTCACTTTGGCCACCAACGACTGCTTTGAGCGACAGTCAGCAGTGTTATGCTAAGGGCTCTTATGGAAGTCGCACCACTTCCTGGTATCTTTCTTTGTCTTTCTGGTGTCCTTCTTTGCTTGCGACTTGGACTGGTTGTCTTAATACTGTTCATCTTTGCTCTGTCCTTTATTCTATGGGTTGGGGCCGCCCTTTCCTATGTTTTGTTGTGAGGGGTTCCCAGGCCCAAATTGTTGCTTCTTTTGTTTGAGCTTTTGCTCAATTTTGACGGCATATCGATAGGTTGCACCCAAGGAGGAGATGTCCAGAAATTCCATTTGGGTTTGGATGTATCTATGCAGAGCACCGCAATACTTGAGCACCAGATGTTGCTCTAAATCTTTGATACCCAACTTGGTGTGCAAGGTCTGGAAGATATTTGTGAACTATGGCACTGCTTGGTCTATTTCTTGTCATAGTGTGGTCCATTTGGTATCCAAGTCGTCATAACTTCCAACAGGGTAGTATTGTTCCTTAATAGCATCCCAAAAGGATTCCTAGGTAGCTGTGACTGTAAATAATGAGGGTTCCTCTGTTTCTTTTTGCTCACAGAAAGTTTCCCACCAATCTTTGACATGGGGAACGGCTTTGAGGAGCGCAAAAGTAATCTTTTCTCTATTCAAAAAGTTATGGAAAGAAAAATACCCTTTTAGTAGATTCAACCACTTGTCTAAAGCATCTACGTCTGTCTGACCTTCAAATATAGGAATATTGAAGTTGATTTGTACCTTGAAGGGGGTGACGCTTTCGCTCGAGGAAGACGTGTCACCTGTTGGTAGCCGCCGAAGGATTTGCGTGAAACTATCCATCATCTCGTTCCTCTGTTGCGTGAGGGATTATTCAAGCAACATTTTGAAAGGATATCCTATCCCATCATCTTTATGTTCTCCTTCCATGAGAGGTTGCTTGGGCGTGCAAGAGCTTTTGTCCTCAAGAGAAACAAGCTTGAAACCCAAGTCTTTGTACCCTGATCTCGTTGGGGACATGCATTACGACAACAAGGATCAGATTGCTCTAATACCACTCATCCGGATTTTATGAGAAAAATGAAATGAATACAGATTATTAAAAGATTCTTAACACGAAATAACAGAGATACAGTAAAACTAGTTTTCTATTCAATAAGGAAATAAGTTGAAACTGTAAAATGCAGTGGAAAACAAGCTTGCTGGAATGGTGGCGGCTTATCTATGGGAAGAGATGTCACGGATGCACTCATTCGTAAGAATATTATTACAATGAGGCTCTGAAGGCCTTTTTACAATACCCAAAATCCAAAACCCTAACCCCGGAAGATGAAAAGCCAACAGTTTTGTGGACCCCGTTTTGGGTAGTTTGGTGTATCAACTTCCCGGGGACGTAACTTTGGCATACGATCTCCATTAGGGGCGCACGATAGCTCGTTAGAAAGATCTATCTGAGAAATACAACTGTTGGGTGATGAAATTTGTGGGTAAAATATACCCCAAAAAATTCGTTTAGGGCCTCAAAATGGCTTCCGAAGTTTAGGACCCGAAAAACTGCAAAAAATAGTAAATTACCAAAATTTCCAGAAAGTTGTTTTGACCCAGTTGGAAAAGGTAGGTCGCCACCAATATCCACCTGGATCATGTTGCTCTCTCAATGTTGCTCATCGCTGCCTCTGATACAAACTGAATCTGGTTTGGATTAATGAAGAGAGTCCATCTTCATATAATAAAATGAATAATGAATAATAATTGAATGAATGATGATAATTACAAATGTTTGGGCTTGCCTTAAATATTGCTTGGCACCCATCCAAGGATTCACGTCCTCTTTCATTAAAATAATAGTATTTATTAGTTAATTATTTATATTATGATTTATATAATTATTTATATAATTATTGTTTATATTTTGTGTATCATTTGTGTTCGTAACATTGCTTCCCCTTTAAGGGAAGCTTTGTCCTCAAAGCTGAGTTTGCTAACAGTGCGTTTTGTTATAGATTTTTGTTGATGTTGATTTGATATGTGCGATATGGACTGGTCTCTTTTATATTGATGCGGTATAGATCCTTGCTGTGTTGTGATTCTTTCTACTTAGGTGGAGAACTTCTCAGTCCATTACAGTCAGTACTTATTTCCTTTCCATTTAAATTCCATGTATTGTTTTTGTAAGTTTGTAGAGTAATTTCCTAATGATGATAACCAGTAGGCGTCTAATATTATATCTACTTCCTTGAGTGGTAACGCATAACAATTAAGCTATAGGTTCAAGTTTTGTATTTGCAACAACACCTTATGGCATTTTCTCACTTATTCGATTTGTTGATCAACAATGGTTGACGCTTTGACATTTTTCATGGAGTACACGAAAAGATTAAGTTCTTTTTCCTTGTTGATATCTATTATATTATGTGTACTTCTAGAGTCGACTAGAATTGTGATATCTTGTTCTTTAATTGAACTTGTAAGCTGTAACCTTTTTGGTCCTGTTTGTTTTGATTTTGTTGCCTGACAAAAGAGTTGTTCACCCTTGATGTTGTTGCAATTTCTTAACTGAGGTGGAGTATATTTCCTTGTAAGTAATTGATTTTACTTATTTTGGGTGTTAACCTATTTAGGTGTTGCTAAATCCTCTTCCTTACAAGTTTGTTGGATACATGTAATTGTCGCTATTGATACCTCGGGTGATATTTTGTCTACATCAGAGTCAAATGTATATTCTTCTGCATGGATATGCACCTCTTTCTCATTTATGATTTTGTAGTGTGATGTGTGATTGGTTCCGCATTTATGGCCAGGGATCCAATCTTTGCCACATCAACGACAAGTATTCTTATTCTTTTTTTTGTCATTGTCGGAATGACTGGTTTTTGAACCCTCTTCAACTTCATATCCATATGAGTGAGGATTGTTGCACTAATGACCAGGTGACCAACTATCCTCACAATATCTACATTGTGTCTTTTTCTCTTGCAAATAAATTTTATCAAAATATTCCTTAGATATCCCTTCTTAATTGAGTTCCGCAGCTTTTTATTTACATCTTACTACTTCGACGTTTGGTATGCCACACATCTTTAACTCTTTTTGTATATATGGTTTTAGTCCTCCTAAGTAAGTTTCAAGTCGTTGTTTGTCAGATAAGCCAAACACTCTTGTGGAAAGGGATTCCCACTGATGTGTGAATTCATCGACGCTTCCTTTTTGTTGTAACCTGGTATGCTTCGAAAAGAATTCGTCTTTAGTGACTCCTTGAAACCTTTTAAGAAAATACTTTTTGAATAATTTCCAAGTATAGGAAAAGTTGTCTCCTTTCCACCATATGTACCAATTGTAGGCGTATCCTTCAAAGTGCATTGACACGTACTTCACTTTTGCTTCTTCCATCATAATGTTGTATATATCGAAGTAATCCTGAGCCTTATTTAACCATACGACACATTGGTCGTCACTTCCATTGTATTTAGGAAACTCAATTTTTTCTCTTGGTGGGTACATTATAAAAGGGGGATATTGATTGCCTTTTGTTTTGTCGCATGGTGGTGACTCGAAGTCGCGGGATGATGCAACCAACATGTTTGAACCGCTTCATTATTTTTGACGGTTTTTAGTCTTATCATTTCCCAACATCTCCATGATAGTATTCAATTTGTCGTCCAATTGTTCCTGTTTCTCTTTCATGCTGTCCAATTTGTCACCTAGCCTTCTTTCTAACACTAGAACAATTTCGTCTTTGATTTTGTTTTTTTCAGTTTTGCATTGTTGTTTTTCATTTCTTCTCTCAAACTTTCTTGGTTCTTGGTGATGCGGTCATTGAAGTATTTCTACAATTTCTCGATTTGGTCTCGTAACGTTTCCATGGTTCTTGACATGGTGTGAGGAGGTGAATATATGGTGTGAGGAGGTGAATCCAGATGAGACAAACCAAATCTGGTTTGGATTAATGAAGAGAGTCCATCTATGAGACAAACTGAATCCGATTTGGATTAATGAAGAGAGACCATATTCATATAATAAAATGAATATTGAATAATAATTGAATGAATGATGATAATTACAAATGTTTGGGCTCTCCTTAAATATGGTTTGGCACCCTTCCGAGGAGTCGCGTCCTCTTTCATTAAAATAATAGTATTTATTAGTTAATTATTTGTATTATGATTTATATAATTATTGTTTATATTTTGTGTGTCATTTGTGTTCGTAACATCCTCATCATTTCTTTTCTCTTTTCTCGTATTTCTTCTTCATTAATTTGATCATGATCACGTTTCCTACTTCAACATTTCTTGTTTCCCATATTGATTGGTGAATAAGAAATGAAAATGTCCAATTTCCTTTGGAAATCCTTAGAAAAATATACACTAAGAGAGACTCAGGAGGCTAAAAATGGAGTTACTATTGATAAATTGAAGTTTGAATGTGTGTTTTATAAATTTGTTTCTACAATAAAGTTTATTAAATGCGAATTATTGATAGGTAATTCGCGGGTCGGTATGGAGCGAAGGAAGCAAAGCAAAATCAATGAAAAAGTTGGCAAACAGTAGCTTGATCGAGTGTTTTTTGTATGCTCAATTGAGATTTTAAAAGCTTGATCAAGATAATATATCGATCGAGATATTAGCTTGTAAATTTCTCACGTTCCCAACATGGTTTCAAGTTTTTAAGTGCATATATTTTAATGCCGAAACCCCATTCCATAAAGACTGCTACAAATGAGATTTTTCATGCATAAAAATACTGAACTTCAAACACTTGGAAATTTTAGACACTTTTCAATAGACAAAAATTTTAAATCAGCCACGCCATGAAAATTTTAAACTTAGAATTTCAACCAAACTTGTCTTAGGGAAAACCTGATGAGAGAGAAGATTTTAGTTTTCCTTCTTTAGAAAAGTAAGGTACAACAGTACAATAAGAATGAAATTTAACTTATCTCAACCCACAGAAGTCTGGAAATTTCCTTGAAAAATGTGTTGATAATTTCTTTTTTTCTGTGCAACATCTACCTCAAACTTCGTGCCCTTCTCAGGATGTATGAACAATTGAAATGGATTGTTTCTTCCTTCTCAAAATTCATGCCTCAATCATACTATTACCTTAGGTTTTGTACCTCTGTTACAACAATGATTAACCTTGAAATTTGTGCATGTAACAACACTCAATATCTTGAAAATCGTACCTCTATCACAACATTAAATTTCCTATACAGATTGCTCATTAAATGATGAGTTTTCCTCAAAATGTGTGCCCATAAATCTTCTCAATTTCTGTATCTTCTCACCTCAAAGTGCACGCTTCTCTCATGTTGTCTGTGTCTCGATTTATGTGCTTGTATTGCTCTAAAAATCAATCCCGCTATCAATCTCCTTCTCTTTCAAACCCTCTTCTCTTCTTAAGATCGAGTTCTCTTCTCTTGCTCTCAAAATCTCTTTGTGAACAATGAATGAATGAGTGCCTCCAATCTTTAGTTCCCCCTTTTTGTTCATGGTAACCACCACTTAAGATCTAATGGTCGAGATTAAATCTTGAGCCATCAAGATCTAGGGTTAATAAAAAATGCTCATTAAAAACTCATTAAATGAATTTAGTGCACTTTATCATTTAAATAATAAATGAGACATTTCATTATTAATCCACTTTATTTTTTATAAAGTCACCCTTTTAATCAAACCATGAAGTCACTTTATAAAGTGACTTTATTTCTCATAAAGTTCATCTCACTTTAATAAAGTGACTAGGGAACACATTGTTGGAATAATTAAATCCATTGTCTATGTCATATTAATACATTAGTATGATTAATTACTATGTATTATACTAGATAGTTGGCATATGAGTCATTGTGTGGACCACAAGTTTCCTAAAACCACTAGAGACTATTTATGGATGTCCTAAAATAGATTCTGGCTATTTTTAGACAATTCTGAGTTAGATTGGTGCACTAGTTGCTTTTATTGCTTTTTACCACTTTTTGGGTGAAAGGTAAAAGCTAGTTGACTAGGGAAAATGTTTTTTGGACCACTCATCCTCCATGATGTTTCTTCTTTCCATTTTTTGGATTTGGAATTTTTTTTCATCATACATCACTATCTGATCACTAAATCAGAAATTCATGAACCTTTGGTGTGACTTGGAGAACACATTTGCCACCTAGGAGGGATTTGCATTATTTTAGTAAGTCATATTTTGTGTGAATTCGAATGGAATCTTTATGCATTTGAATATCTGATGTAAAGTTATATAATGAAAACCATTTAATTTCCCAAGGTTGGTTGATGTAATATTATTCATTTGAGTAATTCAGTTTGCATCTTCTGTGAGAAAATTTCAGTGTTCTTGACTAGTTGTGTGAGATCTTTTGTGAGCGTGTGTAATTTCTTAATCAAATCTTGGTGTGAAGTAAATTTCACATGGTATAAGAGATATAAAGCTATTCCTTTCTCCTTCTATTGTCTTGCAGGATCCAATCAGTCTCAAGGAGGGCGCAGTAATTCATCCACAGGGCGCATTCTATCATCTATAGGGCGCAACAAATCATCTTTGGGCGCACCCAAATCACTCCAAAAGCTAATTCAGAGCTTCCATGGATCAGTCCCATCAGATCATCCTCACTCCATTCAATTACTTTGTCTGGAAGGTGCAGATGGAGATCATGTTGAGGAGCAAAGGCCTCTGCACGGTGACTATGGCAACTGAAGCTGATCTAACCTTAGCAATTCAGAAATCAAAGTGGCATAATTGAAGAGATGAATCCTATGGCTTACTGTGTCTCACTACATCTAGGTATATTCTATTCCATCTCGATGGTCTTACCTCTCCCAATGAAGTTTGGCTAAAGCTTCAAAAACTGTTTGGAAAGACTGATGAATTAAGAGGCCACCAGCTAGATAATGAACGAGTTTCATTGAGTCCACATAATTTCAATAACCTTCAGGATTTATTCTCGAAATTCAAGTCACTTGTTGTACAATTGAAGCAATGTGGCATTGATAAAAAGGATGAGCAACTAATCTTGGCTATTCTCTCCAAACTCGGCCCTAGTTACTCAATCTTTGTTTCGACCTTCCACTCAACAAGGAAGGCAGTTAAAAATTGAAAGAGCCCCACACTCTCAGAATTCATGGAGTACCTTACACAAGAACATGACAAATTGGTCTTTATGGGAGCCATAAAAAATCCATCAAAAGACCATTTTCTGAATATTGGAGATTCAAAGGGTTCGAAAGGGAAGAAGAAGGGAAACTTCAAGAAGCTCACTAATCAGAGGAAGGACAAGCATAAAGTCCATGAAGACTCCTCCAGTTTTAAGAGAAATCCAAACAAGAAGAATGAGAGGACAAAGTGAAATTATTGTAGCAAGCGCTTTCATCCTGAAAGCTCTTGCATGAAGAAGATCATTGATCAAATGGATCAACTCCTAGAGAAATCCAACATTCCTCTTCCTGAGAGAACAAGGAGGAAGGATGGAGGACAAAATTATGAAGATAAGGAGTTGGTACATGCACTGATGGAAAGCACATCAAGGCCTACCTCACTCATCATTAACTCAGGAGCTTCATGGCACATGGTGTCCATTAGAGAAAGCTTCTCATCTCTTGACTCTTCAAGTGGCCCAAACATTGTGTTGGGTGATGATTCTGAAACTTCAAGCAAAGGTAAAGGCAGCATTGATCTAGATTTTGGTACATTCAGTAATGTTTTATATGTTCCAGGACTTGCTGCTAAATTTTTTTCAGTATACCAAATGACCCACATAGGATCACCCAAAAAGGTGGTCTTTACACCCAATGATGTTCAGATTTGTGAAATGTCCATAGGCCGAATTGTTGCCTTAGGTTTTGCTAACCATAGTTCAAGAATCTATAGGTTTTCTTATTTTGTGTCATTCCCCTCACCTTCTGCTCTATTAACCCGTGTCAATGATTCAAGCAAATTATGGCATGAAATATTTGGTCACCTAAATTATAAATACCTTTCCCAACTCCATGAGAAAGAAATGGTCATAGGGCTACCAATATCAATTTTTCCAAAGGTGTCTGTCAAAGATGCATCCTAGGAAAGCACCCTGAGCATAAATTTTAGAGAGTCAAAACTTAGCGAACCTCAGCACCCCTGGAGCTTATTCACAGTGACATATCAGGTCCATTCCCCCATGATTCGTTGAACCATGCCAAATACATCCTTACCTTCATAGATGACTTTAGCAGGTACTATTGGATTTATTTCATCAAATTAAAGTCTGAAGTGTTTGGTCTATTCAAGCTTTTCAAGGCCTCAATTGAGAACTAGTTTGGTAGACATATCAAGATCATAAGATCTGATAATTGTGGGGAGTACATCAAATCTGAGTTTTAGCAATTTTGTGCCTCTTCATAAATTCAAATGCAACACACTGTTCCATAAACATCTCAGCAGAATGGTGTTGCTAAGAGGAAGAACGGATCATTGAAGGATGTGGCCACATGTATGCTTGAGGAAAAGTATTTATCTCCAAGGTTTTGGGTTGACGCAATAAATTGTGCCACATACATTCAAAATAGAGTGCCTCACAAATATATCAAAGGAATCACTCCTTTTGAGGTTTGGACTGGGCACAAACCTGATATTTCTCATTTTAGGATCTTTGGCTCCAAGGCTTGGGCTAGGATTCCGCTTGAGAAGAGGAGGGCTATGCAACCCCAAATCCAACCTTGTATTTTTGTTGGATATTTAGAGGAATCCAAAGGCTATAAGTTGCTTAGCATGGCTACTCAAAAATCCTTCATTGAAAGAAGTGTTCAATTCGAAGAAGAGCCCTCTCAGAATGTTGAAATTGGAGAACCATCTTCACCACCACCTGAAGAAGTAAGTGATGCTTCTCTTGAATTTTTTTATTCTGATATTTATGATGATGAGGACCATTTTATTACAGATCATAATTCACCAACAAATCCTAAAAGGGTTGCTAATATTTTGCAAGCAATAGTTGAACTAGTGGGAAATCCTCAGGACACAAGGAAGACTAGATCTAATTTGAGACTGGTCTCAATGTGAATGATCCTTAATTATCTAATAAATGTTATTCGATGGTGGATTCTGATCCTAAAATATATGAGGGAGCCTCACATGACCCAATACGTAAGACTGCTATGTATGAGGAGTTTCATTCACTGCAAAAGAATGAGACATGGGAGCTAGTCAAGCTCCCCCCATGCAAAAAATTGGTAAGGTGTAAGTGGATCTACAAAAAAAAGTGTGCAGCTCATGGTATAGAAGTGAAATATAAGGCTAGGTTGGTGGAAAAGGGCTTCTCCCAAGCCCATGGCCTTGACTACAATGACACTTTTGCACCAGTTGCACAGAAGGATTCAATAAGACTAGTTCTGGCAATTTCTGCATCCAAGCATTGGGAAGTGCACCATGTGGATGTCAAGAGTGAATTCCTCCATGGGGATCTTGAGGAGGATATTTATAAGCAACATCCATAAGGGTATATATCTGATCCTAACTATGTGTGCAGGTTGAAGAAGTCCTTATATGGGCTTAAGCAAGCCCCCAGCGCTTGGTATGCCAAAATGAACAACTTTCTCTTGTCACAATCTTATGTGAGATGCAAATCTAATCCTAATGTTTACATGAAGCTAATTGATCATTCAATTATGATTATAGTGTTATATGTTGATGATATACTAATCACAGGTAGCTCTACTGATCAAATAGCTTCATTAAAGACTGCTTTGCATCAATCTTTTTCCATGAGTGACTTGGGAATTCTTAAGCAGTTTTTGGGGCTTGATATTTCTCAAACAAAGAATGGAACTAAGGTATCTCAGTTGAAATATGCATCTAACCTGCTAAATAAGTTCAAGATGGCTGATTGCAAGCCTTCAAAGACTCCTTTCCTTTCAGGAGTTAGACTTGAAAAAGCAGAATCTACACCTTTGGTTGGCAGCACCTTGTATAGGCAGCTTGTTATACTTGACTCATACTCGACCTGATCTTGTATATGATGTGAGTGTGGCATCAAGATACATGGAGCAACCACATGAGCTTCATTAGAGGGCTGCAAAAAGAATCTTGCATTATGTGCAAGGCACCAAGACTGATGGGATTCATTATGTTGCAAATTCTAGCCTAGATATTCTTGGCTTTACTGAATCGGATTGGGATGGTGATAGCCTTGAAAGAAACTCCACATCTGGATTTGTATTCATACTTGGAGGTGGTCCTATTTGCTGGTATAGAAAGAAACAGAGTGCAATTTCACTATCTTCAGCAGAGGCCGAGTACAGAGGAGCAGTAAATGATGCTACTCAGTGTGTGTGGTTACAAGGTATTCTTTCAGAGTTTGAGATTTCCTTTAGTACTCCTACTGTCATCTTTTGTGACAATCAGAATGCTATAAGGGTCTCAAGTTATCCAGTACAAAGATAGAGGACCAAGCATATTGAGATCCATATGCACTACATCAGGACTTTAGTGCATGACCAGATCATTGATTTGCAGTATTGCCCAACAGGTGAGCAAACTGCAGACATCTTCACCAAATATTTTACTGAGAAGACCTTTAGCTATCTTAGATCACTACTTGGGATGGTTGAACATGTGGTGGAGTGAAGGATTGATTAACAATCTTTCAATTTTGATATGTTCATTTTTTGAGGGAAGGTTTTTCCCATGAGGTTTTCCTTCTTTCCTTGTTTTTGTGGACTAGGCAGTATCATACAGGGTGACCATGTCTTGTTATTGGGCCCTAGTTTTTATTTCTGATTTTTAGCACATAAACTCAGACTTATGGGGGGGTGTTGGAATAATTAAATCCATTGTCTATGTCATATTAATACATTAGTATGATTAATTAATCATTTTACGATTAATTAATCATTTTATGATTAATTACTATGTATTAGACTAGATAGTTGGCATATGAGTCATTGTGTGGACCACAAATTTCCTAAAACCACTAGAGACTATTTATGGATGTCCTAAAATAGATTCTGGCTATTTTTAGACAATTCTGAGTTAGATTGGAGCACTCGCTGCTTTTACTGCTTTTTACCACTTTTTGGGTGAAAGGTAAAAGCTAGTTGACTAGGGAAACTGTTTTTTGGACCACTCATTCTCCATGATGTTTCTTCTTTTCATTTTTTGGATTTGACATTTTTTTTCATCATACATCACTATCTGATCACTAAATCAGAAATTCGTGATCCTTTGGTGTGACTTGGAGAACACACTTGCCACCTATGGGGGATTTGCATTATTTTAGTAAGTCAACTTTTGTGTGAATTCGAATGGCATATTTATGCATTTGAATCTTTGATGTAAATTTATACAATGAAAGGCATTTAATTTCCCAAGGTTGGCTTATGTAATATTATTCATTTGAGTAATTCAGTTTGCATCTTCTATGAGTAAATTTCAGTGTTCTTGACTAGTTGTGTGAGATGTTTTGTGAGCGTGTGTAATTTCTTGATCAGATATTGATGTGAAGTAAATTTCACACACATGACCACTTTTCCACCCCTAGGCACCTAAGGTGAAAAAGAAAACACTTGTCTTGGTACTAATTTTTAACATAGCTCGACTGAGCTTCCTGTTAATTGCACTTTAACCCTTGATTGAAGTATTTTCAAAATTTGCACATATGCTCGATTGAGGTTTTTAAAATCCTCGATCAAGCTAATATCTCGATCAAGGGATTTAAAACAGACTTTTAGCCCCTTTTTTTTAGAAGTTTATTTTTTCTGCTATTTTTGCAAGACCTAAACCCTATCCTAGGATGCACTTTAGATGGTAGACTTCATACCAATGGATTCGTCAACGAATCATCTATCCATTGGAATATAATTTACGATTTTATTAGTTCATATGGTATTTTTTCTTTCTTTCGAAACTTATACTTACAAAACCATGTCCACAACTTCAAATCAATGCAAAGAAAAATCAACAACACAAAAAGTATACGACCAAAAAATTTCAAAAAATATATACATCCTAGACCAATGTATGCTCTTCAAAAGGGTATTTTTAATTTTTTTTTATTTCTGTAACTAGTTAAAAAGTTTACGTGCACATATGTGTTCAAAATGCAATTAAAATTTTCAATAGTCAATTTAGAAAATTTTAAAAAATATATAATTTTCCATCATAAATTAAAAAAATGTGTGCCCCAGTTCATTTTGTGTACATTATGTTCAAATATTGTTTTTTCAAAAATTATGCATTTATTAGTAAATTATTTAATGTGCACACAAACTACTTTTAAACTTTTGCTGAAATTTACAAAAACAAAACTATAATTAAATGCAATTTTGGCATATTAAATAATTTTATTATTATTTTTGCCCGCATGGGTGTGGCTCAATGGCGATTCGCTTGATATGAAGTCACATGTTGTAAACAAAGGTCACAAGTTCAAAATCACACTCGGGCTTACCCATGTCCCATGCTTGCGGGCGGTTGTGGGGCACCTAGAGGTATAGTGGTAGCGGGATTGGCTCCCTGGACACCGTGTCACCCAAGTACCAGCCCAGTCTCCAGTTGTCGATTCCCCTAATTACCAAAAATATATATATATATTATTTTTTTTAGAAAATATAGGTGGAAAGATAATATAATTCCCTACAATTTGTTTTTTTTGTTGCATGTCGTAATTCAAAAGGCATATATGAGTTTTGAGGGCTTCAACTTAATGAATAAGTTAAAATTTTGAATTTTCACTGTCACTTTTGGCCAAAAAGTGTTACCCATCTTCATGGATTCACCCACCAGTCAGCACCCCAATTGTTACATGATGCAAACTAAGTAAGGATGATGAATCTCTTCCAACCAATTCAACACTTTACATGTCCATAATTGGAAGTCTACTATACTCAACAAATTCAAGACTTGATATTATATTGATGCAGTGGAAATGGTTGTAAGATTTCAATCTACACCAAAGGAGACACATGTGCATATAGTGAAGAGGATATTCAGATATATAAAAGGTACATTGAAATTTGGATTGTGGTATTCTAGGAGTAAAATCTTCACACTAATAGCATACACAAATGCAAATTGGGAAGGAAGTATTGATGATAGGAAAACTACCAATGGAAATGCATTTTTTCTATGAGATTCTCTTGTATCATGGTCAAGTAAGAAACAACCATCAATCTCTCTTTCTACAACAAAAGCACAATACATTGCAGCAGCAGACTGTTGCACACAATTTCTCTGGATGAAACAAACTTTAAATGGCATCAAGGTGGAATATGATTAGCCGATTGTCATTCTTTGCAACAACACAAGTGCAATCAATATCTCAAAAAATCATTTCCTTCACTCTAAAACAAAACATATCCCAATCAAGTAACACTTTCTCAGAAAACAAGTAGCTGAGCAAAAAATCAAGATGGAATACATTGCTACCAAAGAACAGGTTGCTAACATCTTCACTAAGCTAGGAGTAGTCCCTTCCTCAACTCTGTGAAGGAAGCATGAATCCAGAGGGAGCATCCCTTTGACCAGTGATGTCAAAAGGGGAGGAAATGCAGAAAGGGGGAGCGACTGACAATGGGAGCAATGAAAAAAGTGTTGCCATCAATGACAAAGGGGGATATTGTTGGATATTTGGTTGTCATTGATGTCAACTCCTTAAAGCTAAAGTGTCATGATGATTAGGCATGAAGAACCGTGAAATAGAAGCCTTGATGCATGAAGAAACATTGGATTGAAGTGTCATATGAAGCAACAATGTTGAGATGGATTGAAAAGAATGTGATAATGTCCTTTATGCACTTTGGAGATTTCAGACCTTGAGATACCGTAGAAAAAAATGGGGCTAAAATTACAAAATGCCTCGTTTGATAAAGCCAAACCCTAGTATTAAAAATTCTTCCTTTTCATCCCAAGAAATAACTTTAATACCACTTGTAATATACATAAACCCAAAAATTCAAAGAAAATATTAAAAAATACAAGAGAGAAAAAATAAAATATATAGCTATATTCACTTGCCTCATTAAGGGGGAAACCTCCAAGAACAAAGCTCCAAATAGAATAACCTAAGGTATAACAACTTGTGGTCCCTCTATTAATGAGGGTCGAACATCTAGAGGCCTTTATTCAATAAGGACGACCCTTTTATGTTAAGACACTACCCACTAGCTAACTAATGGGCCTTATGGCTTGTATATCGATAAAGTAGGGGGTTTAGGGTAGGACCCTAATAGAATTCAAATAATGTTATCACCATGTCAGATTCAAAGACACTTTGAGGACAAAATTCAAGACTATGCATAGTTTGTATTAATGGCTATGATGACTTTGGTTTGTGCAGTGAACTTGCAACCTACATGCCTTTAATGATTGGCATGATATGTCCATTTATAAATCCTTTTGTAGTTGTATACTTTGATGACATTGAATTTCAATCGCTACTTGGCATGAGCACATATTACATTTGAAATGGGTACTAGTCACATTTAAGAAAGCACAGTTGATTCTAATCTTAGGAAATGTGAATTTGGAAAAGAGTCCTCAATGTACCTTGGACATGTGATTGATGGAGGAGAATTGAAGGTTAGTCCATCCACGATTGAATCCATTAGTGAATGGCCTACCCCCAACAATGTGATAGAGGTAAGAAGTTTCATGGGAGCCACTGAATACCTAAATAAGTTCATTTCAACATTTTCAAAAATAGCTACACCACTGCATGCCAGAACAATGTAAGGGAAGAGTTTTCATTGGGGAAAGAAACAACAAAGGCATTTTGAATAACTAAGGAGAAAAATTAATCAAGCACCAATGTATGTCATGCCTAGTTAGTAGTAAGATTTTCATATTGAAAATTATGCAAGTATGCCATTGGGGTAGTGATTATGGAAGGAGGAAGACCAGTGTGCTACCATTCAATGTTGTTCCATAGATCAATGCCAAAACTACCCTACATATGATAATGAACTATTTTCCCTAGTGCAGGGAATCAATAAATGGAAACACCACCTATAAGGGAAGAAAACCCTAATCCACATTGACCACCAACCATTGCAATGGTTGCAGAATCAAAGCATTATAAGTGGATAGATTTTTCCAAAAAAACCCTTGCTTATAAAATATAAAACATGAGTGACCGAAAAATTGGCTAATACACCTCCTTTTTGTCAATTCTCGCTAGCTCATTCGGTTAATGTGTGGGTCTCATCAGCAGGGCGACCCAAGTTCAATTCCCCTTAGGGGTGAGCTAGTTGGGAGGAGACACCAAAAAATCTAGCCATCATAACGGTTGGTGTGGCCCAGGTCGAGTGCGATCCCAGGGTGACTTTGATGGCTTAGATGCCCTTGGGTTGCGATTCTTAACCAATGGTTCATTGCTACCAAACCCAAGTGACGGGCAATCGAACAAAAGAAAAACAAAAAAAAATTGTCTAATACACTATCATGGCTACCCATGCAAAAGATTGCAACGACGAGAGTAAGTATGCAATTTTATCTTTGCACACATGGATTATTGGGTGAATACTACAGGGAGGTTGTTGATTTTGGGGATGTCTTTCAACAACGAAGGATAAAAAATGGTTGATCCAAAAGGAAATGAATATCAACCTCAAGATGGACTACTCTACAAGTTGAGCAAGTTGTGTACAACATAGGGAAAGAGGATCATAACGGATGAGAGAAGCTTATACTTCTTGAACTACCAGATATTTTGATGTTAGGGAGACCATTGCAAATCTATAGAGATGTGTTTTACCATAATATGCATGAACATGTTTCCATTTTTATCATAGGTTGTGAACACTAGGAAGCTAAATAATAGGAACTTTGAATTGTACATGTCATTGCTAGTACCAAACAAACCTTGGGAAAGTATCTCTATAGATTTTTTTTAAGGATTGTTAATGTCAAGATAAGGCCATGTCTACCTATTTTTGATAGTGGATCGATTTAACAAGATGTGTGCTTATTCCTCGCAAGAAGACCATCTTGGGTCATGAAACAATTGAGTTTTTTTTTTGCATATGTATGGGTAGATCTTGGTTTTCCAATTTCAATCATATATAACCAAGGCTGTATATTTCTAGCCAAGTTTTGGACAACACTGTGGAGAAACATGGATACATATATGAAGCATTCCACTACTTTTGATCCTCAAACTGATGGACATCTTGAAGTTGTGAACAAAACATTGGTCCAATTGTTGAGAGGGTATGACAAGGACCCGTAGGCATGGGACAAACAAGTAGTTTATGTTGAAGACACTCTTACAATAAGGAAGTTCATTTCTTCCATGGATAAATCTCCTTTTGAGATTTATTTAAGTTATTTGATGCCCTCGCCTTTTGATGTCGTTTATGGACAAAAGAAGGAAAACCTATAGAAAAATACAAGAAGCAAAGAAAGTAGAGATGATCATAGAAAATATTAGGCAAATTCATATGAAAGTGCAAGAGCAAATTGAGAAGAGTCACCAAAGGCATAAGCTCAAAAATGAAGGCACACCAACCTTGAAAAAATGGCTAAGTCAAGTTTTTACAAAAATATTTGGTTATATAGAGTGGAATGTTAACTCCGCACACTATGAAGGCTATGTAATTTTTTTGGTCATGTAGATATTTTGGTTGAATCGCGGAAGGTGTTACCTCTACACTTCACATGGAGGTTAGTGTATGTGGAGGAAGGGAATAACTATAGTAGAATCTGGCTCTATGCTCCACACTCCATACAAAGGCTAAAGGCTTGCAAAGCTAGTGCATGTGGAGCATGATGCATGCTTACCTCTACATCTATAATTCCATGTAACAAAGAAGTAGGGGCCCCAAGACAAAGGCCAATTCCTAGCTGACAAGTGATGTTGCCACCTACGGTGTTGACATGTGAACTCTTTTCCCAATCAAAATATGCCATGTGGCGGTGCAAGAAAAACAAAATACACAAATATGATTGGGAAGGCCACTAGCCTTCAACATACCCAAAAAAGAAAGAATAAAAGGATGTGCTTGCTATGGAAGAGGAGTCGACTGAGAAGAAGCTAATAGAGATTGGACTAAAGGTTCAATTGGTGAGCAAGTGACGTAAGGGATAGAAGATCATCCATATGCCGAGTTAAGGTCAAACTTGAATTGTTTGCAGAAGCTAAAGAGAGTGCCTTAGACATTAGTCAATTAATTGGTTCCTGGAAGAGATTTCATTATAATGAGTTTAACATTGACACTGTACATTATATTTCATGTTTATAACAAAAAAACCTTATAATTGTATGAGTGGCATTACTAATAACTAGAGCAAGATAGCCATTAGAGTTTTCTCAAATCAAAGTTCTTTAAGGTATATCTTATTTTATGTTTATGTGTGATTGCCATATAGAATAGTTAAATAAAACAATCATTGTTAACACACGACATGCTACTATAACTCTCTATTTACAATTGATTTTATTCTAGATTAAGGTTTGTGATTGTGAATTGCTTTGTCATAGGCCTTCAATAACATATGGTGAATCCATCCAATTCAACAATCAGTAGAAGCTTTTTAACTAAATCAACAACACCACCATGACATTTTCTAGAGAAGTTATTAACAATGAATACCTTAGGGTACCTTATATTCAAGGTCTTCTCTCGCATACTAGCAAACAAAGAAGTCTCAAACGTGAGAAACAATATGATCTTCGAAGTTGATGTAAGATGAAATCATGTGACTTGATGTAAGATGAAATTCGGTTTACCCCTTCACATTTTTCTCTTGTAAAATACATATGAAGAGGGGGAAATTAGGGAGTGTGTATATTTTAATAACCATATATAAAATTTTAAGGAAAAATGAAACTATAATCATAAATAAAAAAGAGAGGTTAAACTCTTCAATGATGCTCAAGTGAGATGTATAGGGTTTATAACATAGTTTTAAAACTCGATCAACTCGAACTTGACCAAGTTGACCAATTTGATTCATCAACCAAGTTCTCAAAGCCTTAAAAGAAGATCGAGTGGGTTCAGTACCGAACCGATCAACTTGGCTAAGTCCTGTCTTGAATCAACCGAGTTGACTGTAAAAGAAAATCTGCTATGTTCAGTAGTATTTGGTAATACTAAATGGTAATATTAATTCTTAAACTAAAAGTGACATTCTCGTTATCTTTAATTTCCTATAATTTTATTTAAAATTTTAACATTACCATTAATTGTTTCAAGATGTTTGAAAGTGGTTACAACCTCATCGAACTTCATACGCAAAAATTAGAATTTTATATCCCATTCAAAATTCATCAGACTCAATAGCTTTTTAAGATTTTAGGATTGCAAAGTTTCCACCAAATTCTATCAGGTATGAGGGTATGGGATTGACATTTAATCAAGCACATCAACCCCTCTATATACCTTGATGTTTGTGGTGTTGATTGTTGAACTCGTCTATCATGACCTTAATAAAAATGTATTCTTCACTCAAGCAAAATCACTTATTAAACATGATAAGCTATTTCTACGTTATTTTAATGATTGGATTAGGAAGTTTCAGCTAAATTGTAGGATGTTGAGTCGTTGACTAATGCCCTTGGAGGATCAACTTTGAGACTCTAGGTAGAGGCAGGGGCTAGAGCCTAGAGAAGGGAGGCATATGGTGCAATTGACGAATATGAATCCAATATAAGCAATGATTCACCAATATGTAAGATTTATTATTTATGTTTCACATTCATTTTTTTAAATGTCCTTGCTTATTTATTAATTTAAAATACACACACATCACATTTCCCCATTTCCAAAAATTTGAGAGGTCACATTTCCAACGGGTTCCTGTTTCTCCATTTTGTGTAACTTAGAATCTAACCCTACCCCTAAAGCTATAATATAAACCCTAAACTCATGCTATTAGGCATTCAACTAATACTACTACTACAGTTGAAGATGACCTTGAGGAGTCTGAGCTTGAGCCAAATGATGATGCCATTGTCCATGCCATTGCTAGTCTTGACTCTAATTCTACTTCTATTTCTAGTAGTGGTGATGAGTTTGATGATTGATCATCATCATCAATGACATGTATGATGTATGATGTAGTGGCATCATATAATGTTTTCTGGACTCTACAAGCCATTTAGGCCTCTCATTGATTATGTATTTTTTTCCAGATATGTATTGTACAATACATTTCATACCATTTTGATATATTCACTCTTATATGGTATACACATGAGCAAACTTTGGATATTTTGTCTCTAATGCTTTGGAATCATGGATTATAATCTTTAAAATATTGTTTTTCTTTAAAATTTAAATATTTTATGTATTTTTTAGTAGACTGAGTTATTAAATTCAAATCGACCGAGTCATTATCAATTCATTACCGATTCTGAGTTTGAGTTGACCCTCGATCGATTCTGATGAGTTTTAAAAATTGGTTTATAGCTAACAATCTAACTTTTTCGATTGTTATTACCTAATATCCTCAAATATAGTGCATCTCTCCCATATATATGTTGAATTTATTACCATATTTATTAAATTTAATACATTAGACACTTATTTCTCAACCATCTTTAAATTCTTGAACTCTAAAAATATAGAAGTAATATTTCATCGTGGATCCATATTTATTAATTGCAACTTGCATTTCTTAGTCTTGTATTGTCAATTAGACATAGATACTTGGAGCTAATCCAATATAGTCCTACTTTTAATGAATATCAATCCTTGGTACATCCCGTGCTTCTCCGTACAACTCCATCGATACAATCCAGGTCGTTTTTCAATCAAGGGCAATCAACTTATCAAAATTGAAATAGAATCTTCATGCACACATTTTACAGTCTTTCCCCAAGGGAAAGAAAGGTTATAGCTGCTACAAAACTTTACATAGCAATACACTTGCTACTGTACGAGACTCAAAATTCAATGCGGATTAGCTTCTTAAATTGATAAACCCATCCAAACAGATGAGTGAAAAAAATGACACCCTTATACAATCTTTGGCTGGAGTATATATAGCTTCTTATGATCATTATTGGTGGCCTATATATTCCCTGCTAAAATCCTTGAATACAGGCCAAAGGATTTCGCAATTTTTTACATTTGTTGATATACTACAGCAACCTAATAACAAGGGTATACACTATTCAAATGAATAGCAAATAGAGAATACAGGCCGAGACTACTTTCATGCCATTGCCAACTTTCTCACCTGATTGATCTCAGGTTTTCCCGTCTTAAAATAGAGGGTGAAGAATGTTTTTTCAGTTCATCTATTAATGAACGGAGTAATTGTGAAAGCTCTTTTGCAGCATCTTCATGTGGAAGTCCTATGGTTTCTTGAGTGAAGGGTACAAACTGTGACATGTCATTCTGCTTTGAAGTCCTTGGGTCTTTGGGTCTCCGGAAATAGGTTTCCGGGTTGCCTGCCAACACATTAAGTAAGTGGCCTTCTCTGTCCACATGTATAATGTTATCAAGGGCAATCTCTTGCTGGATACTCCAGTCAGGTCCTCCTGGCATTGTAGTCTCAGGGGAAGCTGCTGCAGCTATGCTTTCACTCTTGACTTTCAATAGAAGTCTTTCTGTTAAAACGATGAACGTCCCGGGCAACCCCAGAGCAATGCAAGTCACTAAAACCTGTCAAAACATTTCGCATCAACAACAATATAGATTTAATAATATACAATACAATTGAAAATGCATCTTCCAATAATTGGCATTTGCAGAATAAGCAATACCTCATCCTTGAGTCTCTTGCTTTCCACCTCTTGCAGCACCGCAGTTCCAACAGCCTCTTCCCATGAGTAAGGCAGCAAGGGAGAATCTCTTACCAGAGGTCTTGGCAATCGTACACGGAAATGATTCAGCCGACTTGGATTACTACGATTCCTGATGCTTTGAGCAGTTCTTCCTGAAACTTCTAGGATGCTAACCACGGGTCTTGCAATCAGTCCGGCTGCACCAACTGCTATGCCTGCATATGTCAGACGTGAAACTTTGGTTACACTCAGGGACCAGTACACTTTGCCACTGATGTTGATGTTTAGACCATAGTAGCATGATTCAGCTGTATTGGACTTTCATGTAGAGTTTGAGATTTGGCAAATATTTGACATAGTATGAGTACAGTAGAGTTACTATATGCTCATGCTATAGTTAACTGTTAACATTAACAATTCAAAACTGTGCATTAAAAATTAATTGTTGACATAAGAGTTCCAAACTTCAACTAGAATAATTAATGCTCATGCTGTAATTTAATGTTAACAATTCAACTATTCATTAATTGTTAATATAAGAGTGGAACTAGAATAGTAGCATAGCTAATGATAACTCATACTATAGCAACTTTACCATCACAAGACAACAACCACATTTGTGAATCTTCAATGCAGATGTTCTTTTATATAATCGATAAAACATTATCAAAACTCAAATGGCATAAGCAAGAAAGAATTTTTATACCAAGACAGTATAGAAAATACACCCTAAAACAAAAGCATCATTTCAAACGAACAATGATCGTTCCCTTTTAATATTTTGAATTAACTTCGATTAACAAGTGCTTCCTACTCTTTGGACATTTCTTTGACTTCACACATGTTACACTCAGGTCATGAGCCTGGACTTTCAACTTATTATTTAAAAGTGATCTATTTTCATGTTGTTTCATCTGTGCTTTTGTGTTAAACATGTAAGTATTCACATCACATCAAGTTGTTATATGATATATTATGTTTCAAATTTGAAATATGTTTCAAATTGTTTTACAATGATAAATGAATGTTATTTCAAAGGTTTGAAGAATTTATGTATATTTTAAATTTTCTAAAATTTGAAAAATGCATGATTTTGTATTTATGAGATGTCTACTTCCGTATTTTAGCCATACTAGATTTTTTCCATGTTGAATCGTATTCGTATCTATATTAGTACTTGGATCTTGCTACTATGGTTTAGACCAATCATCCCAGATATTGACTTAAAGTGGCCCAAAAGTTCTATTTTGAATTAAAAAAGCGAAGAAAAGAATGCAATGTGATCCAAATTAAATAGCTTTCAAAGTATTAGTTAGTGCTTGCAGCCTTCAATTGAAAAAGAGAGAAATTAAGAACTTAGCCATTGGAGTGAAAAGGCTCCATCTCTTAACCAAGACAAGGATCAGCATTCAAGAACTTAAGAACAAGTGCTTCTTAGCTTTTGTAACAAGTTTGGTTTATGTGTAGAATTCCCACACTGATTATGATTCCAATTTTGAAGGGATCCTCGTTGTATGTATTACAATAATGAACAAAAAAAATGTATGTATTAAATGACAGATTACATTTACAGAAAAAAAGAATATTCACATTAGAAAAACTGGTCCAAAATCCAAAATGGCAACTAGAAAAAATACCGTAATGGCAAACTAGCAGGGCTAGTCCCTGATAAGCAAATATAAGAAAAGTGATCCAATGTCACCTCAATCACAATTCTAACTTCTTCGGAGTGTTGGAACCTCCAAGGGGAATGAATGACCCTTTTGATAACCTGTAGAACACTGATGCAACCAGAAGACTATATTCTCTATGCAAGTATTAGTTAAACCAGTGCCTAAATGGATTCAATAGACATAAATGAAGAAAATACAACACTTTATCATCCAATTGTCAGCGGGTGCACGATTAAGTAAGTGTATGATCAAAGGATAACCAGTTTTGCTATCATTCACCAACGGACATTAAATAAATCAAAAGCATGTATCATAGCAATGTGTAACCAATACTTTCAAGAGACCATTCACCAGTATGAATTAGTATCATCAACAAAGTTGAGCAAAACAAGAGTTTATCAAATAGTACTCAATATCATTAAAAATATACAGCAAGTTAAAGCAATATTAAATATCATTCCATGTCATTTGGCATTGATAATCAGCGTTAAATTTTTCCTCACACACTCAGAAAACCATCATTCACAATATACTTTTGAACAATCTCTTAACAGCGTTAGAGCAGGGTATTAACTTGTAAGAATGAGTAATCAGAAATTCACCACTTTACTTGTATTAGGTCTAGACTGTAACAACCAGCACTAATTACGAAGAGACCAACCACAACTTGAATTTAAAATCAACATCTAGAACTGTATGTAATAAAAAGGTTTTGGTACAGTTAAAACACTTGAGAAGATATAAACAAATCAGACCTCTGTCACGCCAAATTCAGACCACAAATTACCAACTCATTAATTAAATTTCTATTTTCTGTCTTGTGCATAGAAGTGGGGAAGGGGATGACACTGGGTTTGCAATATTATTGCAGACCTGTGCCAACAGTGGGAAGAGGTTTTAGAAGGGCAGCCCGAGAGGAGAAAAGGCAAGGGGAAAGATGGAGGAAGAAAGGAGGACGGGAGAAGGAGAAGAAGGGAGGAGGAGGGAATGGAGGAGAGGAGGGAAGGGGAAGGGAGCCGCGGGTAGGAGGAGCAGTAGAGAAGGAGGCAGCAGGTTTGGATAGGGGAGAATGGGACCAGCGAGGAGGCTAAGAAGGAGGCCGAGGGTGTGAGGGGAAAGGAGGAGGGAGGCCGAGGGAGTTAGAGAAGAGGGTGAAGGCAAGAGAGGAAGGAGGAGGGAGACGTGGGTAGTTTAAGGTCTGAAAATTAGGGCTAAAACACAGAATTTAGGGCTTTATAAGGTTCTTCATTAAATTAAAAAAATTACAAAATAACCCAAAATTAAACCTAAAACATAAAAATAAAAAAATCTAAGCTAAGTATAATATTTACAAAATGTACAAGTTCACAAATTAGGTTAAAAATGTAGAAGAACAACTTAGGGTTTGAAGAGAAATTCACCTTAACCCTAGGCATCAAGGAGAATAGCCTCTCCTCGAGATGGCACTTGCCAAATTTGGAAAACTAGGGCTTCATCAACAACTACAAGAGTTGGTTGTTGATGCCCTAGCTAAAACAAACTTTGGAGACCTAAAACCTAAGTTGCTAGGGTACCCATACTGGGGGGTTGGGCACCCGTACCAGTACCGGGTACCAGGACTGGTACCTTTGGGAGTACCGCATAAGTACCAGGTACTTCACCCAAGTACCGGGTACTTGGTCACGGATTTTAGGGTACTTCCGGGCATGAAATTGAAACGCAGACTGGAAATTTCACGGTTATTAGTATTACTTATTACTTATTAACTTATTTTATTACTAATTACTAATTACTAATACACTATACAGTAATATAATACTGTAAATTTAAAACTTTAGATTATCTCTGGCAGCTGAAGGATTCCAATTTGAATGTTGTAAGCTGGTTATATTTATCCATATTCTTCCAGATTGGGTAAGGGCAAACTTGCCACACAACAGGATAATAGGAAATACCAAAAACAACAATATGTTAGCTTATGTGAAAAAATAAATTCCAGAATTATAATGATTAAAATCGCTCCCTGAATCTGATCTAAAGGAGTTATTTCAACACCCAGGGTTTGCTGTAAATCTGGTTATAAATTGCAAAAAATGAAAGGTACAGATTGGCAGTGAATTAAAAGATTAATAGTTATGGGCGATTTTGGATTTTGACTTTTGCTAGTGCCAGCGGTGGCTGCATTTACATCTTTTTTGGTATAATATGCTCGATGTACATTTACTGCTTATATTAACAGTTAAAGAAGCATTCTATTGAAGAAAAAAAATAAAAATAAATAAGGAAGGTAGTTAAACCTGGCCTTGAGAATCAGAGCTGGTAACTAACGCTCGAGCTTCCTGCAGGACTCTGCAAGCATTTTTACTAATTTGTTCATTATCCAGTGAGTTTTCAGCAGAATTTGCCACATCTGCTAGAACGCTCAAAAATTCTTTGGAAGCTGTTTCGGAATGTTGTATGTCACCGGATTCATTACTCTGCAATCATGTGCAATAATGAATACATAGATTCCTTAAAACCGGACATGGTCAGTAAAAATACTTTTATCAAATTCTAATTAAGTTCGACTCTCAATTTTGATTCTAAGAAAAGGAGGTCCTCTAGTCCTACCTCGTAAAGATGCGAAGCAGCCTCGCGAAGGAGACGCAATGAATTGTCGGCATATACATTATTCTGCTCCATTTTCAGATGGCCTCCTCCCTGCTTTGCCCCCACTCGGTTTTTTGCACTGCACTTAGGAACCACTGTGTGATTCTTTTCAAAACTCACAATGGTGGTGAATTCTGACAAAACCTTGTAATGGTGGTGAATGCTAATAAGTACCCTTAATAGTTAATACCAATCAGCAGAGTATGTTAAAAGTCTGTAATACTAATAGTCTAATTTAAATTTTAAATTTTCTGTTACATTGTTTTAAAGTTTTTAAATTTTAAATTTTTTCGTATTAATAATTAATAATTTTAATTTAGCTTAATTTTCAGTTTTATTAATTATATTTATATTTAATTATAAATATATTAATATAATTATTAATTATAAATTTAGAAAATTATATATATATATATATATATATGTCTACAGTACCCCGACGTACCCAAGCACCCTATTTCAAAAAGTGGCGTACCCGTACCCGTACCCGTACCGGTACCCGTCCCAGTACCCAAGTACCCTGGCAACTTAGCCTAAAACTCAAGTTGACAATGCTAGGGTAAGGGGATGACACTGGGTCTGCAATATTATGGCAGACCTATGTCAATAGTGGGAAGAGGTTTTGGAAGGGCAGCCAGAGAAGAGAAAAGGCAAGGTGAAAGATGGAGGAAGAAAGGAGGACGGGAGAAAGAGAAGAAGGGAGAAGGAGGGAATGGAGGAAAGGAGGGAAGGGGAAGGGAGCCGCGGGTAGGAGGAGTAGTAGAGAAGGAGGCAGCAGGTTCGGATAGGGGAGAATGGGACCAACGAGGAGGCTAAGAAGGAGGTCGAGGGTGTGAGGGGAAAGGAGGAGGGAGGCCGAGGGGGTTAGAAAAGAGGGTGAAGGCAAGATAGGAAGGAGGGAGACGTGGGTAGTTTAAGGTCTGAAAATTAGGGCTAAAAAACAGAATTTAAGGCTTTATAAGGTTTTTCAATAAATTAAAAAATTACAAAATAACCCAAAATTAAACCTAAAACATAAAAATAAAAAAATCTAAGCTAAGTATAATATTTACAAAATGTACAAGTTCACAAATTAGGTTACAAATGTAGAAGAATAACCTAGGGTTTGAAGAAAAATTCACCGTAACCCTAGGCATCAAGGAGGATAGCCTCTCCTTGAGATGGCACTTGCCAAGTTTGGAAAACTAGGGCTTCATCAACAACTACAAGAGTTGGTTGTTGATGCCCTAGCTAAGACAAACTTTGGAGACCTAAAACTCAAGTTGACAATGCTAGGGTAACTAAAGGCTGAAAATGACTTATGCTAGGGCAAAATGCAGCAT
This sequence comes from Larix kaempferi, assembly GCA_027924585.1. Classification (NCBI taxonomy): domain Eukaryota; kingdom Viridiplantae; phylum Streptophyta; class Pinopsida; order Pinales; family Pinaceae; genus Larix; species Larix kaempferi. The sequence continues at coordinate 5,142,497 of BSBM01000211.1, forward strand.
TAATGGCTACCATTCAACTTTAGACAAGCACACATCCAACATTTAACAAAGAAATATCAAGAGAAAAGACTTAGATACCTCATTGTGCATGTGTTAATCAAACAACTCCTAGCATCACCTTAGCAAAGAGCAAGAGCAAAGAATCTTCAAAGAAGTGTCCCCAAACTAGCAAGCATATCCATCCTCAAGAGGTGCACATCACTCCATGAGCCCAAGAAGGGTGAAAATAAGAAAATTAAGTTTTATCCCATAAGTTGATGTTTAAAATGAAGTGAGAAAAAATTTAGTTATACATTTTCACACTCACTTTACAAAAATAAAATAAAATCTAGGTCGACATGCCTTTTTAAATGTGAATTTGAAATTATAAATGTCAACTTAAAATTAAAACAAAAATAATATAAAATAATCAAATATGTGGGTAATTTGGGGCATTTTCCCCAGAATTTACCCACATGACTAAAATACCTAAAAATGAGCATAACGGTTCGTTCTGAAGGCCAGACTGTTGAGGGGAGGGTCGTCATACCCCAACTAACCCCAACAAAAGTGAAAATCTTTCAACACCCCCCGCTAATCAAGCATCACAGCCTGGCTCCAAGGATGACATCATCATCAGAAGGAGGCCCCAAAGAGAGGGCGTTGGTGAACTGGATGGACAGGAGGGTGCTGGAGGTGACCTGGAAGAGAAAGAGATGCCTCAGTGCTGAAAGAACCGTCACCGGAATGCTAAATTAGGGTTGGGGTCATGTAACCCAGTGATCCACCCCTGGAAGCCCCAAACACCAACCTCAGGACTTCAAGCCCTTTCATGAGGCAGTCAACAATGCCACTAAGCCATAATACTTCCAAGGGATAAACCAGAGGCTCTGGCCATAACTCCTACCCAGAAAAAGCTGGCTAAACACCCCTCCTGGTGAGAAAAAATGACCCCCTCTCCCTGGGGCACCTCTGCAGGTGCGCTGGTACTGGTACCATCATAACACTTCCCTCTTAATATCTACTGATTTTTTTAGAGTTATAAAACATCAAGTTCCACTAAGATTCCTTGTTTCCATATAAATAATCTTTAATTCAATATTCCACATTATTCAATGCATCTCTTAGTCCTCGAAGCTAACTTATTAAGGTGTTTGTGTCGACTCTCAACCACAGCATTAGGATCTTGCATTTTCTAGATTCTACTTCACCATTAATAACCTGGTACATTGCCATAACAGTTTAGCAATATGGATAGTGTTACCAGCTAAGTTGTACTTAGTTGGACTATTAGGTGAGCGGGCAAAGTTGAACATGTTACATGTTCATATTCAGTGATTTGATGTCCATTAGGCCTTTTTAAGGGCCCCCTTTTTTATTTTTTATTTTTCCACATGTCCATGCCCTGCGGGGTTTGTAATAAAATGTATTAGCATGGTGTTTTGTAAAGGATTTGGTTCCCTAGGACTTTTTGGCCAAGTCGGGTATTCCAAAGAGTTTTTTCACTTATCAATTATGTCTTGCAATTTTTGCATAACATAATTTTTGAGTTTTTCTCCTGCTCCTCCAAAGCTGGAATCCCTGGTGAGATTAACGGGCCTTAGGGGGTTATTAAAGTCCATGGGTCAATGTATATGAACATGCTAGACATTAATTTTGAGTTATATGGACATGCTAGGTTTTTTTTTTTTTTATTTCCGGAGAAAAAAAAAAAAATTCCGTTTTCTAAGCCATTTTTTAATGGTTTAATTAATTTTTTTGTAATTGGTGTAAAAGTGTGGTCTAGGGGTCTTTTTTCCATGGGGGTGCTTGTTTTCTAACTCAGAGAACCCACCATACCCCAAGACCCACTTTTCATAGTCATTGAGTCATTTACTTTTCACTTGTGACAAAAAATTCAAAAAAAGTGAAAAAGTGGAGAAAAAATTAAAAGAAAGTAAAAAATGACAAAAAATTAAATTCCATGTTTTGGGGAATTAGAAGTCAGAAAATTTTCAGCTATAAAAGAGGAGTGTTTTAGGATGATTTGTAAGAGATTTGGGCACAAATCATGGTCATGACTCCCCACAAAGGGTGGGCGCATTCCCCCATGAGGTGGGCGCAAATCCCAAGGAAGGTGGCCCATACATCAAGGAAGTCACAGCTACATTCTTGCGCTGTCACTTGGGCTGATTTAGTGTTGTTTTGTGCATCCCAATACGTGGGAGTGGGTAGCCCCATTTGCTCCACGAGTTACTCCATCAATTCCACCATCCTCTCCTCAACATGGGTGCATTCCCTCTCTCTTTTGCTCTATATATACTTAGCTGCTCACTCCTTTTTGCTCTAGTTGGAGTTTAGGAGTTAGAGCTTGCCTTTGTAATTCGATTTTATACTTGTCATTTTTCTTAATGAAATAAAGAGAGTTTGGAGGTCAGTCATGGTGTTGGGATTCTTATGAGTGGATGAATGTCTTGATTTAAACTGAGGTAACCTGTATTTATGCTATTTGTTTCTCTTTGCATCAAATCTAGCTTTGGTAAGGATCAATACTGATTTATAAGGGAGGTTAAGTAATTTTTTTATTATTTAATCTCTTATCTATGCATATGTAGAGATCAGATTTAGATGTTTCATTTGTTTATGAGCATTTTCTTTTGATTTCTTCTATGTATTTTTCTAGATTTGATCTTTGTGTTTCAAGTTGATGTGTTTTGCAGGTTGCTTCAAGTGGATGGGTGGAAGATCTTGCTTGTTTCTTCTACTTCTCTAACTTCTTATGCAGATACAGTCCCTCAGCTCACCACTAGGAAGGATCCAAGGCTTCTTAAAGGAAAAAATGATAAACTAACAAAAACTCTCCATATCTCCTCCTCCTTTCTTAATACATTTTCTTTAGTTACTGGTTACAAACAAAGAGTAATAGTGGTTTGCAATTTGAAATTTACATTCTGATATATTACTCTTAAAAGTCTAATATATTTTGTTTACAGAGTCCTTATCTTTCATAGATTAGATCTTTTCATTTTCAAAGCATTTTACTTTTCTCAACTTGTCAAAAAATTGTTAAACTTTAAAAGTTTGAAAAGTAGTGTTTAGATCTGATTTTAAAATTTTATTTGGTTGTCATAAGAGCTTAGAATTTGCAGCTCATTGAGTTTGCAAAGACCCCAAGGAGACAAGACTCACAGCTTGTCTCACTTAGTTATTTTTCGCATTTTAACTTAGATTTTTTTGGGGTATTTAGCAAGTGTCCCAAATACACTCTTACAGTGTTTTTTGGCATCTTTTACTAATTTTTGCTTGCTGGTTTGCAGCAATTGATGAATAGGTAGGAGGAAATGTTGGAAAAATTTCGAAGATTTAGGCCATCTGGAGCACTTAGAACCTTATTTTTCAAAACCGGTTACTTCTTCCTTTTGTTATTGCAAGCCACCGAGTCATTTTGAAAAGACTGGGGCACTTCTTTCGGATTGTAAAAAACATATTAAACGAGAGCAAGTGGACTAACCAGCGCCCACACCCCATCCCCCTAGGGGGGAATCGTGTCGACTCTTTTTCATGGCGTGATTTTAGTTTAGTTTTCTTTCTTTTTCGGCAACTAAATAAAATCAATTAGGGCTTAAAATTAACCTCGTTGGTCCATTCCATTGGCGGGCCACGAGTTCACTCAAGACCTAGTTTTCTCATTTTTTTTACAATTTTTCACTTTCTTTTTACAATCCAAAACACCCCCTTGCTTTCCCGAAGTAAGGTTTCAGGACAAGGGCTTGCTCGAGTACTGGCCCAAAAAGAGACTCTTGGGGCTTAAAAAGTAAAATATTGGTTCTAAAAAACTTAAAATTTACAAGGTTTTTTCCCCGTATGCTCTGTGGTCACTGCAACATACTCTGAACATGCTGATCACATCATAAAGGGAATAAGTGACTAGTAATAGGATCAACACACCCCAATAAACCACCTATTTGTGAAAATCTGGCACAAACAATTATTCAACTTTGGTGGGAAAATTTCTCAAAGGACGCGGGAACCACTGGGTAGTGACCTCTTGGGAAACCGTTAGACTATACCCTTGTTTGATATAGTGTTGAACACCTCCCAGAGACTCCAATCCTGCCCACATGTCTGAGTGAGAAACCACCTTGTTGAATTCTAGACATATTCCCAGTACCTTTTGATATATCGGGAATCCCCCAACCTTAATAAAAAGATCCATTACAACATTAATCATAAAATTAACCAAGAACAATTGCACAACATTGTCATTTTAGTTTCAAGTACTTTATTTCTGACTCCATTTATCAGCACTGGTCTACTTATTTATTTTTCATGATGTTGGATGTTTTATATTTTCAAATGACAATGATGAGGAACAATGAATGATATTTCTTTATATATAGTGCATTTCTCTTGGTTCACAAAAATTTCTAACTCCTAGATTAGTTGTTTTGTCTTTCCTGGATTAAACACCTTAGTTTTATTTTACTTTTTTAGGGTCCACCCCCCTTGGCTTCGCTAGGAGTAAGTCTAGACGGAGGAGTCAAGTTTCAGGTGACAGCACTTGACTCTGGCTTGCCCCCAAGGCCACACCAACAACTTGAAGACTTCTGTCGCGTTTTCCCAGGTGTGAATCCAAGTGGCAGCAGATAGACTTCAAAATCTTTAGCATTTTTCCTTATTTTCTCCTTCTGCTCAGAAGAATTAGTATCGTTGCCATATTTTATTTTGGTAAAATATATTTACAAACTACAAGGAAAAATGTGGAAGGGTATATACAATGAACATCATAACCTCTTTCGTAAGGCAACTAAAACAAAAATAAAATTGGAATAAGTTACGGGCTCTAAAGACTAGGCATCTTTGATCAACAATGCACCCTTAGCTACGAGTTGATGGCGTACCTAATCATGCCACACAGTACAGAAAGCAAACATTAGAGCAAATTTGGGGTTTAAAATGGACCTCTAAGAAAAAATTCCATAGATGAGTTGGAATACAAAAACCAATAGAATTTCAAAAAATTGGGTCCACAATTATCGTTGAGTT